>OX578138.1:140189260-140796760 GCA_951213105.1 Amaurobius ferox | reverse complement strand
ATTTTGAAAGGAAAGTAGAAATGATTTTGAAAGGAAAGTAGAAATGATTTTGAAAGGAAAGTTGAAATGATTTTGAAAGGAAAATAGAAATGACTTTGAAAAGAAAGTAGAAATGATTTTGAAAGGAAAGTAGAAATGATTTTGAAAGGAAAGTAGAAATGATTTTGAAAGGAAAGTTGAAATGATTTTGAAAGGAAAATAGAAATGACTTTGAAAAGAAAGTAGAAATGATTTTGAAAGGAAAGTAGAAATGATTTTGAAAGGAAAGTAGAAATGATTTTGAAAGGAAAGTTGAAATGATTTTGAAAGGAAAATAGAAATGACTTTGAAAAGAAAGTAGAAATGATTTTGAAAGGAAAGTAGAAATGATTTTGAAAGGAAAGTAGAAATGATTTTGAAAGGAAAGTTGAAATGATTTTGAAAGGAAAATAGAAATGACTTTGAAAAGAAAGTAGAAATGATTTTGAAAGGAAAGTAGAAATGATTTTGAAAGGAAAGTAGAAATGATTTTGAAAGGAAAGTTGAAATGATTTTGAAAGGAAAATAGAAATGACTTTGAAAAGAAAGTAGAAATGATTTTGAAAGGAAAGTAGAAATGATTTTGAAAGGAAAGTTGAAATGATTTTGAAAGGAAAATAGAAATGACTTTGAAAAGAAAGTAGAAATGATTTTGAAAGGAAAGTAGAAATGATTTTGAAAGGAAAGTTGAAATGATTTTGAAAGGAAAATAGAAATGACTTTGAAAAGAAAGTAGAAATGATTTTGAAAGGAAAGTAGAAATGATTTTGAAAGGAAAGTTGAAATGATTTTGAAAGGAAAATAGAAATGACTTTGAAAAGAAAGTAGAAATGATTTTGAAAGGAAAGTAGAAATGATTTTGAAAGGAAAGTTGAAATGATTTTGAAAGGAAAATAGAAATGACTTTGAAAAGAAAGTAGAAATGATTTTGAAAGGAAAGTAGAAATGATTTTGAAAGGAAAGTTGAAATGATTTTGAAAGGAAAATAGAAATGACTTTGAAAAGAAAGTAGAAATGATTTTGAAAGGAAAGTAGAAATGATTTTGAAAGGAAAGTTGAAATGATTTTGAAAGGAAAATAGAAATGACTTTGAAAAGAAAGTAGAAATGATTTTGAAAGGAAAGTAGAAATGATTTTGAAAGGAAAGTTGAAATGATTTTGAAAGGAAAATAGAAATGACTTTGAAAAGAAAGTAGAAATGATTTTGAAAGGAAAGTAGAAATGATTTTGAAAGGAAAGTTGAAATGATTTTGAAAGGAAAATAGAAATGACTTTGAAAAGAAAGTAGAAATGATTTTGAAAGGAAAGTAGAAATGATTTTGAAAGGAAAGTTGAAATGATTTTGAAAGGAAAATAGAAATGACTTTGAAAAGAAAGTAGAAATGATTTTGAAAGGAAAGTAGAAATGATTTTGAAAGGAAAGTTGAAATGATTTTGAAAGGAAAATAGAAATGACTTTGAAAAGAAAGTAGAAATGATTTTGAAAGGAAAGTAGAAATGATTTTGAAAGGAAAGTTGAAATGATTTTGAAAGGAAAATAGAAATGACTTTGAAAAGAAAGTAGAAATGATTTTGAAAGGAAAGTAGAAATGATTTTGAAAGGAAAGTTGAAATGATTTTGAAAGGAAAATAGAAATGACTTTGAAAAGAAAGTAGAAATGATTTTGAAAGGAAAGTAGAAATGATTTTGAAAGGAAAGTTGAAATGATTTTGAAAGGAAAATAGAAATGACTTTGAAAAGAAAGTAGAAATGATTTTGAAAGGAAAGTAGAAATGATTTTGAAAGGAAAGTTGAAATGATTTTGAAAGGAAAATAGAAATGACTTTGAAAAGAAAGTAGAAATGATTTTGAAAGGAAAGTAGAAATGATTTTGAAAGGAAAGTTGAAATGATTTTGAAAGGAAAATAGAAATGACTTTGAAAAGAAAGTAGAAATGATTTTGAAAGGAAAGTAGAAATGATTTAGTAGTACTATCATCGGATTTGCTAAAGAGCTCGAAGCTTTCGCGATAATTTTCTAATAGTAGGTTTTGACAAATAAGCACGTTTTAATGTTTCTTGAACCGACTTCGAACACTTTTTGAAATATGTGTGTAAGATGTGGACACGGTAACTCAACGACGAATTCATCCATATCGTCATCCAATTGTATATGTGGATAAATTACATGAAGAACTAGAATTAGATACATTTTTCCTCATTCTAATGTTACAGAACTTCGATTTGATGTCGAACATTTTTATAGCATTATTTTCTATGGAAAGAAAGCAATCATAATTCCCTTACAATGACTGTAGTATTTAGTATAATGGGGGAAATTGTTAATTTGAATTACGAGATTTGAATGGTTGTTGTTACCCAGACCGTCCGACCTACCAGAAAGGTGTAAGGTAACTGTTTGGACGACCGGGAAGTGCCACCCAATTTAGACCGGAACCCAGTGGGGGAGGCATCCACAGGGACCGTACCCTCCTTCCCCTACCACCAACCTCTCGGAAGGACTTACGGACCCACATGTTTAACGTGATCGTACTCCGCGTGAACACGGCGGCAGTTTTTTTGGCAGTGGCTGGAATCGAACCCGGGCCTACTGAGTGCAACTCCAGCGCGCTAACCAATGGGCTACCGCGCCCGAGATTTGAATGGTGTCATACTAGATTATAATGGTGTCATACTAGATTATATTTTAACACAGATAAGCCAAATGTACCCATAAATATCACTCAGATGTTGCCTATTTGAAAAAATAAATAAATTTATAAAGCATTTTTGCAAAATATTTTAAAAGAATAACTTTCGAGCGAAAACTGATCAAAAGACATATTTTTCTTTTATTCCAATACTTATTGTGTACGAATAAGTACCGTCCACAGAATTTTCTGGCCCATATGCAGCAAATGCGCGGGTCTTGCTACTACACCCTATTTTACAAGTTATTGGACTCAAACAAAAACTGCTTGTGTGGTGATACAAGTTGATAAATTGATAATTGTGGTGTGATACAAATTGATTTACAAACAATGTAGGATATGATTTTATGAGAAAGTCAAAAGAAGACTCAAAACTCCAGGTATTTTGTTTAAAATTGATGATACACTCTTAAAGATCAAAAGTTGAATCTAGATTAATTTTGAAATTAAAATTACATCATCAAATAATTAATACAAACAGACGAAATCTAATAACGTAAATTATAAACAAGAGAGATCAATCATGCATAAAGCATTGATTATGAAACACTTTCCAACAGCAATGCAATTTTATTTAAACATATCTAAAATGCGAAACATTCAGCGGCAATATTTTAAAAATAATAACAATAATTTATTACACTTGAAAACTTCAAACTTCATCGAAAAAAAAATGGACTTCATTCAAATGACATTATTGAAATATAAATCGCCTGGCTCACTATGTAAAAGCTGTAAATATTTCATTTACTGTAAATAATCAGTAAATAATCATTCATACACTTTTATTCCATTCCTTTTATTCATTACAATAATTTATTTTATTTACAAACTTAAAACCATGGAGGTAAACGTAATTTAACTCTATGCTTAAAACTTCGTCGAAAAAGTCTGCTATAAAATCGTCTGTTCTCTGTGTAAAATCAATAAATGTTTCTTTCATATCAGCTATATTTCAGACTCAAAAAGCTAAATAATTTTGTGTTAAAGAAATTCAGCAATTTTTATACAACTCATCCTACATCTTTATGTGTTTATATTCTCCTTAAGTGAAAATTATATTCAAATTATATTCATTATTAAGTGAAAATTATAATCAAAATTTGATGATCATTTAAAATCAAATATATTGTATTTGCGTTATTTCAGAATGTAGATGCACAGAAATTAAGCAAAAATAGAGCGGTTTTAAGACGTATACAACACTAAATATAAATTAAAAAGAAGTTTAAAAGTCACGATTTTGACACAAGATAGATGGCATCGATCATTTAAACTCAAGTAATTGCGTTGTTTTAGAATATAGATGTACAGAAGTTAAGCAAAAATAAAACTGCTTTAGGACGGATACAACACTAAATATAAATTGAAAAGAACTTTAAAATCAAGATTTTGACACAAGATGGATGCCATATTTTATTTTGAAGTGGGTCACGTGATATCTTCATTTAATATGGTAATTATTAATAATTATTATTATAATTTTTATTTAAAAAACTACCAAATATATTTTGCTGAAATTTTTTTCATATTTTTATGGGATAATTTGAATATTTCCTAAAACTTTCAAAGCAATTTGTAAATTATAATTCGCTTAAAAAATGTTTGAAAAATTAGGTCCCATAGGGTTCAATGTATTTCTTATTTTCAATCCGAATTCAGCCCAAAACTAATTGGGTGATATTATTCATTTATATTCCCGTAGGTCCCACAGACCGTCTGAACAGCATACTAAAATTTCATTTTGATAAAGTCATTTTTACGGCAGTTATCGTGCTAACGGACATACATACAGACAGACAGACAGAATGAAGAAAGTCATAAACACTTATCAACTATGTTGTAAAGTGGTAAAAAGTCATAAACACTCTTCAACTATGTTGTAAAGTGTTAAAAACGAAAAATTAAGGTTCCTAAAACAAGAGAAGTCAGCAGAATAAACATCTTTAAAGATATAGAAAACGAATAGTGATTGTAAGCTGTGTTGGTTTGACATGAAAATTATATTCTTACAGTTTAACAACCGAATATTCTGAGTATCTTAAGACACATTTTATTTTTATTTACACTATAGGCAGTGGTGGATTTAAGCTTCAAAATGCATCAAGTAAATACTTTTCTCTCGTAATCAAAATTTCTTCCACGAAGTGTTTGTTTACTATACTACATCAGTGCTTGTTTACATAATATACAAAACTAAGACACATTTCATTTAGCACATAAGTGTAATGAAAATTCAGAGATGTGATTAAAGAGACGGATGAAATGTTTGATATTGCTAGAAAATCGAAATTATGATATAAACAGATGATATAATTTATTCAAACCTGGCAAATATACCCGACGTTGCTCAGATGTGCATATTGTGACCAAATATTCATGTTTTTAAAAAATTCATTAAAGCATTTGATTTCTCTGTAAAAATTTCTCTGTGATTTGATTTCTCTCCAAAATGAAAACGATGGTTTTAAAATTTGAAAATATCAGTGATGATTAGCTGATGTAACCCACTGAAAAATAGAATACCGTTCATTTATAAAATTTATTTTTCTATTAAACGAAAATCGTTTGCGATGCTTATACGAACAAATATGATTTAATTCTGTTGCTAAGCAACATGGCAATTTTTTTTCACATAGAATTCAGTAAGGCAATCGTCTGCAGACGGTTATTTCTATGACAGGTTTGATTTTGAGCTCTTTATTAATATCTGAGCAACACCAGAGATCTTAGAATATCGAAACATATGGACTGGAGTTACCCACAGACAAGCAGAGATTAAACACGCCACTAAATTAAGAAATTCGCCAAAAACTATTGATTTGTGTACGAAACCGACAATCAAGAATGCAATCATTATTTTTTTCATTATCTAATACGGGTTTACGTTGCCATGATATTGAGTATTATGTTAATAAAATGGATCATTTTATAAAGCCATTGAAGATTTTAGCTTTCCAATTGAATGAAACTTTAATTATTTAATATTTGCAACCTGGTTTTGATTCCTCTGGTATTTGTTCTAGTAAATGTCGCTGGAAATGGATTGCAATTGCCTAATAGTAAAG
This sequence comes from Amaurobius ferox, assembly GCA_951213105.1. Classification (NCBI taxonomy): domain Eukaryota; kingdom Metazoa; phylum Arthropoda; class Arachnida; order Araneae; family Amaurobiidae; genus Amaurobius; species Amaurobius ferox. The sequence goes on along the minus strand of OX578138.1, from coordinate 140,790,984 downwards.
AAATAATCTAGTAATAACCAAAGCTATCACATTATAGAATTATATTTTAAGTTATAAATTTCGCCATTTATTTGTCAATGAGGATGTGATCAGTAGTGGGGGACGGGGAATCTGAGTATATTTTCGCCCCATGTCGGAAATTCTGCAAGGCATGTCGAAATTTGTTCAAGCTGAAAATCATTTGACTAAACACAATTCAGCAGGAAGCGTTTTAATCACTATACACAGTACCAAGGATGGATTTTTATCTGTCGATTGAAAAGAAAACCTGGTTGTTCCAATGGATTATTTATATTTAAATCAGTGATTCCCAAACTCTTTTGTTTGGAGAAACCCTTGAAGTATTTCGCAAAATCCCCTAATTGGTTGACGCATACTGACTTCGACGGCAATAAGACAAAGCAATAAGAGTTCCTAAATAACAACTAACACATACTTTTGAATAAAATATTACAAGAGTATTCACAGACAATTTCTATTTATTAATTACTGTTGATAAAAATGACAAACATTCTTGCTTTGCATCTGGCTTACTAGTTACAAGCAAACATTGTGTATATATTTTGTAATAATTTTGTGTTAATTCAATTAAATTTCAAAGTATTGTTAACAAAAAGCACGTTGCATTTTATTGTTCATGATACACTTACATTTTAATGTAATGTGATTTTAAAATATATATTTTAACTGGTTTGGAATTTTGTTATTGTTATTATGGTTTATTTTTAAAAATCTTATCTGGGAGCCCCATGAGTAGTTGACAGGGGTGCTGATAATGTTCACTACGATCAAAGGAATCCCTTGACGCTACAAAAATTCTTCGCTTCAACAAGATGTCTCTAACCATGTAAACCTGTCACTGCTTATATTTTAACTATCATTCGAATATCTAATCAAGTTAAATTTTCAACATATGCTTTATATTTATAGATCAAATATATTTTCGACCAAAAAACATTGTTTCCTATTATTAATTCAAAATTGCAGACAATTCCGAAAACAACAAAAAAATATATATATTATCTATTATGATACGACAACAGAGAGAGCGTCTAAATATTAATTATTTTAAACCACGACACTGACATAAAAGCTTTTAAATTTCCAAATTTTAAATGGAGTTTTTTTTTAAAAACGTAGATTTTCATACTTTGGGTATGCATATTCCTCTGAATAAGTACTGATCATTGAAGAATACTTTTTTTTTTTTGTTAATCGGTGTACACAATGTCTCACTAACGAATACAGCGTTTCGTAAATAAATTGGCACAATTATTACAATCAGTGAATACTGGAACCATATTTATAAATAATGTTATAAATAGTAACATTCTAAACGCAATCGAATGTTTGGAAGACCCCCCCCCCCCCCGCAATTTTCGAATGAATTTTTGAAAAGAAATCAGGACCTTCATTACTGTTAAATAAACAATCATTTTATACGTATTGTTCATTATAAAACGCATGACACAAACTTTAGAAACGTTAGTACGAATAGTTCAACACATATTGCACATTTTTTCAAATAAGTTATGTAAAGTTAAAATAGTAGTTAGTATCATCCCAATAGGCCCACTTTCTGTATAAAATATATGATGCAACAAATCTGTCAATGTCATTCTCGTGGGAGAAAATACTTTTTTGTAATAATTTTATATTTTGCCCCTAAGGAATTAGCCAATAGACATATCTTTCAAAGTACATTAATTTAATGTCAATTGCATTTTGATGAGGATTTCGCACGTATCCCAGTCTGTTAAGTTGCCAAATTCCAATTTATGTGGTGTTAATTCAATGTCAAAAGCCTGTATCTCAGTCTGTTAAGTTGCCAAATTCCAATTTATGTGATGTTAATTCAATGTCAAAAGCCTGTACCTCAGTCTGTTAAGTTGCCAAATTCCAATTTATGTGGTGTTAATTCAATGTCAAAAGCCTGTATCTCAGTCTGTTAAGTTGCCAAATTCCAATTTATGTGGTGTTAATTCAATGCCAAAAGCCTATGCTGTGGATTTTATACATTCTAATTTCACTGTAAGAAAAGTAAAAACATATAAAAATCAATATAATTATTATGGCATCACTGGTCCTGTTTGTGGTTCGACCGAAACAGGAGGTCATGAGCAACAACAACAACAACAATATATAATTATTATATATTAATACTGATGTATAATAGCTATGTAATGTATGGATATATGTAATGTAATATAACTATACTACTGATTAGTTGTTAATAATTTATATGGATTGAAATATATAACAATAACTAATTATTATTAATATAACTATACTACTGATTTAATATAATTATACTGATTTAATATAACTATACTACTGATTAGTTGTTAATAATTTATATGGATTGAAATATATAACAATAACTAATAAAGATTGAAGATGCTAATGATTAATAGATTTTGTAGTGTGTAAAATTTTGCTCAACAGAATAATAGTTGACTTCAATAATAAAAAACACCGTATTTAGTTATAAGTAATTGAAATATTTTAATAGAGCAATTTAAAGACTAAAATTTAATATATTAGTTCGTTCCCCTTTGCCTCTTTCCCCCAAAGAATTGAATTTCACTCCAGCTCCTTAGCTCCTTGTGAATTTCATTTATGGCTATGGCCCAGTAATATACTCTCCAGATCGCACTTGTATTGTTATGAAGATTTCCCAAAAGTAATACATAAGAATTAGAAAAGCAACTATTTAGTTAAGTGTGCTACAAGCAGGGTTTAGTTACTGGGGGAGAAGGGGAACGCGGGGCATTTTTTCCTGGGAAACACACTTTCAGAGGGACCTAAACCTATACTACATTAAAAGTTGAAACCCTTCCTACAATAAATCACATTATATTTAATAACATTTTAAAAATTATACGTAACAGAAATATTCAAAAAATTATGAAAGTCCATAGACATTATACATCAGTATTAATATATAATAATTACAATGATTTTTATATGTGTTTACTTTTCTTATAGTAAAATTATAATGTAAAAGATCCACAGCATAGGCTTTTGATATTGAAATAACATCACATAGATTGGAATTTGGCGATTCTGGCAAAAGCAATAGTTAAGTAAAATTATGTATTCAAGTAAAAGATTTGATTTAAAATTTTGCCAATGTTTTTATTCTGTTATCCACTACCACAACAAATTCCCAGATGAGATTATTTTTAGCTTTATACTTAGTTAATGCTACATGCCACAATACATGTGAAAAATATACGTCTATGTCCATTAGTCTTTAAACTTTTTGCAATGCTAATGTAACATTATCTTCATACGAATTTTTATTATGTTACTTGAATTGGACGTTATGGGGTGGGCATTGATATTTTTGGCCAGAGTCTCCGAGAATCATAACCACGCCCTAGCCATTACTCAATCATTAGTATACTTTTGTATACAAACCAAGCATCAAAAATATTAGAACTCAAAACAGAGTTATATTTACGACCAGCAAGTGTCACCTGAAGACAACGTCTTTGGTTTATAAAAAAGAAAAATAAGCATAAAAAATGTCATAAGTCAAAAGAGTCTTTTTCTGTACGAATGAAACATCAAAATCGTCACAACTTACAATAGGGACATTTTATGCTTTTTTGCCAGGGTTGTAATAGTAAAGCTGATTAAAATGACAATTCTTCGGCTTCTTGTTGCAGATATCAATAAATGGTGGATCATTTTCTTTATTAAGGTTGAGAAAACATAACATTTAACAAACTATAATGACTTGCTAAATTTTGAATCATCTTTTATATTTTGCGTGTTATAAGATCTGTGGTTGGAGTACTCGGTGGAAATCAAAGCGTTACGAAAAATGTAGACACTTTGGACGCTTATTTCTCGAAAACCTAATAGATAAACATATAAACAATTTATACATGTTTTGGAGGAAGCAGTGTACCATTTAAAAGTATACAAAACAGTTTCAATATTTCATTACTTTTGGACTTTTTTTTAAGATAAATATTTTTTCCAAGCGAGTTCTGGCTTCCCTTTGCTTAATTCACTCGAAATATATCTTTAAACTATAACATCTAGATACTAACAGAGTAAGGAACAAAAAATATTCAGTTTGAAATTCAGTTTCTAGACCAATAATTTATTTTATCATGCTCTTATAGTTTTCCAGCAATCGTCTTGTCAAGTTGAAGATTGAAAATTGTCCTCTTTAGTAAGTGAAGTTTATGATGTTTAATCTCGAAAACTAAAAGTGCTAGCTATGAATAAGGGAATAATTTTGAAAAGCCTACAATAATACATAATTGGATTTTGGATAGGGTTCTTAGTTTTCGAAAGATGGTGGTTATAATTTCGATATTTCAATATTTTGTAAAGGTGTTTATAATTTTAATATTTTGAACTACTGAAGATTTTGTTCAAGCAAAATCATTTCGGCTCCATCGGATTAGAGCCATCGACGATTTCTGTTGTCACTTTTCAAGCAAGGGTCCGATATTATCCACTGTGATATAAAAAGCATGAACATATTTTCAAGAACGAGCCACGGACTTGGGACATTTAAATCTCCCGGCTTTAAATAAACTCCGCCTTACTTCGAACAACTACTAGGATGACATTTCCACAGCATCTCCACTTTAATAGAAAGATTAACACTGCACTCACCCGAAAATAGCATCCTTATCCCTCTTGTGCACATCAGGATGAGAACCCATGACATGGTTCGCCATGGCCACGTGATTCGGATGGTAAACACCGTGGTGGTTAGCCATACCCTGATGCCGGTGGGCCTCGTATAGGGCCCCCGGTCCGTCCTGAGGGGGCGGCCCGTAGTGGGGAAGGCCCTCGTCACCGTACTGCATAACGACTGAACGCACGTGCGAACACTGAGAGGGAAAAAGTTGAGAATTTCGCACGGCGATCACAACTGACCGGCAGAGGGCGGTAGTGAGCGCGGGGTGTCAGTCATAAGTGGACGTGTAGGGTGATTGGTGGAAAGTACAGTTGTAGGTGGAGTGATGGTGTTGTGGGAAGCAAGAGTTGACGGATGACATTTCTGCGGACGGAATTCTAGACGTTTTTGAAGGATGCCTTGGGGTTTTCTCCCTGATCTCCTGATCCTAAGATATTTAAATGTGACCGAGCGCCATTTTTTAACAAGGAGGAAGATGAAAATTTTTGTGGATCATTTTTAGTGTCGAAATTTCAATCTTCAGTACTCTAGCCAAGGGCACCTAGGCAAAAGTAAATTCTAAGCCCCCCCCCCCCTCCCGCGTAAAACGTTTATAGTAAATAAAAGATATTATCCCGAGCTTGAGCACAGAAGAAGGTATCCCAGAGCTTCGTAGACCCGACTATGGTCAAAAACATCCTTGGTCCTAGCCAGTGCCACCAACGAAATTTTCGGGTCCCTGCAACAAATGTGCGGGCCCGCCCTATTGCTTTCTATTTTATGTTATTGATCATCTTTCATTTCATCTATCTGCATTTCATTTCTGCTATCTTCTTTCACTTCTGCCCCTTGTTTCACCTCTGCACCTCTTCTTTCAGCATATCTTCTTTCACCCTCTTCCCGGCCACTCATATTACTGCTATATACCCTTTGGGTTAGTCGAGTGACCTCTGCCCCTTGTCAGTGGTCCTGACTCCTGGCCCTAACGAGAACTTTATTTGGGGTAGCCATAATGTCACTGTTTTCTTAACATAAAAAATTACTCTTCGTATTATTTTAATTAGCAATTGTGATGTCATGTATAGTCCAAACACGTCATTGAGGTGTTAACATTCAATTTAGGGATCACCCCCCCCCCCTCTTTTAAAAAAATTAGGATCCTACATACGTCAATAATTTTGTAGGAGCTGAAGTTTCTATATGTTCTAAGCCTTCATATATGTTTTTACAATGATGTAACAAATTCAATTCCTACAAGATTTAACTCCCCATCCCCTTCCTACTATTTCTATGATCTTTGTGATCTCTTTTAATTCTCTTCTGTGCATTTTCATCCCCCTTCCCAGTATTTCTATGACCTTTGTGATAACTTTTAATTCTCTTCTGTGCATTTTCCTTCTCTTCCTACTATTTGTATGACCTTTGTGATGATTTTTAGTTCCCTTTTCTAATTTTTCAGTTCCCAAACTGCGTAGCAGGCTCTCGTTTTAGGTCGCTGTGTTTTTATATTAAAACCTTATAAATGTGTCTGTGATTTAAGAACTTTCGAACAAATGAATATCAAAAATGAGAGAAGATCGATTGAACATAATTTCATAATTCAAAGCGACACGGTCATTTTTTTTTTTTTAATTGAGTTTAGTAGGATCCCATCCCATTCGATATTTCAAGGATACTACTATTTGTATGACCTTTGTGATGATTTTTAGTTCCCTTTTCTAATTTTTCAGTTCCCAAACTGCGTAGCAGGCTCTCGTTTTAGGTCGCTGTGTTTTTATATTAAAACCTTATAAATGTGTCTGTGATTTAAGAACTTTCGAACAAATGAATATAAAAAATGAGAGATCGATTGAACATAATTTCATAATTCAAAGCGACACGGTCATTTTTTTTTTTTTTTAATTGAGTTTAGTAGGATCCCATCCCACTCGATATTTCAAGGATGTTATCAGAAATGAAAGTAATAAAATTTGGTGGGAAGCAACATTGAATACAGAAATAAGATGATGCATTAAATGAAGTTTTATTACCTGCACTGCATTAGTAGGAGTTTGACCTGTATGTATATATATTATCAGAAATGCTTAGAGAAACAAAGCAAATTAAGCACATATGCTATACTCTTCTAAAATTCTTACAGACCTGCCTGAACTGCCATTTTTAACGAATAATTTGTTGATCGAATATTTTGGCGAATAATATTTTGTGGTTAAAATAATCTCAGTATCTATATACGTATAATGTGCGGAATGAACTAACTGAACTGATCAAGTGGGTGCTATATCAAAATCATCGAACACTTCTACTACAGTTAGAATTTTGGTTTGGGTGTCATTCGATCCGTTTCAGCCAAAGGGAAAATCTAAAATTTTAAAAATTCGAAATAGGAGTGACGGCGCAAATAAATAGTCAAGAAATCCCAAAACACTTTGCTTTAATTATCAAGCACTTCCAGTTGAACCGGAATCTTGGTTTTGGTCTCATTTGATCCGTCTCAGCTTCCAAATCAAAGGTAAACTCGAATATTATTTCAAAAATTGGAATTAGGGAAGACGATGCGAAGGGATAATAAAAAAACATCAAAATTATTTAGTATTTTTAGACTAGCCAGAATCTTGGTTTTAGTCTCATTCGATCCGTCTCAGCTTCCAAATAAACGGAAAAATCATATATTCGAATTAGGGTATGGCAATGCAAAGTGATTTTCAAAACCCTTACACCGCTCTGCCTTTCAAAAATAATAAAAACTATTTCATATCCTTTTGCTGCCAACAATTAAAACTGGAAAATGAAATAATTTTATAAATATAACGCGATACAATTTTCCTAATTGTTAAAAATCAACTTACAATAGTTAAAACATTTTGTGGCGTGTAAAAGATATTTAAGATATTTATAAGCCAGAAGTAATTAAAACGCGATTTTATATCCTATCGCAACCGATCCAAAAATTAAACAATTAAACGATTTTGTCGAGCTCGAGATTAAGATTCGGTACATTTTCCAATTAAAATTTTGCGCAGTATTTTTGGGGAAATTCATCAAAATGATATTTGAAGAACAAGATACAGTTTTGAACTATTCAAATTATACAAAGATTCTGACATAATTAACTACCTTAAAATGAACCGAATGCAATGGGCAGGACATTTGCTGAGAATGAATAACAACAGAATCACAAAGAGCATTTTTCATGTCCACACCGATCGGGGAAAGACCTAGAAGACGACCGAAGTTGAGATGGATCAATTGTGTAAACAAGGACTTTAAGGTGTTAAATATTAAGAACTGGGGAAGAATTGTTCCCAAGGGGACAGGCGGCTTGGAAAAATATTCTGAGGAAGGCCAAGGCCTACATACAGTAGGCTGCCCAGTCATTAATGATGATGATATTTTCATATTTGGCATGTTAATATAATTATAAACTGCGCGTCAATTTCTGAAAGGGGTTTTGATATTAATAAAAGTTATAGACAACTTTTATTAAGTGTATATCATATTTAATGGCCACCAGCCATTTCGTGTGGAAATGGCTGGATATTTTATAGGAATGATGCCCCTCCCCACTGAAAAGGAGACGGAAATCTCTCTATCGTATTACTTTGTTTAGTTTTTAATATTGTTATAATCGGAATGCTTGAATTATTTGTGAATAAAAATTATTTAAATCTGATTTATAAATATAAATAATTTAAGCATTTCACCTATTAACAGCTGTTTTTTATGCACTGCCATTTTTCATATTGTAAGTGAATGCTGGTTGAATTTAGTTAGCGTAGTTAGCGCATATATAGCTTCCGAAACCGGTTACCTTCTTTTATATTTTGTGCTATATTCTTCTTAATTCCGCAGTCTTTTATTCGTAGGTATTACTTTCCTTATATACATAATGTATAAGGAAAGTATTGTGACGGGGTCGAAAATTCGAATTCGAGTTTTCGACGGGAGAGCACGTTTCAAGCATCCCTGATCACGAATCAAAAATTTTTGAAGTGATGTGTGTGTGTGAAAGTATGTGTGTGTGTGTGTGTGTGAAAGTATGTGTGTGTGTGTGTGTGTGTGTGTGTGTGTGTGAAAGTATGTGTGTGTGTGTGTGAAAGTATGTGTGTGTGTGTGTGTGTATGTGTGAAAGTATGTGTGTGTGTGTGTGTGAAAGTATGTGTGTGTGTGTGTGTGTATGTGTGAAAGTATGTGTGTGTGTGTGTGTGAAAGTATGTGTGTGTGGTGTGTGTCAGTGAGTCTGTGGAGACGATAACTGACGAACGAATGGACCGATTTAAACCAAATTTGGTACAAAAATCACAATCCGTAAACACTGGAAGTCTATTGTTTTTATACGCAATCGAATGTTGGGAACCCCCCTAAATTTTCGAATAAAATTTTGAAAAAATCATCAAAAAATCAAAACCACCAATAAAGTTACGCAAATAGAGATTTCTTATGTAATTTTACATTAGAAAACGATTGACGTAAATTTTAGAAAGCTAACATGAACCGTTCTCGAGATATTGCACATTTTTCATAAAAATTATCAAAAAGTCATATAAGATTAAAAAGAAAATATTTCCTATTGAGAAACATGTTCACTTTTCATATGTAATACCATGCGATAAATTGGATGACATCATTCTCGTGGATCTAGCTCGTTCCATTCATGAAAAAGATACTTTGAGTAATACTTTTGTATTTGAACGCCAATAGTCATTTATCTGCTGTAAGACTAACTTATTTCTTTGTCCATAACGCTTGGCGAGATTTTGGCGACGAATTTGGCGGAATGTCGTCAACTTGGCGACTTTTTGAAATATTGCCAAATTAACGAAAATCTCGCCAAATGGATAAAAATGGCGCTAAATCAATAAAAATGACGACTAATTGTCGAAAATTCAATATCTTGGTAAAAATATTAGTATCGACTATAAGAAAAACCTATTTTTTTTACTGTAAAAGTAGTAAATTCATTACATTATATAAGGAAAGTCATGTGGTGCCCACATCAGATTTTTTTTAAATTAGTTTGATCGTCGGTTTGTTTAAATTAGTTTATTTGAATTTAGTCGATGAATTAGCTCTGTAGCTTTCAGAAACCGGTTGTTTAACCTAAACGCTTTTTTGCAATTATTTTGTGTGTCAACTACAACAAAAAATGTTGTTAGCTAATGATGTTACTTACAGTATTTTCGGTAGACAGTTGCTACCCCCCCCCCCTTTTTTTATCTTTCTACTTTTTATCACCGTACACTGACGTTCCATGATTTATTAACTGCTCTTCAACGCTTTCACGACTCGAAATAGCCGATGTAAACAAAGCGTAAATCTTAATCTCCTTTCAGTGTTATCATAGATAAATCACGGATTCTGAATACCTTTATGGGGGAGAGGGGGTTCAAGAGAATACTATAAGGATTTATATTTATATACATTTTATTATATATGCACTTTAAGGATTTCTTTATATACAATTATATACATTTTATTTATATACATTTATCTTGAGACTTTGTCTATTTCGTTCCTGATGAAGGATATAAGTTTCGAAAGTTTACTTATTAATTATATCAATTAATAATAGTTGTTTGTCCGACCTACCAGAAGGTGAAAGGTATCTGTTTGGACGGCCGGAAATGTGCCACCCAATATTGATTGGAACCTAGTGGGGGCGGCATCAGCAGGGACCGTACCCTTCTTCCTCTACCACCAACCTCTTGAAAGAACTTACGGTCCTCATATTTAACGTGTCCGTTCTCAGCTTGAAAACGGGGACAGTTTGGGCAGAGTCAGAAATAAAACTCGGGTCGATCGAGTGCAATCTTCACGCGCTAACCATAGGGCTACCCCCTCCCCAATGATAATTAATTAGCTTAATTTAATATAACTAATCAGTTAGTTATCTAGTTTATAATTCAGATTTTACAAAGACAGTTTAGTTTGGAAGAGGCGACCACACTTCGCGTGCAAGATATCATTTTGGAACTTAAAAAAATTCTGTGGAACTTAATTCCAGGCTTAATTTTACATCTCTGATAATATAGGAAACTTTTAACATTGACTTGAATAACAGGGAGGTCATCTTTAGAATGTTCGCAATAAAAAAAAAAAAGCTTCTCAGTTAAGAAAAAAATATTTCGTGGATATTGCGATAAATATACTTTTGCTAAATCAAAAATATTTTGATCTCTTGGATTTTACTCGTCGGAAGATATATATATTCGTAGGAGAGATATTGTTTTGGATCCGTACAAAGTATTGGGTCGGCATGAAGCAAAGTTCATTCGATGGTAAGAAATGGATTGATGCAAGAAAATGTTCGATGGTAAGAAATATGATGAGGAAAAGCATGTAGCATTCCCTCTATAATGCTCTACTCATTTCACAGCGAAACATTGGGGCACGAGATCCACAACACAATGCTTTTGGCGCGTTGACTTAAAACCCCATAAATTAAAATGGGTGTTTTTTGATAACTTACCAGTTCAAACAGAGAGAATTACTTTATACTGATGTGCAAAATCCTCATCAAAATACAATGCACATTTAATGAATATACCGTGAAAAAATAGAATACTGGCGAATCCTGAGGCTTCAAAACACAAAACTATTATTATAAATGTTGTTTTCCTTGTGAATGGAATGAACTATCAGATCCACGAGAATGGTGTTAATAGATTTGGGGCATGATATTGCATATGGAAAGTGAAAATATTGGATAATACTTACAACTTTTTTTAATTTTATGTAATTTTTTTTTTAATTTATTTGGAAAACGCAAAATTTTTCGAAAAAGGTTTATGATAGCGCTCTAAAGTTTGTGTCACTGGCTTTCTAATGAAACACTACTTATGAAAAAATCTGATGTGGGCAACACATGACTTTCCTTATATAATGCAATATGAATTTACTACTTTTACAGTTAAAAAAAATGTTATTCTTATAGTAGATACTTATATTCTTTCCAAGATATTAAATTTTTTTCAATGAGTCACCATTTTCATTGATTTAGCGTCATTTTTATCCATTTGGCTAGTTTTTCGTTAATTTAGCAACATTAAAAAAAGTCGCCAAGTTAACGACATTCCAACAAATTCGTCGCCATAATCTCGCCAAGCGTTATGGACGAAGAAATAAGTCATTCTTACAGCAGATAAATGACTATTGGCGTTCAAATACAAAAGTATTACTCAAAGTACCTTTTTTCATGAATGAAACGAGCTAGATCAACGAGAATGATGTCACCAAATTTATCGCATGGTATTACATATGAAAAGTGAACATGTTTCTGAATAGGAAATATTTTTTTTTTATTTCATATAACTTCTTGATAATTTTTTTGAAAAATGTGTAATGTCTCGAGAACAGTTCATGTTAGCGTTCTAAAATTTATGTCAATCATTTTCTAATGAAAAATTACATAAGAAATGTCTATTTGCGCAACTTTATTAGCGGTTTTGATTTTTTGACGATTTTTTCAAAATTTCACTCGAAAATTTAGGGGGATTCTGAACATTCAATTGCGTATAAAAACAACAGGCTTCCAGTATTTATGGATTGTGATTTTTGTACCAAATTTCGTTCGAATCGGTCCATTCGTTCGTCAGTTATCGTTTCCACAGACTCGCTGACACACACACACACACAAACATCACTTCAAAAATGTTTGATTCGTGATCAGGGATGCTTGAAACGTGCTCACCCGTCATAACAAGTAAAAGTATGTGTAAAAGTAACACGTGTGTGTAAAAGTATGTGTGTGTGTGTGTGAAAGTATGTGTGTGTGTGTGTGTGACAGTGAGTCTGTGGAGACGATAACTGACGAACGAACGGACCAATTCGAATGAAATTTGTACAAAAATCACAATCTATAAACGATGGAAGCCTGTTGTTTTTATACGCAATCGAATGTTCAGAACTCCCCTAAATTTTCGAGTGAAACTTTGAAAAAATCGTCAAAAAATCAAAACATCTAATAAAGTTATGCAAATAGACATTTCTTATGTAATTTTTCATTAGAAAACTATTGACATAAATTTTAGAACGCTAACATGAACTGTTCTCGAGATATTGCACATTTTTAAAAAAAAAAAAAATATACCAAAACGTTATATAAAATTAAAATATATATATATTTCCTATTGAGAAACATGTTCACTTTTCATATGTAATACCATGCGATAAATTTAGTGACATCATTCTCGTGGATCCAGTTCGTTCCATTCATGAAAAAAGATACTTTGTGTAATACTTTTGTATTTGAACGCCAATAGTCATTTATCTGCTGTAAGAATAACTTATTTCTCCATTCATAACGCTTGGCGAGATTTTGGTGACGAATTTGGCTGAATATCGCCAACTTGGCGACATTTTTAATTGTTGCCAAATTAACAAAAATCTCGCCAAATGGATAAAAATGGCGTTAAATCAATGAAAATGACGACTGATTGAAGAAAATTCAATAGCCTGGAAAGAATATAAGTATCTACTATAAGAATAACATTTTTTTTAACTGTAAAAGTAGTAATTTCATTGCATTATATAAGGAAAGTCATGTGTTGCCTACATCAGATTTCTTATTTATTATTATTGAAAGTATTGATGTCTTGATGATTTTTTAAAAAATCCATTCACAAAAATAGAGGGGGAGGGGTGGCTTCCAAACATTTAGGTGCGTTTAAAGTCAATAGGACTCCAGCATTCATTGATTTTAATTATCGTACCAAACTACTTTCGAAACACTTCATTGATACACACACATACCACAGACAGACCCCTTCTCAAAAAAGTTCGATTCGGGTTCAGGAATGCTTAAAACGTGCTCTTCCATCGAAAATTCGAAATCGAATTTTCGATCTCGTCACAATAGTTTCCCTATACATTGATAATAATGTAACGCTAGGACAGTATAAGAGTTCAAGTGTTACAATTTTTAAGTATGATTAAAAAAAATTAAAACACTTTTTCAATTAGTATACAAAATTAAGAAAATTTTATGATTGATTCATTAATCCAAATTAAATACATTTTAATTAAATATTCACAATGCCGACCGCACACATTCACTCTTGTGTTACGTTTAAAACAGCAATCTTTTGCACGTCATTTCGAATTTTTTTTTTTTTTTCGCAGCATTCTCCTCCTGAAAAGTGTGCGATTTCTTTTAACGCGTGAAATAACGTGCAGTAAAGGACGTTTTCATTATTTCATTTTACGTTCCGTTAAATGTGAATTTTCATATCACCATTTTTGTTCAAAACTTTAGAATTAGTAATTTTTCTTTTTTTCTTTCCGGGACCCATCCGTTCTGGGAACGGTTCCCATCAACTGCTCACTTTCCCTTTCAACGCGTGGGAAAGGAAAGTGAAAAATAAAGGAAAAATCCCTTTTCCCTGGAGGTTTCCTAGAAGATGATATCTGTGCCCGCTGACCAATAGGACGGAGAGACCACCTGCGTTCCACATACGCCCACTCGGGGACCCTCCGTCGCAGGGGTGCTTGTGAAACACAGGGGAACAGACCCAGAGGAATTTTTTCCATCTTGGAGCTATAAATAAAACCTTTGGTGAAACTTGTTAACAACATGAGGCAGCTTGGGGGATACTACAGTAGGACAGCTAAAAAAATAAACTTAACTGGGCGTAGCATTTTAGGAGCTTTATTTACACAATAAAAAAATCTGATGTGGGCAACACATGACTTTCCTTATATAATGCAATGAATTTACTACTTGCCAAGTTGGCAACATTCTGCCAAATTCCTCGCCAAAATCTAGTCAAGTGTTATGGAGAGAAATAAGTTATTCTTATATCAGAGAAATGACTACTGGCGTTCGAATAAAAAGGTATTGCTCGAAGTATTTTTCCTCATGAATGGAACGAGCTAGATCCACGAGAATGATGTCATCAAATCTATTGCATGATATTACATATAAAAAGTGAATATGTTTCTCAACAGTTAATATGTTTTTTTTTATTTTATATAACTTTTTGATAATTTTTTTGAAAAATGTGTAATATCTCGAGAACGGTTCGTGTTAGCGTTCTAAAGTTCATGGCAATCGTTTTCTAAAGAAAAATTACATAAGAAATGTCTATTTGCGTAACTTTATTAAAGGTTTTGATATTTTGATGATTTTTTCAAAATTTCACTCGGAAATTTAGGGGGGGGTTCTAAACATTCGATTGTGCTTAAAAACAATAGGCTTGCAGTGTTCATGGATTGTAATTTTTTTTACGAAACTTTGTTCGAATCGCTCCATTCGTTCGTCAGTTATCGTCTCCACAGACATACACATACACACACACAGAGACATCATCTCACGAACGTCTGATTCGTGTTCAGGGATGCTTGAAACGTGCTCTCCCGTCAAAAACTCGAAATCGAATTTTCGATCCCGTCACAATACTTTCCTTATACATTATATGTATATAAGGAAAGTAACAACACTGCACAGTTGAGTAACAACACTAGGTGAGTAACAACACTGCACTGTTACTCATTATAGATTGATGTGGAAATTATCACTCGCATATTTCGAATCGGAAAAGGCTGCCTGTGAGGTGCACTTGGTACCTAGGGAAAAGTTTCCATATTTTTTGTCTTTTTGAAATTTTTACTTTCTTATACGTAGTATTGAGAAATTGTTGTTTTTCACCAAAATTTTCCATTTCGAGATTTTGATGTCAATATATGTTTTAAGACCTCATGAACACGTTTTGACTATTTTTGGAGTAGTGTCCGTCTGTAAAGCGCGAGCGATAAGCGCATACTGACATATAGCGCAGATGTTGATGCGCAGATGCCGCAGATCTAAAATTACAATTTTTGTACGCAGTTTTCTACCAGTATTGCTTTATAATACAGCTTAAATATATATAGTAGAATCTATATTGATGGAATCGAAAAATATTAAATTCGGCAGATACTTTGCTTATATCAACCCAACTAAACGATGGCGAGCTATTTATACCATACTAGTAGCTTATGTAAGTGGAAAATTTTGGAAAAAGCGCATAACTTACAAAGTGCTTAGCCATAGGTGGAGCTAGGATTTTTAGTTTCGCGGTGCTGAAACCTCTTTAACTTAGTTTCATTTGCAATGATGAACACCAATATAAATTTGAGAAAACACTAAGGGTGTTAGTGAAACTTTTTGGAATGCTTACTACCCTCAAGCTCTGCCTATGTTTTTAGCCAATCTTTAAAATTCGATGAATTTCTAGAGCCCGCCAAAAGTCGCCGTTGACGATACTTTGTTAAATTCGTCATCAAGGTTATCAAATTTATCGCCAACATCAAGAGATTCAGACCTTCAAATTATATCAATAGTTTTCTGTTAGGTATTTGTAACAATATGATGTCACTTTCGTTTCATTCCTGTCGCACTTTTCTTAGCACTCTACCCAGCGTCCTAAGATGTTTCGCATCAGCAGTTATCTTATTCTAATACGCTACTGTTCAAGGAGTTTAGCTAAACATAATGTTCCTTTTGGAATATACACCCATTGCACCCCCACAGCATCCATGGACCGGCAATGCGAGTGTATTCCAAATTTTTGGAGACGCACATCTCCTCCCTACCCCCACCCCTCTCCTACTGGATAATTCTGTGGTTATAATGTTCCCCTATGGGTGAGCGTCAGTAAATTCTCTGCCCTATCCGCGCTTTGTCAACTTTCGCGGCACACATATTTCGCCGAAATCCTGCTCAAACAGTTGCGAAATATTTTCTGAAAGATAAAATGCTATGCTTAGATTATATTAAAACTAAATTTAATATCCAATAAAACATAGAATATATGTTTTATTTTAATTTAAAATATTTTTGGTGCTGCCATCTGTTGTCGTAATTTAATTCATACCGACTATTTTTATTTTTTAATGAACATTTTTAAATGTCTATTCCTTCTAATACGCTATTAAATACAACAACAGATCATATATAATGCCATAATCACGAAAACATAATTGAACTTGGACTTGAAGACAAAGGAACTTGAAGACAAAACTGCAGTCCTGAGTGATGTGCATTCAGATCCCTTATCAAATTTATAGAATGATAAATTACCTTTCCGTGATTGTGGCATTATTATATATGATCTGTTGTTGTATTTAACACTGTATTAGAAGGAATAAATATTTAAAAATGTTCATTAAAAAATAAAAATAATCGGTATGAATTAAATTACGACAACAGATGACAGCACCAAAAATATTTTGGATTAAAATAAGAAATATATTCTATGTTTTTGGGGGCATTAAATTTAGTTTTAATATAATCTAAGCATTGCATTTTATCTTTCAGAAAATATTTCGCAACTGTTTGAGCAGAATTTCGGCGAAATATGTGTGCCGCGAAAGGTAACAAAGCGCGGATAGGGCAGAGAATTTACTGACGCTCACTCTTAAAAGAAAATGTGGTTCAACTTTGAGAACATACTCATGGAACACCCCTGAATGGAGCGTTCCCAAATCCAGTAGAGTTAATATATAGCTCTGGGAACAAACACACCCTTCTGTAGGCAGGCATTGTAAGTATGAGTAGCCTTATGCAGTCTAACATAACAGTAAGCACAATCTATGAAATTTGATGGTCTGAATTAGTCGTGGTAGGGCTGAATTCGTCGGTCTCCATAGAGGTGGACAAAATTGTAATATATTGCAAGTTTTGTTGCCGTCATTACAGAAATCATCTACTTTTTGCTCTGTAGAGCGCATAAAAAGCGCAAATGCATGCGGATGCAGTTATATGCAGTGGAAGGGCGATTTAAATTTGAAACAGCTTGATACGATAATTCAGGAGCGAACTGGCACCCAAATATTTTGGACTTATACAGACAGGCCTTGATACTTACAATTTTTATCCCGGTGATAAAGCGAAAACAAACAGGCACTCTGCCACTCCCAGCTCGTTTATCTCTCCCAACTTTACAGCCAACCCTGCATTACTGGTGGGATCAATTAAAAATCCATCTAAAGTAATAGGTATTGCATAGTCAACGAAACTTTTATTTATTCTTGCCTATACCAGCTCAACATAGGCGTCAACTTGAAAAATTATTGGGGATTCCGAAAATTGTAAATCGAATAACCCAATTTTAAATAATTGGGTCATTAAGTTAAATTTCATTAAGTTTAATTTAAATTTCATTCAATCAGATTATATGGTACAATAAGACGTGTAAAATGCTAAAATGAAGCAGATTATTGTTAAGAAGTACAGAACAATATTTTTTCCCCCTCTAGATAATTATTTATTTCATTCATTTTGCTTTTGTAGGAGTAACATTATTATAATACAATATACAGATATTGCGTGGATTTCTAATTCAATTATTTTTATAAAAATAATAAAAAATGTGAAATTTAATGTTAAGTATTTTAAAGAATGTTAAAAATGTCAACATATTTCTTTTTAGCACTTTTCAACATAGTTGAAAAGTGCTTATGATTTTGTTCATTCTGTCTGTCTGTCTGTCAATTAGCACGATAATTGCTGTAAAGACGACTATATCAAAATGAAATTTTAGTATGTTGTTCAGACGGTCTGTGGGACCTATGGGAATATAAATGAATAATATAACCCAATTAGTTTTGGATTGGACCCGGGTTGAAAAAATGAAATACATTGAGTCCTATGGGATCTAATTTTTCAAACATTTTTTAAGCGAATTTAAAATTCCCAAATTGCTTAGAAGTTTTAAGAAATATTCAAATTATCCCATAAAATATATAAAAAAAATGTCAGCAAAATATATTCAGTAGTTTTTTAAATAAAAATTAAAATAATAATTACACCTTGTATATGAAGAGATCACGTGACCTACTTCAAAATAAAATATGGCTTCCATCTTGTGTCAAAATCGTGATTTTTAAAGTTCTTTTTAATTCATATTTAGTGTTGTACTCGTCTTAAAACCGCTTTATTTTTGCTTAAATTCTGTGCATCTACATACTGAAACAACGCAATTACAATATATTTGAGTTTAAATGATGATCCAACTTTGATTATTTTTACAACGAAGTCTAATTTTCACTTATGGAGAATGTAAATACCAAAAGATGTAGAATGAGTTGTATAAGAATTGCTGCATTTCTGTAACACAAATTTTATTTAGCTCATGGGGTCTGCAATATAGCTGATATGAATGAAATATTAATTGATTTTAAACAGAGAAGCAGAAGATTTTTTCGATGAAGTTTCAAGCATAGAGTTAAATTACTTGTACCGCCATGGTCTTAAGTTTTTAAATAAAATAAATTATATTATAGTATTATGATGAATGAAATGAATGGAAAAAAGTTTATGAATGAAATGCTGCCAGAGATAGTCAGGCGTGTTATATTTCGATGACGTCATTTGAATAAATTTCATTTGTTTTTGATGACGTTTTCGAATATAATAAATTTTTGTAGTATTATGATAATTTTAAAAATATTACCGAGGAATGTATCGTATTTTAGAGATGTTTAAACCAGGCGATTTATATTTCAATGCCGTCATTTTAATGAAGTTCATTTTTTTCGATGAAGTTTTAAGTTTTCAAATATAATAAATTAATGTAGTATTGTGATAATTTAAAAAATATTACCGAGAAATGTATCGCATTTTAGAGATGTTTAAATAAAATTGCATTGAAGTTGGAAAGTGTTTCATAATCAATGCTTTATGCATGATTGATCTTTCTTGTTAAATCATTTCTGAGTTAAAATCTTGAATTCAATATACAATAAAAAGCCTGAAGGGAGAAATTCTATACACGCGACTTTATATACAAGGAATGAATAATGAAAAACTTGAAGAATTAATAATAAAAACAAAATTTATGCACGTATGCATACATTTTCCGCATTTAAACATTAGGGGTTCGAGGAACCCACAACAAAATTATTGGGGGTTCAAAAAGTGTCTGGAACCCGCACGAAGTTGATGCTGCTGATGATAAAAAATCTGATGCGGGCACTTTCCTTATACAGGGTGATTAGAAAAAGATGGGCCAAACTTTATACAAGGGGGTAGTACCACCCAACCAAGCATTTTTCGACATAGTTTACCGAGTCGGAAAGGAAACGTAAAGGCGTTACAGGGCGCTTACTCGTTGGATTGGTTGTTATTTTCTGGTTGAAGAAGAAAACCACGTGCACATATTTCATCTGGAGAAGAAGACCCCTTATGCAAATTTTCGTAATTGGGCGAGAGGTGGGAATATCTCTTTTTGTGAGGATATCTCAGAGTCTCGTCTATGAATCTCAGAGTCTCGTCCTCCTTGAATCTAAAGAGGAACTCATCGCCAGAATTTCGGCCGCTGCTGACAAAGTGCGCAACATGCCTGGTCTGTTCGAGAGAGTTCGTTAATCCCTCCATCGCCGCTGTGAGACGTGCATTCAGGTTGGCGATCACTCTTTTGAGCCATTACTGTAATTATTGTTCATTAAATGTCATTTTATAACTTCTAAATCATTCTTGTGTTATCGGCTCACCTCATCGGTTTCGCCATTAGGCGCCACTCGCGCCTTTACGTTTCATTTCCGACCCGGTAAACTATGACGAAAAATGCTTGGTTTGGTGTGTATTACCACCTCGTAAAGTTTGGATCATCTTTTTTTAATCAACCTGTATAATGCAATGAATTTACTTCTTTCACAATGAAAAAAGTAAAACCTTGTTGCCCCAAGGGGAATCGAACCCTGGATCTACGAACTGGCCAGCCGACGCTCTACCGTTGAGCTACTGGTTTTGCAAGCTCTTATTGTAGAAATGGACTCTGCAAGATCGATGACGCACTGTATTTAATTGTTGAATTGTACATTTGGCGCTTTTCCGGATAGCAACATGTAAAACTATTTCGTACCCAATGAACTTATATTTCGCGCAACTCTAAATCATTAATTATCAATATTGATTTAACCCTCAATAAGAAATATAGTCCATATATTAATATATGAAAACAATAAATGCATCAAGTAGTCATTTTCATTAACTTGGCGTCATTTTTACAATTTTGATGATATTTTCGCCAATCAGGGGCTAAATATTGAAAAGTTGGCAATATGTCACTAAATTATTCGCCAAATTTGCTATATGTATCGCCAAGTGTCGCAGACAAATAGAGAGAAGATCATTTCTTATAGGAATATAATAAAAGTAATATAATAAGTGTAATAGAAGGTAAGCCCGTCATATGACGGAGTTAAATATTTGCAAAACATTACCCCCCATTCAGCGTCATTTTATCAATTTGGCAATATTTTTTTATCAATTTCGTGACATGTTCATTAATTTGGCAACATTAAAAAAGAGTCGTCAAGTTGGCAACATCTCGTTAAAATATTGAATTTCCAACAATTAGTCGTCATTTTCATTGATTAAGCATAATTTTTATCAATTTGGCGATATTTTCGTTAATCTGACAAGATTTAAAAAAATCGCCAATTTGGCGACATTCCTCAAAATTCGTCTCCAAAATCTCGCCAAACGTTATGGACGGAGAAATACGTTATTCTTAGATAAATGACTATTGGCGTCCATATACAAAACTATTACTCAAAGTATCTTTTCTTGAATAGAACGAGCTAGAACCACGAGAATGATGTCAGCAAATTTATCGTATAATACACTCTTTTAAAAATAAAACGAAGCACCATGAAGACACTGACTACTATTGACATTAAATATGCGTACAGCTCATATACAGATAATGAAATGATTACAAAATCAAGGCCGCAGGACCCATCAATGGTTAGCAATTACATATTGAATTTTCAAATCAGTAATTCATGAAACCCCCCTTGGCGGCAATGCATGCTTGTATCCGTCTGGGTAAGGCGTGATAAAGTGTCCTAATGTCATCCTACGATACATTCTGCCAGGCATTCCTCAATTGTTGCTCCAGATCTGTTACATTTCGGGGTGCCCGAATCTGACGGCCTAGCATGTCCCGTACAAGCTCGATTGGCGAAAGGTCTGGTGACCTTACTGGTCAAGGAACAGTATCAACAGCACGGAAACAGTCTACAGATATGCGAGCCGTATGTAGCGTGGCATTATTTTGTTGGAAAATGGCCCCAAAATGACGGCCGCAAGATTTCATCAACATATCGTTGAGCTATTGAAGTTGTACGCAGGATGACTAGGGGCGACCTGCTGTCGTAAGAGATAGCACCACACACCAGGGGTAATGGTTGTGTGTCTGTGTAAAACAAAGGCTGATTGGGACGCTGTTTTACACAGACACACAACCATTGTCCTGGCCCTGGCGTCACCACACACGTACTCGATGGTCATCTGCTGAAAGACTGAAGCGTGATTCATCGCTGAACACTATGCGATGCCAGTCTGCTGGCAGCCTAGATACTCGGCTACGACACCACTCCAAACGACTCTGTCGATGTTGTGGGGTTATAGGCAGATGTCTTAAATTCCGCCGTGAGCGTAACCCCATCTCAGCCAAGCGCCGTGATATGGTGGAAAATACCACGGGTGGTATGGAAGAGGCTGTAGCACGTTGGATGGCGGACAATGATGCCGTTGGGCCAGTTCGGGCCTGTCGCACAAGCATCCGATCTTGTCTCGCATTCGTGCGCCTTGGCCTTCCAGAGCCTTCATTCCGCCGATGCAAGGTTTATAGAATACTACAAGTTGGCCCATCCGGGGAAACGGGATCAGTCCACTGAAAGAGGAGGAAGGTTATGACATCAAAGTGGCTAAAGGCTGTTTCCCTGCTTTCTTTCACGTGGATATTTCGTGAGCGATAATAATTGTAAATCATTATCAAACTTGTCTTTCGGCTATTTTGGGCAAAAGTGTTGTATTTGTGAAGTGTGATGCCAACTTGTGCAATTGCTAATTGCCATAATGATGAGAAAACTTGCGATGTTTGGTTTCATAGGA
This sequence comes from Amaurobius ferox, assembly GCA_951213105.1. NCBI lineage: Eukaryota > Metazoa > Arthropoda > Arachnida > Araneae > Amaurobiidae > Amaurobius > Amaurobius ferox. The sequence continues at coordinate 140,768,455 of OX578138.1, read as the reverse complement.
TTCCAAAATCAAAAGTCTTACGAGCTGCATGGATTCATTCATGCAAAAGAAAAGACTCGTTTTCTGCTGATACAGCACGGGTTTGTTCTAGTCATTTCTCTAAAAAAGATTATGAAAGGAATTTGAAATATGAATTAGTATTCTATAAACCTTGCCGCCGATGAGTTCCTTGCAGCAACCATTGCTGCCAGCACCTTTGCACATCAGTGTCCGTTCGGTGAAGGTAGCGGGCTATTGCTCGGTATGACCAGCCAGCTTCAAGCATTCCGACTATACGACCACGTTCGAACTCGTCTAATTGCTAAGGTATTTTGCAACGTCGTAACGGCATTATTGGTTGTGTCTCCACGGAACTGCAATGCCGATAACGAGCAAGGATAAACCGTCCACATTTTTAACCTGTTTTATAGGATGGTAGTTGCGCAGTAGAAACGCGCACTATGACCGAAGTTAACACTCATTGGTTTTGCAAATTTAATCATTTGCATACTTGGTATAAAGGAATTTGAATGCGAAATTTCAAGATGATTAGATTATTTTTTAGGGGTGTTTCTTTTTTTTTCTTTTGTAAAAGAGTGTTATTACATATGAAAAATGAATATATTTTACAATAGATAATATATTTTTTTTCATTTTATGTGATTTTTGATAAATTTATTTGAAGAATGTGAAATATCTCGAGAACGGTTCATGCTAGCGTTCTAAAGTTTATGTCAATCATTTTCTAATGAAAAATTACGGGGGGTATTTTTTAAGCAAGGTCCGTTTGTGAATACCGTTTGAAATTCCGCATGCGCGTGAGAATGAGTGGAGCGCAGACTCCTTTGATGAGTGCGCGCGCAGACTTCTTTGAGCAGAATCCACCGCCATTTGCATTCATGGCAGTCTGTTTGCTTCGTATGCTTCGTTAAAATGTTTAAGAAAATTGTGCGCTCCGCTAACTGTTAAATACGGCCAGTCATCTGATTCTTAACAGCAAGAAACATGATATCTGCGGATATCCATCGTCAGATATGTGAAGTTTAGGGTGACAATGCAATGAGTGACAGTAAAGTGCGAAAATGGCTGAGATTGTTCAAGGAAAGTCTGGAAAACGTCCATGACAAATCGTACTCTGGTCGGTCACCTGTAATCACTGACGCTTTGGTGCAGGCAAATGACGCTAAAATTCACGCAAACAGGAGATTCACAATTTCAAGTTGTAAATCGGAATACCCACAAATTTCAAGGTCAGTTTTGTTTAAAATTGCGTCTAAGAACTTAGAGCTCAAGAAATTGCGCTGTCGATGGGTTCATAAACTGCTGAGTGAGGAACACTAAAAGGAAAGATTGGTAAGTGCTCTAATATTTTTGACCCTCTACAACGAGGAGGTGGTGACTTTTTGAGTCATGTCGTTACAGGAGATGAGACATGGCTGTCCCACGTGACTCCTGAATCAAAACAACAATCGATGAAGTGGTGACATACATTATCGTAGGCCAAAATGAAAGCAAAACATACACTTTCAAAGCGCAAGATCATGGCAACTGTGTCTGGGGACACGCAGGGTGTGTTGTTAGTGGACTTTTTGTCGCAAGACACAGCAATTAACTCAGCTTCCTACTGTGAGACTTTAAGAAAGCTTCTTTGAGCAATTCAGAACAATCGACGTGGAATGCTGTTAGTTGGTGTCGTACTGCTTCATCACAATGCAAGGCCACATGCTGCGGCTCAAACTCAAAATCTGATCTAATCTTTTGGCTGAGAAGTATTCGATCACCTGCCATACAGTCCAGACCTTGCGCTTAGCGACACTACCTACCTCTTCTGCTATCTAAAGACCTCCCTGGGCGGAAAGCTTTTAGACACTAATAAGGAAGTGAAAATGATCGTGAGTAACTGGCTATCATCACAGGCGGCAGAGTTCTATGATGACGGTAACTAAAAACTGGTATATCGTTTTAATAAATGTTTATATCGGCAAGGAAATTGTGTAGAAAAATAGAGAATTGAATGTACATCCAGAAAATAAATGCTTTTTTGAAAAAAATATACTTACTTCGTTTTTATTGCAAAACGGACCTTACTTAAAAAATAACCCTCGTGCATAAGAAATGATTATTTGCATGACTTTATTAAAGGTTTTGATTTTTTGATAATTTTTTCCGAATTTGACTCGAAAATTTTGAAGGGGGTGAATCTGAACATTCGATTGCTTTTAAAAACTATAGGCTTCCAGTATTCACGGATTCCAACTTTTGTACCAAATTTGGTTCGAATCACTCATTTCGTTCGCGAGATATCATCTCCACAGACTCATTGACACACATTGACACACACACACACATACACATACTTACACACACACGTTCTTTCCAAGATATTGAACTTTCAATTAGTCGTCACTTTCATTGATTTAGCGTCATTTTTATCAATTTGGCGACATATTCGTTAATTTAGCAACATCTAAAAAGTCGCCTAGTTGGCGACATTCCGCCAAATTTGTCGACAAAATATCACCAATCGTTATGTACCAGAAATAAGTTATTCTTATTGCAGATAAATGACTGTATTTACGTCCAAATACAAAAGAATTGCCCAAAGTATATTTTCTCCTGAATGATAGAGAATGAATGAACTAGAGAATGATAGAGATCCACGAGAATGATGTCACCAAATCAATCGCATGGTATTACATATGAAAAGTGAACATATTTCACAATAGTTAATATTTTTATTTTATTTTATGTGGTTTTTTAATACATTTATTTGAAAAATGTACAATATCTCTAGAACGGTTAATGCTACCTTTCTAAAGTTTGCGTTAATCGTTTTCTAATGAAAAATTACATAAGAAATGACTATCATCTTTTTACATTTGAAGTGAATCCTACATTTTTTCCTTCCCATTACAGATTGAAGTTCAACTTCTGATCTCTACAAACATCTTTATTTTCAGGATATCATCCTGCTCGATGTAACTCTCTTCGCGATCTTGATATTCTGAAACTTAGAATCCTAATGTCGGTATTATTTTTAAATGAATCCTCCACTGTGTCTATCACCGTGTCGCTTAAGAAATCGAAGGTGTCTATACAACAGGGTTAAGTTTCTCGGTCTGGATTACAAAGAAAATAATTTTTGCTTAACCAGGAAATCAAATAACTAATTCATCCTATTGACGCTCTATCCATTGAGACAATGACATGGTTATATTTTTTTCCTAAATTGAAGAGGACCCTACACAATTTATTCATTTTATTACATTTGCTCCACGGGACAGAACCTCTTTCGAGTCGAGTTTCTCCTCTGTAGATTATATATATATATATATATATATAATAATAGAAGTTTGAAAATCCAATGAACGAAAAGTATGCATATCAATAATCTCAAAATTACTAGTAATTTATATAAATATCCCACTTATTTAGTAAATAGTATTGTTAAAAAATTTAAAATAGCTGGATTTTTATAATTCTTTCCATAGTATCATATAATTCTATTCATAGTATCTTATATTAGCCAGTCATCTCCATTTTTTTTTTTTTTTTCACTTCCCACTTCAGCATTACCTTTATTTGCCCCTCTTTTTAGTAGCTCTTTTTGTATATTAATACTTTTTCTTTACATTTCGCTTCACAGTTTTTCAATTCTTATGAATGGCAACAGTAAATGGTTTTTTATTTTTTCTTTACGAATGGCAACACTGGTCTCTTCTATCAGTGTTCCCTCGATCCCTGTAATGAATCGTCTGTACACACGCTGTGCTTTTTCCAGGTATTCATTTTTTCTTTTTTATTCCATCTTTATGTATGTCGTCCAAGTAGAAATAGTTCATAGATTTAATCTATCTATTTCTTCAGAAACATACATTTTTGTGTTTGCTTCTACAAAAAACTTGGACATGATTAGATTTTTGTAGAGGTTAACAATTCATGATTTAGGCTTAGAGCCTTGTCCACGTGTAAGGCGTTTGTGCTTGATTTCGTTTGTTATACTTATTTCGATTCCTTACCTTTGTATTATATTTTTCATTGACTTGTTGATTCGATATTAATTTTTTTATTTTTTCCATATGCTTGAGGATTAATTGATTTTTACATTTGTTTTGTACGCCAGTTAGATAGTTGAATTTAGTTTAAGTTTTTCTTTTTTTGTTTCCATACCTTTTAATTTGGTTGATTTTCTGTAACTTGATAGCTAGTGTTTTGTATTTTTAATCCATTTGATTGATGATTTGCTGTATTATATTTTATTCTGTGGGTGTTTTTAAAAAGTTAGGTTTATCGTGTTACATCTTCTTACTTTTCGTTCATTGGATTTTCAAACTTCTATTATATATATATATATATATATATATATATATATATATATATATATAATGTATATACATATATATATATACATATATATATACACACACACACACACACACACATATATATATATATATATATATTCATTTCTTCATTCATCTTCGTCAGATCCAAGTATTTTATTAAAATGAACACAACATGCATGTTTCAGATATCAGCGATAGATTATATCTATAAACACTGATAACTTGGACGACATGCATAAAGATAGAAAAATAGTAGGAATCAAGAATACCTGAAAAAACATTGCATACGTCTGATCCATTAGAGCCTTGAATAAAGAGACCAATGTTGCCAATCGCAAAAAATAAAAAGTTGAGAACTGCTGTTGTCAATCATGAGAAATAAATAACAGTAATGCAAAAAGGCTAAAAAGTGATATTCAACAGTAAGAGCTACAAAAGAATGGGGCAGATGATAATAGAAAACATTGAGGCTAAATTATAAGGCAATGTAAATACATGGTAAGGTTTATTCAAGAAAAAGTGGATATCTGGCCGATAGATACTAAGAAAAGGAGATACTAAGGCAGATATTAAGGAGGGAATATAAATATATTCAACCATTCCAAACCTTTTAACTATATAATTCATTAAGTATGTATGGATATTTATATAATTTGCTGGTAATTTTTAGCTTTTTAATATACATAGCATGAAATTTTTTATCTGATAATCTATAAATTCTAAAAAGTTGATTAAGTATAATATTTCTAAACAATTGAATCGAGTTACAGGAATTAAATGGTAATATTTCATTAATGTTAAAGTTAAAATAGTTTTTTTATCATATAAATTAGTAACTATCCTATTAGTAGGTTCAATAATAAGATTAGTGGTTTCATTAGGAATTAGTTCAAAATTATCCGGATAGAAATCTATATCTATGACACAGTTATTTGTAAAGACCAAATATATCAGATTATCAACATATCTGTAAATTTTATAATTTGTTGACGTAAAAGAATTTTCATAATGATAAAGGTATATAAATATAAAGGTATATTAGCTAATATACTGCCACTATAGCCATCTTGTGGAACCCCTGAGACTTGTAAGTATAATTTATTACCTTGAAATATATAATTATTGAAAAGAATAAAGTGAAGAAGTTTAGGAAAATTGGTCAATATGGTATGAGTAGAATGATTAGTAATATAAGCATTATATAGAGCTAAAATTACTACATAAAGATCAGAGATCTTAATATTATTAAAAAGATCTTTAAAATCTAAAGATTGAAATCCAATTAGTGTACCTAGTGATGTTAATTTATTCTTTAAACCTTTACTATTATTTAGAATAAGGTAATTATTGCTAAAAAAACGTATACTATCATTTATTACATTTAAATAATTTAGAAGTAATTTACTCGCAGTAGTAGAGTAAGTATTATGACCACTAGTTACTGTTCTAAATTTAATAGAATTTTTATAAAATTTAGATATTAGCACTATATATATGGAGATTTAAGAAATTTATAATTAATATTTAAATCACTATACATATTGATAATTTTCAGTTGAATACTATTAATGGAGTATGGATCAAGTTTGAATAGACTATTGTTATTTAAATAATCTAACAGAAATTTTATATAGAATTTTTACAGATAATAACATAATTATTAGAGTCTTTATCAACATAAGTAATAACAAAAGATCTTTGTAAATCATTAATGGAATGTTTTAAATTATCAATATTATATAAAGATCTAGACAATTTAATACTACAAATAGTATTTTTAATAAATTTTAATAAAGTGAATTTCCACATATTAAATGCCTCTAAAGGCAGAGAGTATTTAGAAGCTAATTTATAAATATATTTATCAAGGACAAGATTTATTGACTTTAAAACTTTAGAAGAGTTGTAACAGGATGGTAACCTGAATTTTGTACCAAATGACATAATGGTTCTTACCGTTTCGTCTTTAACTATTGCTAAGTCTCCTGTAACGCTATGGCCCAAGTGTGGATTTATATAGTTAGCATTTTCGTCTACCTTGCAAATACAATCATTATCTACATTTGACATGGAATCTTTATCAATAGAGAGAGATTGTGAAATGTCCTTGTAATTAAATTGTTCTACCAATCGGCTTGCAGTATTTAAAAGTCTTAGTAACATTCAAATCCTCAATAGGCAATAAGTGTTTGAATTTGTAAAAAATAGATCCAAAATTTATAGAATTATAAATTGGATGTTTAAAAGATATCACACAATAAAAATTAGTAGACGTATTATTATTATGAAATTGATTAAGTTTTATTTTTAAATACATACTTTGATCTAGTAATGAGCAAATCATAGAAAATATGATTAAAATGTTCATTTGTTAGATTTAATTTTAAGAAAATAGCATAAACATTATTTAAATGTTTTTTTCTTAACTGCAAATACCCAAGATTTTATTAATTTCCACTGATAAGTGCTGTTAAATTGATGATGTAAACTTTTAATCTCAGCTTTATAATCATGAACTATGGAGCTTCAGTAGCGATTGAGAGTCGCCAGGCCCGAACTCGGGACCTCGTGCTTACAAGACCGACATTATAAGGTTAGAGCAAAAGCTAGCTTCCCCTCCGAACTTATAATTCGGGTGCACATCTTTGGTCCGATGTCCTTGGCAGAAGCAGAGTCGGCTTGCTGCCACACACTCCCCCACCTGCTCCATTCCAGAAAACCTCCGCGGTTTCCCATCCCAGACACAGTTGAGGGCTGTTGGCCGGGTGGCGTGTCGTCTCGGGCGCTGACGTCAGTCGTGTCCAAGCTGGAAGGGAGTGGTAGGCGCCTCTAATCAGCGTAGTGCTGCCATCTCGTGTTGCGAGGTGAGATCGTTGGAGACAGAAAGTTTTTTCGTGCTCGTACGTCACCCCCGGTAGAAAAGGCCGAACTACTTTCCCCCCCTGTACCTCGTGACGTATTAGCTGTAGGCCCAATTCTGGCCTTCGAATTCGAATTCCTCCGTCTCAACTTTTCTGGAAAGTTCTCCCCTAGTAGAGTAGCCCACACAAAGAAGTATCGTATGTGCAGTGCAGTACGTGGGCTCGCGCGTGTGGATGCATAACGGTCTTTTTATCGTATTTTTGAATGTCTTATATGTTAGTTCATCATTTAATAAACATTTTGACCAGCATACCTTCGACTACATACCTTATAACATTGGATTACTAATTACCTTATTTCTGTAATGTGAAAAACGAAAAATGCTATTTAGAAGTAAGTGCTTACCATTTTTTGCTTATTATCATGTCATTTAAAATTATATAGAATTTTAAATATATGGCAATCAAATTATTGCTATTCAATTAACGCTAACTGGATTCTAAATTGTTTTGTTGCTAATTATAACGTCAACAAACCTTTTAGAGTTTTCTTAGTTTGTTTTAAAATTTTATTGTTGTCATATTAATTAAGAACTGCCCAGGTACTTGTAAAATTAAGCTTTGCTAAGTAATTGTAAAGTATTTAAAATCATTCAATGTTTAAAATGTATATTTTATCAAGTTAGCTTGTGTCATTATACAGCTATTATACATGTGTCATTATACATAAATTATACAGTCTCCTGCAAATATTTTAAAATTACTTTAATAATGTTGTTAGTTGTGTAATATTTTATAATAGACTAGCAACATGTCCGTTCTTCATACTTACCATATAATACAAGAAACCTAAAATTCAGAATTTGATGTGAAGTTTTAATATTTAGAGTCTCAATTTTTGAAATTTTATAATAATTCTAATGAAATGAAAATAGGTGATCTCTACCGTGCTGAGATAATAAACAGACAGATAGATGTACAACATACAATTTTATGTATACTGTTAATAGCAGATATACCCGACATTGCCAATGATTTAATATATGTGCAAATTCCTGCAGTATTCTAAATGACATTCTTACTCAAAACATTCTATTAAAATATTTCATTTAATTCTCCTTTCTGTGTTTTCTATACAAAATTATCTTCAAGCAGATCTGAATAAAACATTTTCGTTTGAAAACAAATTATAAAATATATATGAAATTGGATCAATATAAACTAAAATAAAAGCGCTAAAATTGTATAAAAATGGTTATAAAATTTTGTTTTATATTGATTTCTTTATTATTTAAATCTTAAAAAATTTAATAATCGTCTGCCTAATAAACACATTTGATTTAATTGCGTTGCTAAGCATCATGATATAGTTTTCTTAATAAATTTGTGGAAAATATATCATCTGCATAATTCTATTTTTATGGAAGGTTTAATTGTGGGATTTTTATTCATATCTCGACAATCCCTGGTCCTAGAAACTCGAAACATGGACTAAATTTTAAGTAGGGCTATTTCAAAGCTACCCACAGAATGTTCATGAAATTCGATGCAGCAGTTCTACCGTGATGATGAGATAGATAAACACACAGACAGATACATGTATTTTCAATTTTATTTATATAGATAAAAAAATGTCATTCTCTTTTTAAGATATTGTCAATAGTAAGAAATCGTAGCAATAAAAATGCTACACTAAAGTTATGAAAGTAAAATAATGTAAAATGGAATATTTCACACATCAAATAACATATTTTAACTGTTTGATAAGTAAGTAATTGCATATAAAAGATATAGTATCTTAATATATTGCACGTATATTTTTTATTATTTGTTATGGCATGCTGAAATTTTAGAAGAATAGGTTAGGAAGTCATTTGTGTTTAGGTTGGGCACATTTTATTTTTTATGTAGCGAGTTATTATGTTATTGAAAATTGTTAAAATAACTTGGAAAAAAGCAAAGTAACTAACTTACAATTTCAAGTTACCATTGTATATTTCATTATATTATAGTTAATGTTATTTTAATAATACAAAGCTAATTTAATCTTTCTTACATTTTCACTTCAATGGAATTGTAAATGAAATATTAATACCAAAAAGTTTTATTATACAGCTTTATTAAATTTTCAAAGCCCCTGAGGTATTTCAAACTCTATAATTAAGCAAAATTGTTTACAATTTGTTAATGTCTGGTAGTAAAAAAGGGAATATAAGATGTGCTATATTAGAAAACCTGAACTTCTACAATTTATAGTGCATAGGTTAATGAATGACATTCAACTAGTATTTTATCTTAATTCTAAATCATTTTACAATTTATAACAACAACAAAAAATGAATAAAATAAAATGAAATAAAAATAAATAAACACGTAAGCATATTAAAAGTTAAATTCTGAGTTTCTTTTTAATGATTATCTTATGATATTTAAAGATATAGTATTCAGTAATCATTTTAGTTTCTGCATACTTTATCTGTAAGTACGCATACTTTAGCTGAATGTACTGAAGAATTATTCAAATAAAATGCCTGATTAAGCAATAAATACACAGGGTTCTTTTTCAAACTTTTATTAAAACACTAACTGAATGGAATCCTTTCATCTTTGCTCCTACAGTGAATGAGTCATTATAAATATTTTATTTTAAGGAAATGTACAGCAATATTAATATTTTAAATCACCCATTTTAATGAACATTATCGAAAATACTTCCAAATTTCATGAATATTATTTGATTTACTGATAAATTATGATTCCTTTACATCGAACAGAGAATTAAAAGGGAAACAAATAGCAAAAGCTTCGATCGCGATCTGGAAGACCTACTCGCAGTGGGCCTACAAGCCAAGACGTCAAAAATTAGTGCTCCGGCCTCTGCTTTCGGAGGTGACGGCTCGTATGTCCACTTGTAGCGATTGAGAGTCGCCAGGCCCGAACTCGGGACCTCGTGCTTACAAGACCGACATTATACGTTTAGAGCAAAAGCTAGCTTCCCCTCCGAACTTATAATTCGGGTACACATCTTTGATTCGATGACCTTGGCAGAAATCTTTTGAGATTATCTGAGTTTATATTATTTAAATGGGGTTTCAAAGACTAGGTGATTAAAAATAGAATATTGATTATCTACAAAGTTATTTTTTACAATATTACCATTTAGATGTAATTGATTTGATCCATATGGAAAAAGAGTACAATTTGATTTAATATAAAAGTTTTCGAAAAATATTCTATCATCTGTATTAGTTTTTATATCCAAAATATGTATAGTAATATTTTCAAAACCATGTTTAGTAAAATGTTTATATTCCATTTTATTAGATATAGGATGGATTATATATATATATACACACACACAGACAAACCTGTCTGTAACGATACTCTAGGGACCGAGAGAAGTATCGTTATAGATAATTTATCGTTATAGACAGGGTTGAACTTGCTACACTCTATATTGATGGAAGTTATTTAACATGGGTGTGACGTTATTATAATAATATATGTTGAACTTGCATTACTGAATAATACTACAGCATTATGTTGAACTTACATTTTAATTAATGTATTACAGATTAGGAAAAAATATCAAACATATGTAGTATCTTATGATCCTAAATAAGATTCAAATTGCAGTTCAAAAATGTAACACGGCGTATATTTCAACTACATTTCTATTATGCAATTTAAAAATGGATAATTGTAATGATAAAAATGAAATTGGAGTTATATTTTTAATTTAAAGATCAAGAATACGTCGAAACAGAAATGAAATACGGAATCGAATAGAATTCGAATCCTTAAATAGGACGAGGAAAATTCAACATGCAAAGTAATCCGATATTTTCGTTTGCTTGGATTTTGCAGAGAATGCAGCCGTCATACACATATTTTTTAAACCTTCCAGCGAGTTCAGATATACATCTGGAACATTTGGCAAAGTAGAAATACAATTATGTAATGTTTCGATCATTTTAACAGCATCTTCAGCTGTTATGTTGGGTGGTGATTCCGTTCCACACTCCTCATCTTCCACTTCGCTAGCATCATCGCATTTTCTTTCTCCAATTATGTCCTCATCGGTGCTCACACTGAACGCTAATAAACCTTCATCCAAATTCAAATAGTCTTCTGGATTTATTGAAGAGTGCATATTCGTGGAAACTTTGCATTCAAAGAATTACTTAGGTGCAGCACACAATTTTCTTCTTCAGAAAGATTCTGTTGAGAATTCTCATCGCTGTTAGACTCGCCATCGGGATCATTTTTGTTGTTCGGAAAGTCGGTACATAGAATATTATTTCCCTTTAGGATGAACTGCCTTTGTGTCAAGTCTGCCATTGTAAAAGTCTTGGTCCAAAGTCCAAAAAGTCTTGGACACAACACAGGGAAATAAGTTTGACATACGAAAAATTATCTTTATATACAGGTTCACTCAAAAACAAATTATTGTTATAAACAAGTTCGATATAGACTAAAACTATAGGTAATCCAAATGGACTGTGGAGAATATCGTTATAAACAGGTTTATCGTTTTAGACAATATCGTTATAGACAGGTTTCCCTATATATATATATATATATATATATATATATATATATATATATATATATATATATATATATATATATATATATATATATAATAGAAGATTTTTATGATTACTTGTAATATATATATACCCGAGAAATACCAAAGAAAATTGCTTGTAAACTGAAGGTAAAGGTAAATAAATTGCAAAACAGAAGCCTAGTGTAGCACGATGAGCTATGCAAGAAATTTGGAAATTGAATAAATGGAATCTAGTGAAAATAAAAGGAATAAAATGAATATGAAAAGCATTTCTGAAACCATGTACGTTATCAAGGGCCATACATGTTTCATTAATGCTGATTCTACGTTTCTGTTAACACTACTGTAAAATGTATTACAGAAATAATGTAAATGGCCCGACGTAGAAGTAAAAACAAAGTGGATCAAATACACAAAAAAATCAAACATGAATATAAAATATTCTGTAACACTAGCTTGTGGCTAATTATTTAAATGAGGATGCAAAGTATTATAAAGTAATATCAAAAGAATATAATGAAAATAAAATGAATAATATATCTACCCCTAGTACTGTGGTACTTCTGGAAAAGCATGTGTATTACCAACCATCTCTGAACTGGTTACAGTGAATTTTTGTTACTGACTAAGCAGTTTTCTCAAAGCAGGTTACAGTGAATTATACAAAATGTTTAACTGTTAGAAGAAGACATGGAGATTATGAATTATTTAGAAATGTTAGAGTATGATCTGTCAATATGTTGCTGCAATTGTTGCAAGTTTTTGAATTTAAATTTAAAATGTGTTTTAATAAAAGAAAAAATAAGATTGGGCGGATAGTTATTTGTGATAACGGTGTTGATGAATTTATGAAGATGTTCTTTGTAGTAACTAGGTGTGCTTAACATTTTGATTCTTAATAACTGGTTATTAATAATATTTCTATATACAGATTTGGAAAGATTGGAAGAGAAATGTTGAAGTTTATTTACTTTGAAGTTATAAGTTTCTGTTTTGTCATAGATTTTAAATTTTATTGTATTTGCATTTTTAATTGTTAAACTAACGTCTAGAAAATTGATCCAGTTGGATGTATATACATTTTCAATGAGTTGTAGATTAGGTGGATAGAAATCAAAATTTAATTCATTAGCCTCATTAGTAATTCCAATAATAATAAGATCATCAATATATCTGTACATGATATGACTGTTGAATGATTTTCGTAAAAATGTAGATAAAGGTTGGCCAGTATGGTGGATGATTTACCTCCCTGTGGTATTCCTTTATTTAATTTGTATATGCTTTTTCCTTGAACTATATACTGTTTGAACAGAATGAATTTTAATAAAGTTTTGAATTTTGGAAATGATATGTTTTTGGCTTGAGTGAATTGTTCATATAAAAGAAGTATGACTTTATATAAATCATTAATGTCTATATTATTAAATAGGTCTTTGAAATCAAAAGTTTTTACATCATGTATGTAAGGGATTAGTTTTATTTTATTAATAAGTTCTATACTATTTTTGATTATATGTGTTTTTTGTGCAGTAGAATAATCATAAATTTGATTGAGTATGATTAGAAGTTGTTTGTCAGCTGCATTGGTATATGAATTAAAACCTATAGTAACTGTTCTAAATGAAATAGGTGTTTTATGGAATTTAGGTATGAGTACCAAGTAAGGAAAATTGAGATTGTATTTTTGTTTAAGAAGTTTGTAGTAAGCTATTATTTGTTTATTTATAACATTGATATGAGTGTATAAAGGAGTTAAAGAAAGAGAGGTACTGAGTTGCAATTTAAGCTCGTCCAAATAAAATTTTTTTTGCAGATAAACGCATAATTACTGGATGCCTTGTCTACATATGTGATTACATATTTATCTTGTAGTGACTTGATTTCTTTAACGATTTCTTGGTAATTATGCTTATATATTGGAATGGGAAAGTGTTGGATCAAAAGTTTTACATGCCTAGTTATTTGTACTTTCCAGCTCTTGAAGGCTTCAAATGGGCAGTGGGATTTACCTGACATTTTAAATATATATTTGTCTAGATCTATGTCAAAAGCTTGTATTATTTTCTTTTTATTATAAAGAAGGGGTAATCTGTATTTGGATCCATAGCTTATAAATTTTTTGAGATGAGGTTCCTTTATTAAATCTAGATTTCCGGTGATTATGTGTCCATGTTGTGGGTCGATAAAGGGAAGATTGCAGGTTTCATTGCACGAACAAGATACAGAATTATTCAGTTGTTTTGATAAACGATTATAGTTATATATTTTACGTCCTAAAGGTACTGGATATTTATATGCTTTTACTATGTTAACATTTTTAATAGGAAAAAAGGATTGGAAATTTTTAAAAATTTGTGTGAAGTTGAAATAATTAAATATAGGATTTGTGTAATTAATAACACAATAAGATTGGTTTGTTTTTTCTTTTTTGTGTGAATGTGTGAGTTGTACTCCTATAAGTCTTGCTCTTGTTAGTAAAAGGTCAAAAACTAGGTGTCCGAATTGCTTTTTATTATTGAGATCTATGAGTGAATTAAAAAGTTTATTTAAATGTGGTTTTTTGATGGAAAAAACCCAGTTTCTAATATGTTTCCAATTATAGTTTGATTCAAAAAGTGTGCATTGAAGATTTATTTGAGATGTGAAGTCTAAGTTGAGGGAGTGTTTGTTTTTGTGTATACCCCTCTGTGTGCGTGTAGTTTTGTGTGAATGAGTTTGCATCAAAGAATATACTGTTGGAGTTAGAATAGAAGCATTGAATAAATCATTTTTTACTATATTGTGACCATTAACTATTTGATTTAGTCCATAAGGAAATGCTGTATTGTGTTTTAAAATTAGTTTGTTTTCATAGTAAATTCTGTTTGAGGAATTAGGAATTATATCCAAAATTGAAATAATTACTGAATCAAATCCATGTTTGTAGAAGTGTTCATACTCAAATTGATTTTCTGAATTTCGATCTTTATCATAATGTTTGATGTTATTGCGATGTACATTTATTCTTAGATGTATAGGTGTACTAGTCTGTCCCACATATGCCATCTGGCATACTGAACAGCGAAGCATGTATATGCATCTGTATACTTTACAAAAAATAGGTGAATTCTTATCACTGTTGATTTGAGAAGGTTCCGCATTTGGGCAAGTTTTGCAGTTTTTGTTTCCACACGTTTGAAATTTAAAATCCCTGGGGCGCATTGTGCCTTTCACATCTTCAGACAGATTAGGGTAACAGGATGTCGATCTTTGGAATGCCCTATTCATACCCAAATACCGGGCACAAGAATTTTTATGTTCTATTTTGCCAGTCGCTAAATTATCATGTTGTATATTCATTTTAGTAAAAAAGTATAAGCAATATTGCTTATGAGAAATGCATGGAAAAAACAATTTGAAAATACATATAAAAACAATGTGAAGGTACATATAAAAAAGTGAATATCTGTATTATATATATATATATATATATATACAAAACAATTTTTATCAATTTCCATAAACTTCTTCACTTTGTTCTTTTCAATAATTATATTTTTCAAGGAAATAAATTATACTTACAAGTCTCGGTTCCACAAGGTGGTTGCAGTATGTTAGCTAATTTATATCTTTATGAACAGTCTTTTACTTCAATAGATTATAAAATTTACAGATATGTTGATGATCTGATTTGTTTAATATATTCTAAAAGTTATGTCATATAGATTTCTATCTAGACAATTTGGAATTAATTCCTAATGAAGCTACTATTAGTAATAATATTAATTTTTTAGATTTAAATCTAATTATTGAGCCTACGCATGGAATTGTTACTAATTTATATGATAAAAAAGAATATTTTAATTTCAACATTAATGAAATATTACCATTTAATTCCTGCAAGTGGATTCAAATGTTTAGAAATATTATCCTTAATCAACTTTTTAGAATTTATAGATTATCAGATAAAAAATCTCATGCTAAGCATATAAATAATCTGAAAATTTCTAGCAATTTATATAAATATCCAGCATATTTAGTAAATAGTATTGTTAAAAAGTTTGGATTAGTTGAATATTCATGAATTTTCTTCTTTGTATTTTATATTTGCCAGACATCAACATTCTCTTGATTTAACATTACATTGTATTTACTTCCCTTTATATACTAGCCTCACAGTTTTCGGTTATGGGCCCCATTATTTTGTAGCTCGTACTGTAGAATATCATCTTTTATTGCCTTTTCGTATTACTGTTATTTGTTTCACACGATTGGCAACAGTAGATCTCTAGTTTAAAACTTCGCGATTGGCAACACTAGTCTCTTCATTTTGGGCTCCAATGGTTAGTGCACTTGCAGTTCTTTTTATTCCAGGTATTCTTGTTTCCTTTATTATTTTTCTGTCTTTATGTGTGTTGTTCAAGTTTTTAGAGTTTATAGATATTATCTATCTCTAAAATCGGAAACACACATTTTGTGTTCATTTGATTAAATACTTGGACCTAACGGTGAGTTTTTCAAAATGAACAATTCATTTATTTAGGCCTAGCACTTATCCACGTGTATAGCTTTAATGCTTGGATTTTATTTGTTTTTCAATTATTGATTGCATTCCATTGATATTTGTTAATTATCTTTAGCTTGATGACTAGCAATTTGCAATTTTTTTCCCATTTGATTGATGATTCTCTATTTAATACTGTTTTTTATTATGTAGGCATTTTTTAATGTCAGGATTTTTGAGTTGCAACTTCTCTCTATTCTTTCATTGGATTTTTAAACTATTATTATATATATATATATATATATATACACACACACACACATATATATAAATATATAATTATTATTATTATTTTAAATTGAAGGGCATTTATTTTTAAGTACTTTATTTATGGTAAACACAAAGAAATGTTACCCTACATTCTACAGTAAATGTTGCTCTTGATACTTTTGCACGCGGCTAGTCGAAATGGCATCCCCGACAATGGGCCACTACCGCAGGTGACGTTTTGAACTACCTCTCCTGTTTCATACTTTATGTACAGTGCCTAGAAGGTTCCTTCTAGACACTATACTTTATATTTTTCAGCGGGTTTAGTGGTGCCATCTAGTAGGAATGATAGGAAATAATTTTGCAGTTGTTTGAGAATTTTACAGATATCAAGGTACTCTAAGTTAGAGGGTCTCATCAATTAATACGAATTTGTAGTGTTTATATTGCATTGTACGTCAGATTGATTAATGGATTGAAGGATTCTGTGGGTTTAATCAACTTATTTCACTATTTGGGTAAATTTTTCTTTGTTGGTAAACCGAAGGTTCAGAAATATAACTTACTTATTTTGTGTTACCTATTAGAGAGTCTAGTTTTTAAACTAAATTTTAGTGCTGCCATCTAGTAGGAATAATATGAAATAATCTTTGAGAACTTCTTTTAATTAGAGTTCCTAAATAGATATCAAGGCACTCTGCCTTTGATGAGTAAATGTGGCTCTTGACGCTTTTGTATTTAATTGTCTAAGCTTCTCTATTTAGCTCCGATTTGAATATATTTTTAAAACTATCCAATTTAAAATTTGCAGACTCTAGTTTTCAAGAAAGAATAATATACAATCAGTCTAAGCTTATTTCTATATTTTGTGCAGCGGCGCCGACCAGTGTTTCTTTCAGGACTTTTTGGTAGATGGTGCGAATTAAATTTTAACGGAACAAGTTTTTATTTTCCCTATATAAATTTATCACATAAATAGAAACTAGGTTAATATAAAATGTCTCCGTGGGGAGGGGGGAGACATCGCCTATGTCTGAAAGCAACACTGGCGCCGACTTCGTGGGTTCGAGACACTTTTTGAACCCCAATAATTTTGTTGTGGGTTCAATATATAAAGTCGCGTGTATAGAAATACTGTTTATATTATTCTGAACACAAGATTTTAACTCAGAAAGTATTCGAAGATAAATTTATTGTTGCGCCTATTAAAGCAAAATAAATAAAATAAATAACTATCTAGAGATAAAATATATTTTTCTGTACTTAACTATAATTTGCTTCATTTTAGTATTTCAGACGTCTTGTTGTGCCAGATAATCTGACGGAATGAAATTTAAATTAGACTTAAATCCTTTGAAAAACACATGGGTCATTCGATTTAAAACTTCCGGAACCCCACAATAAAATTTCAAGTCAGAGCCCATGATTTTGTGAGTAAAAATATAAACTCACCCAGATTGATACTCTGCGCACGAGTTTACACTGTGTGATTATTACAAAGAATAATATTAAAAATTAAAGTATGCTGGCTTATAAAAATTGTAGTTAACAATTTTTATAAGCCAGCATTTGCCAGGCTTATAAAAATTGTTAACTACAGTCAAATAAATGTAGTCATAGATACCAATTTAAATGACAGGAAAATAAAAGTTGTAAAAGATAATGATATACAATTTCTTGAAGTGCTTATATGCATAGGCATAGAACTAGCAAAAGTGTGTTAAAATTTGAAAAGGTATGTGCTAAATATAAAGGAAATCTGATGTGAGCAGCACATGACTTTCCTTATATGAAGCAATGAATTCACTTCTTTCACAGTGAAAAATGATGTATAAGATCCACGACATAGTGTTTTTAACGTTGAATTGTACATTTGGCCGAATGACAACGTGTAAAACTATTTCGTATTCAATTAACTTATATTTCAAATTACTTTAAACAATTATCAATATTGATAGCATCCTCAATAAGCAGTAGAATCCATATATCAAAATATTTTAATTATAAATTCATCAAATATGTGTCATTTTCATTAACTTGGAATCATTTTTGAAATTTTCGTCAAACTGGGACAATATATCAACAAGTTGGCGACATTTCGCTAGATTATTCACCAAGCTCACCAGATATATCACTAAGTGCTACAAACAAACGGAAGGAAGAACATTTTTTTATATACTAGACGGTATGCCCGTCATATTGCAGAATAATCATTTTGCAAAACATTATCTCACATTTAGCGTCATTTTTATCAACTTGGCGACATTTCTTAAATTTTGTAACCTTTATAAGGTCACCAAGTTGGCGGTATACCGCCAAAATTTTTGCCAAGCACTATAGACGGACGGGCGTAGAAATGGGTTATTCTCATAGTCGATTCTTATATGTTTCCAATATATTGAATTTTCATCAGTTAGTTGTTATTTTCATTTTTTGGCGTTATTTTTCTCAATTTGGTACATTTTTTCTTTATTCATTTGGTGACATTTTTATCAATTTGGCGACATTGTCGTCAGTTTACTAACATTTAAAAATGTCGCCAAGTTGGCGATATTCCGCCAAAATTTCGCAAAACATTACAGACGAAAAAATAGGTTATTCCTTAGAAGAGTCTTAAATTCTTTCCAAGATATTGAATTTTCATCAATTAGCTGTCATGTTCATTGATTTAGAGTTATTTTTATCAATTTGGCGACATTTTCGTGAATTTGACAACATTAAAAAAAACTCGTTCGCAAAGTTGGCGATATTCCACTAAATTCGCCGCCAAAATTTTGCCAAGTGTTATGGGCAAAAAAATAAGTTATTCTTCTAGTAGATAAATGACTAATGGCGTCCAAATACAAAATTATTATCCAAAGTGTCTTCTTTCGTGAATGGAAAGAGCTAGATCCACGAGAATAATGTTAGCAAATTTATTGCATAATATTACATTTGAAAAGTGAACATACTTCAATAGTTAGTACTTTTTATTAATTTCATGCGATTGTTTGATACATTTATTTAAAAAATGTACAATAACTGGAGAATGATTCATGCTATCGTTCTAAAATTTGTGTCAATTGTTTTCTAATGCAACATTACACGCAAGAAATTATTAATTACGAAACTATATTGAAAGTTATGATTTTTTGTGATTTTTTCAAAATTTCATTCGGAAATTTGGGGGTGCTCTGAATTTTTGATCGCGTTT
Organism: Amaurobius ferox; assembly: GCA_951213105.1. Taxonomy (NCBI): domain Eukaryota; kingdom Metazoa; phylum Arthropoda; class Arachnida; order Araneae; family Amaurobiidae; genus Amaurobius; species Amaurobius ferox. The sequence continues at coordinate 140,748,747 of OX578138.1, read as the reverse complement.
AAAACAATAGATTTCCAGTATTCACGAATTGTAATTTTGGTACCAAATTTCGTTCGAATCATTCCATTCGTTTATGAGATAACGTCTCTACAGACTCACTGACATACACACACACACACACACACATAGACATCGCCTTGAAAACGTTCGATTCATGTTCAGGGATGCTTGAAACATGCTCTCCCATCGGAAACTCGCATTCAAATTTTCGACCCCATCACAACACTTTCCTTATACATTATTATATGTATACAAGGTAGGATCAAAAAGTTCGGAGACTGTGCTGATATTTCCAACTCTGACTGGAGGAGAGGGGGATTATTACTTTCTTTATATACATATAATGTATAAGGAAACTATTATGACGGGGTCGAAAATTCGAATTCGAGTTTTCGACGGGAGAGCACGTTTCAAGCATCTCTGAACACGAATTAGACGTTTTTGAGATGATGTCTGTGTGTGTGTGTGTGTGAAAGTGTGTGTGTGAAAGTATGTGTGTGTGTGTGTGTGAAAGTATGCGTGTGTGTGTGTGTGTGTGTGTGTGTGTGTCAGTGAGTCTGTAGAGGCGATAACTGACGAACAAATGGACCAATTCGAACGAAATTTGGTACAAAAATTACAATCCATGAAAACTGGAAGCCTATTGTTTTTATACGCAATAGAATGTTCAGAACCCTCTAAATTTTCGAATAGAAATTTTGAAAAAGTCATCAAAAAATTAAAACCTTTAATAAAGTTACGCGAATAGTCATTTCTGATGTAATTTTGTATTAGAAAACAGCATTTAACATTTTTGAAACATTTTTTATTTTTGAAACATTAATTTTATCAAATGTTTCCCCCTCAATACTCAACACTGCCAAGTCACTCAAGCGTTCCGGTTGGTCCCATAGATTTATTGAACAGCTTTGATTTGAACAGATATTAGCACAAGATTTTCCATTATTAAATATTGTCTCAAGAGATCATATCCTACAAATGAACCCTTTGAGTTTTCGCGATTAAAAAGGTATCAATAACTTTGTCAGCATCGATTTTCTCAAATGTTTCCCTCTCAATACTCAACAATGCCAAATCACTCAAGTATTCTGGTCCCATGGATTTATTGAACAGCTTTGATTTGAACAGATATTAGCACAAGATTTTTCATTATTAAATATTGTCACAAGAGATCATATCTTACAAATGAACTCATTGAGTGTTCGGAAAGGTATCAATAACTTTGTCAGCATTGATATTATCTAATGATTCCCCCTCAATACTCAACACTGCCAAGTCACTCAAGCGTTCTGGTCCCATAGATTTATCGAACAGCTTTGATTTGAACAGATATTAGCACAAGATTTTCCATTATTAAATATTGTCTCAAGAGATCATATCCTACAAATGAACCCTTTGAGTTTTCGCGATTGCAAAGGTGATAACTTTGCCAGCATCGATTTTCTCAAATGTTTCCCTCTCGATACTCAACAATGCCAAATCACTCAAGCATTCTGGTCCCATGGATTTATTGAACAGCTTTGATTTGAACAGATATTAGCACAAGATTTTTCATTATTAAATATTGTCACAAGAGATCATATCTTACAAATGAACTCATTGATTGTTCGGAAAGGTACCAATAACTTTGTCAGCATTGATTTTATCAAATGTTTCCCCCTCAATACTCAGCAATGCCAAATCCCTCAAGCGTTCTGGTCCCATAGATGATCTTGTGGAGAGATGCATGTTCCCCGATAGTGGAGGATAGATTCGAACTCGGAACCTTTCGATTATTGACCCCGTACTATGCCATCTGACCCAAAAGGATCCTCTCGGGCCGAGAGAAAAGTCGTAACGCACTGCGTAAATAACGCACTGCGTATGTTTGCTAATCTGCCGAACTACGTCCAGCTAGAAGTCCTGCACAGAGACCTCAATATTAGGCCTGTTTTGGAATATGTCAAAAAGCTTTCTCTTAAATTCCACGGAGGTCTGAGAAGCGTTAACAATCCTACGTTGGACAGCATACCTCACTATCGAATAGGGCACCCGGGCTCGCGCAAGCGCCCCCGGACGTTACCTACCAGATCGGTGAGAGATGTTTTCTTCCGCCCTAAAAAGCGGTTGCGTCCATCCTAGCCTTGTGCTCTCATTTTAGATGCAGACTCTAGTTTGCTGTACCCCTCCCTAGCATTTGGGAATTCGCGCTTTTCGTTGGCAAGCTACCTGTTTTTGTGTTTCGCTACTAGGCACCGCCCGCTCATGCTCAAGGCCCTGCGTCCTTCGGGACGCCCCAGTCTATCTCCCTCTTTTTTTTTTCTCTCTGTTGGGAACCCGCTTGGGCCCCAACTCATTCAGTTTTCTGGAGACTTGGGGAAGGGCATGACCTCGGTCACGCCCCCCCCCCCCCCCCCAAGCATATCTTAGACTTAAATTCCTCCTAGTTGTTTAAAAGCCTGTTATTACTCTCTCTTTCTGTCTCTTTTCTCTTCGTCTGGAGTTTAAAGGGAGGAGCCTTCCTCTCCTGGGTACTCCACTGACCCCGTCCTTGAGCCGAGGAGTGACGCAATGCTTGCTGTCCCCTCAATCTCAAATAAGACAAAATTAATTTCAGTTTGCTGAAGGATCTTTTACAACTAGCAATTGATACTGAAATTGTGTGCAGAATTTTCAAAGCAGTCTGGAAATTAGGGTATACTTCCTCTCCATATGGGATAATGAAATTCAGCAATTCTAATGGATGTATCGGCTCAATCGCATTGCTCTCATTTCGATTTTTTAACATCATTGCACAATCCAAAATGTTTTGATGCAACTCTTTCCCATCAACGCAGCAGCAACCTTCTCGTTAATTTTGATGTAGTCAATGAATGCTACTTTGACCGCAGCAGTTCTTTCTTCAAAGTCAATGTCGACATACAGAATAACCTGAGACATCTGCTCTCGGTGTGCAGCATCCGGAGTAGAGTCAAACAGAATCCCAAAATATTTGCTCCTCCGAATTTTTTGCAGAATTGAATTCCGGGCATCTTGAGACATCAATAAACTCATTCTGTATCCTTGGGGATAACTAAGAGGGTGAGCCAGGATTGTCCTTGACATAAGTCAGATGCCTATCTAGCAGTGGGTCATATCCCGCCAGCAACATGATCAGCGCCAAAAAGTTTCCAGGATTTGAAATTGAGGATAGTTGTTCCCGATGCCCGCGCAAGGCAAGATTTTGTGATGCCAAATATTTGATGCAGTCAACGATTCGCTTCAATATTCCTCGCCATTTTTCCTATTCCGATTGGATTTTGTTGAGGAGTGTTTGATTAATTGCTTTTTTAGTCTGGAAACGCCGTATTGAATGACACCCGATATGTTCCAGTTTCATGTTCAGGGATTTTTTCATTCAATTTCTTCCAATTTCGGAATCCACAACCAAGTTCAAATTTTGATTTGTGATTCTCAGGTGCACATGAGAACAAAAGGCAAGAAAAACAGTATGCTGCTTGCTCCCTTTTGAGGCGTAAAATGTAACTAGGTTCGATTCATATTCTTCTCATCAGGAAGCTCTCGGGTAAACCATTTCTTAGTCATAGAGCGACCATCAGTTGCAGAAAATGAACCATCTGCATTTTGGAATACTGCCGACCCCATTCTAATTATTTCAGTTCAAAGTTCATGTGTTAAAATGGGTCCACCCAAGTCAGAATGAAAGTCAATAAAACAGTATATAATTCAACAAAAACAGTATATAATTCTATAAAACAGTAGGATTCAAAGTATGAACCCTTTCCGATATTTCCACTGACGCTTCAGCACTTTCAGCAGGAAGAATTGTCATAGCACTGACAGCTACCTCAGAGACTTCTACAGGCTCCATAGTGCTCGCAGTACTAGATTCATCCTATTCGGTATCAGTTCCAAGAAATCCAAATCTATTTGGGCCATTCTCTTTTTGCTTCTTAAGAAACTTGGCCATAAATTGACTGGATTTCCCGATTTCTATTGCAGCACTTTTTCTCCGTTTGCGCCCAGTGGCTTTCTACTGCAGCTGCTCATTATTCAATATTCACAGCAAACCACTTGCTGACTTTACCGTTATGAACGAGCTTAAATAAATAAATAATAATAATAGTTTACAATACCCATATTTGCAGTAAATGTGTAAAAATATTCATGCACTCATTTACTAATTATTAATGTTTAATCTATGTTCATTTCATCTTTCATTTTGGGCCCCGTAAATGGTTGACGCCCGGGGCAACTGCACCCGACTGCCCCCCCCACACGGTACGCCACTGGGTAAATCAGTTGTGGGTCTCCCTGGTGCTGATTAGATTCTGGTACGATTCGGGGGGAAAAAAAGCCTCTACCTTATTTACGAAATGGCCCGCAAAAATAGCCAAAATCTAAAATAAAATACTACCGATGCTCAAATGTATCCATTACTTTCTTGTTATACGCAATTGTTGACAATGAAAAGAATAAGACCAATCCCATTACTTTCGGATAAATCGTTTTTGAGATATTTCAGTTTTCTTCAAATTTTTGCTACTTGCGTCTTTGAAAATACGTCCAGGTCCAGTTACCAGATGAGAACAATAATTGAAATAAAAGTGCAATTTCAGTGTAATTTTAGATAATTATGTGTGTGATTATGTGCAATTAAGCTCAATTTAATGAATTATTAAATAAATAAAGAGAAAATGAGTATCTCGAATCGAATCCGCTATCAATTATAAACTTTTGTTTACTATGAACTGTATAGATGGCAGCACTAAACGCAAATTGATTACAGTTTCTTTATAAGGAGTCTTTACATATAACGGGCTTCTGTATAAAACCACAAATTGAATTAATAGAATCAGTATGTGTGGGGGAGGGGGGAGGTTGAGAACAGGCCCAACACAAAGAAACTAAATATAATTTTTTTTTTTTACTTTCGGTTTTTTTTTGTGAAAGTACTATTAAAAGTATGCTTAAATATGTATGAAAATGAAAGTATCGTTTTGGCAATTAATTAAAAAATCGAAAATGTGGAGTAATTGAGAATAAATTTCTAAGTGCCCGCATCTCCACCCTCAATCTCAAATTTCTTCAGAGTTAATAAGCCAACGAAATAAATAAATAGAGAAGTATGTATGAAAAAGGTAAGACAAATACCTGTTTAATCCCCAAATCAGGGCTTCCTATAAGGGGGGGATATCATTTCGGTGGGGGTCGAGCTTTTGAGAGGGTTCGGACCTCCAATATGCATTTTTGAGAGAGGGGAAGAGATGGAAAATTCACAAAAAATGGGATATCTTGTATGGATGAGGGACGGGAGAGGCGTGATAAATATTTGTAGAAAAGGGGGGGGGGGGTTATGTATAGGTGGGTGACTGTGCCCCAAATTCTTTAAAATTGTACACAAGCTTATAGTAAATTAAAAATAGAGTATTCTGCAGGGGGAATTTAGATGACCTAAGTGAACAAAAGGGATTAGGAGGATTGGTCGTTGTGATAGGATTTCTCGAAACAATATTGAATAAAAATGACCTTTTATCAATTATACAAAACCAAAAGAAAAAACAGTTATATGCAGAAAAGCTGATCTTTTATCTAGGCTTAAAACGAGACTTTGTAGAATTTTATTTAATGGAATTAATAATATGGTTTTATGTATTGGTCAGTACTGGGTAGTGTTGACCACTACACTAGTACCTTGAAGAAAGCCGAGCAACTTTCTCTTAGAAATGTTTAAAACGCCACTCATTTTGGAAAAATTTGGACCGAGGCGGATGAGGGCTCATACGTAAAAAATGCTAATTATAAATTAAATGATGAAATACTATTGTAAAATCCAACTTTTTGTAGTAAACAGTTATAGACGATCTTATGTAATTTTACGCACATAAATGATTGCACTACATGTAGCGCCTGGCAGATATAGCAAAACGACGTTTTAGGCCCGAGAGGGCCTGTTAAAAAGTCAACATTTTAACCCATGCTGACCTTTTGGCTATAGTAGTGAGGTCAGACTGGGGTCTGCATGGACCTGTCCCAATCGACCTACAGGGCTGGGTCATGCTATATTATTCATAGAAAGTATTGAGTTGGGTTTTGAAAATGTTTACGGCCGAAAGAGGTTTATATGCTTTGAAAAGTTATGAACGAATATTATTTTAAAACACATGAAAAATTATTTTTAATTACGAGATTACGGAGTAAAAGTTTAGCAACTTTTAACACCATTTTCATTCGTACTTACAGAACCGTCTGTAGGGAACATTCTGTCAACGGAGGTTCTAATCTGCAATAGAAGCGCGATCCTATTTTTTACTTGCCTTATATATATAGTATAATGTATAAGGAAAGTATTGTGACGGGGTCGAAAATTCGAATTCGAGTTTTCGATGGGAGATCACGTTTCAACCATCCCTGAACACGAATCAGACGTTTTTGAGGTGATGTCTGTACATTTGTGTGTGTGTGCGTGTGAAAGTATGTGCGGGTGAAAATATGTGCGTGTGTCAGTGAGTCTGTGGAGACGATCTGACGAACGGAGCAATTCGAACGAAATTTGGTACAAAAATTGCAATCCGTGATTACTGGAAGTCTATTGTTTTTAAACGCAGTCGAATGCTCAGAACCCCAAAAAATTTCGAGTGAAATTTTGAAAAAAATCATCAATAAATCAAAACCTTTAATAAAGTTACGCAAATCATCATTCCTTATGTAATTTTTCACTAGAAAACGATTTCACTAGAAAACTTTAGAAAGCTAGCACGAACCATTCTCGAGATATTGCAAAATTTCCAAATAAATTTATCAAAAAATCCCATTAAAAAAATAATTCTTAACTATTATGAAATATGTTGACATCATTCTCGTGGATTTAGTGTGTTCCATTCATGAGAAAAGATTCTTCGGGTAATAGTTTTGTGTTTGGATGCCAATAGTCATTTATCAACTATAATAAGAATAACATATTTTTCCGTCCATAACGCTTGGCGATATTTTGGCGACAAATTTGACGGGATGTCACCACTTAGCCACTTTTTCAAGTGTTGACAAATTAACGAAAATTTCGCCAAATTGATAAAAATGACGCTAAATCAATGAAAATGACGACTAATTGATGAAAATTCAATATCTTTAGTGGGATGTTGCCAACTTGGCGACTTTTCGAATATTGCAAAATTAATGAAAGTGCCGCAAAATTGATAAAAATATAACCAGATTAATAAAAATGACGCTAAATGGGAGGTAATATTTTGTAAATTTTTAATTTCGACATATGACGAGCACACCTTCTAGTTTACTCCTATTAGAAAGCCCTTCTCCCCATTTGTTTGCAACACTTGGCAATACATTCAGCGAACTTGGTGAATAATCTAATGACATATCGCCAAATTATTAATATTTAGCCCCAGATTGACGAACATATAATTAAAATTTGAAAAATAACGCCAAGTTAATGAATGAAAATAACGCCTAATTGATGAATTTATTATTTACGTATTTTAATATATGGACTGTGTTACTTATTGAGCATGAAAAGAATATTGATAAAAGAAAGAATATTAATTTAGAGTTGAGCGAAATATAAGTTAATTGGTTACGAAAAAAAATTTTTACTTTCCTTATATACATAATGTATAAGGAAATTATTGCGACGGGGTCGAAAATTCAAATTCGAGTTTTCGACGGGAGAGCACGTTTCCCTGATCACGAATCGAACATTTTTGAAGTGATGTCTGTGTGTGTGTGTGTGTGTGTGTGTGTGTGTGTCAGTGAGTCTGTGGAGACGATAACTGGACGAACGAAAGGACAGATTCGAACACAATTTGGTACAAAAATCAAAATCCATAAACATTGGAAGCCTATTGTTTTTATACGCAATCGAATGTTCAGAACCCCCCTAAATTTTCGAGTAAAATTTTGAAAAAATCGTCAAAAAATCAAAACCGCTAATAAAGTTACGGAAATAGACATTTTTTATGTAATTTTTCATTAGAAAACGATTGGCATAAATTTTAGAACGCTAACATGAACCGTTCTCGAGATATTGCACATTTTTCAAAAAAATTATCAAAAAGTCATTAAATAAAAAAAATATTTCCTATTGAGAAACATGTTCACTTTTCATATGTAATACCATGCGATAAATTGGGTGACATCATTCTCGTGGATCTAGCTCGTTCCATTCATGAAAAAATATACTTTGAATAATACTTTTGTATTTGAACCCCAATAGTCATTTATCTGCAGTAAAACGAAAAACTTATTTTTTCGTCCATAACGCTTGGCGAGATTTTGGCGACGAATTTGGCGGAATGCCGCCAACTTGGCGACATTTTAAATTGTTGCCAAATTGACAAAAATCTCGCCAAATGGATAAAAATGACTCTAAATCAATAAAAATGACGACTAATTGAAGAAAATTAAATATCTTAGAAATAATATAAGTATCTATTATAAGAATTACATATTTTTTAACTGTAAAAGTAGTAAATTCATTGCATTATATAAGGAAAGTCATGTGTTGCTCACATCAAATTTTTTTTTGTTGTCATCAGGAAAAGCCACAAATATACAATTCAACTTTAAATACAGTGTGAGGTCATGGATTTTAAATACCCATTTCGATAATAAGCGCTTGCAATTTCGTCCCCAGTAGCTCAGCGATAGAGCATCGCCTGACCAGTTTGTAGATCCAGGTTCTGTTCCCGGTTGGGGCAAGGTTCTTTACAATCTTGTACATAATTTTTCCACTGTGAAAAAAGTAAATTCATTGCATTATACAGGGTGTCCCAAAAAGGTTGAAACGCGCTTTAATTCTTTACCTGTTGGAGATAAGTGGGCAATGTAAAGTGCAAAAATGCTGAAAGTAAGGTAGGAAATAAGACTACGTTAACGAAATAGTCCTCCCATTCATTATCAAAAAGTTACACTTTTTAAATTTTTATACGACCCCCTTAGACAAATTTGGTCAATCAGAATTTCTTTATTTTTATTGCAACAAGATCATTAAAAACCCGCATATCTGTATCTTTAAAATCAACTGAATTATGATAAAGGAAAAAAGCTGACTTATGACATTTTTCCGTGCCATGTGAAAGGCTGTTTCATCAGTGAAAATAGGGATCATAAACAAATTGACGATGGAAATTGTTTAGATCAAAAATACGTTATTATGTGTCAACATTTTTTTTATCACAAATGTATCTAAATAAAGCATTAAACAGGCAGAGTTCCTATAAAGCAGTGGTACTCACTATGCGGTTGGATATCCTATGTATTATAATACATAGGATGCAAAGGTCTGTAAGGGGGTCGTATCTAAGTCTATCGTCTAAGGGGGGTCGTATAAAAATTTAAAAAGTGTAACTTTTTGAAAATGAATGGGAGGACTATTTCATTAACGTAGTCTTATTTCCTACCTTACTTTCAACATTTTTGCAATTTACATTGCCCACTTATCTCCAACAGGTAAAGAATTAAAACGCGTTTCAATTTTTTTGGGACACCATGTATAAGGAAAGGCATGTGCTGCCCACATCAAATTTTTTTAGACAGCAGTTTGATTGAATTATTGTATTGTTTTATATACCTGTAAAGCTATATAGATAATGAGAACCTTATATACGATACTGAAAATTATCAAATTGGTAAAAACAAGAACTCTGAACCTCAAAATAGTACGTACATTCATATAAATTTTAAATTCCATAAAAATTAAAATAAATACTTAAAATACATTTATATATTTTTATTATTTGTTAGAAAAATAAAGTATAGGGTGTAAGGCTTTTTTAACCTTTGCACTTAAGCAAATAATAATTCTAGCGTCCTCCATAAAACTTTTATAGTAAAAAGAAAAAAATACTCTGAGTACGGTAGATGACCCCAGCGTTACGTAGACCCAAATATTTGTCTAGGCCTAGTTTGCCATTGGTAAAAAACAGGCTCTGATAGCATGTTACAGTTTAGGTCTCCAATATTTAGCAGTTTTTATTTCGAAAATCAAAAAAATATTGTGTATAAAAATAGTTCGAAAAAGCTGTTTATGTGGACTTTTATTTAATATAAATGCGAAAGTCAAATATGAATGCGAATGCCATCAATTTTAAGATGCACACATACGCTGCATTAGAGCGATAGCATGAACTGTTCTCGAGATATTGCACATTTTTCAAATAAATGTATCAAAAAATCACAAAAAATTAAAAAATATATATATTAACTATTGTGAAATCTGTTCACTTTTCATGTGTAATATTATGCGATAAATTTATTAGCAATTTTTTCTCGTAGATCTAGCTCGTTCTATTCACGAGAGAAGGTACTTTGGGTAATAGCTTTCTAATTTGATGTCATTAGTCGTTTATCTACCATAAGATTAACCTATTTCTGCATAAACAATGCTTGGCGAAATTTTGGCGGCGATTTTGGCGGAATATAGCCAACTGGGCGAGTTTTTTAAATGTTGCTGATTTGACGAAAATATCGCAAAATTGATAAAAATTACGCTAAATCAATGAAAATGAAGATAAATTGATGAAAATCCAATATTTTGGAAAGAATAAGAATGTACTATAAGAGAAGATACTTTGGGTAATAGTTTTGTATTTGGACGCCATTAGTCATTTATTTGATATAAGAATAATCTATTTCTTTGATCATAATGCTTGACGAAATTTTAGCGACGAATTTGGCGGAATGTCGCACCATGGCGAGTTTTTGAAATATCGCCAAATTGATAAGAATGACGCTAATTCAATGAAAATGGCAAATTAATTGATTAAAATTCAATATTTTGGAATAATATAAAACTTAACCATAAGATTCCGTCTGTAACGCTTGGCAAAATTCTGGCAAAGAATTTTGGCGGCATATCACCAACTTGGCGACTTTTTTAAATGTTGCCAAATTGATAAAAATGATGCCAAATAGGATACAATATTTTGCATATTTTTAATTCTGTCACATGATGGGCATATCGTTTATTATATAAGAAATGCTCTTCTAAATATCGCCAACTTGGCGATATTTTGCCCCGCATTGACAGAAATATCGTCAAAATTGCAAAAATGACGCCAAGTTAATGAAAATGACACCTAATTGGTGAATTTATTATTAAAATATTTAAATATATGGACTATATTGCTTATTGAGTGAGGATGCTATCAATATTGATAATTGTTAATTTAGAGTTGCGTAAAATATAAGTTAATTGGATAGGAAATAACTTCAGATGTTGTCATCCGGATGTACAATTTACTGCCCCAAATGTACAATTTAACGTTACAAACACTTCTTTCAACACTTCTTTTCATCACTTTTTCACCGTTAAAGAAGTAAATTCATTGAATTATGTAAGGAAAATCATGTGCTGTCCAGATCAGATTTTTTTAATTTTCGGTATGTAGAAAGATCTGACCCAAGATTTTAGATATAACTGGAAAAGTACAATTTTGGCCGCGCCATGGTGAGGTTCGTTTATATTTTTTGTGGTTAGGGCTCCGGAAAAATGTATTCGAGCTCTGTTATAGTTGGGACTTACTGTGTAAAAGTATAAAATTTCTGCTTGGCCAGACCGTTTCATTAGGGTGGTACCTAAGGATTTATTCTCAACTAATGTGAGGTTTCGTTTTCTTAATGCACTTTTCTCAGTTTTTAATATTTTCCAACATAGTTGTAAAGTGTTTGCGGCTTTGTTCATTCTGTCTGTCTGTCTGTCCGTTCGCACGATAACTGTCGTAAAAACGATTTTATCCAAATGAAATTTTAGTATGTTGTTCAGACGGTCTGTAGGACCTATGGGAATATAAATGAATAATATCATCCAATTAGTTTTGGATTGAACCCGGGTTGCAAAAATGAAATGCATTGAATACTACGAGACCTAATTTTTCAAACATTTTTTAAGTGGAGTTAAAATTCACAAATTGTTTTAAATTTTTTTAAGAAATATTCAAATTATCCCATAAAATGTGTAAAAACCTGTCTGGAATATAAGTGATATGAATGAAATATTCATTGATTTTACATAGAGAAGTAGACGATTTTATAGCATTGCTTTCTTGATGAAGTTTCAAGTTTGCAAGTAAAATAAATTATTATAGAGCTGTGATAATTTAAAAAATATCACCGCTAAATGTATCGCATTCTGGAGATGTTTAAATAAAATTGCATTTCAGTTGGAAAGTGTTTCATAATCAATGCTTTATGCATGATTAATCTTTCTTGCTTTCTTTTCACGAGAAAAACGAAAATAAAAAGTATTATATTTTAGAATGTTTTTCAACATTTAAAAAGTTAGATTGATTATGGTGTGTGTGTGTGTGGCGGGGTGACAAAGTGGATTTCAGAGTGATAAGGCCGAAATATAAAATTTGACTTTCTCAGTCAGCCCAGAGTGGTGATTTTGCGTTATAACCAATTGACTTATGACCTACACCGCCAATAAAGAGGGCTGGCTTTAAACTTCAGTTGGTATAAAAATAAAGACATACATTTGTCTTGGGCATTTGAATAGCATTACACATAATAAAAAGGTAATAGAACAAATTTATTAAAAAGTCTTTAATAAAACATCATTAAAGACGTACACGAGGTTACAAAAATTCCGAGCGTTTTCAGACGCCACAACGTTCTTCAGTAGCAATGGTGGACGTTGTGACGTCCGTCATTCGGACCGTACAACGTCCACCATTGCCACTGATGATAGACGGTGTGACGTCTGAAAACGCTTTGTCATTTTTTGTAACTTCGTGTACGTCTTTAATGGTGTTTTATTAAAGACATTTTACGAATTTATAGTCTTTGCTTTAAATATTTAATATTTTCAGACGTATTTCTATACTTATTTATTGAAGGAAGTTCAACGATCCAGTTACGTAATTCATAGCCGCAAAACTCGTCGATAGGATTATTTCCAGGGAGTGGAATAATGACTTGAATGATCTATGTTTTGAATTATGCTTTGCTGTGCCCAGTGCAGCAGCAAGCTTCGATGAAATCGATATGCTTGTTGTTAGAACTCATCAGCGGCTCATAGCCAGTAACTGAATTGGCATTAGAAAAACTTAATAAAAGATGCAATTTTTTTAGAATTTGTGGTAAAAAATAAACAAAAAAAAAATGTTGGCATCCCCGACCTTAAAATTTTATGAAGTTTCAGCATGACCTTCAATAAACTCGATGTCAACTATAATTCATATACAGAAAACTGAAGACTGTTAGAAAACTGCGGTTTTTTGCAAGTTCTGCTGTTTTTGTTGGCGGTATTTTGTTACTAACGATCGGGAAATACAGAAAGGAAAGCACTTAATAATTTTCATGAAATGTGCATTTTTAAAATAAATTTTGAACTTTCATGCTTTAATATGCACTCTATCTAAAATGTGCTCTAATATGCAGTTGAAATTGATGGTTATTTGAACTTGCATAAAATTTAAGCTCTAATGAGGGATGCCTAGAGAGTTTATTCCGGGGATGACTTCTTAAGAGTCAATTTAATATGCCATTTAGTCACAAATCATTTATCTTTTTGCACCTCTATTTTTATTTTTTATTGTGCCTCAATATTTATATTTATCCACTTCATTTTTATATTTTTTGGCGCATTTGAGCTGACAAGTTTGTAATGCGTCTCTGAGGATACTTAAGAGCTACTGGTTTGCGTGAAAATGAATGAACATTTTTATTCTAGGTAATTATGGCATTGTGCATAAAGGGGCAGCACAAATCATTTATCGGTCAACGGCCCTACCGTGCTGAAAACACCGGTTCTCGTTAGATTACTGAAGTTAAGCAGCATCGGGCGCGGTTAGTACTTGGGTGGGTGACCACCTGGGAACCCCGCGTGCTGTTGACACCCTTGGGGCGCGGTAGCCCGGTGGTTTGCACGCTAGCTGCCACAACTGTCGCCGTGTTCATGCGGAGTACGATCACGTTAAACATGTAGGTCCGTAAGTCCTTCCGAGAGGTTGGTGGTAGGGGAAGGAGACTACTCGTCCCTGTGGATGCCTGCCCCACTGGGTTCCGGTCTAAATTGGGTGGCACTTCCCGACCGTCCAAACAGTTACCTTACACCTTTCTGGTAGGTCGAACGGTCTGGGTCTCAAGAACAACAACAAATCATTTATCGGGGCTGGTCTAATAAAGCTAATACGCCCCTCAATGTAGAATGTTGTATGTAGAACGACTTCAGAAAAATTAGATTCTACAGAAATATTTCTCATATAACATCGTTCATGTCAGTTACACGTGTAATTCATTGTCATTAGTTACCTCTTCAAAATTAGCTGTAAAAATTGTGTACCCCATTCCTCTATGATTTTCATACTATAAAATCGGCTCTCGGTAGTCGGTCCTGCCTTAACTAGTGAAACTGCTATGCATTACTTCGCCTGAAGAAGGGAGCTTATTATTTTCCTTATACGAGTATACATAGTATAATGCATAAGGAAGGTATTGTGACAGGCTCGAAAATTCGAATTCCAGTTTTCGACTGGAAAGCACATTTCAAGCATCCTTGAACACGAATCAAACATTTTCGAGGTGATGTCTGTGTGCGTGTGTGTGAGTCTGGAGACGATATCTCACGAAAGAATGAAGAGATTTGAAAGATACTTTCCAATATTCACAATCTGTGAATACTGGAAACCTATTGTTGCCGCAATCGAATGTTCAGAACCCTCCCAAATTTTCGAGTAAAATTTTGAAAAAATCAGCAAAAAATCAAATTCTTTAATAAAGTTACACAAATAATAATTTCTTATGTAATTTTTTTTTAATTAGAAAACGATTGACATAAACTTTAGAATGCTAGCATGAACCAGTTCTAGAGATATATTGGCCATTTTGAAATAAATTTATCAAAAAATCACATAAAATAAAAAAATATCAGCTATTGTAAAATATGTTCACTTTTGATATGTAATATTGTGCAATACATTTTTTGACATCATTCTCGTGGATCTAGCTCGTTGTATTTATGAGAAAAGATACTTTGGGTAATACTTTTGTAGTTGGATGCCAATAGTCATTTATCTGCTATAAGAATAACTTATTTTTCTGT
The DNA here is from genome assembly GCA_951213105.1 of Amaurobius ferox. NCBI lineage: Eukaryota > Metazoa > Arthropoda > Arachnida > Araneae > Amaurobiidae > Amaurobius > Amaurobius ferox. Next base: position 140,733,707 of record OX578138.1, on the reverse strand, counting down.
TCATAACGCTCGGCAATATTTTGGCAATGTCGCCCATTTGACGACTTTTGAATGTCGCCAATGTGCTCTCAAATAATCATCTTGATATAAATATGCTCTCATATAATCGTCCTTATATAAATGTGCTCTCATATAATCGTCTTAATATAAATGTGCTCTCATATAATCGTCTTAATATAAATGTGCTCTTATATAATTGTCCTGTCAAGTTAATAAAGATTGAAAATTTTCAGTTTTTCAAGTTTGTAATGTTTACATCCCAAAAACTGAACAATAAGCAAGAATGTGTAGCTCTTTGAAAGTTCTACACGCGTATATAATTGAATTTTGGAACAGGCTGTAATTTTTTTTCGGGTAGGTGAGGGGGAACCTTAGAAAATTATCTGGTTTTCTTTTATTTTTCATATTTTCACCTAGAAATATCGGTAAAACTATAACATTTAGATATAAATGCAAGGGACAAACATATTTATGAAGAAATTTAGTTTATAAATCTATATTTATTTTTTAAAAGAAGCTCTTATGGTTTTCATTTGTTAAAGGAGTATGAAAATAATGCGTATTTCAAGTTTGGAATGCCTACACCTTAAAAACTGAAAGTGATAGCTGTAAACAATAAGCAAGATTTTGTAGCTCTTGGAAAGGTGCATATAATCAGATTTGGGACCGAATTATATTTATCGATATTACAGAAGTTGAGTTTTATTTTACAAAATGTTATTCATGCGAAACCATTTTGGCTCCATCGAACTGGAGCCATCGCCGATATTTTTCGTCTATCGCGCTTCGTTGCCAAGTTCATTTCCCTAATTTTTTTTAATTCTCCGCTAAGGGCACTGCAATCTTTTTTATTTGACCGGGCATGGCCACTTTACTGTATTAAGACCTAACGTGTGCACTCATGAACTGTTCCTTACAAAGTTATTGGGATGCTTAAAGAGTTTCCTAGGAACTCTATACGATCTCTGTGCATATTTTTGGTTTTATCCGGTTTCTGTGCATATTTACCGGTTTCCTTAGATGCCCAATTCCTTTCCGTTTGTAGTTTGTTAAGATCTAACACTTATATCCGGTAACGATAGCTTTTTAATAAGTGCATACACGGGGATACCGGCTAATCTATTCGAAATCTACTAATAATTGCCTTCAGCGCATTGATCGTAATTCTTGCATAACTTTGTTAAATGTGCTCTGACTCATGCGTAGAGGCCTTGAATGAACACTGCATTTATAAAGAATGAAAATGAAAAAAGATGGTTCTTATTTTTTTCAGTTCAAGAAAAAAAAATCAGAAAAGAGCAAGAAAGATCAATCATGCATAAAGCATTGATTATGAAACACTTTCCAACTTCAATGCGATTTTATACAGACATCTCTCAAATGCGATACATTCCTCAGTAATACTTTTAAAATTATCACAATACTACATTAATTTATTATATTTGAAAATTTCATCGAAGAAAATGAACTTCATTCAAATGACGGCATTGAAATATAAATTGCCTGGTTTAAACATCTCTAAATGCGATACATTCCTCGGTAATAGTTTTAAAATTATCATAACACTACAATAATTTATTATATTTGAAAACTTCATCGAAAACAAATGAACTTTAGTCAAATGACGTCATCGAAATATAAACCGCCTCTTTATAAAAGCAGCATTTCATTCATAATCATTTCTCCAATCGTTTAATTCATCACAATACTATAATAATTTATTTTATTTAAAAATTTGAAAAATTGTTATCTACCATATTTATTTTAAAATGTAAAACCTTTCTCATATATAAAACAATTAAACTCTTGGAAAGATATTTATTATATAATATATCTCTTTTATCTTTCTGGAGGATATAACGAGAATCAGAATTTAATTGAATTTGTTTTTCTCCCTATATTAAATAATTTTTATTTAAAAAACTACCTAACATATTTTACTGAAAATTTTTTTATATATTTTATGGGATAATTTGAATATTTCCTAAAATTTTCGAAGCAATTTGTGAGTTTTAAATTTGCTTAAAAAATGTTTGAAACATTAGGTCCCATAGGATTCAATGTATTACATTTTTTCAATCCGGGTTCAATAAAAAACTAATTGAGTGATATTATTCATTTATATTCCCATAGGCCCCACAGACCGTCTGAAAAACATACTAAAATTAAATTTTGATAAAGCCATTTTTTCGGCAGTTATGGTGCTAACGGACACACAGACAGACAGAATGAATGAACAAAGTCATAAACACTTCAACTATGTTGTAAAGTGTTAAAAACAGAACGTGTTTGGTTTCAACAGCTGCTAACATAATCAAAGAAATATTCCATTTAAGCATAGGATTCATGTATTAATTTTTCTTTAAATTATACATATAATATTTGCAATATTTACATTTTATTTATAAATATTTTTTTTAATATGCCCGATCTTGTTTATTTTACACGGTTTTATTTAGGTTGGATTCTCTCTTTGAATGTCTGAGAAAAATCTAGAAATCAGTTTTTGATCCCCCCTTTCACTCAGACGATTTTCCTGACATTTTATACACATACGTATTTTGCGATGACAAAATCTAAAAAAATCTGATGTGGACAACACATGACTTTCCTTATATAATGCAATGAATTTACTACTTTTACAGTAAAAAAATAGGTTTTTCTCATAGTAGATACTTATATTCTTTCCAATATATTGAATTTTCGACTTAGTCGTCATTTTCATTGATTTAGCGTCATTTTTATCCATTTGGCGAGATTTTCGTTAATTTGACAACATTTAAAATAGTCGCTAAGTTGGCGATATTCCACCAAATTCGTCGCCAAAATCTCGCCAAGCGTTATGGACAGAGAAATAAGTTATTCTTATAGCAGATAAATGACTATTGGCGTTTAAATACAAAAGTATTACTCAAAATATCTTTTCTCATGAATGGAACGAGCTAGATCCACGAGAATGATGTCACCCAATTTATCGCATGATATTACATATGAAAAATGAACATGTTTCTCCACAGTTAATATTTTTTTTTAATTTATAGGATTTTTTGATAAATTTATTTGAAAAATGTGCAATATCTCGAGAACGGTCCATGCTAGCATTCTAAAGTTTATGTCAATCGTTTTCTAAGGAAAAATTACATAAGAAATGTCTATTTTCGTAACTTTATTAAAGGTTTTGATTTTTTGATGATTTTTTCAAAACTTCACTCAAAAATTTAGGGGAAGTTCTGAACATTCGATTACGTTTAAAAACAATAGGCTTCCAGTATTCACGGATTGTGATTTTTGTACCAAATTTCATTCGAATCGCTCCATTCGTTCGAGAGATATCGTCTCCACAGACTCACTGACACACACACACAGACATCACCTCAAAAATGTTCGATTCGTTATCAGGGATGTTTGAAACACGCTCTCCTGTCGAAAACTCAAATTCGAATTTTCGACCCTGTCACAATACTTTTCTTATACATTATATATATAAGGAAAGTAATAGCAGTTAGTTTGGAGTAATTAATCTTTATAAAATATTATTATTATGTTATTATAACATTATTATATTAATATATTATTAGTATTAAGAACTTTGTAATTAAGTTAAAGAGTATCATGCTCTTCTAACCTTTTACCTTATCATAAATTAATAAAAACATGTGCATGGCTTTGATACAAATGTAACTTTGACTTTAAAAGAAGGCACGAGAGAGAATGGAGAGAGGGAGATATTTCTGATGTTTTATAAAGAGTCTCTATAAAGTTATCACAAAAAATGCTTGATTTTGATATCTGATGAAAAATTGATTACAAAATCGCAAAAGACTAAAACATCTAAAATAAAACACTTTCTTAAGTTACACGGTTTCAGAAAAATCTACTAAAAATTAAAGAATAATATTTAGTTATCATAACATTCATGATCATATGTGATGAAAAATAAAATCGTTGTGTAAATATGACAAAAAAAAAAAAAAAAAAAAAAAACCCTGAACTCGAGCCTGAACTGACTCGAAACCTAAAAACTTCTCAGATCGTTGATTGGCTGGTTTACGGGCTTGAAACTACTCTAAGCCAGAAAGCATGAGATTTGTTACTTTCCTTATATACATAATGTATAAGGAAAGTATTGTGACGGGGTCGAAAATTCGAATTCGAGTTTTCGACGGGAGAGCACGTTTCAAGCATCCCTGATCACGAATCAAACAGTTTTGAGGTGATGTCTGTGCGTGTGTGTGTGTTTCTGTGTGTGTGTGAAAGTATGTGCGTGTGTGTGTGTGAAAGTATATGTGTGTGTGTGTGTGTGTCAGTGAACCTGTGGTGACGATAACTGACGAATGAATGGACCGATTCGAACGAAATTTGGTACAAACATCACGATCCGTAAACACTGGAAATCTATTGTTTTTATACGCAATCGAATGTTCAGAACACCCCTAAATTTTCGAGTGAAATTTTGAAAAAATCGTCAAAAAATTAAAACCGCTAATAAAGTTACACAAATAGACATTTCTTATCTAATTTTTCATTAGAAAACGATTGTCATAAATTTTAGAACGCTCACATGAACCGTTCTCGAGATATTGCACATTTTTCAAAAAAATTATCGAAAAGTTATATAAAATAAAAAAAAAATATTTCCTATTGAGAAACGTGCTCACTTTTCATATGTACTACCATGCGATAAATTTGATGACATCATTCTCGTGGATCTAGCTCATTCCATTCATGAAAAAAGATATGTTGAGTAATACTTTTGTATTTGAACGCCAATAGTCATTTATCTGCTGTAAGGATAACTTATTTCTCCGTCCATAACTCTTGGCGAGATTTTGGCGACAAATTTGGCGAAATATCGCCAACTTGACGACATTTTAAATTGTTGTCAAATTGATAAAAATGATGCTAAATCAATGAAAATGACGACTCATTGAAGAAAATTCAATATCTTGGAAAGAATATAAGTATCTACTATAAGAATAACATTTTTTTAAACTGTAAAAGCAGTAAATTCATTGCATTATATAAGGAAAGTCCTGTGTTGCCCACATCAAATTTTTTTAATGTGAATTGCATAATAAATATTACTTTACTTGCACAGCAATCTAATGTGCAGATTGTTCAAAATGTCGTCCATCAGCAGCAATGTACATTTAAATTCGAGAAGGAATATGGTAGCATACTTTGACAAACATTGCAGGTGTCACCGTTTTGTAATCCTTGACGATATCACTTTTTGATAGTCTTTCCGTATACGTGTTTCATAGGTTCCAAGTATCGATTCCTACTCATTAGATAATACCCCACAACTTTGTAATTGCTATTTTTCTTTTTTCTATCTCACTTTGTTGTCGAATTTGTCAACCCAATTTTTTTTTTCAAATTCTCCGCTTGGAGAGCTGCAATTCTTTTTATTCGAACGGCAACTTCACTGCGGACCTTCCCTTACAAAGTTATTGGGGGAATGATTAAAGATTTCTCGAGGAGCTCTGTATATATAAATGCAAAAAGGAAAACTCAACTACCTTACGTTATAATCATTCTCAGAGGCAACGTAAATCGAGACACGACCCATCGATCTTTACAAAACTCGATAGAGGCACATTTTCCTCTACAGAGTGTGTGGTTAGTTCCTTGCCGTTTAGTTGTCCTTTTTCCGAAGATGAAAATAATATCGCGAATAATAATAAAAACGCTACAACGGATCCGTGCTTAGGCCACTGACAAGTGAACTCCTTGATTATAAAAGATGGAAAAAGAAATCCCATCAAGGTAAAGATGGAAAAAATCCTGTCCTTGAAATTAAATGATACAGAGAATTCGAGAGAAAAAAAAATTTCGAATCCTGCGGAATTTTCGCTCCCTTAGAGTGTTATATAATTGAAGGATGGTTTTACAAGAAAGGGCGAACGCTAATTAGTATACACGGCGTGGTGAAAAAGCAATAAATAAGCCTTATTATGTAAGCAGAATCTCGAAAACTAAGCATTTTTCATTGCGGAGTAGACAGTCGGGTCTACTTCCAATGCCTTTAAGGAAAGGTAACACTGGCTAAGATATATTTTAGTGCTATAAAAATTAAAGTTAGACCTATTGTTGAATATATTGGGTTGCTCGGAAATTACTTTCGTTTTTCTTTTTCATTAAAATAAAAGGACCCAAATCTTTTGCGTTTAATGTCACTGTAAACAATCCATTTTTCATCACCAGTTATCAATTGTTTTCAAACTGGGTCATTTTGGTTACGTTTCAAAAGCATATCCCATATGCTGATACGTTGTGTCAAATGAATTTCTTTAAGTTCATGTGGGACCCAAACATCAGTATTTTTTTCATAACATTCAAATGGCCATCAATAGTTGTTTTGGATGAATTAAAACTTTCAGCAGGTTCACGTGCAGCTATGTGATGATCAGCTTCAATCAGTGCTTTTAATGTATCATCATCAATTTTAGTTGCTCTACCAGAATGGGGTGCATCTTGAACTGAATCACCAGAACGAAATTTTGCAAACCAATTCTGGCATGTGCATTTTCTTAGTGCATCATCATCATACACAGTACAATTTTTTTTGTGTGCATCTGCAGCTCTTTTAAGTTTGCGGAAATAAAAAAGTGAAATGGGGCGAAAATGTTAATTTTTATCTTCCATCCTTTAACATAAATGCCTACTTAAACATTCCACGATTTTGATAAGTTTTATTTAAAACGCACACTGATATGTTAGTTGCCACAATGCATTCTCAAAAAATTGTTTCAAATAACATTAAAATCGTCTGCGCTACTACAGATACTTACGAAGAAACCGAAAGTAGTTTCATGAAAAAACAAGAAAAATCGACCATGCTTAAAGCACTGAGTATGAAACACTTTCCAACTTCAATGCAATTTTATTTAAATAAGTCTAAAATGCAATACATTCCTCGGTAATATTTTAAAACTTATCACAATACTACATTAATTTATTATATTTGAAAACTTAAACCTTCATCGAAAAAAATGAACTTCATTCAAATTTATAAATTGCCTGGTTTAAACATCTCTAAAATGCGATACATTCCTCGGTAACATTTTTAAAACTATCATAATACTACGATCATTTATTATATTTGAAAACTTCATCGAAAACAACTGAAATTCATTCAAATGACGTCATAGAAAAAAACACACGCCTAGATCTCTCTATAAAAACATCATTTCATTCATAACATTTTCCCATTCATTTCATTCATCCCAATACTATAATAATTTATTTTATTTAAAAATTAAGACCATGGAGCTACAAGTAAACTCCATGCTTAAAACTTCATCGAAAAAAATCGTCCTTCTATTTGTAAAAATCAATGAATATTTCATTCATATTAGCTATGCAGACTCCATGGGCTAAATAATTTTTGTGTTAAAGAAATACAACAATTCTAATACAACTCATTCTACATAGTTTGCTGTTTACATTTTACATAAGTGAAAAATAGGCTTCGTTGTAGAAATAATCAAATTTGGATGATCATTTAAACTCAAATATATTGTAATTGCGTTGTTTCAGTATGTAGATGCACAGAATTTAAGCAAAAGTAAAGTGGTTTTAGGACGGATACAACACTCAATATGAATTAAAAAGAACTTACAAAATCACGATTTTGTGACAAGATGGATGCCATATATCATTTTGAAGTGGGTCATGTGATCTTTTCATATCATGGTCACGTGATCGCTTCATATAACAGTTATCGTGCTAACGGACAGACAGACAGACAGATAGAATGAACAAAGTCATAAACACTTTTCAACTTTGTTGTAAAGTGTTAAAAATGAAGGAAACACCCAATCGGTCAGTTTAGTTTATTCAAGACTAAGTTCAGAATATAAAAATATTGAAATGATTTTTATATATTTATAATCTGAACGATATTTCCGTCAAAACAAAATCAAATATATTTCTAAATATATTCTAGACTCGAAAAAAATTCGCGTGAAAAAAATTCAGTAATTCTTATACAACTCATCTTGTAATCATTTGTTTGCATTCTGCATTCATTAAAATTAGGCTTCGTTGTAGAAACAATCAAAGTTTGATGGTCATTTAAACTCAAAAATATTGTAATTGCGTTGTTTCAGTATGTAGATGCACAGAATTTAAGCAAAAATAAAGCGATTTTAGGACGGATATAACACTAAATATGAATTAAAAAGAACTTAAAAAATCACGATTTTGAGATAAGATGGATGCCATATATCATTTTGAAGTGGGTCATGTGATCTTTTCACATCATGGTCACGTGATCGCTTCATGTACGAGGTGTAATTATTATTTTAATTTTTATTTAAAAAACTACTGAATATACTTCGCTGAATTTTTTTTTATATATTTTATGAAACAATTTGAATATTACCTAAAATTTTCGAAGCAATTTGTGAATTTTAAATGCGCTTAAAAATGTTTGAAAAATTAGGTCCCATAGGGTTCAATATATTTCAATTTTTTCAACCCTGGTTCAATCCAAAACTAATTGGGTGATATTCATTTATATTCCCATAGGTCCTACAGATCATCTGAACAACATACTAAAATTTCATTTTGATTAAGTCATTTTTACGGCAGTTATCGTGCTAACGGACAGACAGACAGACAGAATGAACAAAGTCATAAAGTTGTAAAGTGTTAAAAAACAAACAAAAATACTTGATCTTCTACTTTTGATTTACTTTTGAAAAATATTGATGCTATACATTAAAATAACTTCGTTAGAAGCAGCACACAACACAAAATAACAATATCTACACCTGTTAGATACTGTTATTTTGCATTGTATGCTGCTTCTAGCGAAGTTATTTTAGTGCATTAATGTAGCAGCAGTCTGAGCTGTACGTAATATTGATACTGTTAATATTACATACTATTAAAACAACTACATAGTACTGAATCCATTTGTTTCAACCCAAAAGCACATTTATTCAACATACGCATAAGAAAATTCTTTTGAGTAAAATCTACCAGGACAATCCCGCTGAAGGTTCCAGCAGTAATCTACCCATCAGGTAGACATCCTACCTTCCATGGTATTTCTGTTCCATAGATTTTATATTCTGGATAAATATTTCTTCTTGCTCTTCGCTTAAATAACCAAGACTGTCTTTAAAGCGATCTAAGTGATTGTGTTGAAGATCCAGACCGTCCGACTCATCCTGAGGACTTGAGTATCTATTTGGACGGCCGGATGTAGGTAATACTCAAAACCGATCAAAATTAGAGAATATGCCCTTTACTAATTCAAAGTAGTTCTCTACCTTACGGTTTTCAAGTTTTTAACAACTAGAAAAAATGAAGACCAGGCACACGGCTCAACCTTTTTGATTGAATCTATGGAATGGGAATTTTTTATAGGCCGTCTTTTCAGGGAACCATACAAAAATCTCTGATTTTAGTTTTTCCTTGCTCAGACCAGGAAATTTACTTGATAAGTATCCAAAGCACAAATAAGAATCTTGAGCAACGTATTTAAGCACAAATAAGAATCTTGAGCAACGTATTTAAGTAAAAATAAGATAATAATAACGCTTAAATACGTTGATGAAGTTTCTTATCCTTTGCACAAAGCATTCTTACCTATTGAAAGTACAAATATTATTTATTCAAAGCCTTCACAGTTTGCTTTTCAGGTCTAGCTTGATATGTAAAGGTGGCAGGAAAACTTTGTTTCTGTCAACCAGAGGTTGGTTACATTTTGTTTCCCAACTACCATATCTTTCCATAAAGGCCACGTTTTCCTGCCACGCCCTGCTTTTATGTTCGGCCATGTTTTACCTCTAAAACTAGAGCTGATAGAGTCAAATCGATGCCCGTTCTGGTATCATAGGTCCAAATATAAGTTTAAGAATAAATCTAAGTTTCCAGGCACTAGATCAATTTTTATTGTTGGGCTGTGTAATTAGTAGCTCAACGAATATAGTGTTGCATGGCTAGCTGAAATTCGGAGGATTGATTCCATAACCAGAACAGTTCTGTTCGATTCGAAAAGCAAGCAAAGCACATAGAAAAATGTTGTTTTATTTTCAATGTATGCTTACCGATTCTGAATATAGGCGGTTACAGTCTACACTGTTAAAACGCGTCCAACCATGCTCGTAAGCATGTATGTAAGTGGGTGAGCCCCGCAATTTAAAATGGAAACTCCCAACAAAAAAAGTCGCGTTCTTTAATTGTAAAGTACTGATCACTTGGACCAAGATATTAAAAAAAAATAGCAGTGGTCCGTCACTGGATCCTCTTTTGAAAACCAAAAGGGAGAAATACCTATACATGTAGTCATTCCTATTACGTCAATGCAGGGTTGTTAGATTTGATGATTTTCCTCCAATTTGACGATTTTTGGAAAGTTTGAGAACTTGCTCGAAATAATAAATATTCTGGGAGATACGAGTCCCTTCTGGAAGTTTGTACGGAGAGTCAACAAAAGACGCCGTCAGTCAGTTGGAGAGCAGTTGGCGTGATACAGGCTACATTGAATGGTGAGACACGTCAATGTTTTAAGAATAGTATCGGCTGTTTTGTGAAACTAGTGGAACATTTGTTTGCTGCTTTACTGTACCTGACATTTGTTTAGTGATCATGTAAGAGAGTTATCGAACAGTATATTGTTCCTGTATATATTGTTCATGATGTATATTTTTTCTGTAAATTGTTCCTGATGTATGTTGTTCCTGATATATATTGTTCCTGATGTATATGGTTCCTGATGTATGTAGTTCCTGATGTATATGGTTCCCGATTATGTTGTTCCTGATGTATATTGTTCATGTATAATGTTCTTGTTAGTTATCTAGAAATTTGGACTCATTTTTGTATGCTGAGAGTACACCCACAATTCCAGAAGCTACGTCGCAACAATATTCATATGGCAACACTTTTTAGAAACACACGTCAAGAAAACCATTATGATTGATGATCTGGAATCTGTCTTGGAATCTTTCTTTTAATATATAGGCGTACACATTTTTTTTTCTTTTCTTTTTTTCCATTTTTTTTATTATTGTGCACCTAGGATTGTCCACCTTCTAAGAATGGAACAAACTATTTGTATTTTTATTCTCAAAATGAGGAGCTAATAGGAGAATCTATTTCGACGAAGTTGTTTCTCCTATTGTCGGAACGTTACCCACAGCTGCTGAAATACAGATGCGTTGCGTATTTTTTTTTTTTTTTTTTTTTTTTTTTATTTATTTTTTTTTTATCTCGGAGTGCAATAATATAAATCAATGTATAAAATACATTTTAAATAAGGAATTTGTTAATAAAGTGTGCATATATGCACATTTTAATAACACATTTCTTCAAACAGTTATAGATAGTGGAAATTATCAATATCACTGTTATATAATCTCTGAATGTATTTAACTAGTAAGTCATAGCAGTGAGTGATAAGACAGACCAGTATAGATAAGAAATAGTTTATTTTATGACATACTAGCTGTGCATTATGTTTTGTTACTGGAAAGAGCTGGACAAGCGTAAAGGTCCTATGAAAGTTATTGTAGAGAAGCGGCGGAAGAAGTTTAATTTGCTACGCTGTGAACTAAGTTGGCTTTACTTTGCCACAAAATTGAAATAGTAGAATATTTTTACAGATAAAGGGCATTAACATACCCTAAAAAATATCAGATATATCGTCTGCTGTTTTTAATGCGCAGGACGACCATTACAGATCTCTTTTATATCAATCAAAATCATAGTGTTTTACCATCAGAATGAAATAATTTTTATTTTAGAGCAATATTTCTCTAGTCGTTATTATGAGAGTGTCATTGAAGAATTTTTTAATGTACTTATGCGAGGGGTGGGACATCTCAGAAGGATTGCATTCGGATGACTCGAGTTTGATTCCCGTCTCTTCCCAAATTGTTCCTGTGTTCATGCAGAATACGAGCAAGTTTCATATGTGGGTCCGTAAGTCCTTCCAAGAGGTTAGTTGTAGGGAAAGGAGGGCACAATCCTGTGGATGCCTCCCCCAACTGGATCTCGGTCTAAATTGGGTACCATTTCCCGACCGTCCAAAGAGATACCTTACACCTTCGGGTAGGTCGGACGGTCTGGGTCGAAGAAAAAGAAGAATGTACCTGTGCTCTAAAACTTCTACACTTTTACTTATAACTTTACAACTTTGTAACTGGTATTTTTCGTCTATATCGATTTGTTGTCGCGTTCTTTGCCCTATTTTTTTAATTTTGCACTGAGGGTGCTGCGAACTGTTTTCTTCGATTTGTTATGGTCACATTACTATAGATAGATACCTAACTGTATAAATATGACCATACCTTGCAAAGTTAGTGTGGTTCTTAGGCACCTTGTATATAAATTTTATATCAAAATGAATACAAATGCTCCCATTAAATTAGAATGAGTTGTGTTCCTTCAATTTTCACTTTTTTGGAGAATTGACGACATTAAAAATGTGCCATTTTTCTAAATGATAAATAAAATTAGAAACAATAGTAATAATAATAAAAACCGAAATGTAATTTTAAATATGCATTTATTCTGTTATTTTGTGCAATAAAATACATATATAAATATATATACATAATATAAAATATAAATAAAATATAAATGAATATATATAACATAAAATATAAATAAAATAAAATAGATAAATATATATATATATATATATATATATATATATGTATATATATACAATTTTAATTAATGCAAATAATGAAGGAGAAAAGAGAAAGGCAATTAAGGAGAAATTCTCATACTGAGTAAGTACATCAGATATGTTCGATTCGCTTTTCAGAATATTCTTCTCCCGCTTCTCACGTTAAGAGTCGGATGTGATGCAGAGGAAGAAGGGCGCCTCCCCAACTTTCTAAAAGGAAAAGGATTTCCTTTTTGTGGTGGAAATTTCCTAAGAACGCTTTCGGAGACTTTTTAGCAAGATTATCGCGACTGATCACCTGCTTCACGCTTAATTTGAAGTGCATAGGATGGTCTGACAGTTTTATATTTCCTTTCTTTCTGCAAAAACTAATAAATATATATGGAGATACAGCGATTTCCCAGAGAATTCATTCACATTTTGATAGCTGCATGAACAAAAATTTCGACATTTCTATTTTCACATATAAACATTGTATAATATATCCTATATAATAAACGAAGATGTCTGTGCCATCTGAAATCGAAGCTTCCGACAGCGACGAAATTCGGTACAGGGTACTTCAAGTCTCTGAATGACACGGCTCGACGATATTCTTTTTAAAATTTATTTCGAATTAGTTTAGAAGTTATGAACTTAAAAGTCGAAATTCGGTCGACATTTTCGTAATATTTAATTCAATTTATGGCACAGACGATTCTGCTTGAATGCGAGCACTTTTTTTCACGGGTGTTTGTTCTATAAACGACGTCTCAGACTTTTGAACTAGACCTTGAGTGGTAAAAAAAATTGCGATTTTCTAAATTTAAGAAAACTATTTGCGATTCTCTAATTTCGTTCAAAGATAAATTTTGAATTTTTGAAATAAAGCTATATTTTAAAATTATGTGACGCGAAAATTTAACTTGATGAGACCAAAACTTTTGAAAATAGCTTAAAAATATTATTTTTGCTTTCGCTTCAACATCAATTTATTTTAGCAGACTATTTTTCGAGCATTATAGACATTAATTATTTGGCAATTTTTCTTTTTTCGCATTGAATTTCGATCGCAGAAAATAATGAAACATTAGCTGGATGATAAAATACGAAAATTCAAGTTTGATTGAATTGAAAACTAAATTTAAATACGAAAATCTAGTTTTTATAACTAAAAAGAAATTATTTCCTTTTTTTTTTGGAATTCCTAGTATTTTTAGCTTATTTATTGCGTATCAAAGTATCTTATTTAGGGTATATTACGCCCACGTTATACAACTGTCATGCTTACACATGGAAAAATATCTGATGTGGGCAATACATGACTTTCCTTATATAATGCAATGAATTTACTACTTTTACAGTTAAAAAAAATGTTATTCTTCTAGTAGATACTTATATTCTTTCCAAGATATTAAATTTTCTTCAATTAGTAGTCATTTTCATTGATTTAGCGTCATTTTTATCCATTTGGCGAGATTTTTGTTAATTTAGCAACAATTAAAAATGTCGCCAGGTTGGTGACATTCCGCCAAATTCGTTGCTAAAATCTCGCCAAGCGTTATGGACGGAGAAATAAGTTATTCTTACAGCAGATAAATGATTATTGGCGTTCAAATACAAAAGTATTACTCAAAGTATCTTTTTTCATGAATGGAACGAGCTAGATTCACGAGAATGATGTCACCCAATTTATCGCATTAGGGGCCTCTGTCCCCTGCTCTATACGCTTCGTTAACCCCAGTAACTACAGTTCGCCAACCCCTTCGCCTCCTACTCGCAGAGCTCGCTTCGCGAGCTATTTCAAACCAAACTAAAGTTTAAACCGGTAAACGGTTTACTTCGTCGTATTATCCTATTATTTCTCTATAAATGTACCAAATTTCATATTTTTGTATGCTATAGTTTTTACGGTACGAGACAAAGAAAATAGATGGACGTGCCGATACGAATAAACATTTTCCACTTCAGAAGTGCATAAAAATATAATATCTCGTAAACTACATCGAAATTAAAAAAAAAAAAATTCGCTCCTGCAAAAATTCAACCATGTAGGTACCAGTCTGCAAAAATTAGTTGTCTTGCCATTGTTAGTCATTCAGGACGCGAACTCGCAGCTCCAAAGTTTTGCCTTTGACATTAAATATTTCTTAAACTACAATATATATCGAAAAACGGCTTATTTCAACCTATTTAACAAAGCTTTCCCTACAAGTGTACCAAATTTCATACGAAATAATTTCATACCAAATTTCATACGAGAAAAATATGAAATTTGTCAAACGGTGGCGTTAGCTAATTTTAAATGCGAGCACGAGAGTTTCCGTCGATTGAAAGACGAGAACCATCAGTATAGACTATACTGATGGTATATTATGTATACTATACTGTATACTATATATCATGTATACTATACTGTATAGTATACATGATGCCATAACAACTTGGAATACTCGGTGTGGACAGTTTCGAGTGCAATAGCCTTTAGTTCCTCCTCACTTATTAAAGATTTACTAACTTGAGCGATCATTTCCAGTCTTCTCTCAAAAACACGTCCTTTAGAGGATTAGTTGGCAGCATAACCAATTCAGAACGATTCGGGATGTCAAGTTTCTCTCTACTTTTGAAGTTCTACTACCCAAGCTCCGTTCTACTATTTTGTTAATATGAAAAGATTTAAAGAAATCCAAATCGAAAACTGAAGCGCACTTTTGAATAATGGAGGCAGAAGAAAAATCATACCAGTGACTAGTCATCCAACAATGATTTGAGATGTATCGCTAATCATTGTTGGTATAGCATGACTACGTTTAATTTTTTTTGTTTCTTTCAGTTTATCTTCTTTGTCTTTTATATTTCCTTGTTTGTGTCTCAGGTTCATATTTCCTTATTTTATTCTATTTTTCTTGTTTTATCTACCTTCCTTGCCACTAGATGGCGCCACAATATTGAATTGGCGTTTAGTCATTTTATAATTTTGATTTGCGTTGTATTTTACGTTGTAAACCAGTGTATTATAGAAAATACTGCTGTAAAATAAAGATTATTTCTTTCTGGGAAATTTCTTTTTCTTCGATTGATAAAAAAGAAGTTTGTAATGATCATCCTACGTATTAAAAACAGCAGACGATGTTTTTGATATATATATGAAAGTGTATCAGTACCATTTAACTGAAAAAAAATTCTACTATTTCAATTCCTTTGGTCACCGTGCAGTTAATCCCTAGATTAAAAAGAAAATGCCCTTAAAATCTCCAGCGTTCTGCATATGGATATCCAGCATTTCGTCTAGCAAACAAAGCCAGAACTAGCGACAATAAAATTTTGTAAGTAGATTTCTTGAAAATAACACAGCATAACAATGAAATTTCTGTTGAGAAACCTCTGTGTAATTACAAAATCTCCAGAATACAAAATGTTACTTATTGTATATCTTATCTTGACCTTTCTCCCCAGAAGCCTTGGTGTGGTCAGTGATAGACAAGAGAAAAGGTTTCTGTGAATCACCCAAGCAACAAAACAATGAGAGGGTATAATGGAGGTCGCTGAATTCTAGATATTATAAAAGATAACTGAAGATTCTGAAAAGGAATTATCACCAAACTCTCAAAGGAAAGGTGATACTACACAAGCATTAAAGCATAGTATTTATTCTTTTTCATTGCTTTTTGAGTGTATTTATTATGTTTTTGCGGAATCAACTATTTAAAAAAAAAAAAAAAATTGGCGGTGGCTTCATTCCGATGGAGCCGAAATGGTTTTGCATAAATTACGTCTTGTAAAATAAAACTCCAACAATGTTCAATAAGTTTCTAAGTTGTTTACAGTGTCATTTGCTTAATTTACAATATATAATATTGTTACGACGTATCATCTGAAATCGTGTGTGTGTGCTTAGGATATAAGAATGAGTCCACATTTCTGGATAACTAACACGTTTATTCACAAACACAGCATAAACAGGAACAATAATATAGTGAAACAGCACTTAAATGCTCCACTAATTTCATAAAACAACCTATTCTATTCTCGAAACATTGACATATTTCATTTCACAAAACAGCACTTACTACTCTCAAAACATTAACAAATATCACAGTTCATACATTAACAACATACATACATTAACAAATATCACAGATCGTATCACGTCAACTTCTCTACAGCTGAGTGATGACTTCTTTTTTAGACTCTCTATAGAAACTTCTGGAAATCTCTCATATCTCGGAGAATATCGGCTATTTCGAGGTGCTTTTCGAACCAAAAAGTCGCCAAATTGGCGATAAATTGCCAAAAGAGGCAGCCCTCTTCCGAATTTCAACATATGGTAACTCTAGATTCTAGATTCACGTCATAGGAAATGTTGCATTCTCCTCCGTTTGGTTTTCAAAAGTGACTCCAATGAGAGTATTTTACACGTTAGTAACACTATGGCATTATGTAAAATAATATACATAATTGAAACAACCTAATCTTTATAAGCGAAAATTAAGTCTAAGCAGTAGATATGGAAGGCATTCTCATTACAGGTGGCAGCATTCATGGACCGGTTTCGAGCTTATTATACGCTCGTAAGCATGGGATAGCCGATATCTACAATGGCAGCAAGAAACTTATAAGCCACAATTTTTGCGAGCTTCTATGGGAACTAACAATTTCAGTCCTTCCACGTGGTCTGCACAAAAATCTTTTACAATTTAGCTCAGGCCGCACGAAGCTGCAAAGGCAAAGTTCATAAAACACAAAACCCGCCTATAAGGGACGTTCTCAAAAATATGCAATGACAATCCCATTGCAGATACCAGCATCCATGGACCGAACTTTGCAATAGAATCATCCGCTTAAAAAAATTAAAAATATTATAAAATATCGTCCTTAAGTTGAAACAGGAACGACCAATCATGCATAAATCAGTGATTAAGAAACACTTTCCAACTGAAATGCAATTTTATTCGAACTCTAAAATGTGATACATTCAGTGCTAATATTTTTTAAATTATCATAATACTACAGTAACTTATTATACTTGAAAACTTAGAACTTCATCGAAAAAAGGAATTGCACAAAATGAACTTTATTCAAAGGACGTCATCGAAATATAAATCGTCTACCTCTCTATGTAAAATCAATGAATATTTCATTCATATCACTTATAATCCATCCAGACTCCAGAGCTAATTAATTTTTGAAAAAAAAATCAGCAATTCTTATACAACTCACCTTATAATCGCTTGATTTGTTTACATTCTGCATACGTTAATATTAACCTTCGTTGTCGAAATAATCAAAGTTTAGTGATCATTTAAAATAAAAAAAATAATGTAATTGCGTTGGCACAGTATTTAGATACCCAAATAATACGCAAAAATAAAACGTTTTTATGACGGATACAACACTCTATAAATTGAAACGATCTTTAAATATCATTCTTTGCACAGCGAGAAGAAAATGGATGTCATATTACTTTCCTTATATACATAATGTATAAGGAAAGTATTGTGACGGGGTCGAAAATTCGAGTTCGAGTTTTCGACGGGAGAGCACGTTTCAAGCATCCCTGATCACGAATCAAACATTTTTGGAGT
This sequence comes from Amaurobius ferox, assembly GCA_951213105.1. Lineage (NCBI taxonomy): Eukaryota > Metazoa > Arthropoda > Arachnida > Araneae > Amaurobiidae > Amaurobius > Amaurobius ferox. The sequence goes on along the minus strand of OX578138.1, from coordinate 140,715,491 downwards.
GATGGCTGTGTGTGTGTGTGTGTGTGTGTGTCAGTGGGTCTGTAGAGACGATAACTGACGAACGAATGGACCGATTTGAACCAAATTTCGTACAAAAATCACAATCCGTAAACACTGGAAGCCTATTGTTTTTATACGCAATCGAATGTTCAGAACCCCCATAAATTTTCGAATGAAATTTTGAAAAAATCGTCAAAAAATCAAACCACTAATAAAGTTACGCAAATAGACATTTCTTATGTAATTTTTCATTAGAAAACGATTGACATAAATTTTAGAATGCTAACACGAATCGTTCTCGAGATATTGTACATTTAAAAAAAAAATATCAAAAAGTCATATAAAAAAAAAATATGTCCTATTGATAAACATGTTCACTTTTCATATGTAATACCATGCGATAAATTGGGTGACATCATTCTCGTGGATCTAGCTCGTTCCATTCATGAAAAAAGATACTCTGAGTAATACTTTTGTATTTGAACGCCAATAGTCATTTATCTGCTGTAAGAATAACTTATTTCTTAGTGCATAACGCTTGGCGAGATTTTGACGACGAATTTGGCGGAATGTCGCCAACTTGGCGACTTTTTGAAATGTTGCCAAATTAACGAAAATCTCGCCAAATGGATAAAAATGACGCTAAATCAATGAAAATGACGACTAATTGTCGAAAATTCAATGTCTTGAAAAGAATATTAGTATCTACTATAAGAAAAACCTATTTTTTTACTGTAAAAATAGTAAATTCATTACATTATATAAGGAAAGTCATGTGTTGCCCACATCAGATTTTTTTATTTTGCAATGAGTCACGCGATCTCTTCGTATATCATGGGTAGTAAACCCAGGACACTTTACTGACCCTAAGGTATGAGCTGCAATTTGAGCGGCCGGCGTATATCATGGGTTGAAGACCCAGACCGTCCGACTCATCCAGAGGACATGAGTAACTAATTGGACGACCGGGGCGTATATCATGGGTGTAATTATTATTTCAATTTTCAACTACCTGAGATATTTTGCTGAAATTTTTTTTGTGCATTTTATGTGATAATTTGAATATTTCTCAAAATTTTTGAAGCAATTTGTTAATTTTAACTTCTTTTAAAAATGTTTGAAGTTCCATAGGGTTCAATGTATTTCATTTTTTCAACCCAGAATCAATCCGAAACAAATGGGTGATATTGTTTATTTTCATTCCCATATGTCCCCCAGACCGTTTCAACAACATGCTAAAATTTCATTTTGATACAGTCATTTTTACGGCAGTTATCGGAAGAACGAATGGACAGACAGAATGACTAAAGTCATAAACACTTTACACCTATGTTGGAAAGTGTTAATAAAAACTTGAAAAAAAAATAATTCAGGGGTTTGTCCCTTTAAAATAGCTAAAATACAAACTCTTTACAATAGCCCTCGAGTATATAAGTGTAGTGGATGACTCAGGTCCGGATAACACCGAAATTCGGATATTCCCAGGACCCTACGATTTGTATCTGCTGTTTTAATTCACGGTAAGTTACGACTAACAGGATGCTATCTTGTATAAAAAAAGCAGCGAAATTAGAAGATACTTTACATCTGAAACCTGAAGGAAGAGAATATAGGGTCCACTTTAAATATAGAAAGCTGAGTGGGGTTATATACTAAATAGCTCAGCGGTTAGAGCATGGTCTGGGGAGAACCAAAGATCTGCGATTCGACTTCAGACTGAGATGAGAGTTCTTTACTTGAAGTGCTAGTGGAAAAACAATACAAATTGTTCAAATTCGCCTGGAAATCGCCACTTTTGACTAAAGTTCATATATGTTTTTTTTTTAGAAATTTATTTTTCATGAAAACGAAATAAATATTTTTTTGGTTCAAATTTATGTTCTCCCTATGTTTTTACTCTCTCACAAAATTGTATTGAGAAAGTGCTGTTTAAAAGAAAACGTTCGATTTCGAAATTTTGACGGAAAAAGTATTTTATGTGACTTCAAGAACCCATATTGAATATTTTTGAAAATACCACTACTAGACGGTCTAGAAAATACTTTTCAATATCGGAAATTCGGTTTCGTTAGGTTCTGTTCCATTGTCGATATAAGTGCAAAAATCCAGCCTTCAGGGACTCTGCGTAGGCTTCTGAACGTTCTGTAAAGGCTTTTCTTCGAATATCGCCTCACCTGTTTTCGTCCAAACGTAGAAAAATCGAAAACCGGCTCCGTTAGTTTATGTCCCGTTATCGATACTATAAGTGTGCAAAGATTCAGTCTTCTACGTCACCGGGGAAGGGTTCTGGAAGGACACAAGTACTTTTGACAATTATCATATATATATATATATATATATATATATATATATATATATATATATATATCGTCGAATTGGCGAGCACTATAAAACATTTTGCAACCTTTGCTCAATTTTTTCAGCTACTTTGATGATAATTTCGGCAAACAGATAAGAAAAGCCGCAATTACAAGCGTCCATGAAAATTCCAGCTTCGTTTTTTAAATATTCAGCTAATTATCGTCTGTCGAACCGTAATTTTTGTATATATATATATATATATATATATATATATTTGAAATGTAATAATAAGAATTATGTAAAAATAATAAAATAAAAATACAATTCAAGTATATTAACATCACCATAGAAGCAAATTCACGGCCATAATGCCGATAAGAGAAAAGAACAGAACCTTCCCAAATTCGATGATTAATCAGAATTAAATTCATCTTCAGGTCTGAGTATTTAATTCTAATTAACCCAAACAAATGCCTGTTTCAGATTAAGCAATAGTACATTACTATAAATGCTTAAACTCAGACTACAGGCATCAAAAAATGAAAAAATGAAAAAAGGATACATTAAGAAAATTGCATTACCATGCGGCATGAACCCTTCTTCTTCTACCACGTGTATACATACATCTTCTACCACGTGTATATATATATATATATATAATATTATCATAACTACCAGAAACCTAACTCCCTATTACGGACAGCTGATTATCCTGAAACTTTCAGTAACATGCTTGCAAATGTTTTGCAGTGTACTTGGGAATGTCCCAATAGGAGTAGTACTGTTTTATATCATGCTTTAGTAAAAAACATTTGAAAGTTATCTGATATTCAAATTATTCCTTAGTTCTGTCACGTATTTCCCAAACAATCAAGGTCTCTGCTCTCCTGTTGCTTACAGCCTTCGTGGAAGGCCAAAGCGTATAGGGAATGTTTACATATTTCCCGTCCCTCGATAAGATCGACCGTGAAGAAACGAATGCATTTTAATATGAAATTCGACTATGTTTGCACCTTCTACTTAAATAATAGAAACATTTGAAGTAAAAATAAGGAGTTAAAACTTCACATTAAGAAAACGTTAATATCGGTTAAGACATAAATATGTAAGACATAAAGATTTTTTTTTCCAATGGCCAGGCACTAGACTCTAGAACTAGACTCTACGTCGACTTATGTCTATGTAAGATCGAAATCGTGAACCATTCTGCCGTCCTAGGACGTTGCCCCAGGCGCACCAAGAGGGAATACACTGCGCCCACAACATCCATGTCTTACGTGGGACTCGAACCCACAACGTGGCAGCCGATCGATCGCTGGAAACGCTCACCTTGACCGTTCGGCCACCACGTGGACTTAAATGAGCCAACAGCACACTATGTTTCCAGGTGGCCACCCACCCAAGTACTATCTGCGCCCGATGCCGCTTAACTTCGGTGATCTAACGGGAACCGATGTTTTTAGCACGGTAGAGCCGTTGGCTTAGACATAAAGATGTAAAATAATACTGATTAATTATACTCATAATTAGGGAATCCTTAATTTAAAAGTAATAAAAAATAACATGTACTAAATGCTACGCCTTTCTGTTGTTTTAACTAACACTAGCGGCTACTTTACGAACACTAGCGACACCTAGATATAATTCCTAAAGCATTATGGTATTTTCAAGCGTTTCATAAATAGGAGCTTTTTTAATGCCATGATTTGAAGTGTGAGTCTCAGCTCAACTTTCTCACTAATTCATAATATATCATAGCGTTTGTATCACACGTTACATCTATTTGTACCATTATCGGAATGCATGAAAAAAAATTCTGATGTGGGCAGGACATGACTTTCCTTATATATTGCAATGAATTTACTCCTTTTACAGATAAAAAATAATTTATAAGATCCACGGTACTGTGTTTTAACGTTAAATTGGTGATTTTCAGAATGACAATATGCAAAACTATTTCAAAGTACCCAATTAACTTATATTTTGCGCAACCTCACATAAACAATTATCAATATTGATAGTATCCTCAATAAGAGATATAGTCCATATATTGAAATATTCTAATAATTAATTCATTAATTAGGCTTCATTTTCATTTATTTAGCGTCATTTTTGCAATTTTTACGATATTTTCGTTAATCTGAGGCGAAATATCGCTACGTTAGCGATAATTTGCTAGATTATTCACCAAAATGCATCACCAAGTGTTACAGGCAAACGGAGAGAAGAGTATTTCTTACATACTAGAAGGTATGCTTATCACATGACGGAAATGAGAATTTGAGAAACATTACTTTCCATTTAGAGTCACTTTTATCAATTTGACGACATTTTTGTCACTTTTGCAACATTAAAAAAAGTCGCCAAGTTGACGACGTCCAGCTAAATTTCTCGTCCAGGAAATTTCTCGTTATGGATGGAGAAATGGGTTATTCTTATAGTCTACTCTTACGTTCTTTCCAAGATATTGAACTTTCATCAATTAGTCGTCATTTTGTTTATTTAGCTTCGGTTTCATCAATTTGGCGAAATTTTATTAATTGGAAGTAGATATATAAGAAGAGTTCTGCGCCAGGAAGCTGTGGAAAAGTCCTATACTTTAACATGGGAACCCTCAGAAGCCATAAAATTAGTTCATCGACAAGAGGCGGTGGCAAAGTCCTATAATTTAACATGGGAATCCTCAGAAGTCATAATTCAGGTGTGAGGCGGGGGAATTGTGATCCTATAAAATATACATGGATATAAGGATGATGTCACAGAAGAGGATGGAGTTAAAAAAAGGATGTTATGTATGGTACAGAATATTATTTTTTTCCTCAATACTAGTCTACTGAATATATGTAGGTATTTTAGTAAAATATAATATTTTTTAAAGGTTATCCCTACCACCACCCGATGCGTATGCGCATCGTGACAACCTCGAAGATGTGAATAATTTCTGCATTATAATATTAGTTACAAAAAGTAATTTTTTTAAGGATTGTCCCCCACGACCACCCGATGCATAAATGCACCGCGACAATCTCTACAACTTTTCTCTTCTTTTTTTATTTTTGACGCCATTCGCATGTAAATACAGTTTGTCATCAATAGGCTACAAAGCCACCTTGTTCTGGCACACAGTGAATAGTTTATGATTGCTGCTAAGTGAATAGTTTATGATTGCTGCTATCAATTCAAATCTGTTCTTCCATGGTAGGTCTAACACTCAACAGTCACTGTCTATAATCACTGTGTGGAAGACCCAGACCACACGACTCACCGAAGGCTTACAGTAGCTTTTTGTGTGGCCGCTATAATCACTGTGTTGTTGTTGTTGTTGAGACCCAGACCGTCAGACCTACCAGAAAGGTGTAAGGTAACCGTGATATAATCACTGTGTTGTTGTTGTTGAAACCCAGACCGTCCGACCTACCAGAAAGGTGTAAGGTAACTGTATAATCACTGTGTGAAAGCCCCAGGCCGTCCGGCTCGTCCAGAGGACTTGGAGCAACAAAATGGACGACCGGGAAGGGTATAATCACTGTGTGTAATTTTCCTTGTTACCACATGCATAGAAACGCCTTTAGCTCTTGCCTTTACTCCCGCAGATGATAGAATAGAGTACATCTTAGGTCTAAGCCCTATGAACTCTTGAATAGGAGTTGAATTCAATTCATCTTTTTAAAGTATCCAATACGTTTTTTATTTTCATCACAGAAGAGAGGATGGTCCTTGGGATAGTCAGAAAAATCATAGAGGTGCTTATGCAGACCCATATCTTCCAAGATATCGGGGAGTTTGGATTTCATAAGCCAATGAATCGGTATAGTTGAAGAGAAGTGAAGATTTTTCGTCATATTGGTTTTTAATATGCTTATAATGGAACTCATACATGAGTAGTTTTGACATCTCTAGGATAGCAAAACTAACTTATATAGGTGGATTCATTAAAATGTAACTCTTTACACGCTCAATGCCTACCAGATCTTCACAAAATATCCTGCTAGCTCTATAAGTTGGGGATGTTACGATCTTCAGGACTTGCTTTGAAGAATTCACTCGCCCAATTTCGAAGATTTTTCATCGTTTTACCAAACACAGCGTTATTAAGCAATTTAAAGAAATCTTTCTCAAAATTACTCTTCGCTACTTTCTATTTTCTGTATTAAATTCAATATATTTCTGCAACCAGGGCTTTTGATTAAATTGTAAGGCCTTGTGAATTTTCTATTCTTAAATTTAGTGACAGGTATAGTTGAAGGTTGCGATAGTGAACAAAGCAATGTTTCTTATCGTGCAGATTGGGTACCAATTTCGTAGCACTAACGAAATGATTATGATGTAACTGTTAAACCACCCGTTTAGCATATGAAGAGACCATTTCTCGCTCAATATTCACCCTCAGAGGGTACACATTATGATAAACATGTAACTATTCGGGATAGATATTATGACAAACATGTAACTATTCCAGATCCATTTCAAATATATATCCCTCTTGAGTATTATCCTTTAGACTCATTATCCAGGATTCATTTAAATTTTCTATAGATATGCGTTCAAACCCACTATAGGGTAGTGGTTGAGACACAGCCCAATCATATAGATTTTTGGCATAAAGGTAAATAATGTGCGTATCGGGCTTATTAGAGTCAGAATTTTCCAAATAACGATTATTAGCTTTAGATCTACGCTGGCTGATTATACATATACCACCTCGAATCTCGCGTTCTATAAACAGTAGCATATTTTCATCTGTGAGAAGTTCTGGAGATTGCTCAGTTATTTTCAAGAATGTCTACTAGGCCAGTCCTGGCGAAGTCATAAGATGTGCACAGTCAATAGGATAGACATAGTTTTCGAAAAATCTTGAATACATCGGCTAATAGTAGAACATCCGTTTTTACATACAGGTTGTAATACTCTCCTAAATTCCTTATATTGAAGGTATTCCATAAAGTCTGTGCATGTCGATAATCATCACTCTTAACATCTTCGCCTTTAATATCATTATGAAATGCAGAAGGTGGAGGTGGTACATCTTTATCAAATTTTTGAAAGGATGTCATATAGGGGTATACTCCTTTCCTAAGCAAAGCATCCTGCTGTACAACATTAGGGAAATGTTCTCTTAGAATATGAAACTCACTCAAGTCTAAATTGGAAACTAGCTTTTCCAGAGAGGCACTCAGAAACTGCACACTAGCAATAAATTGTAAAATGATACGGGCCCCCTCCTTCTTTGAAATCTTGAAAAATATATATTATTCGATATTAATGGCAATCACATCGATTTCATGATCTTTCAATTTTCCCAAACACAGCATAATATGATGAGCATCATAAATTTGTAAATTATGAAACACTACAGGAATATTACTAGTTTGCCTATAATTAAGATTACAGGCATTATGTAAGACATCTCTGTAGACTCCAGTCACGTGATTGTGATCACGCACACGATCTGTTTTCAGTTCACGATGGTACAAATTACAATGAACAGCTCTTCGAAACTCAATTTCATCCTTAGTCATTTGCAGTGACTTAACATAAAGTAATTTCTCTCCAAGATACTGCTTATGCTTTATCAACTTCTTGAGGAAATGATTCACAAGGTCAACACCTCGATACATAGTAGCTTGTTTAAGATACTTTCCACCAGGTCCTATGATAACATAAGCATATCCACAAGGCTCATCGCCATACATCGCCAGTCTATGCGTGTAAGATCTACTATTGCAGGGCTTAGTAGTATCCTCCTTAACGATCAGGACTTCAAAGTCAGCATAGATTATGAAAGGGATAGAATGCTGATACTGCTTGTTTGTAAATTGAAGGTATTTCTGATCTTCCGATGGCATTTTGATGCGCTGTGGTGCATGCTCTTTGCAATATTGAGCATGATCTTGTAGAAGATCATCTCTACTGTAACGATGTAAACTTGGCAAGCGTGACTTATTCCTAAATTTTCATCACTAATCAGCAGTAAATTCACATATTCCTCATCCTCTGGTTTAGATATATGCAAAAGAAAAATTTCCTCATCTTCATATCCATACACATTAATCCGTATATTATTCAATTTTTCAATCTGAGGAATCTTCACAATAGAGATAGGATGTTGAATGTCCTCAAGTTGGATTTCATTCACATGACTTAGATAATGTGATACCCGATGAGGATGATCGTCACGGGATATATTATCTTTATAGGCCAGTAAACATCACACCAAACATTTCTCGTCTTCATTTCGGATATTTAGCAAAGCTTTCTTAGCAGCAAGTTGTGATGGCAAGGGTATATAGCTAAAAGCTGTAAGGGGGTTGTACATTGCAAAGAAAACATCTATCTTCTGCATATTTTCTAAAGCCCATCCGGAACCTCGACGAGTAAACTCTTCGAAAATATTCAAGATTTTGAAAACGACTCTTCAATATTATCTGGAAGGGTATTCATACGGAGTTCTGTCACAACATTCGTTCTAAAATATGAGCTCATTAGCTCTTCACCATTTGCAATGCTGCAAATGAATTGACTATCCGCAATAAGATACCACTTGATAGATCTATATTCACCAAGTTCATCTTTTGGTACCTTCAACAGCTGGGGCGAATCTCGCCAAAACACACAATAAGGTCGCCCTCAAACTCTTCAGTAAGCTCCAGAGTGCGCAAAGAGAATACATCTAAAGCCTTCTTCACTTTAATCTAGCGACGTTCATTACAAGTCGAGGTTAAAACAGGGGCTTTCCTCTTTTTAAGACCATATTCAATAATCTGGTGATATAGCGTATAACTTTTCTTACTGAATATAAGTTCACAATCACTTTATGCCATCATTCAGATGAAGTATCAGATGACGTTTAAGATTGTCGCGTCTGGTTAACTTTATAGAACACTGGCTACACCCAAAAACTTGAACGGGAGTATGTATGTTCGCATGTCTAGCTAAGTCTTCCATAAATACTGATTTTGGAAAAAGTGGCAGAATTTAACTTTCCCTACCTCCCTTCCACGCTGAGGATTTTGATGAGCGGGAACCTAAGAACTCCCTGCCTCCTGAAGATAGGATCCTGGTCCTGGCAGATGATTACCGCTTTCCGTTTTTTGAGGCTTATACAGATGAGTCAAAAATTAGTGAAGAGGCTGGTTTCGCCTTTTGTGTTTTCAAAGACTCGACATTGATACATACTGCGTAATTTAAGTTAAAAAACTATAATACGGTTTTTCAGGCCGAATTAATGGCAATCAGGTTTGCTGGTCAATGGATCAAGGATTCTGGAAAAACCGGCTCGATTTTTACTGACAGCTCTTCATCAATTGCCGCTCTGGCCTCTTCTAAAGTGAATTCTACGCTCGTGAACGACGTTAGGAGAAGGGAATTAATTCTAGGCTCGTTCCGACGTTAGGAGAGCCCGGTTTCTCCTTTTATTTCTTTGAAATGGGTTAGGGCCCACTTGGGCCTCCACGGTAATGAGGTCGCTGACAAGTATGCGAAGTTCGCGACTGCTCCCGGCGAGTCATTGGGGGTCCCTGCCTCTTACTCCCTATGTCCAGTTCTGTTCGGACAGAGGTGATGAGGAGATGGTGGGCTCTCGGTGGATCGTGAGCTCTCGGTGGATCGTGGGCTCTCGTGCCTGTTCCTTCCATCCGGGTCTCGATGTAGGTTTCCAGCTTTGCTCAAGAGACCTTTTCTATTTTTTCTCTGGTCATGGCCCTTTCATGACCTGCCTGTCTCGGTTTAAATTAAGGGATTCCCCACTTTGCTCCTGCAGGTTGGAGGGAGATACGGATCATTATGTTTTCGCTTGCCCTTTGACTCGCTGGTTCCACCTTTCTCGACCTCTGGATGAGAACAGGCCAATATGGTTTGATAGGGTGGTAGCTAATCCGGGGTCCATTAGGAGAATTCGGTCTTGTGTTCGGGTGGTCGCCAGGGTAGCAAATTCCTGTGAGTGATTTTCTCACTACTTCAGGTATTGAGAGAATTTTTAGATTTTATAGTATAGATGATACTGATTGCCTAGTAGAGTGCGATACTTTCTGGTGTTGTTTTTATAGGTTGTCATACTAATTGAATTTTAATATTGAAATGCACGTTTTTATGTGAATAGTAATAATGTGAATTAATGTGTGTGTTATAAATATTATGTATATTAAGTATATCACAGGCTCCTACAGTGAAGCGTGATACATTCCGATGTCGTTTTTAATGGATTGTCATACTAACTTGAATTTTAATATTGAATAATGTATATTTTGTTATGTGTACAAAAATAATGTGTATTAATGTGAGCTTTATGTATATAACTATGTTTTATAATAATAATAGAAATACATTTATGTTGCTTTTAATGAATTGTCATTCTAATTGCATTTTTAGTATTGATTAATATATACTGTTAGGTGTATTATAATACTGTGTATTACTGTCTGTAATATATGCATAAATACTATGTGCGATAATAATGTATAATGTAAACTGTTAATTCTTAACAAGGTCCTTACCCGCAAAATATGAGGATATATACCTGTAGGTCGTATGTACCTTACACTGGCCAGTGCGATATTTAGAAAATAAATGGTCAAGGGGGAATTGAGATTTTCCTGGCCGGGGAAATAGTTGCTAAGAGCCTTCATAGGTAAGCGCCCCCGGCCTGGGTCGATCAGTTAAGTCTTCTTTACGAGTAAATGTACGTTCGCACACATTGCATCGATAACTCATTATATCACCGGAATGAATCTTTATGTCTTGCTAAAGCATCTTTTCGAGAAAAGTACTTATCACAAGATAAGCATGGTTGTGAAAGTACAAGACTTTAGTAAAAATACAAGAGTTTAGTATAAACACACCATGTCTCTTAGTAATGTAATACATTTTCATCACATATTTAAAGTAATCATAGGTTCTTTATACCATTCCGATGGATCACACCAAAATTGTTAATCAACACTAAGTAATAGCTCTTCATAGATACTAGGAACGCGTTTCACACACCCTAACCCCTTAGAATACATCTCCATGCCACACATAAGCACTAATGCAGGTTTCTAACATCGTTAAAGCCAACACTATATCTAATATTTACTACATTAACTCATATCCATACCCTTCGCTTTCTTATATAACAGATATATTTCAGCTTAGATTATACCATTCTGTCACTATAACAGCTATAACTTCATAATTTTATGATTCAAACCTTATAAAAAGCATTTAACATAATAATTGCGATCAAGCGTTACATACATATAGAAGATTCAGATTACTTTCCTTATACACTTGTCCATGTCGTTTTAAATTAGATAGTCGATTAAGATGATGATTGTCCCTTTTCCACATACTTCGCATGTTGTTGTTGTTGAGACCCAGACTGTCCGACGTACCAGAAAGGTGTAAGGTAACTGTTTGGACGGCCGGGAAGAGCCACCAATCTTACACATACCTCACATGTGTCATATTTCCGAACTAGATGTGTCCTTGCATGCTGAGATCGATTCCTTTTCAATGTAAACGTTTTCAAACAGACAAGATACATCTATACAAGTTAAAAATTTTATACTTTAGTATAAACACGCTATTTTCTGTAGCAATGTAATGCATTTTTCAAAATTTAAATAAAGTAATAATGAATCCCTTATGCTAACCCCTTATGAATCACCCCAAAATGATAAAATCACCAATTAAAAATATATCTAGATACTGAAATCCCAAATAAATTACATTAAATTTATAAAAGTCTTTATTAAATAAAATAATTAAGTTATTACACGCTATAAAAATGCTAAGTTTAATGAAATTGGAGAATAAAATTACATTAAAACAAGTACTTACATGTCCAATCCTGTTCAAAGATGTAACATCAGGTGTAGAGGCATCAGTAATGGCAGATATAACATCTCCAATATTATTAGTTAAAGCATACATATTAATATGTGACTAGGAGAGTACACTCGAAGCACAACCTACCGACACGAAATTTTCGTCTAGAATGACAAAATTACAGTCTGAAGGCTACCCACACCCCTCTACGTCACGGTTATATCACGGTTACGTTAAACTGAGTGCAAGTTATCATAATTACACACACTACGCCTATTAAAATAGACAACCCATTCATAATCGTAATCGATAGTATGCTTTTAATAATCACAATCGATACATTAAATAGATCCTCTCGTAGGATTAAAACTCATTAAGATGTATTAAAACCCCGTCACATCTTATAAAATAATAGATTTTGATGAAATAATTATCTCCCCATCCTTTAAAAATTAACTAAGTATAGCAGAAAATCCCTTTTACACGTAAAGAATCCCCCATCCTCCCTCACCATTTTCCCTTAACATAACGAATAGCATACTTTAAGATTCATTAAGAAATACCTACACACACACTGAAAACCAATGCAACTTACATAAAATCCTCTTCAAATACATTCTAAGCAGATCTCTAATCATAAATGTTTCCACTAAGTCTATGAAAGAAAACCCCTTTGTACGGAAAAATGTCTTAGAACCCACAACCCTTATTCAATGCAGTATCCTAGCAAACAACTTATAATACTACGCACTCTCCCTTACAAGGGCGAAAACATTGAATTTAATAGCCCTCCGAATAATGCACAACCCTTCAAGGTCATCCTTTCGCCCCCTCCCTACCCCGAGAAACCGGTAATTACCATCATTGGTTTCCCCAATATGCAGTTCATACACACTAAACATACCCTCTAACTCCTGGAGCGCATAATAAAACTTGCATTTCCATTCAAATACGCCTCAAAGTCCAAATACATGTATTCCTACACGAAAATACACTTTACAGAAATTCTTAAAATGGACATAATTTTATGTCCATAATTTTTTATGCCCTAATTTTGTGATGTTTTATGAGCTGTAAAAACAAACACACACACAAAAAAAATATAAATAAATATATAAATACACCATTTTACCGTTATTTTCTGTTATTGTCTAGTTATTTTTCTTGTATCATCAAACTATTGACTAATCTGTTGCCAACTTAAAAAAAAAATAGATATTTTCAGTAAAACTTAAATACTTTTTTTTTATAAATAAATAAAGAGAAGCTGTATGTTTTTAAATTTAATAGTGCTTATGAAGCAAGGGAACCTAAACAAATACATGGAATATGAATGTATGACAAAAAGCCGAATGGATACTTTACACCCCAGATATTGCTCAAAATTACCTTCTCAATTTGCGTTGAAAGATTTTTAGTGCATTTTTCGAAACAACATGAAAAAAAAAACAATTTTTGTTTAAAGACCGAATCAATTTACTCGGATGTATCGAGCCGAGAATGGAAAACGGAATTAGAAGGTTAAATTAACAGTGGAGAGAAAGCTATCGATTTACTTGTGGAAGAATACATGAGCTGTGACGGATTCGTAAAGCCCTAATTATTTTTTAACGAGAAGTTTACATTCATTTAGTACATTTTTTTTTACTCACACTTTTCAACCATCAACCTATGATCAAATGAGTATTTCGATTTATTAAAAGTCTACTGATTTCTAAGAGTTGAAATTTTGAACCAACATTTAAAGGATCTTAAAATAAATCTTTACACATTTCGGAACTAAAATACCATTTGTTTTATTTAAATTGTTTTGTAATTAAATTTTAGAAATGATTTAAATATATATACTATATTAATTTATTTATATATATATATATATATATACATATATATATATATATATATATATATATATATATATACTAGTCAAAAGTAAAATTGCAGCACCATCTTGGAATTCATGGAATGAACGTAACCATATGTAAATCACAATACCGATAGAAGAGAGAGTCATATGCAAATGATTAAGTTTTCGTACATATCAGGTCTCGTGACACCCAGTTTCGAGGGGTGATAAAGACCAGCAAACGCCTTATCCCATAAATACTATCAGCGACGATTTGCAGCAACCGAACTTTCGCAAAAGTGAAGAAGCGATGCTTCGAAGATGTCAGCGAGCGGATTACCAGGAGTTAACGTCTAGAAAACGAGACCGTATCCTGGAGCTGCGTGACGCGGGTTTGTCGATGGTTGCAATTGCCACGACTGTTGGGCACTACGTGAGTACCACCAAGCGATGGGGTTAGGAATGCCGATGGACTTCAACGATAGACGTAGGAATATCAGAGAACACGCTGAAGAGGGAGTGGATCAGACAGGCGCATGACATAGCGCACAGACCGGTAGATTCGCCGAAAGGCTCGTCGAGACCCGTTCACAACGACAAACACCAGAAACAGTATGCTACCATCAACGGTTGCACCTGCGTGCAGCCAAACATTCGCATCAGGTTGCATTAAGTGCACTTGCGTTAACGGCAGCCAGCCACTGGAGTGTCATTAAGCGCTCGACACAGGGGTGCACGTCTGGAGTGGTTGAAGACCCAGACAGTCCGACTCATCCTAAGGACTCGAACAACCGTTTGGACGGCCGGACGTCTAGAGTGGTGTCGTTATCATCGCAACTGGACCAATGAATGGCATCAGGTATTGTTTACGGATGAATATCGCTTCTGCCTGTGGAGGAATGACAGCCGTGGATGGGTGTGGCTGCCTCCCGGGGAATGTCACTTGGCAGCCCATATCACCGAGCGTTACACCGGCTCCACACTGGGCATCATGTTTTGGAGCGGTATCATGTTCGATCAGCGAACAGCTCTGGTGCACATTGCAGGTAATCTGAAAGCAAACGCATGTCTGTGTGATGCCTGTTATGATGTAAGTTGTGATACCTGTTGTACGGCCATTGGTGCAGGCCGTCCCCGGCATGGTGTTCCAGCAAGACAATGCCACACCGCACACAGCAAGGCAAACTTTCAACAGCCTGAACGGAATTCACATCTTTTCCTGGCTGGCAGCCTCTCCGGATCTTTCTCCCATTGAACACGCGTGGGCCCTCATTGGACGTCAGGTTCATCGGGGACCACTGGGTACATACCGTAGACGAACTACGTGCCGCAGTGCTTGGCAAGGACGCTGCTTGGCAAGGATTATCTCAAACAACTATTAATAGCCTCATCGATAGTATGCCTCGCCGTTTAGCAGCCTGTATAGCTGCCTGTGGTGACCACATTCTTTACTGAACAAACGGGTTACTTTTGCATATCTTTGTTTGTTCTTTTAATCATTTGCATATGATTTTCTCTTCTACTGGTACTGTGATTTGTATATGGCTACGTGCATTGCTCCATGGTGTTACAATTTCACTTTTGACAAGTGTATATATATATATATATAAATTGAAAATCCATCTGATTGTCTCGTCCTCAAGGTAAAATGGCTATACGGAATTTAATGAAATTTCGACGGGTAGCCTTGGCATGACCCTACTTAAAATTTAGGCGTCCGTGTATCTGCCTGTCTGTCCTTCATGTCCTATTGACTGTTTCTTCACTTCAAGTGGGACTCAATCGATGAGCCTTCAAACAAACGGAAACAAACTGGTAAGACCGTCTCTTTGGATGGCCTGACTAATAATAAATAATATTCTACTATTTAACAAGACGATTGCTCGAAAACTATAAAATCTTTCGAAAATAAATGATTGATCTAAACAGAGTTTTGACTATGCATTTATGTTACTTATCGTTTATTATTTTTTATATAAAAGGTATTTCTAGTGAAAGTATGCAAAAGGAAACGAAAATTCGCTCGGTAACAAAAAAAAAATTGTTTCGGGGGGGGGGGGGATTAAATAACTCGAGTGTGGCTTACCTCGAATTTCTCATACCAGAATCTATTTTCAAGTAGCTAGTAATTTTTTTTTTTTTTATTTGCAAATTTTCCAAATTTTGCAGGGGAATGAAAATTAAAGATTTGTATTGTTGGTCCAAACGATTACAATTATAGCATGTTACCCTTTATTTTAAAGATCTTACAAAATCTTTCGATTTGTACCAAGTTAAAGTTGTGCCCTGAAGGACGGTAACGTGACTCTCCCCCACCCCTTCCGAAGGGGCTAATGGCGTCACGAGCACAAAAATTATATCGGGGTTAGTTTTCACTACAATGATTCAAACTATTAAGTATCATGATCATTGAGCCATAAATAATCCTTTTTATATGCAATTATGTCAATTTTTGTCCTATTTTAAGGAAATATAAAATTTCATATAAATTTCGAAGTTTTCGCTCACATTTCAAAAAATTCTATCTAGTGTTAGATTTTTCGATAACAGAGCCGGATATAAAGTTACATGAAAATCCATTAATATTTGTAGTGGCTATCGTGCACACCAGAACCCGACCACAGGCAGACATCACAGGAATAGTCTAAACGTGTTCAGGAGGTCCTGAAACATATATTGGCATCCAAATCTCGAATTTGAAAATTTTCGTAAAAACAATATACTTTCTCTATATTATATCTTATAGTATAAGAAAGTCAATATTAAAATATTGAAATTACATTTGCATATTCATAAATAGTACCCTATTTTCGATGAATAAACATATATTGTTCGCATTTTTATCTATTAATTTCGGAGAAATAAGCGTTCCAAATTATTTAATATTTCGTATTGTTCCGATTTCAGCCGGTAAAAGCAACCATTATTCACGTCAAAACTCAAAGGAATATATATATAAAGGAGGGAGGAAATTCGCGCCTGTTGGGACAGTCAACTTCTGCCCACATTGGATTTTTATTCCAGCTGTTATAGGAATTCGCGAGAAAACAAATTTTGCCACCACGAAAGTGCGTCTTTGCATGAAACTGTCTGAAATGAAGTAATCATCACTTTCAGTTATACGTGAAATCTGTTCTCCGATTTCCATTATTACCTTTTTTTTCATTATTATTAATATTATTATCCCAAACGTCATTATTATCGATTGCGGACACCACAGCCAGTCCATTACATACTCTAAACGATATTTTAGCCTTGAAAATTCGAAGAAACCAACGTAGTGAAATGAAGGCAGGCTCTTTTCTTCTTTCCATTTCTGCATTTTGTCTCCAGAATTTCAAATTTTATGCGATTCTTTCGAAATTTTGAATTTTAATTTTTTGTTAAAATGTAAAAAAAAAAAAATTTATATATATATTTTATTTTTTACTTTTCCTATATTGCATGTGCATTGAGAAAATACTCTAAATTCGTAAAAAAAAAAAAAAAAAAAAAAAAAAAAAAAAAAAATTCGAATTGGAGGTTTCGACGAAACATTTTTCACCCAATTTCGACAGTATGATGACTTGCGTTTCATGGAGCTGATTGGATTTCAGTACGAAATTAGAAGAGGATTTTTTTTTTCAAATCAGCCGTAAAATATAGAAGAATATATAAATAAATAAATATGCATTGTAGAGTCCACTTCAAAGATAAGAACTTGCAATATCGTCCCAATAGTTCAACGGCAGAGCGTCGGCTGGCAAGTTCGGAGATCCAGGGTTCGAGTCCCGGATGGGGCGGCAAGGTTTTTACAGCTTATAACTGAATAAATGCTTGTGATAATGAATATATTATCGAATCAATATATTTTTTAATAAAACGCGGGCCAGGCAAACTGGTCCATATCTGAGTGCGTGGGGAGGGGGTGGGGAGGGGGTGGGGAGTGGAATCAGTATGTATAGCTTGTCAAATACCATTATTCCATACATTATTATGGACAAGCAAAGTGAAGTCCATTCTCTATATCCCTAACGAAGCAAAATCAATATTTGCTTGGATTCTGTTATTCCTTTTATTCGAAAACGGAAACAGGGAGATATAATTTTGCATACATACGTGAAATTGCACGTAGATTTGCAGAATCAAAATTTAAATTATCAAAACAACCTGTAACAGGGAGAAACGTCTATTTTTAAACCGTGTATGTTCACTACGCTTCCTACACATAACAAGTCAACAACAATTTTTAAACGAAATGAAAGCATATTCACTTACATGCATTGTGATTTAAACATGCTCCTGTATTATTAAATAAGTTTCTGCGATTTAAATGTGTTACATCGATTTCATTGTTTTCCTGTATTTGTTGAATTGAATATTCAAATTCCAATAATAAAAAAAAATCTTATATGCTCTTTTGTATTAGGATTCTCAAATATTGAAATTAATTCTTTTATACTTCTAATTTCATAATTATTTGTTAAATTAAGGTTTAATTTGAATGATACATTGTCAAGTATAGTATCAATCGATTTGTTAAAGCTTTTTTAAGTGAAGGGTAACTCACTCTGAATTGTAATCATTTGGACCAACAATACCGATTTTTCAAAATTAATATTTCTCGTAAAGTTTAAAAAAACAACAACTCACAATCTACTTAAAGATAGATTATGGTATGAAAAAGTGTAGTGGAGCCACACTCCAGTGAATCATTTAAGCTGTTAATTTTCTTGAAATAAATTATCAGTGCAATGCAAATAAGATCTGAAATGAAAGGGAATATTCTTACGTATTTAAATTTATTTTACAGCTTAATGTTTTTGTCTGTCTATATTCTGTACTCTGTTTTATAAGAAAAGAAATGCTTATTACTTCTAGTCATAATTACATAACTTTACCTTAAAAGTAATCAAAAATACATATACTAAAAACAATGTGCCTTCTTGTTACTTTCCCTGCAATACATGGTAATATATAGGGAAAGTATTGGAATCATGCCGAAAATCGCAACTCGCTTTCGATGGATCTACACGTTTCGAAACCTCTAGAATACGAAAAACTGTTTTTAGCGTGACGCCTGTGTGTGTCTGTGTGTCTATCTGTGTGTCTGGCTGTGTGTTTGTCTGGCTGTCAATCTGTGCAGATTTTTTATCCACTCTAACTAAAAAACTAATGGACTGTATTTCATAAATTTTGGTAGGTAAGTCACTTGTGGGCGAATCTGGTACTGATTAGTTTTGGGTACAATTCGGGATAAAAGAACCCGCCTCTTTTTGCGAAATGGTCCTTCAAAAGCTTGTATTCACTCTAGCTGAAAAACTAATGGATCGAATTTCACAAAATTCGGTAGATAAGTCACTTGTGGGTCACCCTGGTGCTGATTAGATTTTGGTACGATTCTGAAAAAAATAACCTGCCTTTTTTTTTGCAAAATGGCTCGCAAAAATCGCCAAAATCTAAAATAAAAAACTACGTATGCTCAAATATATCCATTAAAGGCTTGTTTAATACGTAATTTTTAACGAAGAAAAGAATAAGACCAACTCCATTACACTAGGACTAGCCGTTCTCGAGATATATTAGTTTTTCCGTATTTTCTCTACGCCACCTTTGAAAATAAGTTCAGTTATCAAATGAGAACGAAAATTGAATTAAAAGTAAATAAAATTTAATTAAAATAAAGATAACGTGGATATAAGTCTGCAGGGAAAGTCATGTGCTGCTCAGAGCAGATTTTTGTAGATGGTATTGTTTTTGATGAGGAGGAGAACAAACAGATGGGGCTTTATTTTAACACTAGTGACACCTAGATACAACTCTCAAAGCATTGTGGTATTTTCAAACTTTTCATCCATAGTAGTGTTACATCTTTCTCTCTAACTCCATGCATACACATTCTCCGTACAGAACTTATAATGCAAAGAGACTTAATTCATAATTTTCTGCGAACAAAAAAAGATAGAAAATGTTCTGAGATAATGAGTAGACAAACAGAAACACAATTTACATACAGCTTATCATTCTATAAGCAACGATGCACAAAATATTCCAAACGAAATAACTTTTCCATTAATTCAAGTAAATGAAATATTTGCAACTCTAATGAATGCTAAAATGCTTATTAAACAAAATATACCACAACTGCAATAACATTTAAAATTATAACAAACAAATTAATTCTAAAACTGTAAGAAACCTACTATTTTATGCATAGAATATTTTAAACAAAGCTGTTCATGGTAACAAATAACCTAATACTGCCACCATGGAGTTAGAAAGAAAGAGATAAAACCCCCATGGATGAAACGCTTGAAAATGTCACAATGCTTTGAGAATTATATCTAGGTGTCGCTAGTGTCAGTAAAGTAGCTGCTATTGCTTGTTGTCCAATAGAAATGCGTAGTATTTAGTATATGTATTTGTGATTATTTTTAAATTAAAGGTTCCCTAATTATGAGCATATTAAATAGTATTGTTTCATAGTTGTACAATAGAGTACAGAATATAAGGAGATGAAAATAAATTGAAAGGTAAAATAATTTTGAATACGCAGGAATATTCTTTATTATTTCACTTTTACTTTGCATTGCGATAATAATTTATTTTTACAAAATTGACAGTTTAAATAAATATTTTTAGCCTTTCGCCATAGCAATGCATGTAATGCAGGACTACTTATTTTATCCCAGGGATACCTGAATAATTGTCTCAAACGATATTGGCTATTTCTTAATATGACGTTTTAACTCCTTACTTTTACCTCCATGACTGCCACTCTATGTAAAACAAATAAATAAAATTTATACTCCATAGTTTCGACAATGAAAAATGAGCTCTTAAAAATAAAATGTTTTTTTTTATGAAAATGTCTTTTGCAATGGTATTTAATTATGATTAACTGCGTAACTTCAGTAACTGTCAACATATACAATTAATAAACTATCAAACAGTACTTTCTCATGTTTTTCAGGCTTGAACTATGTAAAACGATATGGGCAGGTAGGTCTTTGTTACTCATTGAGTGATTAAACTTTGGCCCAAGAATATATATATATATATATGTATATATATAAAAAAAAATCTGATGTGGGCAACATATGACTTTCCTTATATAATGTAATGAATTTACTACTTTTACAGTAAGATAAATAGGTTTTTCTTATAGTAGATACTAATATTCTTTCCAAGATATTAAATTTTCCACAATTAGTCGTCATTTTCATTGATTTAGCTTCATTTTTATTGTCCATTTGGCGAGATTTTCGTTAATTTGGCAACATTTCAAAAAGTCGCCAAGTTGGCTACATTCCGACAAATTCGTCGCCAAAATCTCGCCAAGCGTTATGGACAAAGAAATAAGTTATTCTTACAGTAGATAAATGACTATTGGCGTTCAAATACAAAAGTATTTCTCAAAGTATCTTTTTTCATGAATGGAACGAGCTAGATCCACGAGAATGATGTCATTCAATTTATCACATGGTATTACATATGAAAAGTGAACATGTTTCTCAATAGGAAATATTTTTTTTTTATTTTATACGAGTTTTTGATAATTTTTTTGAAAATGTGCAATATCTCGAGAACGGTTCATGTTAGCGTTCTAACATTTATGTCAATCGTTTTCTAATGAGAAATTACATAAGAAATGTCTATTAGCGTAGCTTTATTTGTGCTTTTGATTTTTCGACGATTTTTTCAAATTTCATTCGAAAATTTAGGGGGGTTCTGAACATTCCATTGCGTATAAAAACAATAGGCATCCAGTGTTTACGGATTGTGATTTTTGTACCCAATTTGGTTCGAATCGGTCCATTCGTTCGTCAGTTATCGTCTCCACAGACTCACTGATACACACACACACACATACTTTCTCACACACACACACACACACACATCACCTCAAAAATGTTTGATTCGTGATCAGGGATGCTTGAAACGTGCTCTCCCGTCGAAAACTCGAATTCGAATTTTCGATCCCGTCTCAATACTTTCCTTATACATTATGTATATAAGGAAAGTAACAACAACCTCGTAAAACATAAATCGAGCAGTCCCCGTGCTGTTAGCTTCTCAAAAATAACAGCGCGCACTTCCGAATCGATTACAAAAAACGGTCACCCTCGACCCAAATTTGAAGCAACCCTTTGAGAAAGTCATTTCGATCCTAGTTGGAAGAATTTTACCTACACTTTTGAAGAACCGACCTACTTCTCATAGAACAAATTGTAAAAAATAAAAGAAAAAGAAAAATAAGGGAAAAAAAGAAACAAGGCAAAGTTACACAGCTCAAATACGGGAGTGGCTCACTGTGCGATTCCGATTCAATTGTTGTCGATTTATTAAATGGTCACGCCGAGAGTTTACAGAATACTTTCGGGGTATTTATGGGTTTGTTGTTAATTTGGCGCATTGTCTGAAGAATGACGTCGACAATCAGATGACTCCGATATTTAGGGCGAGCTGATTTCGTTTCTGTGGTCCCCCTTTCGGCAGACATTAGGGGTTGAACAATCGAATGGCTCACCGGAAGTGAATGTAAATAAACAGTGGAAGCGCTCGAGTGAAACAAATGGAAAACGAATTTCGTTCTTGCCAATCGCGTGGAAAAACTTGTATTTGTTTCTAGAAGTAATCGTTTGTAAGAAAACGTCAGAAAATCCTATCATTCAAATGGGATATAAAGGTAGCTGCAAACTTGATATACTCCTCCTAGAGGAGTCTCAAATTTTAAAAATATTCGGGGGAAAAAAGTTGTTTTCCGGTACCAACGTTTACCAATATTTCTTGATTGTCTTCATCTGAATTCTTAATGGATGTATTGAAAGTTACGCTATCAGTTTTAATGTTAAGGTGAAGCGACTTTAACCCTATAACATGACTCTAAAAAATAAATACTTTTGAAAGAGATGACTTACCTTACAAGTATTAAAATTACTTTAGTGTTTATTTAATACAATGAATATCCACATCTAACAGCGGTGTATTAGGGCACTTTTTCTCAACTTCATGATAGAAAGCCATTAAATTAATACACCTAATATTATGAAATAATGGCATAATCAAAGAAGAGAGAAGAATAATATATATTTTACCCATTACTACTAAAAAAATCTGATGTGGGCAACACATGACTTTCCTTATATAATGTAATGAATTTACTACTTTTACAGTAAAAAAATAGGTTTTTCTTATAGTAGATAATAATATTCTTTCCAAGATATTGAATTTTCGACAATTAGTCGTCATTTTCATTGATTTAGCATCATTTTTATCCATTTGGCGAGATTTTCATTAATTTGGCAACATTTCAAAAAAGTCGCCAAGTTGGCGACATTCCGCCAAATTCGTCGCCAAAATCTCGCCAAGCGTTATGCACTAAGAAAAAAGTTATTCTTACAGCAGATAAATGACTATTGGCGTTTAAATACAAAAGTATTATTCAAAGTATATTTTTTCATGAATGGAACAAGCTAGATCCACGAGAATGATGTCACTCAATTTATCGCATGGTATTACATATGAAAAGTGAACATGTTTCTCAATAGGAATTTTTTTTTTATGTGACTTTTTCATAATTTTTTTGAAAAATGTACAATATCTCGAGAACGGTTCATGTTAGCGTTCTAAAATTTATGCCAATCGTTTTCTAATGAAAAATTACATAAGAAATGTCTATTTGCGTAACTTTATTAGCGGTTTTGATTTTTTGACGATTTTTTCAAAATTTTATTCGAAAATTTAGGGGGGTTCTGAACATTCAATTACGTATAAAAACAATAGGCTTCCAGTGTTTACGGATTGTGATTTTTGTACCAAATTTGGTTCGAATCGGTCCATTCGTTCGTCAGTTATCGTCTCCACAGACTCACTGACACACACACACACACACACACACACACACACGCACACACACACACACACACACACACACACACACACACACATACACACACACAGACATCACTTCAAAAATGTTTGATTCGTGATCAGGGATGCTTGAAACGTGCTCTCCCGTCGAAAACTCGAATTCGAATTTTCGACCCCGTCACAATACTTTCCTTATACATTATGTATATAAGGAAAGTAACAAATCTCATGCGGGCAGCACATAACTTTTCCTGCATAATGCAAGTACTTTACTTATTTGAACGCGAAACAATGATGGACAAGATTCATGGCACAATGTTTTTAACATTGAAAAGGAGTCTGACAACATGCAAAACTATTTTGAAGTATTAAATTAACTTATATTTAGCACAAATATGACTAGATAATTAGAAGTTTTGCTAACATCAATTGCTAACATCAAGCAGTTTAAGTTATATAAGCAAGCTTATACTCTAAGCTTATAGCTAAGTAATATATTATATTATATTAAATTGCGTTAATTATTAATTCATCAATTTGGAGTCATTTTCGTAATTTCGGTGTAATTTTTCCAATTTGACGACATTTTCGTTAATTTGCATTAGTATAAAAAATTCACCAAGGTGTCGTTATATTTGGTAATACTATTGTACATTTTTATGTATATTTTTAGATACATTTATTTGAAAAATGTACAATATCTCGAGAACGGGTCCAGTTAATGCTAAAATGTTTATGTCATTCGTTTTAGGATAAAAATCACTTAAACATAATGATTTATTTAACATTATTAAATGTCATGATTCTATGATTTTTTACAAAAATTTCATTCAAAAATTTGGGATATCTTCTAAACGTTCGATCGCGCTTAAAATCAATAGGGTTCCAGTATTCACGGATTGTAATAATCATACCAAATTACGTTCGAAGCACTCCATTCCTTTCTTATGCTATCGCATCCACACACACACACAGACCCTACCTCAAAAAAGATAGATTCGAGCTCATGGATGCTTGAAACATGCTCTTCTGTAGGAAAAAACAAAATCGAATTTTCGAATCCATCATAATACTTTCCTTATATATTATACCATGTAGGTAAGGAAAGTAATATAGTAGTCTTTAAAATTATAAATTTCTTTAAAATTATAAATTTCTTTAAAAATTTATTTTAAAACAAAAAAATAAATTTAGTAATTTTAGTAAGTTTTGTAATTTTAGTACTGTAATTTTAGTACTCACAGATTTGGAACATTTAGAAACTTAAATATAGCTTGCAGTTATTCTGAATGCAAGTGTGTCTTTAGCAGTATGACTTTAGGAGTTACTAAGAAAAAATCCCTTATTCTTGTCGAACATGTATCAAGTTTGTCGTTTATTAAACCACACGCTCCATTATCAGAATTATGGTATCTAAATTTTTAGATCCGAGCTTGGTTGCGGTGTGATCGTTCTACAGTGTAGAGCGATCCTCACAAACCAAAGGGCAATCAGACAAGAATGTGTGATCGATCTTGTATAGGGATTTCTATAATTCTTCTGAACAGTATTTTTGAAATTATTTAAGTTTTTGTTTCAGGTTTTTTACTTTACTGTCTTTTTAAAATGCTTATTTTTATTTTCTACTTTTTAAAAATTTTTGAACTTACTCACAGCCAAAGGGCAATCAGACAAGAATGTGTGATCGATCTTGTATAGGGATTTCTATAATTCTTCTGAACAGTATTTTTGAAATTATTTAAGTTTTTGTTTCAGGTTTTTTACTTTACTGTCTT
Source organism: Amaurobius ferox (assembly GCA_951213105.1). Classification (NCBI taxonomy): domain Eukaryota; kingdom Metazoa; phylum Arthropoda; class Arachnida; order Araneae; family Amaurobiidae; genus Amaurobius; species Amaurobius ferox. Next base: position 140,689,910 of record OX578138.1, on the reverse strand, counting down.
TTTAAAATGCTTATTTTTATTTTCTACTTTTTAAAAATTTTTGAACTTACTCACAGCCAAAGGGCAATCAGACAAGAATGTGTGATCGATCTTGTATAGGGATTTCTATAATTCTTCTGAACAGTATTTTTGAAATTATTTAAGTTTTTGTTTCAGGTTTTTTACTTTACTGTCTTTTTAAAATGTTTATTTTTATTTTCTACTTTTTAAAAATTTTTGATTTTATTTTCTACTTTTTATTTAATTGTTATAAATAAATACTAAATATATATTCTAATATCTTATTTATTCATTTTTGTAAATGAAAAATATGTAGGTAATTTTTTTGCTGTTGTTAACCGATAAGCGTTCCTATATATTTTGTTGCTAACCGAAGCGTTTTTTGGCAGTAGACCACCGACACTTAATATTTTATTGTAATTTCCCACATCTAATAATTTTTTACTTTTACCATCTCGACTCGTTTATCCATAATTTCAACCAAGGGTGAGGCGAATTTCCAAACCGTTGTTTCGTGTTCCGAATCGCGAAGGTCAAAGATTAACTTATAATTACAGATCTGAAACTTTTCCCCCCTTTTTACGCACGTCATTCGAGACTTGTGCCTGGTAGCAATATAAATATGCATACGCACCATTGATCGGGTATTTTCTGAATCTCCGCTAATCTGTCTGACTCATTAGAAAACACCATTATCTCGTGTACGATATCTGTCAAGATTGCCTAGTGATGCAAATCGAAAGATCGTATTCTTTAAATCTCTCCTTATCGCATCTACGATATCGGTAAATCTCGCCAACTTGAGAAATTTGCTGTCGACCCGCGAATTAAACAATGTTTTTAAAGCCTTTAACCTCGTTGTTACGGTAAACCGAATGAGGCCATGGCGAGTTCTATTATTCGCCATTTTTCCTCTTTTAATAAAGATCTGTTACCGATAGACACGACCTTGAAAGCAACAACGGAGGAAATTGAAATTTCTCCAGTGGTGTTTTTCTTTTTCATGCTTCTTTATCGGTATTGTTCGCCTATTTTGCATTTGCGATTGTCATGTTCAGTGTCGCTTGTTTTGATCATGCATCCACACTTTTCCGAATGTACTGTTGATGTTAATGGAGACAAAATTATGAATGATTCGGTAACAAGAAACTAAAAATATTAAAATTAAGGAAATATTTATTAAATTAATAGAAACGCTACTTTTATTTCCCCCTTACTATACGTAGTATATGTAAAGGGAATATATTGCGATAAAACAAAATACAATTTTCGGATTTTTATGGAATTGAACTTTTTAACGTCCCTGTCTACGAATCAACTATTTTTACTTTCCTTATATACATAATGTATAAGGAAAGTATTGTGACGGGGTCGAAAATTCGAATTCGAGTTTTCGACGGGAGAGCACGTTTCAAGCATCCCTGATCACGAATTAAACATTTTTGAAGTGATGTCTGTGTGTGTGTGTGTGTCAGTGAGTCTGTGGAGACGATAACTGACGAACGAATGGACGGATTCGAAAGAAATTTGGTACAAAAATCACAATCCGTAAACACTGGAAGCCTATTGTTTTTATACGCAATCGAATGCTCAGAACCCCCCTAAATTTTCGAGTGAAATTTTGAAAAAATCGTCAAAAAATCAAAACCGATAATAAAGTTACACAAATAGACAATTCTTATGCAATTTTTTATTAGAAAACTATTGGCATAAATTTTAGAACGCTAACATGAACCATTCTCGAGATATTGCACATTTTAAAAAAAAATTATCAAAAAGTCATATAAATTAAAAAAAATATTTCCTATTGAGAAACATGTTCACTTCTCATATGCAATACCATGCGATAAATTGGGTGACATCATTCTCGTGGAACTAGCTCGTTCCATTCAGGAAAAAAGTTACTTTGAGTAATACTTTTGTATTTGAACGCCAATAGTCATTTATCTGCTGTAAGAATAACTTATTTCTCCGTCCGTAACGATTGGCGAGATTTTGGCCGACATTTTTAATTGTTGCCAAATTAATAAAAATCTCGCCAAATGGATAAAAATGACGCTGAATCAATGGAAATGACGACTCATTGAAGAAAATTCAATATCTTGGAAAGAATATAAGTATCTAATATAAGAATAACATTTTTTTTAACTGTAAAAGTAAAATTCCTTGCATTATATAAGGAAAGTCATGTGTTGCGCACAGATTTTTTTCTTTAATGTGGTTCTGTCAATTATTTTTTTCTGTCTGTCAGTGAGTCTGTGTCACCGATTTCTCTCTTAAGCAAACTTTGTTTGATCTCTAGCCGTGGCAATGTCGCAGTGTCAGACTGGAATGCAAATGAAATTGCAAAAGCACTCCCACTATAATGGATGCTGTTATCTGCAAAGGGAGTATTTTTAAATTATTTTGGAAAATCCCCTGCATGCGAGTTCTGGGACTATTCTGGGACTATTAAGTCTTGGAAATTTGAATGCCTGTGATCTCACAATCTTTTCTGACCAGACTCATGCCAAAGAATTTGTATTCTTATAGAATAAAATTTGACCAGTGAATTTACGGATTTTTTCGCGGTCCAGTCCAGTTTCACCCGAACTGTGACCCGATCAAAACGCCAATGCAAATTCAAATCTACTGAAACAGAAAATCAACTAACGAAAGCAGGGAATACAGAAGAATATAATTATGATAATGTATCCAGTTTTAAGTAGCAAATACTTATTGACTTATTGAGAGTGGTACAAACTTAATAAGACAAATATTCAAGCAATATAAATGTATTTATTCTTTTTCGAAAGCAGATACACGATTGGTACTATTACGGTCAATAAATTTTCTTTATTTCTCGTGCAATCTATTTTAAGTGTCACGGCAGTGACACGGGGTGAAAGCACTGCAAGACACTATATCACAAAAATGATTTCAAGCTGAATATCCTACACCTATATATCTAAAACTACAGTGGCCAAAACAATTTGAGGTGGCCCGTTGGAAAGGTAGTCTAGGATATTATTCCAAAGTCACATGGTTGTATCTTCAAAAGCGAGAAAGATAGACTGTTGAATTTCAGAAAAGGTAGCAAATTTATAGAATAATTCTTCTCCTACTTAGTTTTATTCAGACAACGTTTCGACCTGAAAATATCGTCTGATTTTGACGAAATTTTCAGAGTCTAAGCCAAAAATCAAAAGAGAAAAGAAACCCTTATACTTTTTTTTACACAAAAGTATAGCCATTGAACAGTGGAAAAGTTTTAAAAACATTGAATAAGGGAGATGTTCAGTTACCTTAAATTAGTCTCTTAATTTTGGATAATTTAGTCATCGAACTGTAGCGAAAAGCTTGGCCACATTTAAAAATCTAATTTAAAAGTTTTCAAATTGAAGAAAATGTCGCCAAATTGATGAAAATGTCACCCAATTGAGGTAAACGAAGATAAATTAACGAAAATGAATACAAATTGACAAAATGTAGAATCAAAATATAAGTAGGATTTTGATTTTAAATTTTATGAATGGATTGGAATTCAAATCAATGAATAAACTGATGATATATTAAATAAGTTATAGTAGGGTCTGTCTATTTGTTGCACTTAACGGCAAATGTAGCAACCTTGGCGACTTTCGAAAAATTTCTCAAAATTAACAAAACCATGCCAAATCGACAAAAATGTTGCCAAATTATCAACAATTAAAAAAAATAAGAATATATATGCTATTAATAAAATTTAATTTATTAGATAATTCCTTTCTCTTTGAGAAAAATATTAATTTAATATTCTTTATTTAAAATATAGAGAGTTTTACTGTTCGTGGAACAATTACGTTCTGTTGGGGTGTCTAGAAAAAAATGGTATATAGTATAATGTTTTGCTAGGTACTGGCTATTCCACTTGGCGAAAAATTTAGCAATGCTGGAAACAAATTTGGCGACATTTTTATAATGCTGATAAATTGACAAACATGATCCGAAATGAATCCCGAACATCGTCGGAAATGTAAATAGGAACGAGCGACAGTGTTCTAAGGCACATCTTATAGTATAATTATTTAACCAGTATATTATTATTCGCAAAGTGTATTAGTGATATTTAAACGTCTCAACAAATAATGTAGTCAACCAGAATAAAACAAATTGAAACTGATATCCTCCATATAAAGTTTGTTAGTTGAATTGAAAATTTTGTTACATCCAATATCAACTTCCACATATGTAAATAATACTTTTCATGTAATGCTGCAATGCTTGATTTCTCCTTGACTGAATCTCACCATGGTAATGTGGATATTTAAAGGAAGAAATGATAAATGTTTCCACTACATCCGAAAAAAAAAGAAGTTGTGTTTATTATATGTGAATATTCAAACAGAAGAATAAATATTTTAGACTACATCTAATTTCAAAACAAGTATTCTTGCTCTCTGTTCCAAAATTAATGATTTAAAGACATTTGCGGCATTCATATGTATTCTGGGTGATGTGAACAGGATTCTCGTTTGCTTTCCTTATAATGCATGGTAATGTATAAAGAAAGTATTGGAATGAGGTGGAAAATTGGAAATCGAGTTATCAACGCATCTATGTATACGTTTCGGGCATTCTAAAGCGCAATTCATAAAGTCAATTTGTATGTGTGTCTGTACAATGTATGTATCCACTCTAGCTCCAAAATTATAAGCCGAAGTTTCCCGAAATTTGTTAGGTAAGTCACACGACAGGGTGATCCTGGTGGATTTATTATTCTGTTTGTTTAATTTTTTCAGGTGTCAGGTTTGTTTGTGAGACATGAATCCGAGGACGTAAGCTGAACTAGAAAATTTCGCCCTCGCCCATATTTTACATTTCAGGTATTTTATTGGAGGATTCAAACTTATAATCCCCTTCCACTCATACTTGCTACAAAATTTAAGACATTACTGACATACTGCAAACATAAATAAATAGACGTGTCTAATTTATCTTCCGCTTTAATAAGTTCAGCTTGTGATTCATCAGAATATAATTTAACTTAGTGCTTTGAGATAATCACAGTATCGCCTATAGAAATGGAAGTAAATCTTACCTAAGAAAAGTGGTATACTTCACAATTTGGCGCTCTAGTTTTAAAATATTTTACACACAGCATGGGCGTAGACAGGATCTCGGAAAGAGGGATTACAGTACTGGATTTCGTTTTCCAATACGGACCCTATGAAGAATGAATGCAAAATTTCCCCCAATGGGAGAGGGGGTTATAACATCCACTACGCCACTGACACAGAGAGCACGGACTCAAATTACAGCTGCTTTAAAAAGCGTAAAATGCTTCTGGGCATGCCGTATCGCAACAAGGAAAAGGCACATTTACAGGCGACCATTGTTCTGTTTAAAGGAACGATTTCTTGACCGTGGCGACATTTTTCGCGACCATATACCTAAATTTGTCGAAATATGAGTTTCGGCAGGAATGCCAATTTTCACAAAATCGTCATTACTTTCAAAGATACGTCCTCTGTAAAGAACCTTGCTGTCCCAACTGAGAATCAAACAATGAATCCTCGTACTGGCCAGCCGACCCTGTACCTCTGAGCCACCCGGACGGAATTGAAAGCTCTTATGGCCGAAGTGGACTCTGCATTCTCCATTCTCTAATTTTAGATTGATGTGCAACTGCCAATGTGACTGACCACCTCGTGCTACCCCCCCCCCCCCCCCTCTCCCTAGCTTCCTGCGTGGCGTTTGACGTCGCGATTTGAAATCGGAGTTCAGTATACCAGAGTCCACTGCATCCGTATTACCTTCCATCTTGAACCTTTTTCATAAAAAGGTTCAAAGGGGTGTGGAAGGGTCAAGCGGCGTACCTTCAGAGGTACACGTATCATGGCTTGGTAAACACTGTTGTAGGAGATCCAAATAGCAAATATTTGTACATATTTTTTTTTCAAAGATAGGGTTCTTGCATGCATAACATCATTTAAGCTCATTAAGAGTTTAAGGCTTGAGTGGTCTTTCCAACGCCACGGCTGAAGAGCTCAAGACTGCCATGCCCCGTCATCGGAAAAGCCTTTTTTGTTCAGGGATAGTGACGGAGAAGTTGGGCAATGGAAGTTAAGTAAAGTGGAAAAAGGACAATTATTCAAAAACAAATTGATTCAAAGATAATGAAGCATTAAATGCTTTGTAAATTTAAAAAAATACATTTTTTTTAGGTTTATACCTTCTAATTACTCAACTGCAATAGAATAATAGCACAATTTAGTATTATTATTTTACTTGTTATTTTGGTGAATAATGCACAATACTTGGAATATGTGGCACGTAGCGCCTAGTTATTACATGCATGCTTTCATTATTTATTTATTGGGAATGCACTTCTTAACAGGCACAATCCCAGTTATAGAGTAGAAAAGAAAACAGATTACAGACAATAGAAAAACACATGCAAGTGTAACAACCATGTGACCATTAACATAATACTTACGTCCATATTATATGAAGAGATCACGGGACCCATTTCAAAATAAAATATGGCATATATCTTTTTTCCTAACGTAAAAATCGTGACTTTTAAAAATTCTTTTACATTTATATTTAGTGTTGCATCTGACCTGAAATCGTTTTATTTTTGTGCATATTCTGTGCATCTATATTCTGCGCCATGAAAATGAAATTTTAGTATGTTATTCAGACGGTCTGTGGGACCTACAGGAATATAAATGAATAATATCACCCAATTAGTTTTGGATTGAAGCCGGGTTGAAAAAAATGAAATACAAATAACCCTATTATTATTATGAAATTAGGTCCCATAGGGGACCTAATCTTTTAAGCATTTTTTAAGCGAATTTAAAATTCACAAACTGCTTCGAAAACTTTAGAAAATCTTCAAATTATCCCATAAAATATATAAAAAAAATTTCAGCAAAATATATTCAGTAGTTTTTTAAATAAAAATTAAAATAATAATTACACCCTTTATATGAAGAGATCACGTGACCCACTTCAAAATAAAATATGGCATCCATCTTGTGTCAAAATAGTGATTTTAAAGCTCTTTTTAATTCATATTTAGGGTTATATCCGTCATAAAATCGCTTTATTTTTGCTTAAATTCTGTGCATCTACATACTGAAACAACGCAATTACAATATTTTTGAGTTTAAATGACCATCAAACTTTGATTGTTTCTACAACGAAGCCTAATTTTAATGAATGCAGAATGTAAACAAATGATTATGAGTTGTATAAGAATTGCTGAATTTTTTTCACGCGAATTTTTAGAGTAAAAGTGATATGAATGAATATTAATTCCTTTTACATACAGAGCCAGAAGATATATATTTCAGTGACGTCATTTGAATAAAGTTCATTTTTTTGGATGAAGTTTCAAGTTTTCAAACATAATAAATTATTGTAGTACTGTAATAATTCAAAATATATCAGCACTGAATGTATCGCAGTTTAGAGATGTTTAAATAAAATTGCATTTCAGTTTGAAAGTATTTCATAATTAATTATTTGCATGATTGATCTTTCTTGTTTTATATGGCAAGCGCGTGTTCCAAGACTATTAGTAAAATTCATTCGCGTTCAATATTTCATGCTCTTTTGCATGTTTTCAGCGTTTACTTAATTCATCATTGTTCCCAAACTCCAGTAAGATGTCTTTACTTCCTGTCTGGAGCAAACATGTAAAACCAGTCGTGGGCAGAAAAGCGATCGAAATTCAATGCCTTTCCCTTTCAAGCTACAAGGCTAATCAACATTCAGAAATAACCTCTAATTGCCAATTCTAAAAATACACCTGATCTGACCTTTATTTGCTTAATAGTGTGACACTTTCAGTGCGTTATTATTCCCATAGTTTTAATCTTTTCTTGCTCTAATCTCTCACTTTGTAGGAGGATAATGATGTAGACCCTTCCTCTTCTCCAAATAACTGACTAGTTACAGTGAGAAAAACTGAATCTTGAACTTTACTTTCCTTATATACATAATGTATAAGGAAAGTACTGTGACGGGGTCGGAAATTCGAATTCGACTTCTCAACGGGAGAGCACGTTTCAGACATCCCTGATCACGAATCAAACGTTTTTGAAGTGATGTCTGTGTGTGTGTGTGTGTCAGTGAGTCTGTGGAGACGATAACTGACGAACGAAGGGACCGATTCGAACGAAATTTGTTACAAAAATCACAATCCGTAAACGCTGGAAACCTATTGTTTTTATACGCAATCGAATATTCAGACCCCCTCCCCCCCTAAATTTTCGAGTGAAAGTTTGAAAAAATCGTCAAAAAATCAAAACCGCTAATAAAGTTACGCAAATAGACATTTCTTATGTAATTTTTCATTAGAAAACGATTAACATAAATTTTAGAACGCTAGCATGAACCGTTCTCGAGATATTGCACATTTAAAAAAAATCAAAAAATTATATAAAATAAAAACAAAATATTTCTTAGAAACATGTTCACTTTTCATATGTAATATCATGCGATAAATTGGGTGACATCATTCTGGTGGATCTAGCTCGTTCCATTCATGAAAAGGATACTTTGAATAATAGTTTTGTATTTGAACGCCGATAGTCATTTATTTGCTGTAAGAATAACTTATTTCTTCGTCCATAACGCTTGGCGAGATTTTGGCGACGAATTGGGCGGAATGTCGCCAACTTGGCGACTTTTTCAAATATTACCAAATTAAAGAAAATCTCGTCAAATGGATAAAAATGACGCTAAATCAATGAAAATAACGACTCATTGACGAAAATTCAGTAGCTTGGAAAGAATATAAGTATCTACTATAAGAATAACCTATTTTGTTTTTGCTGTAAAAGTAGTAAATACATTGCATTATATAAGGAAAGTCATGTGCTGTCCACATCAGATTTTTTTTCCAAGAAAAGGGAATCTATGTTTTATTTTATTTTTCGATATATGACTTTCTTTCAAAAGAGAGGAAATTGTTTGTATTTTTCACAATAACTTATTCATAACTATTACATACTGAAGCATATTGATGCTTAAAATCTAATTAAGTTTCCATTAAAAAAAATAGCAAAAATCACATGGGGGAAAAATATCTGAAGTAAAATATCCGTACAAATTGAAATATCTGGAGGATTCAACTCTCTTATCTATAATGAAAACAAAAAATCTGATGTGGGCAGCACATGACTTTTCCTATATAATGCAATGAATTTACTACTTTTACAGTAAAAAAAAAAATAGATTATTTTTATAGTAGTTATTTATATCCTTTCCAAGGTATTGAATTTTCGTCAATGAGTCGTCATTTTCCATGTCGTCATCATCAATGAGTCGTCATTGATTTAACGTCATTTTTATCCATTTGGCGAGTTTTTCGCTAATTTAGCAACATTTAAAAAATAGCCAAGTTAGCGACATTCCAACAAATTCGTCGCCAAAATTTCTCCAAGCGTTATGGACGAAGAAATAAGTTATTCTTACAGCAGATAAATTACTATTGGCTTTCAAATATAAAAGTATTACTCAAAGTATCTTTTTTCATGAATGGAACGAGCTAGATCCACGAGAATGATGTCACCAAATTTATCGCACGGTATTACATATGAAAAGTGAACATGTTTCTCAATAGGAAGCATTTCTTTTTATTTTATATGACTTTTTGATAATTTTTTTGAAAAATGTGCAATATCTAAAGAACGGTTCATGTTAGCGTTCGAAAATTTATGTCAATCGTTTTCTAATGAAAAATTCATAAGAAATGTCGATTTGAGTAACTTTATTAGCGGTTTCGATTTCTTGACGATTTTTTCAAAATTTCATTCGAAAATTTAGGGGGGTTCTGAACATTCGATTGCGTATAAAAACAATAGGCTTCCAGTGTTTACGGATTGTGATTTTTGTACCAAATTTTGTTCGAATCGGTCCATTCTTTCGTCAGTTATCGTCTCCATAGACTCACTGACATACACACACACACACACACTTTCACACACACACACAGACATCACTTAAAAATGATTGATTCGTGATCAGGGATGCTTGAAACGTGCTCTCCCGTCAAAAACTCAAATTAGAATTTTCGACCTCGTTACAATACTTTCCTTATACATTATGTATATAAGGAAAGTAAAAAAATTAATAGAAAATTGATAAAACACTTTGTCCCTTATATTTTTTTCAAGTCTACTACCGTATATGAATTTCAGTAAAAAAATTATGAATTTTATAAAAAAAAATGGCAGTACATGTTTAATGAGATTATCAAATTGGACAAACAGCTGCTGGTAGCCAGTTTCCTTTTACAGTCCAGAAGCACCTGTCTGGTGAGAATCACTTCTTTTTAGGGTATTGATCAGACATTTTTAACTAATATTAAGTCTGTTACCACCATTTTTTAAGCTAAAAATATATTTTATATTCCCATCCTCAAATACTTTTACTAGTCAGTTTTATAAACCCCTTACTTCATTCCTCCTCATAATATCAACTATCTATGTCGATTTTAGTTGATATTTTGTTTGCCTGTTACCTGTCAAGTTTGTCAAGACTTGACAAGTCGTGTTACAGTTAGCATATCAGTAGCATTAAAATACTATAACAAAGAATGAAATGCTTATAGCTCATAAGTAACATAAACAACATAATGCTTATAGCATGCATAGCAACATAATTATTCGTTTATATATAAAATCAGGAAATTTGGCACGACGAATAAGCATATTCTAAGTGTAATTATAAGGTATTGGGCAACTTTAAAATATACCCATCAGTCCTTACTGTGAGACCAGAAATCGATTTCACACCAGTTATTGTGAGACAGTTTTATGTACATTATTTATTGTGTCTGAAAAGTCAGATAATACGTTCAGTCTCAATGACGCCAAAGTTTACAGCATGCAGACCCAAAGGTCAGGTAAAACCATAAATTTAGGGGCGTCAAGACAGAGGGGGAGGGGTCGAATGACTCTTAAGAATACGTGAAGTAACGACATTGGATAAAAAGGCTGACCAATGGAGAAGATGCTTGTGATTTCGTCATGAAGATGGCCAATAGGAGCAAAAGAGGAGTATCAGACCTGAAGCAAAAGAGCCACAATCTAAGACAGAACGAATTTATAGATCGACGATTCCTACAGAAAAAATAGTACTAGAATGACATAAGAACGGAGATAAAGAACGACGACGGTACTACACTTAAGAACAGACTAAGAGTACGATACTTATAGAGAACGATTTCGACAGCGAGATTACAACATGAATCCTACGTGAGAGGTGATATTGAAATTCATGATGACTTCTGCACGACAATTGCAGAATGTAAACGACAAAGTCCAGAGTACAGTTATTTCAGAAGTGTGCGATATTAATACCTAGCCAGCAGTACAATATGATCGTCGAATTAAGTTCAAGACAGCCTTGGAGGTATGTGTTCCTCAAATAATATTGCAGGTCTTAAATTAACATTTTAGGCATTTTTAACTAATGGTCTCACATTGTCTCTCTCCGGCGCGAACAAGAGGAATAATTGTTGTAATTAAGTAATTTAGTATTTTATGTTGCTAATAAATTAGTTATTGTTAAAGTTAAAATGATGCAATTAATGGAGTAGTATTGTGTTAATTAATATTCCTTTACAGAACTCACGCTAAAGAAAATAATGGTGGGTTTTAATAGCGGCAAACAACGCAATGTTTAATTTAATGAGTTCCACTAATATGAATTTACGGCCATGTATATTAAGTATAATTTAACAACTTAGTAGTATATTAAATAATATTCTTTCCATTTCTCTTTTGTGCACAACACTTACATTCCGAGATGACTAAGATTTTAATATTTCCTAATTATGGTCTGAGTTGATTAATTTTCAGTTTATACTAATATTTTCAGGTGCTGTTTACGAATTCAAAGTTAAAGTTAACATTTTGCAATCGTAATTTCCTTACAAAATCAAGATGGTGATCGAAAATTAACAGTTTACTATTTATTGTATGAGTTAATTTATTTTTGGTTTCTATATGTACTTTCGTTAGCTGTGAAAGTACATGTAGGACATCATCAATAATTTTATGTAGTTTCAGATTTTTAGATGTATCGAAATTGTTGCTAATCCACAGAAAAAGTTAGCCATCCATTTCCGATAAGATGTCAAAAAGTTTCAGACTAGTTTACTCAAAGCAGCAATCAACATCAGCCCAAAATGAGACTAAGACAAGTTGAAATTCGTATATGATATCTCAAAATATTACTAAATAGTTAACATATCCAGAGTATTCAAAAGGAAGAAATATAGAAAAATGTATATTCGAATTATTGGCCTGAACACCTACTAAGTTTAACGAATTTTGAGAACTTTCAGATCAAATGCTAGGAAGACTAGATGAAGTACCGGGTATTGAATCGTCCAAGCGACCAATAATGTTAAATATTACTAATTATGCAAGTTAAAACGTAATGAAACAAAGTTTGAAAGACTGCTAAAAAGAACCCCCAAGAATGACACCACTTGAGACCGAGGTTCGTTGTTGAAGGGAAAATGGTCAAGTGTAGAATCAAGTCAACATGAGCACCCTGTTTTTGTTTTATGAAGAAAAATCTAAAAAAAAGTCCAGATGCAACAAGTACATTCCAAATTAATTGCTGGGTACGAGTCTGTGCACTCTTGCTTGAGATAATTACATTGACTCGTCTCAAAGCAGGAGATAGGGTGGGGATGGATGCAATGTATAATAAAATTTGTATAAATCCCATTAAGCAACCACAATCTTTTTCTCACCATACATTTCGGGCCAATTCGACATAATTTGTTTTGCTAATGTAAATAATGGCTGATTAAAATGGATCAATCACGTTTGGCCTGCATTAAGGTGCCCAACAGCATTCATTTTTCATCATATTCATCGAGTATTTGATCATAGCTGCAATATGAGCGCTTTCTAGTAAAAGCTGCAGCAAAGCAATGTAACATGTAACACATTCCTTTACTGGAAGTAGCTGGGTGACGTGGTATGTAGGCATCCCAAAACATGTGTTCCCTCGTATTGCTGGCGATAGAGTCCTTTGTATGTTCTAACCACTCGTATTCTGCTATTTCGTGATATGAAACATTTAACTTCTTAGAGATGCCGCATTAGTCGCAGGGGCAACAGACTCTTTAACTCTGAATGTAACTGGCAGCATTTTTGTGTAGCAATTTAGTATAAAATCAACTGTCTCTCTAAGAGAATAAAATCTTCAATAGAATCAATGTTCCGGCCAAACCCTTAACTATTGATATTGGGATGTTGGCATACAGAAAGAGAAATATCATGAAAATACTTTTTCGAAATTGTGGACCAAAGGTATATTATTTGCCGCTGATGTTGTAAACATACAGCTTCTCCCTTTAAGGGGCGCGACAGCCCAGTGGTTAGCGCGTGAGAATTGCAGTCTGACGCGCCGGTTCGATTCCCGCCACTGCCAAAACTGCCGCTGTGTTCAGGCGGAGTGCGATCACGTTAAACATGTGGGTCCGTAAGTCCTTCCGAGAGGTTAGTGGTAGAGAAAGTAGGGTACGGTCCCTGTAGATGCCTCCCCCACTGGGTTCCGATCTAAGTTAGGTGACACTTCCCGCCTGTCCAAATAGATACCTTATACCTTTCTGGTAGGTCGGGCGGTATGGGTCGAAGAAGTAGAAGCTTCTCCTTTTGGGAGGACAGACAACTTGTTTTGTTTGATATGGTTGGTAAACATAATTTCCCATTTAAGCAGAAATACGAATAATTCTGTCATAAAATAGGTCCACTTTCAGACTAGAAAAACTGTCGACAATGTCCTTTTGATATGTTTGGGTATGTAGCAGTATTTTATGTTTAACTAATGTTTGTCCTATGTTTGGGTATGTAGCAATATTTTATGTTTAACTAATGTTAGCCCTATGTCTGGGTATGTAGCAGTATTTTATGTTTAACTAATGTTTAAGTTTAACTAATGTCCTATGGAAATGGGTATGGGAGTCTCCCGAATTCTGCCGAGTTTCACATGTATCATCTTATTTGATCTTGTATGCTTGATGGTATTACATTTTAGAAGATGAACTTAGTCTAGAGCTGCTAAGTATATTGAAATATCTTTATTGGTTTATATATTAGGACTTCTAGAATAATATTAACAAGTTGGAGCAACAATGGGGGGTGGGTATAGATTGCATTTGTAATTCATGTGAGAAATCTTTGGTTGAGGAATTGTGTTCACGAAACATGTAGGGACGAATGATCTGTGCTGCATATATTGATTGAAAAGCGTCATTCCCTAAGTCTAACTCAGAGCTTAGGTCACAGAAGCACCATTATCTTGATTGAATGCCATGTAGATATCCAACCTTGTCTTCTGTAGACGCATGTCTGGAAACTGGACCAAAAGCAGTTTCTTTAGTCAAGTAGTATTTACTCTTGTAACGTTGTATGTTATATCCTACAAGTTGTTGTTTCATGCTTGATTTGCGAAGGTTTGAAAGGTTAGTCAGTTTGAAAACAATTGCTATGTTTTGGTCCAATCGTGCTTCTTTATTGAATATGACAAACTCTACAAAAACGTTTCCAGCTAATAATTTGTCGGCCTCGAATCTTGGTAGCCTTCTTAATTGGTTGGTTGATTGGTTGGTTGGTTGGATGGTTGGTCAGATTTTTCCATGTTCAGAGAGTACTGATTTGGCTGTATTGAGGATCTTGTCAAGAGTAGCGTTTTCCTTGGTAGCCTTATTGGTAGAATAATACAATGACTTTATACAACTTGTATGATAAATTGCATACAAGGTGTCCCAAAAAGATTGAAAGACGCTTTAATTCTTTACCTGTTGGAGATAAGTGGGCAATGTAAATGGTAAAAATGTTGAAAACAAGGAAGGAAATAAGACTACGTTAATGAAATAGTCCTCCCATTCATTTTCAAAAAGTGACACTTTTTAAATTTTTATACGACTCCCTTAGACAAATTGGGTCAATCAGAATTTTTTTATTTTTAATGCAACAAGATCATTTAAAGAACCGCATATCTGTATCTTTAAAATTGAACAAGTTACATTCAATTGAAAATTGAACATTGTGAATGGAGACCGTATATCAAATTAAAAACGTAAATTTGTGATATGTCATAAAAAATATAAAATTGGTAAAACTGGATGATAATACATAGAATACATTTTTGCGAATTCCGCGTAGGCTCACTATGCAATCACGGATTCTTAAGTACTTTTCAATAACTAAGTACTTTTCAATAATTAAGTACTTTTAAGTACTTTTTTTATCTAAACAATTTCCATCGTCAATTTGTTTATAATCCCTGTTCTCACTGAGGAAACAGCTTTTCACATGATACGGAAAAGTGGCATAAGTCAGATTTTTTGCTTTATCATAATTCAGTTGATTTTAAAGATACAGATATGCGGTTTTTTAATGATCTTGTTGCATTAAAAATAAAAAAAATTCTGATTGACCCGATTTGTCTAAGGGGGGTCGTATAAAAATTTAAAAAGTGTAACTTTTTGAAAATGAATGGGAGGACTATTTCATTAACGTAGTCTTATTTTCTACCTTACTTTCAACATTTTTGCAATTTACATTGCCCACTTATCTCCAACAGGTAAAGATGTCCTATGTGATGTCATTCTTAATGGTTCTGTTTTGCGCTCGTTCTAACTTTGTTTTATTACATATTTTAATATGCATAATGAATGGTATTTAAATTATTGGCCACTATGGATGCTTTAATACTTGATCCTTCATCTAATCTTGCCAGAGTTTGATTTGAAAGTTCTCCCTACTCATGAAACCCGGGACAGTTTGAAGTCAATCATGTGTTTAAAACTTTTTCTATATCAATTACTTTGAAATATTCTGGGCATGTTAACCGTTCCCTGGGGATATTTTGACATGTCAAATGTAAAATCCAATTTATCTTGGTCTCATTCTGCGACGATGTTAATTGCTCCCTTTTTGCAACTAGTTTGAAATATTTCGACATCATCACGGCAATGGGTGGCAGCCTTTTTCTATTGATCAGCAACTATTTATATGCAAC
Source organism: Amaurobius ferox (assembly GCA_951213105.1). Taxonomy (NCBI): domain Eukaryota; kingdom Metazoa; phylum Arthropoda; class Arachnida; order Araneae; family Amaurobiidae; genus Amaurobius; species Amaurobius ferox. The sequence continues at coordinate 140,673,884 of OX578138.1, read as the reverse complement.
TCTGAAAATATGGAATAAAATAAATTGATTATTGCAAATGATGAAAGAAAGTGTCGAAACCGAAAATCAATCAAATCAGACAATAATTAACAAATGTTAATTTTCGGTAGTCATCTTGATTTTTAAGGGGCTTACGAGTGCAAAATATTAATTTTAACTTGACATTAGTATTCAGTATTTGAAAACCATTGGAATCAGATCATATAAGTAGAAAATTAAAATTTGAGCTATCTTTGAATTTAAGGGCAAAACAAAGTGGCCACCCATACATCATGCCAAATTCCATGCTTTTTACAAAGTGAACAATCCCTTGAATTTCCTCATCTATGCCACCGGACTATTAAAAAAAAAGAATAACGGAAAAAAATAAAAGAATAACTTTTAAAGAATAACGAAACATAAACATCACTATTTGTCTCAATTTCTAAAGAAAATATCAAAGTTAAAAAAATCGACAGTAGCTGTAGTCCGGTGATAAATTTCATTGCATTTATTCGTTGTTTTCAGTCTCATTTCTTTCGTTTATTTCGTTTACAGCAGATAATAATGGACAATAATAACTGAAACGAAATACATCATTTAAACAACTTAATATTTCTAAGTTATCAAATCTATACAAGTTTGAATTCACATAGAATTTACAAGTAGTACATGCAGATTTTACAAGATCTTATAACCACCGTATTTCGAAAACCAAGAATAATCCAATCCAATGTTATAGCCATCCTTGAAGGGAATTTAAACGGGTTGTAAATTAATGGTTTACTATTTATAGAGCATTTTCAGTGTCTGAGCCATGAGGATTACAACCTTGAAATTTAAAAATGGAAAATTTGACAAGACGGTTTCCGCAAAAACCGCAAGAGCCTTGTAAAAACAAATGATTGATCTAGAAACTGGATTATCTATTGAACATTTTTTTTTGCCAACAGTTCATATATATATTACATGGCTTAGAAGATATTTTGCGTAACAGTAAGCAAAGTGAAGTAAAAACTCGCTTGGACAAAAACTTTCTACTATTTCCGAAAAAATAATTAAATATTGAATTCATTTTTATGTGTTTATAAATGGTATCCTATTTCCCACATAATGCGTGCAGATTGCCTACAATTTATCTATTAGGATGTAAAACACCTTGCTGCCCCAATCGGGAATCGAACCACGGATCTTCGAACGCCCTACCGTTGAGCTACTGGGACGGAATTGCAAGTTCTTCTCGTCGAAGTGGACTCTGCATTCTCCACCCTCTAATGCCTGATTGGCGTGCAACTGACAATCTGACTGACCACCTCCTGCAATTTTTAATTCAGTTTAGCCTCCTGATGGTATTTTTCTATCCTCTTGCCTAGCTTCCTGTGTGGTCTTTATCTTCTGGATTTGAAATCGAAGCTCCATATTTCAGGGTCTACAGAATTCGTGATAGTCGTACTAGGATCACTTTCAGACCTCCGACATCTTTACACTAACCTACAGGGGTGACTTGTTCGGGCGTCACTGTAAAGAACCTTGCTGCCACAACCGGGAATCGAACCACAGATCTTCCAATTGGCCAGCCGATGCTCTACCATTGAGCTACTGGGGCGGAATTGCAAGCTCTTATTGTCAAGTGGACTCTGCAAGATGTGGAGATATAAGCGTTTAAAATATTTACAAATTTCGTAAAGCTCCAATTTCTGCCCGACCATAAACGCTATATTTATGTCTGAAATTTTTTTTCTTGAAATGTAAACATACATTGAAAACGACTCCTGTATCATGATAATACCACAATTTTGTACCCTGCAATTTTTCACAAATAATCGTTTTTGCCTCTAAAATATTTTAACCTTGTTTATTTTTTTCACAAACAGAGATAGATACTCGCTTTTATCTTCCATCTCTCCCTTCTCAGGGCCATATTTTAATTTTATTTATCTTGCTAGAGGTAAGTATTGTTTTACATTCGTTTAAAGTGAGTTTTCCTAAGTGAGTGTTTTCAATCTCAAAACATTAACAACAAAAAAACATTAATCAAAATTCTGCCATTTCCTTTGAGTTTTCGTATCAGGTAATATTGTTTTTCGTTGCATGGATATTTAACCTCTCTACAGTTGTTGCCCCTGACCGTTTGAATGTGGTTAATTGAACAGGTGGTGTTGATTGTTACCCGGCATAGGGTATCAGATAAAATAAAAATAATAATATTACAAAAAAAAAAAAACTTTACCCCGTCAAGTTACAACGTACATCGCAAAAGTCAAAAGTATTAATAATAGTTGATTAATCGTGTATTGATTGTTAGAAAAAAGAAGTTTTTTCCACTTTTCTAACACTTTACAACATAGTTGAAAAGTGTTTATAACTTTGTTCATTCGGTCTGTCTGTCCATTCGCACGATAACTGTCGTAAAAATGACTTTATCAAAATAAAAGTTTAGTTTATTGTTGAAACGGTCTGTGAGACATATGGGAATGTAAATGAATAATATCATACAATTAGTTTTAGATTGAACCCGGGTTGAAAAAATGAAATACATTGAACCCATGGGACCTAATTTTTCAAACATTTTTTCGACAAAGCTCAAATTGACAAATTGTTTTGAAAATTTTGGGAAATATTCAAATTATCCCATAAAATATATAAATAAATTTCAGCAAAATATGTTTGGTAGTTTTTAAATAAAAATTAAAATAATTACACCCATACAACATGAAGAGATCACGTGACCCACTTCAAAATAAAATATGGCATCCATCTTTTTTCCCAGAATCAAAATCGCTATTTTTAAAGTTATTTTAGATTTATATTTAGTGTTGCATCCGTCCTAAAATCGTTTTATTTTTGTATATTTTCTGTGCATCTATATTCTACGTCAACGCAATTACAATAATTTTGATCTTAAATGATCATCAAACTTGATCATCAATGATTATTTCTACAACGAAGCCTAATTTTAATGAATGTAAAATGTAAATAAACGATTGTAAGATGAGTTGTATAAGAATTGCTGAATTTTTTCAAGCAAAATTATTTAACTATGGACTCTGGAATAAAAGTGTGGAGGAAATATTCACTGATTTTAAGTTGAGAGCCAGCCATACGATTTATACTTCGATGACGTCATTTGAATGAAGTTAATTTTTTTCGAGGAAGTTTTAAGTTTTCAAATACAATAAATTATTGTAGTTCTGTGATAATTAAAAAAATATCGCCGCTGAATGTATCGCATTTTAGATGTTTAAATAAAATTGCATTTCAGTTGAAACGCGTTTCATAATCAATGCTCTATGCATGTTTGATCTTTCTTGTTATACTATGGTACAGAAAAGTATTGTCTTACGCCAAATTTTTAATTTCCAGATTTCATTGAAAAAACACGCTTTAAAACCTCCGAACATATTTGGAAAGCTGTCCATGTGTGTGACTTGTGTGTATGCGTTTTCGTATGTGTTTGTGTGTGCGCGCGTTCGTGTGTGTTCACTACTATGAAATGTTACTAAGCAATACTGTGAAATTTTATCAGTCGATGCATTACGTACCAAAAGCGAAAAATAGAAAAATTTGTAATTTACATGATTAGAACTCGAATTATTTGAAAATTTATGATTTCAGGAACAATGATGCGTAACCTATGCGGAAAATGATAGTTTGAACTATGCTATGGATAAGAAGGATATTACATTCGTATATAGTAACACAAATCAGTCAACGGTATCCAATTCATTGACGACATGGAATTGTTTACAATATGAACCAGGAATTTTCGAAGTAGCCTTTATATGGTGACAAATTGTGTGGACACTTTTTTTGGACGGAACTATTAAGTATTTTTCTTTTATTTCGCACACTCATTTCCCTAGTTGTGGGGACAGGGTTTATCTGAATTCATCATCAATATTTGGTGGGGAGGTAGGGAATAGGAAAAGAAGACTATTTCACATAGGAAAGCATGGGCGCAGACGTCATGTAATAGGACAACATGAGCCCGGTTAAATGATGGGAAGTAAACATAGCAAGAAAGTTGTAAGAAAAAAAAACTATTCGTGCATTGTTTGTACAGACTTACAAGAGGTACTCAAAATGCCGACCATTTGCTAGAGTACATGACTCACAACGACGTTGCATGAACAACTAGACTTTCTGGAATATGCCCGGTATTTCCCGGATGTTTGCGGCTGCAACCAATATACGTGCTACAAGGTCCATAGCACTGGCAACAGGGATCTCCTACACCATGTTTTTCATCGCACCCCATACAAAGAAGTCGATTGGAGATAAATCCAGTGACCGTGGTGGCCAACAAACGGGTCCACCGCGACAAATCCATTGAGCTCCAAATTTTCTTCTCAGGTAACCACGCACATCATTTGCGAAATGTACTGGAGCGCCGTCATGCTGGAACCATACGTCAAACAGCTTTGCGCGTGAATGGGAGTTGTGGACATAAAGCGCCCTCTACACCGTCATGCGTTCGTTTGTGCCTATGCTTTCCTATGTGAAATAGTCTCCTTATCCTATTCCCTACCTCCCTACCAAATATTGATGATGAATTCAGATACACCCTGTATATCGGAGGACAGGAGGGGGAGTGGCACTTGTCTCCCTAGATGTCTAAGGTAACAAAGGTGGGTAGGGCATCAAACTAATAGATGTTGTATGTCATATCCGATTTTATCTTTGAGTAGCCCCTCCCAATAGAACAAGTTCTATGGGCGCTCATGCTCATTTCGTACCATCATACGAATGAATTTTCGTAAGTGACATCATCAGAACCAGAAATGGAAATCTTTAGCGAATCTTTTACTCCCTCTTGAATTTTATACTAAATCCATATCAGTCATCACCTAAACTCTATCAATATCCAATCCTGGGAAATAGATGTTGCACAAAAATATTTTGAACCTAATGTGTAAAAAAAACAGGAAGTGAAAATCTTTAATGAGCCGTCTTTCCTCCTCCAGAAATTTGATGCTGAATTCCTATCAATCATCATCTAATCCCTATCCATAGCCAATCCAAAGAAATAGACATTTCAAATAAAATTTTTAGTTAAATCAATAATGTGACAAAACTTTTGACAGCAAAAGGCTGATGTAGGGATCTTCTTTGCATCTACCGCTTTCGCAACGAAATAATAATAAATATTTACAAGATCAATACAATATTTTTGGGGCTAAATTGTACATTAATATTTGACGCTTTTCTTGATAACAACATGTAAAACTATTTTGAATATCAAATGAACTTTTATTCTGAAAATTTAACTGGACAGTTAAAAAAAAATTGGCCACCATTAGAGCCCATATATAACCGATTTTATTAATTACAAAATAAAATATTTTTATATAAAACCGACGGTTTAGGTTTCGGAAAAAAATCCTTATGAACCCTTATTAACTAAACTTCAAATGAAATGTGTAATATTTTCTAATGTGTTATGTGTATTATTTTCTTATGTGCATTATTTTCTTATGTGTATTATTTTCTTATGAGTATTATTTTCTTATGTGTATTATTTTCTTATGAGTATTATTTTCTTATGTGTAGTATTTTTTTATAAGTATTATTTTCTTATGTGTGTTTTAAATGTGTATTATTTTCTTAAATTTAAAATATTTTTATGTTGTTATACTATTCTTATTTGGACACGTATGTTACCATATGGTAACCCTAAACTTGAGCTGCCATTTTATTTTCCGCAGACCTGGATTTTTACTGAAGCAGGCGCTTGATATTCCTCTAAATGATGTCAGCGAAACAGAAGTATTTATTTATCCTCTTGAAGTTATTTTAGTCAATCCTGATATATATGAGGCTAAGAATCCTACTTCCAATGATAAATATGAACAAACATTTCGAAATGCTTCTTCTTCTTTCGTATAGAACAGACCACATTCCAGAATATGAGCTTCCATACCAACTTGTTATTCATAACTTATTTAAAAGTATGAATTTGATAGTTCATTTCCGAGAAAGAGTGTATTCTGGAACAAAGATGTGCGTCTATAGAGCTATTTTCAGGAGTTGGTAAGCTCGAGGAACAACATCGACTAGCCTGATGTTCACCGCTGTAGTCTTGAAAGTCCAGGGGAGGGCAAGTACCCCCCTTGCCCTCGCCTATGGACGCCCATGTACCTAAAGATACTCTTTGATAAAGATGGTCTTTTATTGATTAAAATCTATGCTCAAAGAAAACAGACGCAAATTTGTTTACTCTGTTCGTAAAGACGATAATGCCATTATATAATTTGATGGTGGATAATTCTGTTGTAGCTATAGCTTTCACAAGTTATGGAATACATCCAATTTCTTCTGGTAAAAGATACGTTTAATCTGAAAAAAGGAGTATTTTAAGTCAAATGGTTGAATATAATCGGCAAATATAACAGTGAGACAGGACTTGTCGCATGGATGAGGAAGATCTGTCAGGCTATAGGATTGGTATCATATCCAAACTATAGCATTGACTTCGTTTCACTTGGCTCATTGATGTTTCAATATAAAATTTATGTATTTTACATAATTGGTCAGGAAAACAAATTACAAATTTGAATTTCAGACGACACATAGTGCAGATATATTTGTTTCGGAACCAAACCAATCCAAAGAGATTAGGTCGTCAAGGGTTGTTAAGGGTTAGAGAAAGTAGAGTGTCATCGAATTGTTTAACTGACAATATTTTTTCAAGCATACATAGAGGGGGGGGAAAGCCCCCCCCCCACGCCCCGGAGACATTTTATATTAACTTCGTTCCTATCTATGTGACAGCATTTACATATATTTATATAGAGCAAATAGATCCCTCCCCACTAAACTTTCATTCATCCCCCAGGTCAAAAAGTCCTGAAAGACTGACTGCCCATTGATTACATTCGATTTGATCTGGATGACATTTTCAGGTGAAATTTATCGACGATCCACAAGGTTGTTCTTCAATTGTATGCACCAAGGCTCTTAAATATACAAGTAACGGCCATGATATAATTTTCTTCAAATAAATTGGTGGAAAAAATATTGTCTGCATAATACTATCTCTATGGAACGTTTAATTGTGGATTTTTTATTAATATCTCAACAACCCCTGGTCCAAGAAACTCGAAACATGGACTAAATTTTAAGTGGAGCTATTTCACGGCTACCCACGAAATTTCATGAAATTCGGTGTAGCCGTTCTCCCGCGATGATGAGGCAGACACACACACATACAAACATATTTTCAATTTTATTTATATAGATTTGTGTATGCTTGGCAGTTGCTTTTCAGTTTAGTAGTCGGTTGGCTCGGCCTAGTATTTTCTTTATATTTTAGTCTAATAATATTTTTCATATGTCAATAATGTAATTATCTGCACGTAATTTAATTTAGAAAGGCGAATCTGGTTACTATAACTGCCATTTAATTAATAATCGTACTTAAAGTCACCAAATGTGCGTATCAATGAACGAGGCCATAATGTTCTTGAAATTGAATTACCATCACGTAAATTGGATTTTGATGTTTTTGGCGACTATTGTTCAAAGAAAAAACTATTTATCCCCATTTACGCGCAGAATCCACATCAAAATGCAATTGACGTTTGAATAATATCCCGTCAACTAAGCAACAATTGGCGAATTGTTTAGTCTCAAATTATTGCAAAAATTGTTTTCAGTTTCTAATGGAAGCTAGAATCACGTGAATTGTCTTAAACTGGGATCCAAAATCCAATTATATACAATTGTAGAGCTTTCAAGAAGCTACAAATTTTTGCATATTGTTTGTTCATAGCTATATAGCACTTTTGGTTTTTGAGGTATAAGCATTATAAACTTCAAAAACAGAAAATTTAAAATTTTCTTCAATTTAACGAGATCGACTCTATTCAAATATTACTTCAATCTTCTTTAACTCGACAAGACGATTATTCGACAACAATAAGAGCTTTTTTATTCAAAAATAAATATAGATTTCGAAATTAAATTTTCTAGCGCATAATTTTTTTCTATCTTTTATAGTGTCGAAAATATTTCGAGTGAGAAAGTAAGTAAGAACAAGAAAGATCAATCATGCTTAAAGCATTGATTATGAGACACTTTCCAAATTCAATGCAATTTTATTTTAAAAAGTCTAAAATGCAATACATTCTTCGGTAATATTTTAAAACTTATCACAATACTACATTAATTCAACACAATACTACATTTATTATATGTGAAAACTTAAACTTTCATTGAAAACAATGAACTTCATTCAAATGACGGCATTGAAATATAAATTGTCTGGTTTAAACATCTCTAAAATGCGATACATTCCTAGGTAGTAATTTTAGAATTATCATAATACTGCGATAATTTATTATATTTGAAAACTTCATCCAAAACAACTGAAATTCATTCAAATGACGTCATAGAAAAAAAATAACACGCCTGGCTCTCTCTATAAAAAAAGCATTTCATTCACAAATAATTTCCCATTCATGTCATTCATCACAATACTATAATAATTTATTTTATTTAAAAATTAAGACCATGGAGCTACAAATAATTAAACTCTATGCGTAAAACTTCATCGAAAAAAAATCGTCCTTCTCTTTGTAAAATCAATGAATATTTCATTCATATCAGCTATGCAGACTCCATGAACTAAATGATTTTGTGTTAAAGAAATACAGCAATTCTATTACAATTAATTCTACATATTTTGCTGTTTACACTTCACATAGGTGAAAAATAGGCTTCGTTGTAGAAATAATCAAATTTGGATGAGCATTTAAATTCAAATATATTGTAATTGCGTTGTTTCAGTACGTAGATGCACAGAATTTAAGCAAAAATAAAGTGGTTTTAGGGCGGATATAACACTCGATATGAATTAAAAAGAACTTGAGAAATCACGATTTTGACACAAGATGGATGCTATACATCATTTTGATGTAGATCACGTGATCTTTTCATATCATGGTCACGTGATCGCTTCATATAAGAGGTGTTATTATTATTTTAATTTTTATTTAAAAAACTACTGAATATATTTCGCTGAATTTTTTTTTTTATATATATTTTATGCAACAGTTTGAATATTACCTAAAATTTTCGAAGCAAATTGTGAATTTTAAATCCGCTTAAAAAATGTTTGAAAAATTAAGTCTCATAGGGCTCAATGTATTTCATTTTTTCAACCCGGGTTCAATCCAAAACTAATTGGGTGATATTTTTCATTTATATTCCCATAGGTCCTACAGACCGTCTGAACAACATACTAAAATTTCATTTTGATTAAGTCATTTTTACGGCAGTTATCGTGCTAACGGACAGACAGAGAGACAGACAGAATGAACAAAGTCATAAACACGTTTCAACTTTGTTGTAAAGTATTAAAAATAGGTTATTCTTATAGTAGATACTTATATTCATTCCAAGATATTAAATGTTTATCAATTAGTCGTCATTTTCATTGATTTAGCGTCATTTTTATCCATTTGGCAATATTTTCGGCAACATTTTAAAAAGTCGCCAAGTTGGGGACATTACGCCAAATTCATCGCCAAAAATCTCGCCAAGCGTTATGGACGGAGAAATAAGTTATTCTTATAGCAGATAAATGACTATTGGAGTTCAAATGCAAAAGTATTACTCTATCTTTTCTCATGAATGGAACGAATTAGATTCATGAGAATGATGTCTACAAATTAATGGTATAATATTACATATGAAAAGAAAACATGTTTTTCAACAGTTAATATATTTTTAATTTATGGAATTTTTTAATCAATTTATTTGAAAAATGGGCAGTATCTCGAGAACAATTTACACTAGCTTTCTAATGTTTATGTATATCGTTTTCTAAGAAAAATTACATCAGAAATGTCTATTGGCGTAACTTTATTAAAGGTTTTAATTTTTTGATGATTTTTGCAAAATTTCATTCCAAAATTTAGGGGATTCTGAACATCCAATTGTGTATAAAAACAATAGGCTTCCAGTATTCATAGATTGTAATTTTTGTACCAAATTTTGTTTGAATCGCCCCATTCGTTCGTCAGTTATCGTTTCCACAGACTCACTGACGCGCGGAAACACACACTCACACACACACACACACACACACACACACACACACACACACACACACACACACACACACTCACACACACACACACACACTCACACACACACAAACACCCTTCCCGGCCGTCCAACTAGTTACTCTAAGTCCTCAGGACGAGTCGGACGGTCTGGGTCTTCAACACACACAAACACGCTCTCTCTCTCTCTTTCTCTCTCACACACACACACAGACAAACACATCGTCTCAACGTCTGATTCGTGTTCAGGGATGCTTGAAATGTGCTCTCCCGTCGAAAACTTGAATTCGAATTTTCGACCCCGTCACAATACTTTCCGTATATATTATATTATATATAAGGAAAGTAATAAACAGGAGCCCGTTTAAATCCCACTGCATACAAATGTACACGCTTCGATAAGCTGTTTAAAAGTTGTCGTTTACTTGTTATTTGTGGGAAGTGCATAGTGAGCATGCGCAGTTTAAAAATGATCGCCTCGCCCTACATTTCGTTTCAACAATTGAAATTGTGATTCTGCAAATCTGAGTACAATTTCACTTATGTATGCAAAATTTCATCTTCCTACCTATTGTATTTTTCGAGTAGATAAACGCAATTCAGACAAATGTTGACTTCGTTTCATTAGGAATGGAGAATTGACTTTTCACTTTGTCCGTCCATAATAATTAGCATCATGAACGACATTTCCACGATCATGTCGTTTCGATGTCGTTCGAGCAACTACATTCGTTCATTTAGAATCTATAAAACCATAAAAAAAACTCATATCCATTATCTGTATATACCATACAATAAAATGTGCATTATTACTTTCCTTATATACATAATGTATAAGGAAAGTATTGTGACGGGGTCGAAAATTCGAATTCGAGTTTTCGACGGGAGAGCACGTTTCAAGCATCCCTGATCACGAATCAAACATTTTTGAAGTGATGTCCGTGTGTGTGTATGTGTGTGTGTGTGTGTGTGTGTGTGTGTGTGTGTGTGTGTGTGTGTGTGAAAGTATGTGTGTGTGTCAGTGAGTCTGTGGAGACGATAACTGACGAACGAATGGACCGATTCGAACCAAATTTGGTACAAAAATCACTATCCGTAAACACTGGAAGCCTATTGTTTTTATATGCAATCGAATGTTCAGAACCCCCCTAAATTTTTGAATGAAATTTTGAAAAAATCGTCAAAAAATCAAAACCACTAATAAAGTTACGCAAATAGACATTTCTTATGTAATTCTTCATTAGAAAACGATTGGCATAAATTTTAGAACGCTAACATGAACCGTTCTCGAGATATTGCACATTTTTCAAAAAAATTATCAAAAAGTCATAAAATAAAAAAAAATATTTCCTATTGAGAAACATGTTCACGTTTCATATGTAATACCATACGATAAATTGGGTGACATCATTCTCGTGGATCTAGCTCGTTCCATTCATGAAAAAAGATACTTTGAGTAATACGTTTGTATTTGAACGCCAATAGTCATTTGTATGTTGTAAGAATAACTTATTTCTTCGTCCATAATTCTTGGCGAGATTTTGGCGACGAATTTGGCGGAATGTCGCCAACTTGGCGACTTTTTGAAATGTTGCCAAATTAACGAAAATCTCTTCAAATGAATGAAAATGACGCTAAATCAATGGAAATGACGACTAATACTCGAAAATTCAATATCTTGGAAAGAATATAAATATCTACTATAAGAAAAACCAATTTTTTTTACTGTAAAAGTAGTAAATTCAGTACATTATATAAGGAAAGTCATGTGTTGCCCACATCAGATTTTTTTACATGTTATACATTTTCCCTTTCGTGATTTTGATATTTATTGATATTTATTGATATTTATTACTTTCTCATACTATGCGTTACAGTAAAGTAAAAATATTGTTTTCACGAAAATATTCGAATTCGAGGTTTTAATGCCAGTATATGTTTTAGGAGCTTCAGAATTTGTGGTCGATTTTTTGTGTAAACGGTATAGCTGCCGCAAATATTATTGGATTTCACGAAACATTATATCCAACTTTGCTATCAAACATCCAGAACTAGATAGCATTTTTTTTTAATTCGAGCGAAAACTTTGAAATTTTATGCTTAATATGGCAACATAGGACAAAATTTGACCTAATCATGCATAAAAGGGTTTATTTACGGCTCAGTGATCACGAGACTTTATAGTTTCAATCATTGTTGTGAAAAATAACTGCGATACAAATTTTTTTTTGTTCAAGCCCTTGTGTGAAGGGTAGCACGCCTAAAGTGAAGGGTAGCACGCTAAATTGTAATCATTTAGATCCACAATACCGATTTTTCAAACAGTTTCTTGTAAAATTTGAAAACAAAATTATTAAATATAAATTATTCTGATATGAGAAAGTTGAGTTCAGCTACTTTGCAGTTAATTCATTCTGTAATGCATAACTATACTTCCTATTTTAAAAATCCGATAACACTCTTAACACATGGCAGTATTAAACATGGCTTTCATTATAAACTCAAAAAAAAAAAAGAAATTGGAAGCGGTGGGAAAAATAGTAAATGAAACTGTCTTCTTATAATTACATCTCGATAATTATAAAATAGTTTCTGGTAATTTACATAAATAAAATTGAAAATCTGTCTGTCTGTTTGTTTGTCCCATCATCACGGGAGAACGGCTGAACCGAATTTGATGAAATTTTGTGGGTGGCCTTGAAATAGTCCCATTTAAAATTTAGTCTATGTTTCGAGTCTCTACGATCAGTGGTTCTCGAGATATTAGTGAAAAACAAAACTTTCGTTTGTATCATCGTCACGGAAGAACGGCTAAACCGAAATTAATGAAATTTTGTGAGTAGTTTTGAAATAGATCTTAAATTTAGTCTCTCTTAAATTTAGTCCAAGTTTCGAGTTTTTAAGACTAGGGGTTGTCGGGATATTAGTGAAAAACCAAACTTTTTCCTAGGAGTTCTACTCTCTTACTCCCTGGTTCCTCCAAACGAAATCGTTTGTTTGAAACGTGAAAGTGAATTAAAATTTTATCTCTGAGTTTGGTGGTAGATTTTTACGCTAAATAGTCACTTTCTAAAATTATGAATTGTTTGAAAACATGAATTTAATATGAAAATCTATCACCATAGCTTATTTTTCACAAGTTTTTACTCAACGATGAAAAGTATTAAGAAATGAAAATGGTTAATTAATTTTAACATTTTATGAGGATATATCATGTTGCTCGGCAACGCAGTTAAATTAAATGTGTTTGTTAATGTTTATTATTATTTTTTCGATTTGAATAATAATTTTTTCCCCCCAATGGCCAGGCATTGACTCCTTCATCTTCGCCTATACATCGACCAGAACAGCGAGCCTCTTAGCCGTCAAATACGTTGCCCCAGCGCACCAGTGGGGGTGGGAACACATTGCGCCCAACAACACAAACATCCATGTCTTACGTGGGACTCGAACCCACAACGTGGCGGCCGATTAATCGCTGGAAACGCTCGCCTTGACAGTTCGGTCACCACGTCGACTGAAATGAGCCAACAGTACGCGGTGTTCCCAGGTGGTCACCCACCCAAGTACTAACCGCGCCCGATGCTACTTAACTTCGGTGATCTAACGGGAACCGGTGTTTTCAGCACGGTACAGCCGTTGGCTCCATTTGAATGATAAATAAATAGATATAAAAATATATTTTATAAATGAACGGTTTGATTTTTCTTTTAGTTATATTAATTGCGGACTGCGTACATCACTTTAATTTATTTTGGAAAAGAGTTTTCAAGCTTATATATTGTGTTTCGCTAAAAAAACTCAACTTTGAATAATGAAGATCTGTATATAAAATAAATTTCATTGTCATTGCACTTTTGACTGGATAATATCAATTACGGTCTTCAGGTTTAAACATTATTATTATTGATAATTTCGAGGATTATTGAATCAGAGATTATCGATATTTTCAAGTTATTACGCCATTGTTTTATTGCGGCAAAAATTGTTGAAACTCACATATAGTACTTTGTAAAAGTAATCTTCTAGGAATGCACGGGTATATCTTCTAATCTACGAGAGTATAAATAGTACAGGTATATTGGCATATATTTTGACATATATTGGCATATATTGGAATCAAGTACGGCCTTCTGGTAAGAAGATTAAGGGGATTATTGATATTTTCAATTTATTATGTCATCTGTTTTATTTGGCAAATATATTTGAGACTCATATTGTAATAATTAACGAAATCTTCTACTAAGACCCGAACATATCTTCTAATTTACGACATTATCAGTAATACGAGGTACTTCCCATATAATTTTAGCACTTTCATTTTGACATATATCGGAATAAATTACTGCCTTGAGGTTTAAAGGTTACGAGTTTATTGATATTTTCAACTTATACATGTAAATCTACTAATACAGGTTATATCTTCTAATATTCGCGTATATAATTAGTACGGGTCCCATACAATTTTAGCGCTTTTATTTTGCATATATTGATTCAATTCCATATTTTTTGTAAATTTGCTTACATAAGGGGCCAGGATGTTTTATTCTTCAGATCTGCCTTTGGATAATTTTGTATAGCGAGAACAGAGATTCCTAAACTTCTTTTTATTAGCATTATATTAAATATTTTAACGGAATATATTGATTAAAAATGTCATTTAGTATACTGTAGGAATTTACACATGATTGTGAATTTTATGCTTCTTTATATTATATACTCCGTACGAAAAACGGGTATGCTGCTAGTACTTTAATAAAATATTTTAAATAATAAGGTCAGATAGAATTCTATAGGAGATTACACATAATTGTGAATGTTAAGTTTCCTTATATTTGTCTCGTTATCACGGGAGAACGGATGCACCTAATTGAATGAAATTTTCGGGCTAGACTGGGAATAGCCCCACTTAAAATTTAGTTCATGTTTCGAGTTTCAAGGACCAGTAGGGGGTTGTCCAGATATTAATTTAAAACGCACAATTAAAAATTCCATAGAGATAGCATTATGCAGACGATATTTTTTTCATTAATTTATTTGAAGAAAATGATATATCGATTAGCAACGGATTTAAATCCAATGTGTTTATGCGGCAGACGATTTTTATTAAATCTTTTCAGATTTAAATAATAAAGACACGTATATAAAATGAATTTCATTGATATTGCATTTTTGACCGGATAATATCAATTACGGTCTTCAGGTTTAAGCATTATTTTTATTGATATTTTCAAATTATTACGCCATTGTTTTATTTTGGCAAAAGTTTTTGAAACTCATATATTATACTTAGTACGAGTAATCTTCCACAAATGCGCGGGTGTGTATTAATCTACGAGAATATAAGTAGTGCATTTATATTGGCATATATTACTTTCCTTATATACATAATGTATAAGGAAAGTATTGTGACGGGGTCGAAAATTCGAATTCGAGTTTTCGACGGGAGAGCACGTTTCAAGCATCCCTGATCACGACTCAAACATTTTTGAAGTGATGTCTGTGTGTGTGTGTGTGTCAGTGAGTCTGTGGAGACGATAACTGACGAACGAATGGACCAATTCGAACGAAACTTGGTACAAAAATCACAATCCGTAAACATTGAAAGCCTATTGTTTTTTTACGCAATCTAATGTTCAGAACCCCCTAAATTTTCGAGTGAAATTTTGAAAAAATCGTCAAAAAATAAAAACCGCTAATAAAGTTACGCAAATAGACATTTCTTATGCAATTTTTCATTAGAAAACGATTGACACATTAATTTTAGAACGCTAACATGAACCGTTCTTTAGATATTGCACATTTTTCAAAAAAATTATCATAGAGTCAAATAAAATAAAAAAAATATTCCTATTGAGAAACATATTCACTTTTCATATCTAATACCATACGATAAATTTGGTGACATCATTCTCATGGATCTAGCTCGTTCCATTCATGAAAAAGGATACTTTGAGTAATACTTTTGTATTTGAACGTCAATAGTCATTTATCTGCAGTAAGAATAACTTATTTCTCCGTCCATAACGCTTGGCGATATTTTGGCGACGAATTTGGCGGAATGTCGCCAACTTATCGATTTTTTTAAATGTTGCCAAATTAACGAAAATCTCGCCAAATGGATAAAAATGACTCTATATCAATTGAAATGACGATTAATTGAAGGAAATTCAATATCTTGGAAAGAATATAAGTGTCTACTATAAGAATAAAATTTTTTTTAACTGTAAATGTAGTAAATTCATTATGCAATATATAAGGGAAGTCATGTGTTGCCCACATCAGATTTTTTTGACATATATTGGAATCGATTACAGCCTTCTGGTATAAAGATTATGGGGATTATTGATATTTTTAATTTATTACGTCATCTGTTTTATTCTGGCAAAGATTATTGAGGCTCATATTGTAATACGGGCAATCTTCTACTAACACACTGGCATATATTCTAATCTACGACAATATATGTAATATCCCATATAATTTTGGTGCTTTCATTTTGGCATATATTGTAATTAATAACTGCCTTCAAGTTTAAAGATTACGGATTTATTGATATTTTCAATCTATACGTGTAATCTATTAATTCAGGGTATATCTTCTAATATTTGCGAATATAAGTAGTACAGGACCCATACAATTTTAACGTTTTTATTTTGCATATATTGATTCAATTTCATATTATTTTTTGTAAATTTGTTTACAAACTGGGCTAGGATGTTTTATTCTTCAGGTCTATCCGTGAAGATAATTTTGTATAACGAAAACAGATATTCTTAAACTTCTTTTTAGGAGTATTAACTTCAATATTTTAATATAATAATTTGATTAACAATGTCATTTAGTATAGTATAGGAATTTGCACACGATTGTAAATTTCAAGTTCTTTTTATGTTATATACTCCGTAAGAAGAACGGGTATGCTGCTAGTTATTAATAAAATAATGGAACGAAATTTCTTCTCAATTACGTAATTTTCTCATGAAATATTATTAATCAATCAATCAATTAAATTATTGTATTAGATGTATTCCCCTTTTTCTAGAATGACAGAATACATGTAAACAAGATAAAAAGTAGGCATACAATTGTTTTCACAATTCAAAACATGCAATAGAAAAAAAAAAATTGAAACGCCTCAAAAATTTAAATAGGAAAATGGAATAATAGACAATGGAGGATAATGGAATTTTATTTAGAGAGAAGCTTAATTACGTCAATCAAAATATGAACTATAAATCAGAACCTCAGGGTTATAGCAAATCGAACGGGATAACAAACAAGATTGGACAAAAAAAATTACAATTTGGCTGCCCTTTTGAACAAAATCGAATTAAACGTCGATGTGATATTGGATCCAGCCATGATATCGTCATTTAGATATGATAAAAATATGGATGTAAAAATCTTTAATATTTTTAGGACTTTTTATGAATTAAGTCATAAACGTGCATTATCTGGGATTATCATAAACGTGCATTATCTGGAATTATAATAAACGTGCATTATCTGGAATTATCACAAACGTGCATCATCTGGGATTATCATAAACATGCATTATCTGGAATTATCATAAACGTGCATTATCTGGAATTATCATAAACGTGCATTATCTGGAATTATCATAAACGTGCATTACCTGTAATCGCCTTCGAGAAAGGCGTCTGTTTATTTTTCTTTTGCATATTTGTGAATTGTACCGCTAAAAAAATTTATAACCATTGTATTCTCCGAAAAAAATATGCAATTGTTCTAACAGAAACTTTGAGCAGCAAAAAAGCGTACTCTACTATGGGACGGCAAAGAGATCTGTCCAACACGACTGACAGGAAATAGATTTGCCGGTAGTGACGTCACAGTCAAATGGTCATTTACTTTATTTACTCATTTTAAACGTTTCATGAGACATGGAATCGGTATCTGCTACGTAGTTCCCCCCAACAAACATTGCCTTCAGTCGTCGCCCCTGACCGGCAGAAAGGGCAAATAAATCCGTGTATAACCTTCATTTACAAGTACCACAATAAGTTCTGGCCGATACAACCACTTCTGCAAGGCCAACCGTGTTCCGGAATGACGACACATTCTAATGGAGCAAACCAGATAAAGACATGCTTAAAACAAAATATGATTCTTACTTGATAGATTTGGGTGAATTCGTATCCATTCCGAAGAACTGTAGTACTTTAGATTGAAGGTAGGTAGCAGCACATGGATTATAAAACTGGATGACCTCCCCATAATCTATAAAAGTAACGGTTAAACATTTTTACTTTTCCTATAATGCATCACTATAATAATGCAGGAGTACGTCTGTGTGTTTGTTTATTTGTCTGTTTGTGCAGTCTGCAGCGGAAAATCTAAGTGACTTAGAGAATTAAAATTGGCACAAGGGTATCTTGGCTCCCGAAAAGAATTTTTTTTTTAATTTTGCACAAAATTTTAATTGGCTTTTATTTATTCAATGTTAAAGCGTATTTTTTTTTAGCAATTTTCACATAAATCGATTCTTTAGCGAAAAAAATTTCCATCTTGATACAAACAAGGATCAGATAACCATCTTTCTACCACATAGAATAAAGAAGTATAAAAATTTTACCCGTTTAAAATGGTATTTTTCGTAAAAGAAACCCACACTAATATTTTCATTCAGAAATATAAAAACAACTTTGTTTTTAATATATGCCAAAAATATATTTTAAAACCTACATATTTACTATTACTTTTCTTATATACGTAGTATAATGTATAAGGGAAGTATTGTGACGGGGTCGAAAATTCGAATTCGAGTTTTCGACGGGAAAGTACGTTTCAAGCATCCCTGAACAAGAATAAAACGTTTTTGAGGTGTGTGTATGTGTGTGCAGACGATATCTCACAAACGAATGGAACGATTCGAACGAAATTTTGTACAAAAATTACAACCAGTGAATACTGGAAGCCTACTGTTTTTACACGCAATCGAATGTTTAAATTTCCCCTAAATTTTCGAGGAAAATTTAAAAAAAATCCTCAAAAAATCAAAATCTTTAATAAAGTTACGTAAATAATCATTTAAGCAATTTTTTTATTGGAAAACTATTGACACAAACTTTAAAACACAAGCATGAACAGTTCTCGAGGTACTGCACATTTTTCAAATAAATTTATCACAAAATAAAAATAAAAATAACTATTGTGAAATATGTTCAATTTTCATATGTAATATCATGCGATAAATGTGGTGACATTATTCTGGTGGATCTAGCACGCTCCATTCATGAGAAAATATACTCTGGGTAATACTTTTTTTTAACGCCAATAGTCATTTAACTGCTGTAAGAATAACTTATATCTCTGTCGATAACGATTGGCGAGATATTTGCGGAATATCGCCAACTTGGCGACTTTTTAAAGTGTTGCCAAATTAACGAAAATGCCGCCAAATTGATAAAAATGACATTAAATCAATGAAAATGACGACTAATTGACGAAAATTCAATATCTCGAAAAAAATATTAGAATCTACAAGTACTATAAGAATAACCCATTTTTCCGCCCTTAAAGTTTGGATAAAATTTTGGTGATGAATTTTTCGGAATAACTCCGACTTGGTGACTTTTTAAATGTTGCCAAATTGTCTCCCAATTGATAAAAATTCACCAAATTGATGAAACTGAAGCTGAATCAATAAAATCTAATTGATGAAAGTTCAATATCTTGGAAATACATAAGAATAGACTATAAGAATAACCTATTTCTCCGTCCGTCCGTAACGCTTGGCGAGATATTTAGCGATACTGCACCTACTTGACGGCTTTTTTAAATGTTGCCAAAGGGACAAAAACATTGCCATATTGATAAAATTGACCCCAAATGATACGTAATGCTTCGCAAATTCTGATTTTCGTCCTATGACGGGCATACATTCTAGTATTCAAGAAATGCTCTTCTCTTCATTTGTCTATGACACTTGGCGATGTATTTCACAAACTTACCTAATAATCTAGCAAAGTATCGCCCCCCAAATTGACGAAAATTTCGTCAAAATTGCAAAATTGACGCTAAATTAAAGAATATGAAATCTTAATGATGAATTAACTATTAAAATATTTTGATATATGAACTACATCGCTCATTGAGGATGCTATCAATATTGTTAATTGTTAATTTAGAGTTGTGTGAATTATAAATTATTTGGGTACTTTGAAATTGTATTATATGTTGTCATCCAGAAAATCGCCATATGTACATTGTATAATTCAACGTCAAAAACATAGTACAGTGAATGTCATACATTATTTTTTAACTGTAAAAGGAGTAAATACATTGCATTATATAAGGAAAGTCATGTGCAGCCCACATCAGATTTTTTTAAATTTTGTCTTCATCCTACATTAAAAACAGTCGATTATATTTTAATGATAATATAAAATGTTTCAAGGATTTATTATTTTCTTTCAGCGGATAAAAAAACTATTTACATTGTTTTAACAACATTTTCTTCCGCAGCTGTACTATTATTTGCAAAGCTGTTTTAGTTTCCTTTTCTTTTATAGATATTTAACATCAAGTTTCTTTTATCGAGTTATCGAGATATTTGAACAACATTTTCTTTCAGAGCTAAAAGTATATTTCGCAAAAGTGCTTCTTCTAGTTACTTAAAATGCATTTAGTGATGGTATTTTGAATAAACATTTCTGCCTGTTTGTTATTGGTCTAAAATTAAAAGTTATTTTAGAGACATTTGTTTATTTTTGTTTACTTATGGGAATTTAGCACCCCTTTAAATATTCAATTGATTGCAGTTGCACACAGCTTAAATTTTTCTGAACCTAACTCTAATTTGGATTGGATTTAGGCACGGGCCTACTTCGCCATTTAAAGATCCGAATGAACTAGAAATTTATTTTTAATATTTATGCAATATTAAAAATATTTAGATAAGATCAGATACAAGATAAACATCGTAATGCAGGTACCTTTATAAATAAATTAAGACAAAAACATTTCAATCTTTATTGTATTCTCAAATACAGAGACTATAAACATCAAAATAGGATATTGATTGCCATTGACATGCCAAGGATATTGGCCATGGGTAATTGCCATGGTAACTGATTACTTTGAAACAAAGCCCTGGCCATATGTACTGTTATAGTAATTGCTGACAGGTGCACCATATAACCACCAGGCTCCGGGTACCATCACCTATAAGTTGAGCCCTTATTCAACTAATGACTTCTTATAAAACACCAGTCGCTGAACCCTGGTTTAAAGTCTTACTTGCCTGCAGAGATCGAGCTAGAATTTTCCCAGAAGAGTAAAAATACTCCCTGACTTGATTTAAAGGAATATTTTGCTTTCCAACTGAGTAATTTTTAACAAATGTACAATTACCCTCAAATTTCCAGGTATTTATTATATTTATTATATTTTGTATAAAAAAAATTACAGGGTCATCGCCCAACAGAATATAAATTTTTTACCTTTCTACGTTGAAAAAAAGAAAATAAGATTTAAGAAATGCACTATACTCTTAATTTGTGTTAATAAACAAAACACACTATATATCTGATAGCACAAGTTATATACCTTATAAGCTTTATGTTGTGATAAACATGCTGCCTGGACCAATTTGAATAGAGTAATTAAAATATCAATATATAACTGCTTTAAGAGCTTAATGAGAAATAAAATTATAAAATCAATTACTCCATTCAAATCAAAATCCCTGCAACAAATCTTCACTGGTCGGATTCTCATATCAATCAATTGAATTTCAAAATGGCAAAATAAACAAATTAAGTAAAATTATAAGATTATAAATTTCGTATGGTGGTTTTACCCAGGCATTGACATGAGAACCTAAATAAAAAAATAAATAAAAAATAAAATGAATCATAAAAACAAAATGTATAAATAATTCTCAGTTTTTCATATATAAAAAAAATTATTTATTAAAAATGTACATCTAAACGTATTCCTTTTATAGAATTATTATAATATTCAATAAAAGGAATACTAATGGATAAAAAAATTTCTTGACCCAACGGTTCTGTGCGACTCGTTTTGGTAACAGTACCTCAAATATAAGCAAGTGGAGACTGGATTACCACAGGGTTCTGTTCTCAGCCCCACTTTGTTTAACATTTTTATCAATGATCTACCAGACATTTTGGCCCCTCCTGATAGTCGGATAAATGCAGCTCTTTTTGCTGACGACCTTGTGTTTTGGTGTAAAGCAAAGAAGAAACACCAGGATGGACTAAATTGGACTTTAAATTTAGCTCTACAGAGACTTGGGGAGTGGCGTTCTAATAACAATATGAGAATTAATTTTGATAAGACATTATGTCAGTTTTTTACCCTTAATAGACAGACCTTTATACCTAGGCTAATCTATGAGGGGTCTCTTCTAAAGCAATCTGACAGTGCTACGTATCTTGGATGTAAACTTGATAATCGCCTAAATTGTAGAAAACACGCTGAGCATGTTGTTGCCAAAGCCGAGCGAAGACTACCTATCCACTAAAGCGCCGAGCGAAGACTACCTACCCACTAAAGCGCCTTGCAGGTGTAAAGTGGGGATGTAGCACGTAAACTTTAAATATCACGTACATAAGATGTACATCCAGCCAATTCTAAATTGCTGCTGTGAGATTTTGATCTCGGTCCCAAAAGGGACGCACCAGCGCCGTGACACTTTCCAAAATCAAGCACTTCGCATAGTGACTGGGGCTATTAAAACCACTCCTATTCTGGACTTGCAACTGATGACCAATACACAGCCATTGGTAAACCTAATGCAGAAAAATGCTTTCCTCCTCTTTCAGAAACTCACACGTCTTCCAAGTAACCCTTACTGGAGGAATGTTGACTGTACCCGCAAGCGAAAACTGAAAACGCAAAACGGTTTCTTGCAATGTGTTACACGTTTAGAACAATATAGGGAAATTGAGGGCTTGAAAAAAAACAACTAATGTTTTTGTCAAATCCCTTGGATTATAATCTGCTTGATGTGAGGTTGGATCTGGGGATGGAGGTGAGCCCTAAAGAAATGTGCCCTGAGCAAATAAGAGCTACCACCCTGGAAACTATTGAACATCGTTTCCCTGTTGAGGATTGGTTCCATATCTATACGGATGGCACTCTGTCCGATAGGAGCCAAGTGGAGGGTGCTGGAGTTTACAGCAGGCTTTTTTGTTTCTATCTTCCAGTAGGAGCTTATACTACACATTTTGACGGGGAACTTAAAGTCATTTTTGTGGCACTTCAACAACTAACACTGCACCAGAATTCTTTTCAGAGGACGGTTGTCTTCTCAGATTCGATTTCTGCACTCCAGGCCATCCCCTCTAGACAAGAGTGCACGAGCCTCTGTGTCCAGCAGTGTAGAGATGTTATTAGGGAGATATCCCATAGGGTTTCCTTCCAGTGGGTCCCCTCTTCACTGTGGAATTCACAGGAATAAAATGGCAAATCAGCTTGCCAAAAAGGGGGCAGCGGTCACACAAAAACCTACAATGAACAGGAGTTATCATTCAATAAAGCTACAAATTTTCAAAGACTTTGCCTCTCATGCAAGTACTGGAAAGTCATGGAGTGTACTCTCTGTGGATCCTTCTGTTATACTAGACCTCGCGCGGGCTACTGCTGTTGCTTCTTTTCGACTCTTGACGGGGCATGATTATCTACAGGCTCACACAGTATTGGACTTGTTGATTCACCATCATGTGCTTTATGTGACTCTGGACAACCAATGACGGCAAATTATCTAGACGTGTGCGCTGCACTATCCAATTTTTCTTGTAGATTCGAAAGATACTGGCAAGCTAGAAGTTTGATGGCTTAGCAGCCAATGTAATTGGCATTTGGTAAATAAATAAAAATAAAAAATTATAATATTTAATAGCTATGAATATTTTAAATTCAAATCTGATTTTAAACAAATTTACCAATTATATATACATATAGTAAATGCTAGTATACATATAGCAAATATTAGTAAATGTAATATAGATTTCATCATACAATAATTTCAATAGAATAAAGAACAAATTTACTCACAGCTTCTGAAAAAAGAAAACTTATCATGTATGCACAAAATAAAAATGAAAACTGATGTGAAATATGATCAGCACAGAATTCACTTATAAATACCACCAACCATTTTTTTTCTTTTACTTAATCACATGTCAGCCATACACTTTATGTGACAGCTATTTTGCATTGAAGATTCATTTTAACTACACAGTGCACCACCTTGTTTTACGCAAGATGCCAATTTATACTCTTCGCTGAAAATCTGTTTTGCTGTAATTGAAGTAGCAGATATCAATAACATCGCTTTGATTATGCGTTTAAAATCACCTTGTTCAAACGCAAGCAATATTAAAATTCTCACTATGAGATTTTTTGCAGCTCTCATTCTCAACTAAAAAGAAATCTATATTCTAAAAAAAGATAAGTTCACTATATATTTAAAACCAATCCTCCCCCTTCCCAGGGAAAGGGGAACAAACTTTTTCTTGATTCTCAGCCCGCTACATCTTGAGCTAAAAGTAACAGACTCTTGAATGCTGGGAAAAGGGGCGTGTCAATATCAACTATTGGTTGTGAACAGGGTGATGTCATCTCAATCAGCAAATGGCAAAGATAGGGGTGAAAATTTATTTTCCTCTTCACCTTAAGTGTTTTTCGCTTGGTGCCTCTGCAAAACAAGATACATCAAAAATAGATATGACCCCTGCACATCTGGTGAAAATGTGAGAATAATGCATTTCTCACAAATTGGGCTTAATTGCTTGTTCTTGACAATTAATGGTTGCGGGAATAATGGAAGACTTTCCAGATTGTAGAAAAAACATGGGAGGTCTCGATTTCCTTTCAATTTGTATTATTCCATAACCATAAAATGTCATCTGAGGGTCTGAGTGATTGTAAACTTAAGATCTTAATTGGTTTATTGCCTTCTACTTGCTGACAGTCTGGGAAAAATCCATTTTCCTTTGGACCACTTTGAAGTTATGGAAAACGTCCTCATTGCAAAAGGATAGTTTTTTCGTACATAGATTAAAGTGTTATGATGAGTTTGAAGTTTTTAAACTCATCGCAACACTTTATGAAATGAGTTTTAAAATATAATTTATGATGAAATATCAAAATTGTTACCTTACCTTTAGATTAGTTTCTTCCATATGGTTGTAAACAAACAAGAGAAAAAGAAACTTAAAAACCTATTAAGTAAAATAATTTTTATTTTGGCTTTTCCATAAAGGAACAACTTTCTCAAAATTAAATTTACATTCAAGGCAATTCTGTTAAATTTGCGATTCTAAAAAAGACTTTTTTTTTCCTTTTTGTTTATAATATCGGTGCGTAAAAATAATCATTACTTAATTTATAAAGCGTATTTGCTTATTTTATAGCGTGAAATACGCGCATAGAGACGTTATCTCGATCTCTGTCTGCTAGCCTGGTAAAGAATAAAAAGTACTGCGCGCAAATGGTCAATACTGTTTCACCAGATATTTGAACTCAGGACATAAGGTATTAAGTTTTTGCAGATTGTTGGCAAGTTTAATTTCTCAGCCATAGTAACTTGGTGAATTGTATAAAAACGTTAAAACATTTTCAAAGCATATTGACAGGGGGGCGCTGTAGTCCAGTGGTTAGCTCGGGGGAATTGCACTCGGTAAGCCCGGGTTCGATTCCCGCCACTGCCAAAACTGCGGCCGTGTTTACGCGGAGTACGATCACGTTAAACATGTGGGTCCGTAAGCCCTTCCGAGAGGTTGGTGGTAGGGAAAGGAGGGTACGATCCCTGTGGATGCCTTCCCCACTGGGTTCATGTCTAAATTGGGTGGCACTTCCCGGCCATCCAAACAGTTACCTTACACCTTTCTGGTAGGTCGGACATTCTCGGTCGCAACAACAACAGCATATTGACTGACCCTGGGGAAAAACGACGTTTACACACAACTATTATTATTGTTATTATTTGATGGTCCATGGCCTTGGCGACAAATTCGATATCATTGACATACAATGTAGCGAAATATAACCAATTTGGGGAGTTTTGAGTTCTGGAAACTTCAACAAATTTTGTAGATTGATTATAAACTTCATGAGTTACGAGTTTTCCTGAATTTTCCACACAGATGGTATATAAGCTGGTCATCGCTCAGTTGGGTTCTTAGAGTAATACGAGTCAAAGTGAATTGTAAATATGTCAGTATCTTGAAGGTATAATAGTCTGTTTTGCAAGTGAGTCATTCATTTAATTGTTGTTTATTACACCTGAAAGGTAGGTGTTTGACAGCTAGAGTGTTAGGTATTAGTGGCACATTGTTCCCGTTTACGTTTACTGGTGCTTTTATTAAAGCGTTAATTATCCAGAAATTCGGGAATCCTCCTTGTATCCTGTAAATTTACCCGCGATTCCAGAGGATTCTTCGTAACAGTATTGAATATAAAAACATAAACATAACACATGTATAGACAAAGCTGCCTAGTGTTTATTTGTAGGATTACATAATTGTGAGTAAATAAGGAGATAATTAAATACAAAGAAACACTCATTCAGGAATAGTATATGTTACTTATATTATGAAAAGTCTTTCTACTGATCTTTTGAATTGCACCGAATAAAAAAAAAGAAAGAAACCTCTGTTGTTCAACATTCCAAGGTCAAGCAGCGGCATATTGCGCTACTCTATTCGTTGAAAGTAGAGCCATTCAGGTTTTTCAAGAGTAACTTTTCGAAGGGAAACCCCCAGTTCATGGACTATTTTTAAGTTTTCCCCAGCCAGGTACGTTTTTAAATTATCCTTTGTTAAATGTCAATGACTGAAAAACAGATAGGTGTGTTCCACTGCATTAGAAACTTGCGGTCAGTTGACGGTGTTTTGTAACCTTGGCAGAAATTGCTACCTGAGGTTGTTGTAAATGTCGGAGAAAACGTCTGGGAAAACGCAGGCCAGCCGATAATTGACGTCTTGATGTGAAATAAATCGATGAAATTTCCACTTACATGTTTGGCTTGTCGTTAAGTATTAAAAACAAAAAGAAAAAGAAAACTTTTTGGTGGCTTTTGTGCCCAGAATTTAGAATTTATTTCATTTCGAAGTGTTGTAACTTAAAAAATAAATTTCCTCATTTTTTTACAGTTTGAAATTTATTCAATTCCCAATTATTGACTTAACTATGCAATATTATATAAACAACTATTTTATTTGTAAAAACCTTTAAGTGATCAGCCATCTGATAACTAAAATGATTTTGAGTCTGCATCAAGCAGGTGCTAAATGCTTAAAATTTTCAACTAAATAAAAAAATCATATATCTTAGTTTAACAGGAACAATAGTCGAAAATCTCGTTTGAATCAGACTATAATAGATACATTATACAGGGTCTTTCAAAAGTCCTTATAAACTTTAAAAATTCATTAAAAATCGAAAAAGCATCGCATTGACGTACGGTTTGTACCATAAGTATTGATAGAACGGGTTCTTTTTTTTTTTTTTCCTTTTTTTTTTCTGACGTGAAAAAATTTTGTAGTTTAAAAAATCACCTATAGGTTGCGCTGAACGCATTGGAAAGACAATTAAAATAGCTTACTGTACGTGTCAAATCGTGTGACAAGCCTAAGTAACCCTGAGACCTTTTCCTTTCTTTAGATTTTTCCTAAATCAGAATTTTCGCAAAGCATCTGATGCTGATTCGCCGCTCACGTAATACAGCTTCACTAACAAGGCTTTTCCGATCAAAGTTAACATTCTCGCAAAAGCTTCTTCTTTGCACCGTTTACTAATGAAGCAAATGAAGAATCTACAGAGCACTACAGCTCTTTTATAACAGCCTCATTTGCATACTCATTGTAAGCGCCTCGTTGTAATCCTCATTGTAAGCGCCACCTATAGTTGATTTTTTAAACTACAAAATTTTATCACGTCACCCCCCCCCCCCCCTCCGTCCTGGCAATACTTATAGTACAAACCGTACCTCAATATGATGATTTTTCGATTTTTAATGAATTTTTAAAGTTTATACGGACTTTTGAAAGACCCTGTATTTATTATGTACATAAAAAAAAAAACAATATCTCTGCCTGTCTATCACATTTAGCGACAAATTTGGCGCAATATCGTCAACAAAATACCTTTCTGCAGAGAGGATCGAAAATTGAATTCTTGTTGAAACCAACGAGGTATTTATTGGTTTAAACACCAACGTCTTAACGAAGCACTGAGATAGAGATATTCCAACCCAAGTCGAACCCGATCCCGTTATTTTATATATAGTTGTGTCTAAAATGATCTTTACATACCCTAAAAATAAGTGGTAATAAGTATAAAGTATGTTTCCCTGCCAACTTCTGCAATTCAGGATTTGATTTCAGTGTTTATCGACCCGAAACAGTTTTTATGGTTCCTAAGTACCATTTGAAAAGAATCCCTAAGGTGGTGAGGTGTCGGCCCTTCAGAGGCTGGACAGATATTGATGGAAGTGGCAAATTGTTTCATAATTAGTTTTGTATCTTATGCACTCACATTCGATTTTTCAGTTTGTATTTATGTATTTTGATGCTATGTATCACCCTTCAAAAAATTAATTCTATTATAATGAACAGTTGCTGAGAAACCAGTGTTTTCGTGCATGTAAAGGTAATTTTGGACATTAGTGTATATTCATCCTCCGATCCACTTTTTCGATCGGGATCAAACGCACTAGTTCGATTGAGGTATAATAGCATCTGATATAATCTTTGGGCTCAGGATTACACGTAGGGGAGAAGGATGCCACTCAAGTGTGTGTGTGTGTATGTGTGTGTGTGTGTGTGGGGGGGGGGGGGGCTGCAGAGAGGGCTCGCGGGCCACAATGCATTTTTTGAAGAAGGAGACATGAAATATCCAAAAAGAGGAATATCAATTATGAAGGGGGATCTGTGATAAATTTTTGTAAGGGGGGGGGGGGGGGGCACAATTTGTGTGGGTTTTGCTGGTCTCTTGTAAAGTCCAACACGAGGAAACTGAGAGGTATATCAACCTCTAGATCCTCTGATTAGAATTGAATTTAATAATATTGCATCTGAAAATACAGAAAATTTTGTCGCCTCAAAATCTGCTTTAACACATATGAACTTAATTTATTTAAAATTAATGAATTAAATGTATTTTAGTTTAATTTATTTTCTTAGCATTCTTCATATGACTGTGTGTATTACAATGGTTATGTAAGAAAATGGTTGAACACTTTCCGGAAATAAAATACACCTGATTTTAACACATTGGATTGGTATTTAGCAACCCTTTGACGATGACGAATCACTTTCTAGGAGGATTTGGCAGCGTAATCGGAATTTCTTTATAGGTAATGCCAAATACATATTTTTTAATTATTCACTAGAGTCATTAATAATTTATCAATTAACAGTAATTGATTTTTGTAGTGATTAATAATGTATAGTAATTGATTTATGTAGCCAATAATAATTTATAATAATTGATTTATGAATTAAAAATTCTGAATAAAGAAGGAATAATTAACGATTAATGAATGGTACCAAACATGTCAAGATATGTGCTTTTGCTTCCATGGAAATGAGGATCTGCCTGGGATGAATAAGTTTTGTCGATTGAGAGCCAATTATTCAGTGCAATGATCAACAACAGCAATTGACCTTCCAACGAAATATAGAAGACATAATGGATACAAGGCGACAAATCTTTGATCTGAAGAGAAACAAACAAAAGAGATAAATTTCGAAACGTTCCGTCTGAAAAGATTTTTACCTTTCAACACCCCTAGAAAATGTTCTCCACCGTTGATATCGTGGAATCTAGTGGACACTCTTTTCTTGGTCAAGGTCAAACGTTGCTCGTCCAAGCTTATTGAGGTCGTGGAGATTTCGGACGTTTCGCTCATGTGAGTCCTTCGGCGCTCCAGAACACTGCTTAGATTTTTTTTTCAGTGACACTTTACACTTAAGTTTTTCTAATCTTAAGATTAACATAAAATTCTTGTAAGTGGTAACTGAAAGGGATTACTAGCATGCATATGAATTTTTTCAAGGGAGAGGGTATAAGGTGATACAGGGCATAAGGTGGTGAGGCGTGACAAAAGCCAGCCAAGTTTGATATTTTTATAAGTATTTTAACAGTACTTTTGCAGATTTCTAAATGGGGTTATAAACCACCTTCAAAGTATACATGTCATTAAATTGAATGATATTTTGGTTAGTCGTATCATTTAACTAGCATAAAGAAAATACTGCATATCGCACACTTGCTTCAAAAAAGGAGAATGTTCAGAAATAAGGGAAACTATTTTTAAAAATCTGATGTGGGCAGCACATGACTTTCCCTGCAAACTTATATCCACGTTCTATTTATTTCAATTAAATTTAATTCACTTTTAATTCAATTTTCGTTCTCATTTGATAACTGGACTTATTTTCAAAGGTAGCGTGGAAAAATACGAAAAAAACTAATATATCTCGAGAACGGCTAGTCCTAATGTAATGGGGTTGGTCTTATTCTTTTCTTCGTTAAAAATTACGCATTAAACAAGCATTTAATGGATATATTTGAGCATACATAGCTTTTTAGTTTAGATTTTGATAATTTTTGCGGGCCATTCTGCAAAAACAGGCAGGTTATTTTTTTCTGAATCGTACCAAAATCTAATCAGCACCAGGGTGACCTATACGTGACTCATCTACCGAATTTTGTGAAATTCGGTCCATTAGTTTTTCAGCTACAGTGGATACAAGCTTTAGCGGGCCATTTCACAAAAAAGGCGGGTTCTTTTATTCCGAATCGTACCCAAAACTAATCAGCACCAGCCCCGGCCACAAGTGATTTACCTACAAAATTTTGTGAAATTCGGTCCATTAGTTTTTTAGTTAGAGTGGATACAAAATCTGCACAGACAGACACACAGACAGACAGACACACAGACACACAGACAGACAGACACACAGACAGACACACACACAGACAGACAGACACACAGACAGACAGACACACACACAGACGTCACGCTAAAAATGGTTTTTTCGTATTCTAGAGGTCTCGAAACGTGTAGATCCGTCGAAAACTCGAGTTGCGATTTTCGGCATGATTCCAATACTTTCCCTATACATTACCATGTATTGCAGGGAAAGTAAAAAAATGATTATAATTTGATGCATATTACGTTTCTGAACCTTAATGAAAATTATCGACCATTAATCTATATTTTCAAAAAGAAAAAAAACTGTTATATACACTACTGTTTGTGAAAATTGCAACACCAAGAAAGAATCACGCTATTTAAATAACATTTATCTCACAGATTACTCATGTTTCTGTAGATAACTGAGTTCATTTGCAGAACTTTATAAAATTCGCTTTATATTTCAGCATAATGCAAAAATAACAGCTTCTATGCGTCGTGGTATTAAATGGAAGAGGTTTTTGATGTCGTCCTGGGAAATAGCTTGCCAGGCAGCTTCTATTCGAGCCAAGAATTAATGTGTGGCAGATGGCGGAGGCGCATGCCTGGCCAGTTGCTTAGAAACTATGTCTCAAACATGTTCAATCTGCGACACGTATGGACAGGGAAGAAGTGATATCTGCTCTACATGGAAGGGTTTTGAACAGTTGTTTTAATTATTCCTCCAATTCTAATGGTCTGGCATTGCTATATTAGCTGTGTGTACTAATTCCCCCGTGGTGAAGGGGCGCCTACGCACTACGTCCACAAGACCCCCCAGGGTGTACCATGGCGAAGGAGATGAGATTTGCAGCTTCACTTTTATAGAGGCCCCACGAAGGGTGAAAGTCTGACTTGGCCTCAACATGACAACATCCATGCCCGCTGGCGGGATTCGAACCCACAACCAGCGATCAGTCGGAAACGCATGCCCCTGACCGCTCGACCTCCGGATCGGCTATACCGCATATATTAGCTGTACCGCAGTTTTCGCCACTGATCGACATGCTTCTAGAACTTACGCAACAATGTAAGTCAACTCTCAAACTGAAGATCATGACATTCAAAATTATAAAAGAAAAATAGTACTTTGATTATTGGCCTTCACCAATGAAAAAAATTATGGTTGTGGGTTTTATGCTAGTAAGAAAAAAACCCCGAACACTTCACATAAATCTTGATGTTTCCAGAAACTTTTAAAAGAAAACAAGTGAATCCATAATGCCTTTTCGCATTAAGAAAATAAATGAAGTAATGACAAAAAGAAAAAAAAGCTTAAAAGAAACCCAACAAATAAATGTTGTATCGGCATTCCGCAGAGCAGCACGTTTCTCAATGGATGGACAAGTCGGAAAGAACGCATCTGGACGTCATCCCAGAATGGGTAGTAAATCGCCTTTCACGGCGAATAACGGCAGTGGCGCGAATGGGATTATCCCACTGTATCAGAGCGTAAGAAAAAAAAAATTCAGTTTCTTTAAATTACAGAAGAGACAGCTTATAATGAGCTCGCTTTCACAGTTTAAAGAGGAAATTATAAAATTTTAATTTCTACATTTGACTCATTTAAGCTTGATTGACTCGTTTGAAATTCTTAATTCATGGATTTAACGAGTATACGAAACAATTAAACGGAATAAAAGATAAAGAAAGATAAAAGGCAGATAAAGATAAAAAAAAATATCTGATGTGGGTAGCACATGACTTTCTTTATATAATGCAATGAATTTACTACTTTTACAGTAAAAAAAATAGATTATTTTTATAGTAGATATTTATATTCTTTCCAAGATATAGAATTTTCGTCAATGAGTCGTCATTTTCATTAATTTAGCGTCATTTTTATCCATTTGGCGAGTTTCTCGTTAATTTAGCAACATTTAAAAAAGTCGCCAAGTTGACGACATTCCACCAAAATTCGTCGCCAAAATCTCGCCAAGTGTTATGGACGGAGAAATAAGTTATTCTTACAGCAGATAAATAGCTATTGGCGTTCAAATACAAAAGTATTACTCAAAGTATCGTTTTTCATGAATGGAACGAGCTAGATCCACGAGAATGATGTCACCCAATTTATGATGTCACCCATGGTATTACATATGAAAAGTGAACATGTTTCTCAATAGGAAATATTTTTTTTTATATTTTATATGACTTTTTGATAATTTTTTTGAAAAATGTGCAATATCTCGAGAACGGTTCATGTTAGCGTTCTAAAATTTATGTCAATCGTTTTCTAATGAAAAATTACATAAGAAATGTCTATTTGCGTAACTTTATTAGCGGTTTTGATTTTTTGACGATGTTTTCAAAATTTCACTTGAAAATTTAGGGGGATTCTGAACATTTGACTGCGTATAAAAATAATAGGCTTCCAGTGTTTACGGATTGTGATTTTTGTACCAAATTTCGTTCGAATCGGTCCATTCGTTCGTCAGTTATCGTCTCCACAGACTCTCTCTCTCTCTCACACACACACACACACAGACATCACTTCAAAAATGTTCGATTCGTGATCAGGGATGCTTGAAACGTGCTCTCCCGTCGAAAATCGAATTCGAATTTTCGACTCCGTCACAATACTTTCCTTATACATTATGTATATAAGGAAAGTAATACTCGTATACTTACAGTATGGAAATTCTCATTATTTTTGCATTGAAAACGGTAATTTAAAAATTTACAATCATTTAACCTATAATTTTAGTAGGATATGTCTAAATTCGTCTTCTTTGATGGATATTTTTAATTTATCGGAAAATAAAATATTCACTTTCAATAAAATATATACACGAGTTTTTTTTTTCTTTTTTAAAGAAAATTCGGTATACTATAACTTTCCGTTCTCACTCGCATATACACTACAGAATTTCCTAATAAATTATACATCTTCAGAATGCTAGCTAGTGACTACGGTAAAAATGATAAGTAGTGTACATTTACTTAAAATCATTTAAAGTGCACTTCAACAATTATTTTAAAATGCACTTTACACATATATTGTTACTCAATTATTCTAAATAATATATTCTAAATAACTGAGCACAAAGGTAAATTTCGATATTTAATATCTGTAGTTTCAATTTTTGTTTGCCATCATCATCAGTTTACCATTACCCGCTATGAGGGAAATAATGCTCTTTCGCCCTTACGTTTCTGAGCATTCTACTACGCAGGCTGTTTGTTTACGCTCGTGGCCATGCTCTATTGCATGTGTTACCGTGTTAGTCGTCCTGACTATAATATTTTTAGACATACATTTATTTCCTTCTGTATGCGCGTTTTGTCCGTTCTTGGTGTCGAGTCCTACTCATTAAACAATACTTTACAATTTTGTAAATTACTTTTCTCGTCTACATAACTTGGTTGCCGAGTTCGTTATCTTAACTTTTTTAAATATCTGCTAGGGGCGCGGCACTCTTCGTATTCGGTCGGACAAGGTCATCGTACTATAGATAGATCTGACGTGTACATTCATTTATCTTTCCTTACAAAGTAATTAGAATTAGCGGCGTAACTAGATTTTTGGCCCCCTAGAGCAAATAATTCCCTTTCCCATATTACATATAGTCTTTGCCTTGTACTTCACAAAAAGCGTCCCCCCTCTCGTTTGGCGTCTTATGAGCGATCGCTCTGTCTCCTGCTTCATGAAGGCATGCCACTGATTGGAGTGTTTAATTAGAGCGGATATTTCTTGGGAAAGTTCTTTTATCCAGAATCGTACCAAAATCTAATCAGTACCAGGGTAACCCACAAGTGACCTACCTATAAAATTTTATGAAATTGGGTCAATTACTTTTTGAGTTAGAAAGGATACATACATTGAACAGACAGATAGACACACAGACAGACACACACACAGACGTCGCTCAAAAAATAGTTTCTTTTGTGTGTTCGAGATGTCTCAAAACGCGTAGATTCGTGGAAAATTCGAATTGCCACTTTCGACACGATCTTAATACTTTCTTTATACATTGCCATGCATTGCAGGGAAAGTAAAACACGGTGTTCCTCTTCGGATTGTTGTTTCCCTCGTAGCGATATGCGCGTGCTGCCAAATTATTTTGCGCGAGGCGAGATCATTCTGACGTATAAATTTCCCGCATCCTCATGGAAAGAGGGCTACCTCTGAAGGTCGTTCCGATCCGGTTTCGGGACAGACATGGATTCTTGTCATCATCTATTGCAAGTGTTTCTGGACGGTATTTTGATCGAGTGACAGGTTAGTCGTCTCGCCCCTCATTGCGTATATAAGTCCAATCGGCCGTTGGAAAAATCCGATGAAGGGAGGGAGAGGGGGGGGGGGGGGGGGCAATTGCGTTTTGAAGAAATGCGGTGAAATTTTTCGAGGAAGATGCATTTCACATTACAAAACGATTTATTTATTAGCATTCATTTAACAGCGGTTATAAAATGTTAGTGATAATTATATGAAGGAAATTAATTATTGATTATCTGGTTGCTAATTACTGAACGAGTATTAAAGTACTGTTGAAAAAGAGCATAAAAATTTTGTTAGAAATCAATAAATTAGCAAATTTTTCAATGTAACACTATTCCATATATTAACAGATATTTTGTTCTGAAATGTTTGGAACTCATTTTATTCATTTGAAAAAGGGAGTTGCGAAATAAAGCAAACTGTACTATGCAAATATTTTTACAGAGCATTATAATCAGCGTTTTCTAACACCTTTAATCTCCCTTATTTTAATAATTTTTAATTTACGTTTTTGATTAACGCGCATTTTCATCGAATTGTCAAGACGACGATAAAATGATTGGGTTTTCTCAATGAAAAGTATTTGTCATTTTTACTTTCCATACATACATAGTGTAATGTACAGAGAAAGCATTGTAACGGGATCAAAAATTCGAATTCGAATGTTTAGCGGAAGAGCACTTTTCAAACATCCCTAAACTCGAATCGAATGTATTTGGGGTGATGTCTTTCTGTGTGTATGTATATTAGTATGTGTGTAAGTATAGTACTGTGTGTGTGTATGTTAGTGTGTGTGTATGTTAGTGTGTGTGTATGTATGTTAGTGTGTGTGTGTATGTTAGTGTGTGTGTGTATGTTAGTGTGTGTGTGTGTATGTTAGAGTGTGTGTGTGTATGTTAGTGTGTGTGTGTGTATGTTAGTATGTGTTAATGTGTCCGAGGATGCGATATCTCAGGAACGAAGCATTTCGAAAACAATTTAGTACAATTATTACAATTAGTACATACTGTAACCCTACGCAATCGAATGCTAGGAAATCCCCCCCCCCCAATTTTTGAATTAGCTTCTGAAAAGAAAAAGAAAACTAAAAAATCAAGACCTTAAAAAATGATAAGTAAATAATCATTTCAGATGTAATTCTTCATCAGAAGATGAATGATACAACCTTTAGAATGATAGCATGAAGCTCTATAGCAATATTGTGCGATATATAAATGATTTTTTTTTTTTAAATATCATTAGAAATCAAGACCTTTACTACTACTGTTAAATAAATACAATTTTCTTCGTAATTTTTCATTATAAAACGAGTGATACAAACTTTAGAACGGCAACATGAACCGTTCTCGAGACATTGTATATTTTTTAAATAAATTCATACAAAATCTTACATAAAATTCTAAAAGTGATTAGTATCATTAAATAGGCTCATTTCCCATATGCAATAACATGCAACCAATCTGTCAACATTATTCTACTGAATATAATTTTTTCCATTCACGAGAGAAAATACTTTTTGTAATAGCTTTATATTTTGACGCCCAAGAAATCGCCAATACTTATTCATTTCATGGGATCTCACTTAAATGTCACTTGTATTTTGATTAGAATTTTGTACGTGAGTATGAAAAATGCACTGTATTTGGATTAATAAGTTGCCAAAATGCCCAGTTTATATGGTAGTAAATAAATACCAAAACCATTATTTCATGGATATTGTCATCCAAAATTTCGCAATAAAAGAAGTATAGTCATTGCATTATGTAGGAAAAATCATGAGCTGCCATCATCACACTTTTTTTTTTCAATTTAGTGCAATTATTTCAAACTCCATTTTATTTACTCACACTACACAATCAGATTTTCTAAATTGAGGAATTAAGGGAATTTTTTATTTTTATATTTATTTAATAATTTATACAAGGTAGGATAAAAAAGTTCGGAGACTGTGCTTAACTCCAACCCTGATTGGAGGAGAGGGGGAACTATTTTACCGTGGCATAGAGGCACATGTGACGCGAGATGTGAAAAGGGAGAAGCAGGTCCGCAGTGCAAGGTTTTGCCAGGAAATGCGTGTCAGTGAACTGTAGTCGTTCGCGTTTGTCGAAAACGGAAATGGCGTTTGTAGAACAACGTGCGAATATCAAATTCTGCTAGCGTTTGGGGAAATCTCCGACAGAAACATCGCACCTGCTGCAGAAGGTGCGATGTTTGATGAAACCGTGTCCTCATTAAGCTGGAGTTTTAATGCTGGATACTATAATAATTTATTTTATTTAAAAACTTAAAACCATGGAGGTACAAGTTATTTAAATCTATACTTAAAACTTCATTGAAAAAATAGTCTTCTTCACTGTGTAAAATCAATTAATGTTTCATTCATATCAGCTATATTGCAGACTCCATGAGCTAAATAATTTTGCGTTAAAGAAATGCAGCAATTCTTATACAACTCATTCTACATCTTTTGGTGTTTACATTCGCCATAAGTTAAAATTAGGCTTCGTTGTAGAAATAATCAAAGTTTGATGATCATTTAAACTCAAATATATTGTAATTGCGTTGTTTCAGTACACACAAATGCACAGAATTTAAGCAAAAATAAAGCGATTTTTGGACGGATACAACACTAAATATGAATTAAAAGAACTTTAAAAATCACGATTTTGACACAAGATGGATGTCATATTTTATTTTGAAGTAGGTCACGTGATCTCTTAATATAAAAGGTGTAATTATTATTTTAATTTTTATTTAAAAAGCTACTGAATATATTTTGCTGAAATTTTTTTTATATATTTTTTGGGATAATTTGAAGATTTTCTAATATTTTCGAAGCAGTTTGTGAATTTTAAATTCGCTTAAAAAATGCTTGAAAAATTAGGTCCCCTATGGGACCTAATTTCACAATAATAATAGGGTTCAATGTATTTTATTTTTTCAACCCGAGTTCAATCCAAAACTAAATGGGTGATATTATTCATTTATATTCCCGAAGATCCCACAGATCGTCTGAATAACATACTAAAATTTCATTTTGATAAAGTCATTTTTACGGCAGTTATCGTGCTAACGGACAGACCGACAGACAGACAGAATGAACAAAGTCATAAACACTTTTCAACTATGTTGTAAAGTGTTTAAAATACACTGATACATCAATATATTAAATACGAACAAGAAAATTAAATTAACCACGTCTATAACACAACTTATAAGGACACATTGTTAAGTTCCATATTAAGCATAAATTATAAGGAATTAATAGTAAACCTAGAAATAACATTGTAACGGCTTGATGCGCATGGAATTGAGAACGAGTCGCTAATCGTAGCTTACAACATGCACAGGATCAAAATTACATATAGACGCACGACATCTTCTATATAAAGCAGAAAAGTATGTATGTATGATCCGCCAAACTGGAGAACGGCTGAACCGAATTTCATGAAATTTATCTTGGTAGTCTTGAAATCGCCCCACTTAAAACATAGGCCATGTTTCGAGTTTCTACAATAAGTAGTTCTCTAGATATTAGTGAAAAACGACACTTTTTCCTAGGAGTTCCACTCTCTAACTCCATGATTCACAACGAAAAAGGTTGGACATTGTTCGTTTTAACGTGAAAGTCAATTAAATCTCCATTTTTATGAGAGTTTGTTGAACGTATTAGTCACTTTTGAAAATCATAGGTTTAAAATACGAACTTAAATGGAAACTCTATTACCATGGTTTATTTTTCACAGGCTTACTCAACGACGAAAAGTATTAAGAAATCAAAATGGCTAATCATCATTCTATGAGGCCGTGCTTAAGAAATGCTTAAATAAGTATTTACTTTTATGGTAAGGTTATCATTTAAAATTAAAAAAAAAACTCCATTAAATCAAATCTTCTTATTAACATGTAAGTACTATATAAAATCTTTATGATATTATTTTTTCCTAATTCAATTAATTCCATCTGTAGTTCCGTGGGTGCCGTCAGGATCTCAATTAAATATGGTTCATACGCCAATTTCATTTCTAAAGCATGTTATTCGAAATCAGATTTCTGCTCCTATATTTCCGCTTCTAACATATTTTTTGCCACTTCCCCAAAGATCGGTGCGATTCAGAACTTGGCGACTTTTTTAGTGCCAATTATCTTACTGCGCCCGATGTTTTTAAAATGGAACTTTACCCTATAGAAAGGCATTTCATGTAATTTTTTTGCAAATTTAACAATATTCTAACGATTTAAAACACGCAAGTTATTTTTTTAACGTTGATCCTTAGAAGAAATTTAATGTAAAACGATACTTAGAAGACATTTGATAAAAACGAAATTTAGAAGAAATTTATAAAGATTGATACTTAGAAGAAATATAGGTACTTTTTGGCTAGTAATTCGCTGCCGAAGATCGCTATGTTAAAACAACCGTTTGTGCAATAGTGGATCCGCAGTAATTCGAATATGGTTCTATTCCCGTTTCGCGGACTTTCTTCGCCCGCTAAAAAACATCACAGAATACGGGCCGCTGGCTGTCGGAGGTCGCAGGTAGCAACAGCTGTTTGTGCAACAGGTGTTCCGTGGCTCATAGAGTGATGTAGCAATTCGAACATGGATCTACGCCCGCAAAAATCATCACAGAATCCGGTCCCTCTGGCTATCGGAGGTCACACGTAACAACAGCTATTTGTGCAACAGATGTTCCGTAGCTCATAGAGTGATTTTCATGTTACGTCCGCTGCGCGGACGTAAGCCTGTGCTCTATGAGCCATGGAACACTTGTTGCAGAAACAGCTTTTGCTATGTGCCAGCTCCAAACAGCCAGCGAGGCTAGACCGCGGATAAGACCACGAAGTGGTAGTAGGTCTATGTTCGAATTGCTACGGATCAACTGTTACCACATTGTAACTAAATCCGACTGTCGCCCCGTTAATCGAAAAGTATCGAAATTTGATAAATAATGATACAAAACATAATAAGCGAAACGAAATTTTACTTTTTTATTTCTAGATGTTTCTTTGACCTTTCAATATGCCTAAAAAATAATTCTATTGGCCAAATCAATCCAAAGGTTAAGAAAGTGCAACTTCAGCGAGCATCTCAGACTCCTTCAGAGTGAGAGACCCGGTTAGAACAAATGCGAGTTGCACAAGCGGTGTCCAGGGCTGCAGAGAACGAAGAGGAGCGGAAGGATCGGCTGAAGCGAATGCGAGTTGAGGCAGTAGAGCTGTAGAAAACAAAGAGGAACGGGAAAGACGACTCGCAGACAACCGAATACGTTCGTACAGAGCTAGACGACCAGTTATGCCTTCTGAATTGACACTTGCAGCATTTAAGTATGATCCGCATTTAGACTACCAAAATAATCCTGCTGTTCTGATTGGCAAAATGGACAAGTTATATGACCACGGCTCTGCTAAAATGTATAAAGGTGAGCCCCCGGAATGTGCTGCAATAATGGCAAGGTGAGGCTTCCGCTTCTGGATTCGTCGCCTGATGAATTCCTGCCCTATTTGACCGCGACAACAGCAGAGTCGAGACATTTCCTGCAAAATATCCGAAGATACAACTCCTGCTTTCAAATGACATCCTTCGGAGCAACTTCTATTGTTAAAGAACCAGGTTTCATGCCCACATTCAAAGTGCAAGGCCAGATTTACCACCGAATAGGCTCACTTCTCCCTTACCCAAATGAATCGCCAAATTTTTTGCAAATTTATTTTATGGGTGAAGAACAACTTCAAGTAGATCAACGCTGTCAGAATATTTTCGGCACAAGATGTAATATTATTGAACATCTTCAAGGACTCCTACGTGGCCATAACCAACTGGTTAATGCATTCACAACCGCCCTGGAGCAATTGCCGACGGATGAATATAAAGTCGTCATTCGTGTTGACAAAAGACCGACCGGAGAGCATGAACGTCGGGTCAATACCCCTGAAATTAGTGAAGTGGCTATTGTTATGGTAGGCGACCAATTCGATAGGCGGGATATCATTATTCAGCGGCGTAGTAAAGCTCTAAAGCGGATCTCAGAGACACATCGATCCTACGACTCTCTGCAGTCCCCGTTGATGTTCTGGCGAAGTGAGGATGGTTACCATTTCAACATCAAGCAAATAAACTCTACTACAGGCCAACCAACCAACAAAAAAGTGTCTGCAATGGACTTCTACGCCTGCAGAATAATGATACGTGAAAGGCAAACTAATCATATCCTCAACTGTCGCCAACTCTTCCAGCAGTTCATTGTCGACATATAAACCAAAATAGAAAGCGAGCGTCTTTTGTACATTCGGCTGAATCAAACGAAGCTTCGTGCTGATGAATACACCAATTTGCGAGATGCCGTGGCCAACGATGGGAATGTAGCGGATATTGGCAAGTTGGTAGTTTTATCTGCCACTTTCACAGGGAGTCCGAGACATATGCAGGAATATGTCCAAGACGCCATGGCATACGTTCGAGCTTATGGCCTCCCGGACCTCTTTATAACATTCACTTGCAATCCCACTTGGCCTGAGATTAAAGAAGAGCTCATATTCGGGCAGACTTCAGTGAATCGCCATGATTTAACAGCGAGGGTGTTTCAACAAAAGCTATCAAATTTGATGGACGTTTTAACCAAGATAAAGTACAGCATATTTGGAGAAGCTCGCTGTTGGATGTACTCCATCGTGTGGCAAAAGAGAGGCCTGGCACATGCACATATACTCCTGTGGTTGAAGAATAAAATTCGTCCCACACAAATCGACAGTATTATTTCCGCTGAGTTTCCGGATGCAGAGCAAGACCCCATCCTGTATGAGGTGGTGAAGAGGAACATGATTCACGGGTCGTGCGGACAGCTTAGTCAGATGCACCATGTATGAAGGACTGTAAATGCATGAAAAAATATCCGTGATACTTGATTCAGGAAACTTAGACTGGAAACGATGTACAAGAGACGAGTACAAGAGACGAGCACCGGACGATGGGGGGGGGGGGGGATACGGCCAGATTGACGTTGCATGGAAACAAAGAAATTGAAGTAGACAACAAGTGGGTGGTGCCATACTCACCGCTACTTTCGAAAATGTTCCAAGCTCATATCAACGTCGAGTACTGTAATTCAGTCAAATCCATCAAATACATTTGCAAATATGTGAACAAGAGGAGCGATATGGCTGTGTTTGGACTGTTAAATGAAAACAGACTTGACGAGATC
Source organism: Amaurobius ferox (assembly GCA_951213105.1). Classification (NCBI taxonomy): domain Eukaryota; kingdom Metazoa; phylum Arthropoda; class Arachnida; order Araneae; family Amaurobiidae; genus Amaurobius; species Amaurobius ferox. The sequence continues at coordinate 140,631,456 of OX578138.1, read as the reverse complement.
ACCAGCTATCAAATGGGCAGATATATCAGCAGTAATGAAGCGGTTTGGCGCATTTTAAACTTCCAAATCCATGGACGCAAACCAACTGTAGTACACATAAGTGTACACCTGGAAAATGGACAGCGAGTCTCCTTCACTGCCGAGACAGCCCAACGAGTTGCCGCTACACCACGGAACACAACGTTAACGGCGTTTTTCCTACTCTGTCAACAAGATCCCTTTGCGAGGACGTTGCTGTACTCTGAAGTTTCAAAATATTACACTTGGAATGCATCGAGAATAGCCTTTTGCAAACGTAAACAAGGAATTCCGGTTCCTGGGCAAGATGCTGTGGCAAATGATGCGTTTGGCCGGGTGTACACCGTCCATCACAATAATGCTGAGTGTTATTTACTGAGAATGTTGCTTCATACTGTTCGAGGACCAACATCTTTCCTGGCTTTGAGAACTGTTGATGGCGAAGTATGCCAAACATTCAGAGAAGCGTGCCAAAAGCTGGGTTTACTTGAGAATGACCAACATTGGGAAATGACACTTTCTGAAGCAGCTTTAACTTGTTTTCCAGCGCAAATTAGAAACCTCTTCGCCATTACTTTGACGACAAGCAACTCATCAAATCCGAACAGCCTGTGGGAAAAATACAAGGAAATCATGAGCGAAAATGTACTTCATGATGCCCGTAGGAATAACGCTGACACCAACATAACCAACATAAACTTTTCACCACAAATATTTAATGAAGCACTAATTCTTTTAGAAGAAAAGTGCGTAGCGATGATCGGCAAAACACTGCTCCATCTGGGAGTACAAGCTCCAGAGAAACGTGCTTCCGACCATCTTCACATCGAAGTCATGAGGGAGCCCAATTACAACGTCGAAGAGTTGGCGCATTACGAGCAAACAATATTCCACTTTTGGTGGACGATCAGAGAATAGTGTACGATACCATCATGGAACGCATAAGAACATCGAGTGGTGGCCTACTTTTCTTACATGCACCTGGCGGCACAGGCAAAACGTTTCTAATAAATCTCATACTGGCTGAGATACGCATGCGGTAGGAGGTAGCGTTTGCAATTGCATCATCTGGCATAGCGGCCATCCTAATGGCTGGAGGACGAACATCCCATTCAGCCCTGAAGTTACCTATCAATATTGCTACAAATGAGAACCCTGTTTTCAATATAAGCAAGAACTCTGGTCAAGCTCAAGTGCTAAAACTGTGCAAATTTATAGTATGGGACGAGTGCATGATGGCACACAAAAAATCATTAGAAGCTCTTAACCGTATACTACAAGACCTAAAAGGGAGTAGTGAACTGATGAGAGGAACATTAGTGATCTTGGCTGGTGACTTTCACCAAACGCTGCCCATAATTCCGCGGTCAACACCTGCTGATGATCTTAACGCCTGCCTCAAAGCTTCAGCTCTGTGGGAAAAAGTGCAGAATCTCCAATTGTCAACAAATATGCGAGTTCGCATTCATCGAGGAAGAAATGCACAGCAATTCGCAGCGAAACTGCTTCAGATTGGCAATGGCACTTTCCCCATTGATCCACAGACAGGCGAAATCACATTGACTGAAAATCTGTGTCAGTTAGTGTCGTTAATAGAGCAGCTGATTCAGAAAATATACCCAAACATAGCCCAAAAACTTCAGAAACCATGATTGGCTATGCGAGAGAGGCACCCAAAAATGACAGCGTGGATCAAATTAACGAACAGATACAGAACCAATTACCAGGCACCGCCACCACATACAAGTCATTTGACTGTGCAGTGGGTACTGATGATGCCGTTAATTACCTGCTGGAATTCCTGAACTACCTTGAGCCACCTGGAATGCCTTCTCATATCTTGAAGTTAAAGAAAGGATCATCAATAATGCTTCTGCAGAATCTGGACCCACCAAAACTATGCACTGGAACACGGCTCTGTGTCAAAAATACATTACTAAATGTCATCGAAGCCACGGTATTAACGGGAAAGGAAAAAGGAGAGGAAGTATTCATACCTCGCATACCGTTGATACCAACCGACCTACCATTCAGCTTCAAACGAGTCCAGTTCCCAGTTAGACTGGCATTTGCCATGACCATCAACAAAGCTCAAGGACAAACCCTTAAGTTTGCAAGCATAAATTTAGAAACTCCTTGCTTCTCTCATGGCCAATTGTATGTGGCATGCTCAAGAGTAGGAACTTCACAAAATTTGTATGTTTCAGCTCCGGAAGGAAAGTCAAAAAATGTGGTTTACAAACAAGCATTGCGGTAAAACCTAACAAATCAGGATAATGACATTTAATTTATTAACATTTGCATTCTTGCTTAGCGTTTAAGAATGATTTTAGTTTTCCTTTCAAACTCTACATATTTTCCTTTCAAACTGTACATATTTCAAACTGTACATATTTATTAACTGTACATCAATTGTGAACACCTAATAATCACATTCCGAGACGCCGCCAGACTCGGAGGGCTTAGCTGCGAAGGGCGTGCCGTAGACACGTTGGTAGCAGCTATGACTTATATAATGCAATAATTTTTTTTCTTACATAATGCAATGAATTTACTTCTTTCACAGTGAAAACACAATGTATAAGATTCACAGTCCTATATGTTCCCGTGTGATTTTTATCAGAGTTTTGCATCGTAAACCCCGAGCAACGTCGGGTATTCGCTGCTAGTAGATAAATAAACAGGGATTCATACAGTAAAGCAGAACGTTATTACAACTAATCAAAAGCAACGATTTTTCGAAAAGGGCTTGAAAGTTATCTTTAACCACAAGTTGGGCAAGAGCCGTGGACTGTTTACCATTTTTAATCTCCCGAGCATGTTCATCCAACCGTATATCAGCCGTACTTTTAGTGCTACCAATATAAAACTTCAATTCCTTATTAGGAGAAAGAAGGGGTACCACATATACCCCAGCATGGCATTTAGTTTTCCTTATCCTTAAATTTATCAGTCATTAAACAAAGTGGTAACAATCGAGTGAGCGGGTCTAAAATTAAACTCTGTGCAAAATTGGATAAAGGGACAAACATTTTTTGGGAGATATGGAAACTGTCTTTAAATGGAATACGGTCGTTATTGGAAATGAGTTTAGAATTGGACTGAACAAATTTACGGCCTATTAATTCCTTGCTATTTATGCTTTTATTAATTCCTTGTAATTTATGCTTAATACGGCACTTGACAATTTGTCTTTCTAATTTGCATTATAAACGTGGTCAATTTAATTTTCTTGTTTGTATTTAATATATTGATGTATTAGTGTTGTTGTTGTTGAGACCCAGACCGTCCGACCTACCAGAAAGGTGTAAGGTAACTGCTTGGACGGTCGGGAAGTGCCACCCAATTTAGACCGGAACCCAGTGGGGGAGGCATCCACAGGGACCGTACCCTCCTTCCCCTACCACCAACCTCTCGGAAGGACTTACGGACCCACATGTTTAACGTGATCGTACTCCGCATGAACACGGCGGCATTTGTGGTAGCGTGCAAATCTAGCGCGCAAACCACGGGGATACCGCACCCGAGATGGCCAACAGCACGCGGCGTTCCGAGGTGGTCACCCACCAAGTACTAACCGCGCCCGATGCTGCTAGACTTCGGTGATCTAACGAGAACCGGTGTTTTCAGCACGGTACGGCCGTTGGCCCTTGATGTATTAGTGTGTTTTTACTTTCCTTATATATACATAATGTATAAAGAAAGTATTGTGACAGGGTCGAAAATTTGAATTCGAGTTTTCGACGGGAGAGCACGTTTCAAACATCCCTGATCACGAATCAAACATTTTTTAAGTGATGTCTGTGTGTGTGTCTGTGTGTGTATGTGTGTGTGTGTGTGTCAGTGAGTCTGTGGAGACGATAACTGACGAACGAATGGACCGATTCGAACGAAATTTCGTACAAAAATCACAATCCGTAAACACTGGAAGCCTAGTGTTTTTATGCGCAATCGAATGTTCAGAATCCCCCTAAATATTCGAATGAAATTTTGAAAAAATCGTCAAAAAATCAAAACCGCTAATAAAGTTACGCAAATAGACATTTCATATGTAATTTTTTATTAGAAAACGATTCACATAAATTTTAGAACGCTAACATGAACCATTTTTGAGATATTGCACATTTTTCAAAAAAATTATCAAAAAGTCATATAAAATAAAAAAAAAAATTCCAATTGAGAAACACGTTCACTTTTCATATGTAATACCATGCGATAAATTAGGTGACATCATTCTCGTGGATCTAGCTCGTTCCATTCATGAAGAAAGATACTTTGAGTAATACTTTTGTATTTGAACGCCAATAGTCATTTTTCTGCTGTAAGAATAACTTATTTCTTCGTCCATAACGCTTGGCGAGATTTTGGCGACGAATTTGGCGGAATGTCGCCAACTTGGCAAATGTTTGAAATGTTGCCAAATTAACGAAAATCTTGCCAAATGGATAAAAACGACACTAAATCAATGAAAATGACGACTAATTGTCGAAAATTCAATATCTTGGAAAGAATATACTACAAAAAAATTTTTTTTTACTGTAAAAGTAGTAAATTCATTACATTATATAAGGAAAGTCATGTGTTGCCCACATCAGATTTTTTGTAATGATGACGATTGTTGCATGCAAATTTGGCCTACCAAGTGGATGGTATTTAAGCATGTTGTTTGCGAATTGCATTTAATGCCACTGGGGAAAGGTATAAAGATGTCCGAAAGCGTTCTGGCTTTTAATTTTTATATATACGTCTATAGGAGGTTATTAAATAAATTTTTTAAAATCTAAAGATTTGTCTTTAATTTATTACTTAATCGTTTTATAGTTATAACGTGTTACCACTCTTAGTATAACTAATGCCTTTATAATTAACTAGATATAATTTAATACCTTTATAACTAACCTTTATAATTAACTTATTTATACCTTTGTAATTAACTTAATACACGGCAAAACATTTTGCAACATTTGCTCATTTTTACTTTCCTTATATACATATAATGTATAAGGAAAGTATTGTGACGGGGTTGAAAATTCGAATTCCGAGTTTTCGACGGAAGAGCACGTGCTTAAACATCCCTGAACACGAATTAGACGTTTCTGAGATGATGTCTGTGTATGTGTGTGAAAGTATGTGTGTGTGTGTGAAAGTATGTGTGTGTGTGTGTGTGTGTGCGTGTGTGTGTGTGTGTGTCAGTGAGTCTGTAGAGACGATAACTGACGAACAAATGGACCGATTCGAACTAAATTTGTACAAAAATTATAATCCATGAATATTGGAAGCCTATTGTTACTTTCCTTATATACATAATGTATAAGGAAAGTATTGTGACGGGGTCGAAAATTCGAATTCGAGTTTTCGACGGGAGAGCACGTTTCAAGCATCCCTGATCACGAATTAAACATTTTTGGAGTGATGTCTGTGTGTGTGTGTGTGTGTGTGTGAAAGTATGTGTGTATGTGTGTGTGTCAGTGAGTCTGTGGAGACGATAACTGACGAACGAATGGACCGATTCGAACCAAATTTGGTACAAAAATCACAATCCGTAAACACTGGAAGCCTATTGTTTTTATACGTAATCGAATGTTCAGAACCCCCCTAAATTTTCGAATGAAATTTTGAAAAAATCGTCAAAAAATCAAAACCGCTAATAAAGTTACGCAAATAGACATTTCTTATGTAATTTTTCATTAGAAAACGATTGCTATAAATTTTAGAAGGCTAACATGAACCGTTCTCGAGATATTGTGCATTTTTCAAAAAAATTATGAAAAAGTCACATAAAAAAAAATTCCTATTGAGAAACATGTTCACTTTTCATATGTAATACCATGCGATAAATTGAGTGACATCATTCTCGTGGATCTAGCTCGTTCCATTCATGAAAAAATATACTTTGAATAATACTTTTGTATTTGAACGCCAATAGTCATTTATCTGCTGTAAGAATAACTTTTTTCTTAGTGCATAACTCTTGGCGAGATTTTGGCGACGAATTTGGCGGAATGTCGCCAACTTGGCGACTTTTTGAAATGTTGCCAAATTAACGTAAATTTCGTCAAATGGATAAAAATGACGCCAAATCAATGAAAATGACAACTAATTGTCGAAAATTCAATATCTTGGAAAGAATATTAGTATCTACTATAAGAAAAACCTATTTTTTTACTGTAAAAGTAGTAAATTCATTACATTATATAAGGAAAGTCATGTGTTGCCCACATCAGATTTTTTTTATACGCCATCGAATGCTCAGAACACCCTAAATTTTCGATTGAAATTTTGAAAAAATCATCAAAAAGTTAAAACATTTAATAAAGTTACGAAAATAGTCATTTCTTATGTAATTTTTCATTAGAAAACGATTAACACAAATTTTACAACACTAGAATGAACCGTTCTTGAGATATCGCACATTTTACAAAAAAATTTTCAAAAAATCGTATAAAATAAAAAAAAATATTGCCTATTGCGAAATATGTTCACTTTACGTAAGTAATATCATGCAATAAATTTGGCTACATCATTCTCGTCAATCTAGCTAGTTCCATTCATGTGAAAAAACACTTTAGGTAATGCTTTTGTATTTGGACGCTAATAGTCATTTATCTGCTACAACAATAACTTATTTCTCTGCCCATAACGTTTGACAAGATTTTGGCAGAATGTCGCCATCTTGGACTCTTTTTTAAATGTTGCCAAATTAACGAAAATGACGCTAAATCAATGAAAATGACAACTAGATGATGAAAGTTCAATATCTTGGAGAGAACATAAGCGCGTAGACTATAAGAATAACCCATTTCTCCGTCCGTCCGTAACGTTTGGCGAGAAATTTAGCGGGACATCGTCAACTTGACGACTATTTTAAATGTTGCTAAAATGACAAAAATGTCGCGAAATCGATAAAAATGACGCCAAATGGGAAGTAATGGCTCGCAAATGCTGATTTCCGTCATATGACGGGCATACCTTCTAGTATAAAAGAAATACTCTTCTCTCCGTTTGTCTGTAACACTTGGTGATGCATTTGGCAAACTTAGCGAATAATTTAGCAAAGTATTTCCAACTTGGCGATATTTTACCGGATATTGACAAAAATATCGTCAAAATTGCAAAAATGACGTTAAATTAATGAAAATTTCACCTAATTGATGACGTAATTATTAAGGTAGTTTAATATATGGACTATATCGCTTATTGAGGATGCTATTACTATTGATGACTATTTATTTAGAGTTTCACGAAGGTATAAGTTAATTGAGCATTTGAAATAGTTTCACATATTGTCATCCGGAAAATCGCCAAATGTACAATTCAATGATAAAAACACAGGGCTGTGGATCTTATACATTATTTTTTACTGTAAAACTAGTAAATTCATTGCATTATATAAGGTAAGTCATGTGCTGCCTACAACAGATATTTTAAAGCTACTTTGTTGATAATTTTGGCAAACTACCAGAACAGCCGCAATTACAGGCGTTCATAAAAATTCCAGCTTCATTCTTAAATATTCAGCTAATTATCGTCTGCCGAAACTTTATTTTTGTATTTTTATATATGTTATCATAACTATCAAGAACCTTACTCCCCATTATGGACAGCTGATTATCCTTAAACTTTCAGTAACATGCTTGCAAATGTTTTACAGTGTACCTTTGAAATGCTTGCAAATGTTTTACAGTGTACCTTTATAATTAACTTTTATAAAATATTAAATTGCTTATTAAAATTGCTTTATTTCTGATACCGTCATATAAACAAAGTTAGACTGGACTAAATAAAGGATGAATTCCACAGTCCAAAACGCTGAAGTTAGAAAATTTAAACTTTGCGTGCACCTATAAGTAATGAGAAAAATCTAAAATATGTTGTTAGAAAATTCTTAAACATAGAATGTTTTTGTTCCGCTATCTTCCAGCTATAAATCAAGAATGGTTAGACACACAAAGTTTGCTTTTGTACAGGAAATCATTATGTACAGGAATCATTATGTACATATCATTACGTACAGGAAAATAAAATATCCCAAATTTTCTTAATTGACACAATTGATGCACAATCAACCGTTCTTCTGATATTTTAATTTCTATTTATAGTACACATTTTTTTTTATATTTCAAAATTCAATAGTTTTTATGCAGTTTTTAATTCCATTTGTAAACAGAATTATGCTTCAAATACCGAAATCGTTCGTTGGTTATTCTTCTGACCAAACGGTTGAAAATGTTTTTTACGTTCTCATACGTAGTATTGAGAAAGTATTGTTTTCACGAAAATTTTCGATTTCGAGATTTCGATGCCAATATATGTTTTAAGATCTCTTGAACATGTTTTGACTTTTTTTTGGTGTGATGTTCTCTGTCTGTCTGTCAGTCAGTCTGTCTGTATGTATGTATGTCTGTGGTCGATTTGTTGTGCACATGATAGCTGGCGCAAATATTATTGGGTTTTTAAGAAACATTATATCCGGCTTTGTTATCAAATATCAGGAACTAGATAGATTTTTTTAAAATTCGAACAAGAAATTCGAAATTTATTGATATTTTATATTTAGTTAACATGGCACAAAATTTAACAAAATTTAACATGCCAGCACAAAATTTAACAAAATTTAACATGGCAGCACAAAATTTAACACAATCATGCATAAAAAGGTTTATTTAAGGATCAATGATCACAAGACTTTATGGTTTCAATTATTGTTGTGAAAAATAGCCGCGATATAATTTTTACTTTCCTTATATACATAATGTATAAGGAAAGTATTGTGACGGGGTCGAAAATTCGAATTTGAGTTTTCGACGGGAGAGCACGTTTCAAGCATCCCTGATCACGAATCGAACATTTTTGAGGTGATGTCTGTGTGTGTGTGTGTGTGTGTGAAAGTATGTGTGTGTGTGTGTGTCAGTGAGTTTGTGGAGACGATATCTCATGAACGAATGGAGAGATTCGAATGAAATTTGGTACAAAAATCACAATCCGTGAATACTAGAAGTCTATTGTTTTAAAACGCAATCGAATGTTCAGAACCCCCCTAAATTTTCGAGTGAAATTTTGAAAAAATCATCAAATAACCAAAACCTTTAATAAAGTTACGCAAATAGCCATTTCTTATGTAATTTTTCACTTAGAAAACGATTGACAAACTTTAGAACGCTAGCATGAACCGTTCTCGAGATATTGCACATTTTTCAAGTAAATTTATCAAAAAATCCCATAAATTAAAAAAAAATATTAACTGTTAAGAAACATGTTCACTTTTCATATCTAATATCGATGAATTGGGTGACATCATTCTCATGGATCAAACTCCTTCCATTCACGAGAAAAGATACTTTGAGTATTTGAACGCCAATAGTCATTTATCAGTTGTAAGAATAACTTATTTCTCCGCCCATGACGCTTGGCGAGATTTTGGCGACGAATTTAGCGGAATGTCGTCAACTTAGCGACATTTTTAAATGTCACCAAGTTAATAAAATTCTCGCCAAATGGATAAAAATGAGGCTAAATCAATGAAAATGACGACTAATTGAAGAAAATGCAATATCTTGGAAAGAATATAAGTATCTTCTATAAGAATAACATTTTTTTAAACTGTAAAAGTAGTAAATTCATTGCATTATATAAGGAAAGTCATGTGCTGCCCACATCAGATTTTTTTATTCGTGACGTTATTAGACCCCTAGGGGCAAGTTGTCCTCCTCCAGTCGATACATTGTCCAGAAGGGTATCAATGGAAAGATTTTTCTAATTCCTTTAAAGTGAAGGGTAACACTCTATAATTATAATTATTTGGATTTATGATACCGATTTTTCAATAATTTTCTTGTAAAATTTGAAAAAAAAAAAAGCTATCAAAAATGGATTCTGGGGTGAGGAAGTCGAGTTGTGCCACACTCCAGATAATTTTTATTAGTGATTGAGTTTTAGACCTAAATGTATGAGAAGGTTGAAAATAAGGTAACACACAGTGATAGGAGATAAAATATCGTTTTGCATACCGCAGTTTCTATGGAAACAGAACTAAAAATGGGAGCCCTTTTTATGAATTAATTTTAAACTCATTTTATTCATCAGAACTTTTAGTAAATGCATAGAGGTCCCATTGAGCGACAATTAGCCCTTTTGCCCACTTTAAGCGTAATGGAAATGGCTATATGTATATAAAATGTAGTGTTTTCTTGAAAGTTTTCAAACCCGATATTTTGTCAGAATACAAATAAAGGGGGGCCCATAATTAAAGTAAAGGTGTTTAGAGCCCGATAGTGAGAAAACTGTTGGGCCAAACTCAGCCAAATTTGCAGTAAATACTATATAGAAAATGAGGTTTTGATTTTTAAAAGAAGAAAAAAAAGTTCGGATTTTTGCCACCGCGGGCCAAAGTGTAAGGTCCATTTTTGGAGTAAAATAGGCATAGGAATACAGAAAGTTAACATTTTACATGCATTTTGAAAATAACATCACATTTACATTTTGTACGTATTTAGTACATTTTATATTTTTATTTAAATCTCCCATTTACATACGTATGACATTCATTTTTATATTGGTATCATTTATATGTGTGATTCAATATGTTTTTCTTGCATATGTTCCAAAAAGTGCATTCTCTGAACAGCATTCTCTACTGTAGAATGCAGCAGCTCTTCATTGATTTGCTTGACGTACAATGTTATTCGGTCCTTCAAAGTAGCTAAATTATCGACATTTCCTTGGTATGCCATGACCCCACATGATTGACATGACCCCACGTTATATGACCCCACAACCAAAAGTCTAAAGGGTTCAGATCTGGCGAACGGGCTGGCCACTTCATAGGAAACGCTCAACTAATTATTCGGTTGTTGGTAAAATGCTGTCGTAGGACTTCCCGTACGCGCAATCCAATATGAGGGGGTGCTCCATCCTGCATAAATATCGTATGGGACACATGATTGCTAAAATGCTTGATAAAATGTAAGTGCAAATGTGAATGTAAAATGTGATGTCAATATCAAATTGCATGCAAAACGTTAACTTTCTGTACTGCCTCTGCCTATTTTACTCCAAAAATGGACCTTACAGCGCCACTTTGGTCCGCGGTGGCAAAAATCTGAATATTTTTTTTTTCTTTTAAAAATCAAAACCTCATGGTCTAAATAGTATTTACTGCAAATTTGGTTGAGTTTTGCCAAACAGTTTTCTCACTATTGGGCTCTAAACACCCCTACTTTAATTATGGCTACCCTGTATTTTACAATTTGAATACATAGTGATGAATTAACACACATTTGTGACGAATGAGCAGCCTGCAAAGAAAAATTCAGAAGATACATTTATATACTATGATATGGATTGGGATATACTATATGGACATGAAGTAATATGGTATACTAGAAAATGTACTGGGGATTTAAAGCAGGGATTAATTGAATTAATTCATTCAATTTTTCAAAAAGCGTAAACACCTCTGCGTAAGTGCCCCGTCCGTTAAACGGGCATAATACTACCTATATAAGCACATAGATACACTTTAGACCGCTGCGCGGTCGCGTAATGCGGCTTGGGTCCGGCACATCGACCGCTATGCCCCAAAACGACTGTGCATTATGTCCTAAATACGCCTTTCCCTTTGTGCGAGCGTAATACGTCCTAAAGAATCTTTGATACGCCTTAATTAAGCTCTTTTGATGCGTCTTTCAACCCCTGCACGGGCATACACTCTAAATAAACTCTTTTGATATACCCTAAATAAGCGCGCGACGCACAATAAAATGGGCAGGAGGGGGGGGGGGGGTGTTAAACTTACTTAACATCAAGAGTACGTTTTCCAAATTAAAATACTTTTAATAAAAAAGTCCCCCGGGACATCATGTTTGTTTTTATCATCCAGTTTGCTTCTTATCGTGTTTCCAGAACCTAAGGACAAAATCATACTCTTAAAGAACTTCTTAGAGGCTGTGTCTGAGAATGCAAGTGATATCAAAGCAAGTTTCATGACAAATTCCAGGAAAAGGGAGTCGCCATATCGCAATCTTAGCTTATCGGTGTTTATGCGCTTTCGTGAGGGAGAGAATGTACGACCTGATCGTGTTTGCTAAATTCTAAGGTTTGTAAAGAAAAAAAAAAGCCATACATTTAAAACTTATAAAAATTAATGAACGGATGGCTCCAATGACATTTTTTTTGTTTGTTTGGGAACAGTATGTAATATTTAAATGAGTTGCTGTTAAATTATAAAAATCGGATTGTCAGTCAATTTTTTTTTTAATATCACAATTTTAAAATCGGGCACGTCTTAAAAAACAAAATGTGTACATTTTTTTTTTAAATTCACAAAAATTCGATTATTTGCAGTACAAATTCCGTTAAAAATTTGTTTGAAGGAGAATTCCTCGATCTTTCTAATGGTGTTGAGGTGAAATGATAATATTTTCAATCGTTAAAGAATCTATTTGTTCATTGTTCAAAAATCATGCAAAATGGCATTTCAGCATTTTTAGAACAGAAAAACTAATTTGAATTTAAAAAGAAAATCTCAATGAGGTGTATCCTCTCGGGAGCCGAGATACCTTTGTACCAAATTTCATGACCGTACAAGCTTACATTTTCTGCAAAAAGCAACACAAACAGACAGTACCCTATTAAGGCAAAGTCCCTCTTGGTATGGGCCCAGGGCTCCATCGCAAAGGGACCCCCGAAGCCGACTTATGTTAAAAAGAACAAAAGTATCGAAGTATTTATCGAAGATGAGACAATTGTTTGCAATTTGAACAGTTTTTAACAAGTGAGAATTTCAAATTTATGCAGAGTGCAAATTTATATATATTTGACAACAAACTTATCAGAAGTGCCATTTTCATTAATTAAAATACACTACCCATATAAATAGAGAAAAATTCTGATATTCAGTTGGGCGGGAGTGTACCCACTTTTTAGTTATCTATACTATGAGTAGGGGGAGGGGAACTAATGTTTTCTTGGGCCCAGGGCTCAGAGAACTTAGTAGGGCTCTGAATGGCATTTTCTTTTCTTATTTGTCGAGTGGGTTTCTCATCTTATTATCATATCTCTTTTTATTTAGATATATTTTATTATATTTTCTCAAGATTTTAAGGTGAGAAAAATAAACCACCGAGGACCTATTCTACGTATGGGTATGTGGATTTCCAAATCCCCGCCCCCCATCCCTCTGCGCTGTGACCTAGAAAGCTTCAACTCTGCATACATATAGCACAGACTACGGGACAGAACCTAACGCATCCCACAGTTTTATCCCCTCCCGAAGTGGACAAAATAGGAGGAGCAAAAGTTACTTCCAGACCCCCCCCCCCCCACACACACACACACACTGGAGCTATCCCAGTGACTTAGAAGGCTGCAACTTTGCACACTTATAGTATAGACTACGAGACAGAATATATCACAGCAGGATTTTCGATTTTTTTCCAGGGGACGAATAAAATCGGGAGGGCCAGAAAGTCTTTCCAGACCTTCTAGGAGGAGCAAAAAATTACTTCCAGATCCCTCCCCCCCCCCACACACACATACATACACTGAAGCTGACCCATTGACTTAAAAGGCTGAAACTTTGCATACTTAAAGTATAGCCTACGGGACAGAACATACCACAGCAGGATTTTCGATTTTCTTTTCCAGGGTACGAACAAAAGAGGGAGGGTCAGAAAGTCTTTCCAGGCCTTCTAGACTTTATTGTTTACTTACAGAAGATTTTTTCATACAGTATCGACCACGGAACAGAACGTAACGGAACGGCATATTCAATTTCTCCCCCCGGGATCTGACAGAATGGGTTGCCAAAAAAAAAGCCTTTTTCCAGATTCTACAGAGTCTCCCTGATGACCCAGAAGGCTGAAAATTAACATATTTATAGTATCATAACCACTGTATAGAAACTAACTGAGCTAATTTTCGATCAAGACTATTTTCGACGCAAAGCGCCATGCATTGTTAAACGAAATAAAACTTATTAAAAAGTTTTGATGTGGGCTGCACGCGACTTTCCATGCAAACTCTTCTCTTTATTTCTTCACGTTCTCTTTATGCTTCAGTAATTCGTTAAATTAAGTTTAATTGCACAAAATAACACGCATAATTATTTGAAATTGCACTGAATTTGCACTTTTAATTCAATTTTCATTTGGTAATTGGACTTGTGAAGCAGCGAAATTGCATTAAAAATAAAAGTATCTTGAGAATGGTTAGTCTTAGAGTAATGGGGTCGGTCTTATTCTTTTATCGTCAAAAATTATGTATAAAACAATTATTTAATTGATATATTTGAGCATACGTAGTCTTTTATTTTATATTTTGAAGATTTTTGAGGGACCATTCCGCTATTTTCCTGAATCGAATAGCTATTTTCCTGAATCGCACCAAAATTTTATAAGCACCAGAGTTTCCCACAAGTGACTTATCCACCAAATTTTGTTAAATTTAACCAATTCGTGGTTTAGCTAGAGAGGGTACAGAAAATTTTTGCGAGCCATTTCGCAAAAACAGGCAGGTTTTTTTACCCCGAATTGTACCCAAATCTAATCAACATCAGAGTAACATGAAATTTTATGAAATCTGGTCCATTAGTTTTTGACTTAAAGTGGATACATTCATTGCACAGACACACATACACACGAAATAGTTTTCTCGTATACTAGAGATTCCAAAACGTGTAGATCCGTCGAAAACCAAAGTAGCGATTTTCGACATGATTCCAAAATTTTCCCTATACATTACCATGTATTGCAGGGAAAGTAAAAAGTTACAACCGAATTTTTCGAGAGTGTTAATTTCCTTGTCTTTGACAATCTTGAATACTAGCGGTTGTGTATTTCCATGAAAGGATTTGACACTAAAATCAGCCGCGAAGTCCTTTTGCAACAATCGTTTGAAAAGTTACAATTCTCGACATATTAATCATCCGGAGAAGGTGAGAGCATAGGGATAAACTTTCGCTCCGTCTTCCTCTCAACGCTCGAGCGACAAACGTTGCAACATCCAGTAGCAAAAATCGGAAAGGTAACTTCCTGATGGAAAACTTCCCAGGTGAGAAGTTTGGCGATGAAATTCCCCGCCGCCAAACCTGCATTGACTAGAATCGGCTGGAAGTGCCAGGCATCAGTCAGCGTCCAGCGGCTATCCAAGTCAACTTGTCCAGAAGAATCTTTGGAAGTGATTATCAGCACTGATATCCAACATGAACGGAATGACCAATGGGACGACTAATGGTGTGACAGGTAAGATGCATTGCATGATTATGGGATTTTAGATTTATAAACAGCCTGTGGTAGGATTATACCCCTTTAGCGATGGATTAAAATATTTTATAGCTAGGTATTATGCCGGTTTTATTTGTATAAGCACTCAATTTATGCACAGTAAATCCAATTAATGTGTTACTGTGCGTAATGTTTGGAATTTTAAATTTTACCGTACTACTCATCACTAAATACATATATAATATTTAAATCCAATATTTGTGTACAAAAAAAAAGTTGTGGCTTAATTAATATTTCTTTGTATATAAGTATTATAAAATCTCCATTAATTTTACTTTCTCATAGAGTTGCATAAATAAAGTATACTTTTTTCGAAAATTTTAAAAGTCGAGATTTTTTGTGGATAAGTGCGTTTTATGATATCCTGGACCCATTTCGAACATTTTAGAACGATTTTTGTCTGCGAGTGTATCTGACGTGCTAACACGATAACTCAAGAACTGACGAACTTACCGCTATCAATGTGTATCTACACATTATGACTATCTGAAAATGTGAACTATGTAGGATTTTTAGTCATTTTCATGATTAGATCTCGAATTGTTCTGAAATATTAGATTTTCATAGCATTATTTACTATAGAGAAACATAATATTTCATAATAATGAAACATAATATTTCATAATAATGAAACAATATTTCAAAATAGTGAAACATTATAATATTGGGAAAACGTAATGTACTACCGCCGATGCTGGAATATGATAATGTTAATTGTGCTATGAAAGTATTGGGAATTAAAATATCATATACTTGACAAATGATTCGGATTTATCGACATAGCAAGGTTATTGGCAAAATAATTTAACAAAAATTTTTGCAAGACATTTTAAAAGAATAACTTCAAAACGAAAGCTAATAATAATATAAAATATTTTGTAAAGATATATCATTGAAATATATATATATATATATATATATATATATATATATATATATATATATATATATATATATATATATATTATAATGATTATAATGATTATAATTCAAGTAGACATAAACAATATGGATGTATGGGAAAATCAAGAGAAGATTCTATTTTGCTTTAGATTTGAAGCATTACGAACGATAAGCATTTTAAGAACATTTTTTAGCATTAAGAGCGATAGTATAACCAATAATTTTTTTAAAGTATTTTAAAAGAATAACTTGAAAACGAAAACTAATAAAGTATAAAATATTTTGAAAAGCAAATTTTTTGTCTTTTTGATAATGATATCATGCTGTAGATTTGTATTGAAGCATTACCATAGTATGACCAAGAAATATGCAATTTTAAATAGGAGAAAATGGTTAGTGTCGATAATGACAATATTTTCTTTATTTAATCAGATATTTGTGTACATACTCGTGGGAAAATTTATGCACAAATATAGGTGAGTATAGGTGAATATCGTTCTCATCAAATGCAATGAAGTGCTTAATAAAATTTAAAAGTACAAGATGTCCAGTATTACAGGGAAATGGACATGTCTGCTTTCAGCAATGAGCATCTGGAGAACTATCTTGTCGAAACAACAGACTGGATGCGGTTCAAAATGTTCGCCATCTTATTTTATACTGAAATGAATACTTCACACACTTTTTAAATTTTTATCCAACTACAAATGCTCGAAAATTATTTAACTGATTCAAGCTCACGAGTAAAATATGAAACCGTAACAAATCTAAAAGAAAAAATAAGATTCATTAGTCACAGCATACAAGGTTGATTAATCAACCTTGTATGCTGTGATTAAGAATTTTTTTTAATTTTTGCATTTTATTAAGACATTAGTTTGAGAGAATTATTATATTTATAGCTTAATAAAAATGTTTTGAATCATGATCCAACTATCGAAATATGTTAAATACGTCAAACAGACGCTTCCTTTTTGACTGAAACGATCTGTCCCTGTTTTGTCAAATATTTTGAATCTATAGTACCTCTGAAATATATACAAAATCGAATTGCTAAAAACGTGAAGTTTGCAAAAAAGACTAGTATATATGCATTTGAAAATTAAAGAAAGATCATTTATATTGATCACGTATTATGTTGTGATATAGTTCATCATTAGTATTTGTATTGATCACGTTTGTATGCTTACACTGTACCAAAAGGGGTATATATTGAACAGAATGTTGAATGGGTTTAAGGGAAAGACAGTCTAAAATTGGATAAAATCGCAGATTTATGATGTCATTCAAGGGAATTTACTAGATTTTGCAGTTTGGATTGGAGGGGGGGGGGGCATCTTTGATACTCTTTAAATGCACTCTCCTGTATAAGTTGTGCAGTAGATTTCTACGATGAGGTAGGTGGATTCAACGTTTTGTCATCGGTTTAGGTTGACGTCAATATTCAAATTTCAAATCTCTTTGTGCAACTTTGCAAATAATTTTAACTTTGAAAGCATGACACTGTTTCTGTAAAGCAATTACACTTATTATTAGTATTCCATGTTGAATTAATGATTTGTTTCATTTCGAATAAAGCATATATTTTAATATTTTCAATGCATTTCCCTACCTTGTTTAGAAAATAATAATTTTGATTACACTCTTCGTTGTTTATCGGATAGGATTACAAATATGTTAAAAATTCGAGACATTGAGAAATCCAAAACGCGTAAGGTGGTCAAACACTTTGTAAAAATCAGGATATGTGCTTTTAAAATTGGAGCTAGGCTGAAATCTGTTCTGAAGTTATAGCTATCAGATGCATATTCTGTATTCAAAGCTATAACAAAATATGTCACATAACATGCATTGCGAATTTATAATCTGATTATATGTACATACGACGTTAAAAAAATCTAGCCCAACCTCAAGAATAACTGAACTGAAATTTAATTCAAAACTTAGTTCGAAAAATATTATTAAACACATCCGATAGAACATCACGGTTTAAAAATTCTCATTGTGAAGTACAGGTTGTGACGTCAGTTCTAACGCTCACAACGCAGCAATCGGCTCAAAGCTATAAATTGAGCCTCTCTTTCCCGAGCGGAATCAAAACTTTTAAATTTTTATGCTTTTGGTTAAGAATTATTAGAAAATCAGATAATACAATATTAAAAAAAAAATAACTTGTTTTATTAGAATGCGGTTTTTGAAAATTTTACAGATTTGTGCTCATCTTCTATTTTCGAGTGCTGCGAAATAAGAAAATAAAAACTGAAACACGCATATTTCGATATAACTTAAAAGTAAATAGGAAGGAATCGTCCTACGGATTCGGTTTAAAGATTGTTAGAAAGAACATTTTTTGATCTGTCCGATGATATTAAGCTGGAAAGATTGTGATAATTATTTTCGATCACTAAGGAGCCGATTTGTGTGAATATTGATCAAAATCGTGCTTAGCCATAAAATAGCTAAAAAAAAACTAAATTAAAAATGAAAATCTCGCCAAGGTGCATCTATTGTACAGTGACGTGAAGCACCGCTGTAGCAAATTTGCCGCTGTCCGACGCTTCGATTTTTCGCCAAGATGACATACAGAAACACACACATTTTCTTTTATTATGTAAGATCAGTGTAAATCAATACTGACTCATGAACGTTTACAAAAATATTTTTAAAATGCAGATTTTTACCATGTTAAAATAAAATTATAATTAAAAAGGGAGTTAGATGTCGTTGGGATATTCGCTTAGGTGAAACGTTAGTTTTTTTTTTTTAATTTTAATGAAATATGTGCATTTTATTGTCCACTTTTATTACTTTTACGTTTTATTTGATTATCAAGTTTAGTAGAGGATGGGGGGGGGGGAGAATGAAAGGGACACTATTATTTATTTCTTAAATTAAACTCTTATATATTCACCTAGGGCTAAACGAAGGCTGAGATAATGATAGAAAGGCAAAACTTAACGTTACCTGTTTGAGTCCCAGGTGAATACTTTAATGAAACACACTTAAACAACGTAATTAAGCACAGATTAATAAAATAAAGCAGCATCCCTAGTAGCAATCCAATATTGGACCAATAGGGAAAAGTGGACATTTTAATGGAATTATCCCAATATTGGCTTAAAATATTGGGACAATATAACACCAATATTGGCGTTTCATTGGAAATATTTCCAATGTAACACAAATATTGGTATAATATTGTAATAAAACTATTTAACCAATATTGGAGGCCAATGTAACCCTAATATTTGCCCAATATAGGGATTACATTAGAAATATTTCCAATGCTATGATATGATATTCAATATTGGTCCAATAGTGAACGAATATTAAATGCTATTAGGGATACAGCTATTTCGAGGATATGTTGGATCCCCTCCTTCCGTGGAAAAAGGACCAGCATACTAAGTCAAAAATACGAAATGGACACAAATGAAGAAAGTCAGCATGGGGGGGGGGGTCTTTCTTTAGCAGAGAACCAGACTTTAATTAAAACCATCTCTATAGGTGGTAATTCTTTAATCTCTAGTATCAGTCTTTAAAAACACTATAATTTTTAGCATTGAACACCATGGGGGGGGGAGGGGAGTAAAAATATCTAATTTTACACTTTTATTTAGCCTAAAACTCCTAATGGCGCACTTTGGCAACTTTTGGTTTTGGCAGTTTAGAGGTTGGTACAGATCTATTTTTAATTAAGCAAAATTAACAGTTCAAGAGGTGGATGTAGTATAATAGTCATTCCGAGCCCTGATTACAGATTAGTTTAAAGATATAAGAAAAGGGTTCTAGCGGGTTTTTCATTTATTCCAAGTTGAGAACTGCCCGAGGTCCCTAACGAGATTCGGCCTTTTGGTAATCATAATCATGTTAGCTAAAAGTTAGTTCATTGGGAACATTTGGCAGTTCCCCCCCCAAAAGTTTAATTCGTCATTTATAATTTGAGATCTCATAGTTTTAATTTTAAAATCTTTTTTATAACAGAGTACCTTAAACATCTAGGGGATTTTCCAATCTTCCTAAGTATTTTTAATTTAATTGAGTTTTACAAGAATATCCCTATAATCCCCTATAACCGGCGAGTCATATAGTATTATGGGGCGAACGACCGATTTATAAAGTAAAATTTTTATTTTGATAGCTTAAATTTCCATTTACTATCAGGGGTACACCATATCAAGGAATATATATATATATATATATATATATATATATATATATATATATATATATATATATATATATATATACCCAAGTCATGGATTAATAGTCCGTCTGAGAGAGACAATCAGAGAGCAGAATGCTCAGCCCAGCTAATTTGAAACAGAAAACTAACACACAAGATTGGACTGCCTCATAACACAACAGAAATGTTCCAACGAGACAATACAAAACAAGAGTAAGAGGGTACCAACAAGACGAAAATAAAACAAAACGACACACACACCCATAAGCTAAGAAATAAGCGAAACTAGAACAAAAAGAGCGAAAAAAGGAAAACATTACCAAGGCACTCAGCTATCAGACTATGAAGAAAAATAAGAGTACTGGACAAGTCATTTACCAAATTACTAAAATTTTTCTGAATATGAAAGACTATAAAAGTTAAGACCAGAGATCGAAATGCATTTCTGTATAATCCTTTCGGGAAATAATGCAAAATGGTAGCCAAAATTAAATCCATGTTTAGAAATTGAAAATTAATTAAAATTCCCGTTTTTTGACAGTTTTCATGAATAAATAATATAATGGTTTAATTTAAAAAATAAATGCTTGTGTTCATTTCATGCCCTCTGCCTTGCTATATATATAAAACAAATTTTGTCCTTCCCCCACCCCCAGAAATGTTTAAAAATTTTAACATGGCGCCTGCATCGAAATCTCTGAATAACCCGCAACAGACTTTTCTCAAATTACTTTTACCAACATATAATACCTTGGTCTACATATCTGCATTTTGTAGTCTTTATTTTGGTTTCTTAATGCAGTCATTATTCAGAAAGTTTACATTACATTTATCGGTCGTAAAGTGATGGTTTGGACCTCATCAAGCGATCTAGACAGCTACTTTGCTTTCGTGCTAAACTGTATCAGCTTTACTTAGTTTGTAACGCAATCCGTTCCTCCTTGACAATTCCCCAGAAAAAGCTTCTCGCTCTCGGCAGCACAAACCTCTGTACTTGCCAGATTAAGGTAACCACTGGTACATTTACCTTACCATAACTAACTTCGAACATCGCGCTTTCATTTTTGGAACCGAGACAAATTTTTTTCTGTAACACTACTCGAACGCATGAAAAATCTGGGAGATTTTTCAAAAATAGTTAAAAAGTTGTGTTTGAAATTTACTTTCAATGTATCTAATGCTAACTTTGTAAAAGAAATTGTATTTTCTTCATATTTATGTATTATTGAAAAATTAAAATCTTCCTTTGTATTGTTTAATATAAGCATTAAACTCTGAGAAAACGGAGAAAAATTATTTGGCAGATTGAAAAAAAAAACTATTCATAAATAATTTGAAATCAGTTGATTTCAAGACTATTCCAATTTATGTATTCCATTTTTGAACACACGCTTTCCCTAACATATCTTTTTCTGTAAAGAAAACCCCTGAAAATAAAAATTGCAAAGCATTTTGGTGAAAATAAAGGTAAAAGTCTGTTTTATACATTCTTTCAAGTTTTCGTTTTTATTTCGAAGTACCATATTAATTTATATTTCGCGCAAATTTAACTTGACATTTTGAAAAATTGACAGCGCCCACTAAGTATATTAAACGATTTTATTAATTATATGCTTTATTATATAAAACCGATGGTTTGAATTCCAATCAATAGTTCATATAGACTTCAAAATCCAAATTCCAATTTTCATAGGTCAATAATGTATCATTAATTTTCATTCTTTAATTTGGAAAGCATATCTCGTTACTATGATAACTATCACATCGCCGTATGTGAAGTCACTAATTGAGCGTATAAATAAATACATACTACAGTATTGTTGGCATTGAATAATTATCACGTAAATTAAAATGTGTCGATTTTGGACAATGTATGCGTCGAAACAAAATGACTTATTCATACTCGCGTGCAAAATTTTAAATCAAAATGCAATTGAAATACATTTAATATTCTTTGACATAGATTAATTTGGAAAATTGCATGGCGTCAAAATACAAAACTATTGCAAAAATTGTCCTTCTCGAGAATGGAACGAGCAAAAGCCATGAGTAATGATCTGAATAGATTTGTTGCGTAATATTGTATAATCAAAGCGAACCCAATTGAATTACTACTTTTTCAATTTTATCAAATTTTATTTTATATTTTTTGGAAAACTTGCACTATCGTGAACTATTTGTTAGCGTTTTTCTAAAGTCTGTCATTCGTTTTCTAATGAATTTTCGAACGATTTCTATCGAATTTTCGAACCCGTCACAATTCTTTTCCTATACAGGGTGTCCCAAAAACATTGACCTCGGCTTTTATTCCTTAAATATTAATCTTAGACATATATAATAAATTACAAAGTTACGTAAAAAAAAGGTACAGAATTTTATGAAATCGATAAAAATTTTCACAGGATTAAATTTTAAGAAATACAAAATTTAAATTTTTATACGGCCCCCCGTACAAAAACATTTCTAATGAGTAAAATGTGCTCCATTCACTAATAAGGTGATATACAAAATTTCAGCATTTTACCATAAAAAGTCCCAGAGATATGTTTAAACAAAGTTGACGAGGGATTAATCACAATTAAAATGTAAATATTTACAGGAAGAATGCAAATGACGCAACGCAGAAATGCATCATAGACTTGTTATCAGGCGACTGCAGCTCTGTGTTGTCATGGATGGAAAACATTTTGAACAAGCTTTGTAATCTTCGTGTAAAGTTATTATTTCTACACAGTGTAGATACTTTTGTACTAATAAATAGCAAAATTATTTATTTATGTAATCATTGTTTTCTTTCGTAATTTGTGTATGACCCCTGAAATGCGATCTGCCGACAGGATTTTTTTCCCTCTCGAACCCATGTCGATGCATCAAAAAGTGGTTTAAGTCAGCATTTTTGTCTTTTCATATCTCTGGGACTTTTTATGATAAAATGCTGAAATTTTGTACATCACCTCATTAGTGTATGGGCACAGTTGAAAAGTTTTTTTACGGGGGCCGTATAAAAATTTAAATTTTGTATTTCTTCAAATTTATTCCCCTTGAAAATTTTAATCGATTTCATAAAATTCTGTACCCTTTTTCACGCAACTTTGTAATTTATTATATATGTCGAAGATCAATATTTAAGGAATAAAAGCAGAGGTTAATGTTTTTGGGACACCCTCTATATTACATATGTAGGGAAAGTTAAAAAAGTGCAACGAAAAAGCAAGTCGACAGTTCATATTTTACGTTACTGTGCTCTTGGCGACTTTTCCGGTTTAAGACAACCAATTAAAATATAATTGGTCAAATGTTGCGACAGGAACAATCTGCAATAAACTCTTTCGACAAGTTTTATAGATACCTGTAAATTTACAGTTTTCTGTGGGTCTTCTTCCTTCGAAGTGTATTGCGATGAATTCGCTAGAGACGCTAGATGATTACCTGATTTTGTCCAACCCCAGCATGTTCCTGAACTAATTTCGAACCTTAAAAATGTGAAAGGGAAAGCTGATTCACAGAAAGGGTAATCGTTCAAAAGATGACTTATGTAGTAAAACAATTGGAATTTTATTTTCATATTTTTGTAAATTTACTAGAAGATACACTCGATGATATTGTTCCAAAAATTTTAATAAATATTAAATTTAATTCCCATAAAATGAAATAAAATAATTTCTGTTCTCGCTAACCAAAATTATCTGCACAGGCAAATCGAAGAATAAAAAGTTTGTAAGCAAATTAGCGAATTACACACACTAGAAGATGCACCCGATGATATTGTTCCAAAAATTTTAATAAAATATTAAATTTAATTCCCATAAAATGAAATAAAATAATTTCTGTTCTTGCTAACTAAAATTATCTGCACAGGCAAATCGAAGAATAAAAAGTTTGTAAACAAATTAGCGAATTACACACACGCACAGCTTAGACAACATGCCTAAATGAAGTGAAGACTATAATATGGTTATATATAACTGTACGGTTTTTATTCTGTTTCAACTAACTGTTTAATACAGTAGGAGATATGAGTTTGAAAAATCTTTGCCTAAATGACTTGAAATATCAATGATCAATAATAATGATTATATATATATATATATATATATATATATATATATATAAATATAATCATTATTATTATTTGAAACCTATAAATTGAATTAAAGCCGTCTATCGAAATAAACGTAATTGATTAAATTCTGAAGTTACGATATACTTTTCGTCTAATAAATTTTGGGGAGTAAAAGTCTGCATAATACTCTTTCTATGAAAAGTTAAATTTTGTGTGTTTTTTAAATATCTGGACAACTCTCTTGGTCCTAGAAACTCAAAACATGGAGTGAAGTAGAGAAAAACCATATCAAATTAAAAAAAAAAAAAAAGTCCAAACCTATGGATTATATACGGAACAGATAAACAAACAAATAGATATATTAACGATTCTACAAAAATGGGAATATTTGAGTTCCATAGTGATATTTTTTTTTAATTTAGATATTTAAAAAAAAAAAGTTTTAATATTTTTCTGATTTTTTTTTTTTTTGATACTATAATTCTGACATTGTAATATCCCAAAACATAAATTCTAATACCACGAAAAAAAAAGTTCGTACAATAAAATATCATCCACATGCCATGTCCCATACCTATGATTTGTACATTTTGGTGATTTCCACTCCGTTGCAAAAAAATATATTCACCCATAAAAAAAAAATTGAACTACAGCCGCGAATTCTGAGTGCAAATGTCTTTTTAAGAGTTAATTGAGTCAAATAAACTGTCAGCGCCAATGATACTATAGGGATCACGCAGCTTGCATCGTGCAGAACGACGCAACTTTGCCAAACCCTGTTTATGACAATGTCAAACTGTTAATGAACATTTAACTTCGTCTACTTTAACTGAAATAACCAAAGTATTAAAACCAATCGCTCTACAATGACTTCAATGCCATCCGGTTTCGCTACGCAGCTGCATTATCCTCCATAAATCTGGAAATCTATTTAATTTCCCTTCTCTTAAATTCCTTTTGATATATTCATGAAATTATACGTATATTCATTGATGACTGGCGTAACGAATTCGCTCATTTCCTTTTATCGACCTTCACAATACGACACACCCAGACACTTTAAGAACGTGATTTGCGAAAAAATATCTTACTCGCTAGAAAAAATATGAGGAAATAGACAAGTGTGATTACACAGAAGCTAACGCATTCTGATTATTCAGTCTATCTGTCAAGAATGAATAAATGACTGCATAGAAAATGACCTGCCTCAATATGCAAACTTAAATATTTTTGATAAAACCGTATATGCTAGGCGATTTCTTTTGCATAATGGGTGAAAAGTTGGATTAAGGACTAAGCGTGATTTTGGAGGAGCGTCAGGATCCTTCGGCAGGTACCTAGACCTGAAAGTACAGCTTTGGTTAAGCCGAAATTTTGAGTAAACCATTTAAAATTTTCATAATCTCTTTGGAAGGTGGTTCTTTTTATTGTACTTCGCGGGGAGTTTTTTTTTGTTTTGTTTTTACCCATGAAGTGGTATTTTTGTGAGATACAAATTATTAAATGCAATAGGCATTTAAGGCTTATGTAATACATGAAAGGACAGAAGCTTTTCATTTTACTAGTCTCTTCATCGAAATAAAGTCTCTTTGTTGCGTTATCAAAGAGACTTGCAAAATTGAGGCTTGTAGTAAATTTTATTGCTTCTATTGCAGTTAATGACTATTCGATGCTAATGAGATCTTCCGATGTTGATTGCTACATTCGTGACTATACAATGCTTTACTTTGGGATACAAAACTAAGAAAATGAATGATAAAAAAAAAGCTTGTATTTACAGCGTATTCAAACTATGAAGTAATTTTAGGGTGTTTATTTCTTTCTTTCAAACTGTCTTGCATCTCAATCACAGTGAGCGAGGGGTCGACCTATTGGGTTTACAACCTGATTATGCCTCGATACGGAATTTAAAACTCGACGATTCCAAATAAAACCCACCATTTTAAAAATGTAAAATAATACAGATACTGAAAGTAAGTTGTCAATTATAACAGTTAATTCTCTTGCATCTACACCCGGTACAATATTCAATAACATACAAAACATACATCCACTCATATGTTTGGATTTATCAAAAAATATATGTTAAACATTGTTAAATGGCATATGTGTATACAAACAAACTTCTAAACTGTCCTGCATCTCAATACCCCCCCCCCCCCCCCCCCGAGGATTCTCGTACTCAGAATGCAGGGTACTAAAATACAGAGTTAGGTGCTGAGTCGAAGTTTGACCCAGACTGCCCGTGTTTTCATCATTTCTTAGTATGTGAAACAAAAAACGGCTCTGTGCCCCTTTGAAAACCTTTTATGACACTGTCCTTTATAAAAACAACATAGTAATGGATTGACAGAACTATAAAAGTTTTAATTTGCACAATTAAGGACGTAAAAATACAGATAGAAAAATATCTGCATTTTCTGGCGTCAAACGTCGTTCATAAGAGGCATCAAGTATAGCACAAGTGTATTGGAAACATATACAGCCAAACACGAACTAAATTTGCATATTACAGTTCGCCAAGAGGCAAAATCAATCAGATTCAGTAAGAAAGGTACACATACGAGCATAAATACATGAAGTACAGGGAAAACGAAATACAAATAATACAAAAGAAGAGTACAGAAGTGGTGATGGCAATTTTTAAATGGATAGATACGTGAACAATCGTTTTATCTCCATAGTCAAGCATTAGACGCCAAGCAAAGTTGGGATTTTGAACCGGGTTGTAATTGCAAATACAATCACTATTAAAATAAATAAATAAACAAATTCAAAGGATTCATGGATTCAATAAACATAGATTTCGGGAGTTGTGACATCGGTCGAAAATAAAGGTGGGGGATGGTTGTTGTTGAGACCCAGATCGTCCGACCTACCAGAAAGGTGTAAGGTAACTGTCTAGACGGCCGGGAAGTGCCACCCAATTTAGACCGGAACCCAGTGGGGAAGGCATCCACAGGGACCGTACCCTCCTTCCCCTACCACCAACCTCTCGGAAGGACTTACGGACCCACATGTTTAACGTGATCGTTCTCCGCATGAACACTGCGGCAGTTGTGGCAGCGTGCAAATCCAGCGCGCAAACCGCCGGGCTACCGCGTCTGAAATGTGCCAACAGCACGCGGTGTTCCCAGGTGGTCACCTACCCAAGTACTAACCGCGCCCGATGCTGCCTGACTTCGGTGATCTAACGAGAACCTGTGTTTTCAGCACGGGACGGCCGTTGGCCCAGGTGGGGGGGGGGGGGTGTAAAATGTTCATAGACAGCAGTTTGAAATAAAGCTATTGAAAGTTTTTCTGTTTTTAATGTCAAGAGAATGCTCAGACAATTACTACCAATAAACAATTTATATCACGTGAAATAAGGGGGACAAATCCCACCTCGCCTGGGTTTAAAGAATTACGTTATTTCTCATTGAATCTGTTTTTACTTTTAAGCTAACTGTAATATTTGTTTATTACCCTGGTTGTCTAACTCACCCAAAGGATGGAGTAGTTACAAGGGATAGTTGGAAAAAATTCAGAAAAACAATACAATAACACATGAACAAGACATACATAGGTAATATACAAAGAAATACAACTATGTTCAGTGCAAGAAACGATAGAAGACAATTTTTTAAAAAGGTCAAACCCAAGAAGAAAGAATAGGTGAACAAAAACTCGAAAGGAAACAAATGCGTATAAAAAATAAAAGCGCAGACACAGAATGCAGCAGCGTAGTGAAACAATTACTCATTGATCAGAACAACATTGAAAGCATCAGCTACTCATAAACAAATTAACAAACACTCTCTGAGATGCCTTTTGCAATAAGAATACAGTTTTTATTCCTATCAATAGAATTTTCATTTCTGAAGATGTTAAAAAAACATAATAGTTGATTTACAGTAGTAGGCTTCGTTAAACGAAATTTTTTTGAATGTGGATAAGAAAGAAATATAATGATCAACATCTCTACATTGGTTACTGATACAATTAGAAGTAAACTTAACTTTAGAATAGTGCAGATAATAAAGAAATGGGTCGTGACCAGTAAGAGTGAATATTTATTAAAAATTTGCAACTTAGGGTCTACAATTGATAAACAAAGAAAGATTTAATTCTTGATGAATCATGAGTGCGAGGAGAAGTATAGTCATTTAAAAAAGTTTTCTAGAGATCAAATTGTGAGTTTTCACAGAATTTAGATGAACAAGAATAGAAAAAATGAATTTTTACACCAATACCAAAAGCAGCAAGTTTGGCGCAGTGGTCTGCAGTTTCATTTGCTAATTAGCCCAACATGAGATTTGACTCAGGATAAATATAACATTTAGAAATTAAAAAAAAAATTTGATAATTTTGATATAATTAGATTTTATACATTGATTTTAGGGCAGAAATTGAAGGAAGACTATCTGTATATATATTCACACATAAATTATTTTCAAAGGCCCAATCAGCTGCATAGCCAATAGCAGTTATTTCAGCTTGAAAAACCGTATTCCTTGCATCCAGTTTATAACAGAAGACTTCATCCAATAAATCATGTTTAAAACTTCAAATAGCGAAACCAACATTTCCATTCATTTTTGAACCATCTGTATAAATTTTATAATCGGAATTAATTTTGTCATAAAAAAAATACGATTTGATGGTTGAATATCAGAAATAGGGCAACTAAAATCAAATTGAAGGGGAATTTGAGAAGATATCAATTCATTGTTTCCAAAATATATATATTTTTTGCGTAGGATTTTTATGGCAAAGTGAATAAGGGGGGGGGGGGATACCTAAAATAGAAAAGAGTGAGACATTTGAAGAGGTCCAATAACTGGAGAATAACTATAATATGAAAACTTCGTTCGTATTTGGCTGTGTTTAAATTTGCAATGTACTTGTGCTATGCTTGATACCTCTGATAAAGGGTGTTTGACTCCAAAGGCATTAAGGCCTTTTTAACTCTATCCTAACTCTTTTAATTATGTAAATAAATACTTTTGAAGTTTTAATCTGTTTAACCGTAGACGTGTCGCCAATTTAAGTTGTTACCGTAACGTTTCGTCTTTGTTAAAAATTCCGTCCCTCTGTTATCTCTTGTATCTTAATTAGTGCTAAATAAACTCTGTTCACGCTCTTCGTAACCAACTTCATCTTTAACTATACTGAAAGATGTTTCAGTGGATTTTTTTTTTTGTGGTTCTCTAACATCAGTCTCTTTTCAGATCGTAAGAAGAAAGGCCTCGTGGACGTAATTGCCTCCGACACGCGGTGCGTCTGGGATAAGAAAGTGGAGGGCACAGAGATGGACAAGTTCAAGGCCGTCATCAACAAGAAGTACGAACTCAAACTGGGTGAGTAGAACCACTTCAGAATGTAGCTTTCATTGCATCCACAGTGCTGTGTAATAGCACTGGAATTGCACTACAATGCTATTTGGGTGGTGCTCACGAGTGGATAAAGTTCAGCATTGCTAACATTCTGCTTGGCACAGTACTGCAAAGAAGAAATTCGAGATAACACGCTCTGAAACCCGAATAAAATGTGTACTAATTTATAAATAATATACATAATAAAGTAAAGATCTTATTTCTAATTGGCGAGGAACTTACTCTAGATAAATTGTGAGGAACTCTAGATTAATATGAAACATCACTCCTGTCATATATTTAGCATGGGAAAAGATTGATATGTGTTGTGTGTGTGACGATAATGCAAAATATCTTAGAAAAGAAGATTCGCTACGATATATGTGTATATACACATATTCTTTAATTATACATTTTTGATGGATTAATAGAATGCAGTTTATTTCGTTTGAATCTGACACAAATGACGCAGTTACCAACGACAAACAAATATACGTAACGTTTGCAGTCACTGCACGGGCTGAGCGTGCGGTTGGCGCAAGCGATAAATGCGCATACTGGCGGACGTCGATGAGTATGGTGGCACTTCCGTCACATAATTTCATTTCATCCCCGTCATGTTCCATAATTTGTTCCGTACCCCATGCCCTAAGATGTTTCACATCAAAAGGCTTAAATCACTCTCGCTTATCTGTCTTATACTATGTGATTGTTGCGTTGTAGCTCGTAGTAAGTGACCTAGAGGTAAAACAAGGCGAGGGAGCGCAAGTAGCCGCATAGCATGAGCCAGAAGAGGAAAAGTGATGTAGGTCTTTTTGGGAAAAAGCTCTTCAAATGTATTGATATATCTATAAATACAGGTGTATTAACATTTATTGTTATGGTAGGCCTATTTACAGTCTGCAGGTTATTTACGGCGTTAACAACAACTTTTATTTTCACTAGACAGAATGCGTTTCTCGGGATCTAAAAAAGCGTTCACTACTTAAATATTACAGATGCAGATAACGCCAAATTGTATCTGCAATTTTTAAATGGCCTATTTTGATAATTTTTATCATTTTTCCATACGCTACCATGCCAAGTATACAACTCGTACATGGTACACTCCTTTAATACTCCCGAAATAAGTTATTTCGATACGCACTAAATAAATGCGCCACAAATAACTGAAAAAACACCTGAAGTCTCAAAAAAGAAAAAAAAAAGTTCCTTTACCCCAGAAGTAAAAAAGTGATATCCAAAATAACTTTCTCAGCAATTTTTAATTCGATTGAAGTGAAATTTTCAGAGAACACTTGCAATATTGAAATAATTATACATTCTAAAAACTATGAAAATTAATCTTTTTAAATTCATAATTTAGAAAATATCGCTTAAAATATCATTCGTCTAGAGAAAAAGTCTGATATCGTTTGTCGGTCACCTGCTTCTGGTAGCTGCGATGGATAATTGACTTGACTGTCTTTCATAGTCTGCCCAGAACAAAACTAATTTTGAAGTCAAAATTTGGACGGATCTTTGGCTTTAAATATTAATTACTTTTAAACTAATTCGAAATTTTAAAAGTTCTCTCTGAGCCATATTTTCCTGGGACCTGAACTATATCGAATTTTCCCATTGTTTTAAGTTTCGATTTTGCGCTACAGACGACACAGACATCATTTTTAGTATGCAAGACAATCATGGACTAGACTATAGGGTTTAGACCAGGGGTGCACAACCTTTTAGCAGCTGCGGGCCAATTTCACATAGACTAAGCAACGGCGGGCCGCAAGGGGGGGGGGGGTGCCACCCAACAATATATTTTTAGTAAATACCAAACAAAAATTTAAAAGTGAAAATTAAAAAGAAATTCAGAAATGAACAAAACAACTCACTTGCTTTAAAAATGTACAGACATCGCCAAAATCCTTTTATTATTATTTTTTTTTGTAGAGCTAGTGGGAAATTTGACATTGTTTGGTTTTCATTATTCTTTCAATGTCTGTTTCAATATTGGATACAGCGATCCGTATGTTTCCCTCCAAGTGTTCATCAGTTAGACGAAAACGACCTTTTGATTTCACTTGTTTCATTAATGAAAATGATTGTTCACATAAGTAGGTGCTCCCGAATAATGTTATCGTTTTTTTGAGAGTGAATTTTCAATTTTTTCATTTCACAAAGCAAGTAATTTCTGTAAAATTCTAGCAAAGAAACTTCGGAAAATTTAACTTTCAATTCGGAGTTACTCTGAATTTCGATCAGCTTCATCTGAAAATTGACGGGCGCTGTTTCAATATTTGTCGCGAACGGTATTGCAAACACTTCCAAAGATTTCTCAAGTTTTCTGATATCTTGAAATCGACGACTGAACTCATTTTGTAGATTTTCTACTGGTGAAGCGTATTTAATAAAGTTGATGGGATCGTCTTCACAACTTGCAATAAAAAATTACTCATTGTTGGAAAATTCAACAATTGACCAGACTTGAGTTGTGAATTCCATAATGCTAACTTAAACTCAATTGACTTGATTGTGTAAAATATGTTGTGTATCAGGTTATTTCTCCCCTGAAGCTTCGTATTTAGCTCATTTAGATGCTGTGTCATATCAATCAAAAAGATAAATCACATACCCATTCCTTGTCTTCAAAGTCTGCCACCAGATTATGATCACGACTTTTGAAAAAAGTAATGATCTCCTCACGCCAGTTATACACTCGCTTCAGCCAACGAACTTGTGTAAAATAAATGACATCATCATACTGAGAATCTAACTGGGATAGGAAATCTCGGAACTTACGATGAGCGACTCCTCTGGAACGAATAATATTTAGTACTTTAATAATGATTTTCATTACATGTTCCATTTTAATAATTTTTGCACAAGGTCCTCTTGGTGTAAAAGGCAATAGTATGTTACGATTTCATTCCCCACGGCCTTGCTATCTGTTGCCAAATAATTTACTAATCCTTGGTTTTTTCCCTCCATACCTGGCGCGCCATCGGTTGAAATACCATGTAACATTTTAAAGTCCAAATTGTACTTTTCCCAAGACTTTTTTTAACTTGATAAATGTCTGCTCCTTTTGTTGTATTTTTTCATTGGAAGTAACGACAGCAACTCTTACGTAACATTGAACTTACAGTCAATGCCACGAATAAAAATTGACAGTTGTGCAGTGAGGTCTGTGCTTTAATCTATGGCCAATGAAAACCATGTGAATTCAGAAATTTTCTTTTTTAATGTTTTTTCAATATCTAATGCCATTTCTTCTGATCTTCTTGCTACCGTCATACGATTAAGGCTTATCTTCGAAATACCTTTTATCTCCGGAAACGCTATATTTGCCACTTCTTTCAAGCATTCTTTAACCAACTTTCCATCTTTGTACGGTTTCAGTTTTTTAACTAATGTTTTCGACACAACAAAACTTGCCTTGACTGCAATTTCCGAATCATCAATCACTCTTTTGAAAATATTTTGTTGATTTGTAAACTTATGTTGCAAGTCTTTAATTTTATCCTTTCTCATTTGTCCCGACAACTCCTTGTATTTGTCAGCATGCTTTGTATCGTAATGTCTCGTCACATTGTACTCTTTCATTACAACAATAGTTTCTTGGAAAATTAAACATATTGCTTTGCCTTTGTTCACTACGAAAAAATAACTTAGCCCATTTCTCCTGAAATGCACGATTCTCATCGCCGACTTTGTTTTTTAGACATAGTCACAGAAGTTATAACGTAAATCGTATCAAACCGAAAAGCTTTATTTATCGACTTTCAACTACTCTTTGGCTTTGAGTCTTTGAAAATCTTAACGGGAAACAAACACAAATTCACCTCCTACAACAAACACATTCCTGTTTCCGGTGTAGGTTTGCCGTACGGAAAATTCTCGCCAACAGCAAGTCAACGAAGGACTACTATGGCAGGATATGAATTCAAACATTCCACTTCTCATTGTAAAAAATGCACAATTTTTAATTTAAAACTGTTTGATTTGCTCTTTTTATTTGTTTTGCAGTAGATCTTAAAGAAAATTCATATCTTAAAGAAAATTTGATATAAAAAATATTTTTTTTTATAAAATTTTATGATGCAGTTTTTTTCTTTTCTTTTTTGCGAGAGACTTGGAATTTTTTTTTTTTATGTATTCACCAAGCTGAGGGTGTCGGCGAGCCGCACACGATTAGACCGAGGGGTTGTGCACGACTGATCTAGACTATAGACTTTTCATAGACTAGACTACAGAATCTGCCACCAACATTAGAAAACATATTTATTTAAACATAGTATTTTGGGGGATGCATTGCATAGGGGCTCGGTAGGTTTGGGTCTGTAAAGGTTCTAAGGTTAATAACTTGTAAAATATAGTAGTAGGGGACAGGAATTTGTTGCACAGGAGCCCGAAAATTCTGCCAGTGGCGATGACCGACCACATTGAGTATTAAAGGGTTTAAGTTTGTATTGGAGCGACTGGTTCAAGTTTGGCTACTAGCCTGTCAACTATTCTCACCTTTGAGATTTATTTGTAGTTATTAATACGTTTATTTCGTGGTTTATTTATGCGATACTTTTTAAATGATTTTTATACTACTTTGTATTTATGTAATGATTGTGCCTTAAATTTTTGTCAAAAGTACCACCATTAAAATATTGTATAAAATGAAACATTAGATTATTTTTAATAGGATTTTTAACAAGATGAAGCTGTTTTACGATTTTATAAAATCCTATTGCAGAACTCTTGGATCAAACTTGCTGACCTTCGGATCACTAGGTGCCGAGTTTGACACTGAAATTTTGTAATGAGGTTTCTATCAATTTAGACCTTGTTTGTAAAAATAGCAGTAGAGGAATAATTCAACCAACCCTATCATTTAGAAGTTTTTTTGGAAATAATATCTTTATGTAACAGAATGTGTTACTCGAAAATTATGTATGGCAACAAAATATGAAGTCTACAGAAAAAAAAACTTAATGCTTTCAATTTTTTGAACTGTACATAATTCCTTTCAGGTATATTCAGTAAATATATAGAATGCGTTTTATTTTCAAATTTCTCCTTTTTGAAACAAATCAAAATTTTAAGTCAAAATAAAAATATATAAAATTAAAGAATTTTAATTCACTTGTATTATGTATACCAGAGATTGATCATTTATTGAAATTTTCTGTATAGCAAAAATGAAAATAAGATGGTCTGAAGTATATGTATATATTTATATATATGTTCCAATCCTGTCGACTAATCTGTGATATTTGACTTGAAAAGTCCAAGGAATAGACATATCTCGTTATTACAATTCTACTTTATTACAAGATACTTCAACAGAGGTAGTTGCATGGCCTGGCCGAGGTCCTGATCGTCGACCAGTTCTCACCAAATCACAGTGCAGTCGGCGCTTTTCTCTACAAATGCAACATATATTTACTTCGGAGAGGGATTACGACACGGGGCATGTGGTTGTTGTCTTCGCGTTCATTAGGCTTTTAACAATGTGATTAGGAATGCAGTTTCACATTAGAACGTTTACAGGGTTAAGATTAGTGACCACATATGGTATGATCGATGAAAAGAGGAAGTGATTGCAGACTTGTTAATATTAGTGGAGTGGGATAGAATTTAATATGGTTGCAATATGTGCTGGACATGAGATAGAAATTCGGAATACTAATTGTGAAAGAAAAGGACGCGTTACTGGGAAAGGCTTAAAACTTATGTATCATATATATAAATTGCAAATGCATACGAGAAGCCTCTCCCTTATATTTAAGAATTAGTTCTCATCAGTTGCTGAAAAAAACCCTGACAAATTCATATTTGTTTATACAAATACCGACCTTGAAAAAAAAATTTTTTTGAATATGTTACCTATGCAGAAAGAAAACACTAATCGCTATTCAATAATTTATTAGGCTAAAAATATGTGTTCATAGTCTATACATCACTGATTTTGATATTTTGATTCCATGTCATTTGTTATTTTTACTTTTATCCATTCAGAATCGGAATTTTTGAGAGTCAGTGTAATTTTTTTTTAAATCTAACTTCTGTTACAAAAACAATGCCCTTTGTTTTGGAAAGTTACTTTTAGTTTTATAAATGAAATGAAAAATGTATCGGAATTTATATTAAATATTCTGCAATATTAATAATAAAAATCTCTAAAAATTTTCTCATTTTTCATTAGAGTTAAACAAATTAATATTGAGCGTTTGTTAATAATTTCAATTTTATAAAATATATTAAGAAATAAATACTCTAGTGTATGTATATATATATATATATATATATATATATATATATATATATATATATATATATATTTATGTTTAAATAATGCAAATGAAAATCTTTATAATCAACTATTGTGAGTCTACAAAGTAGATAAAATTATAGTTTTTAATATTCAATGCATTTATTTTTTTTTTTCAGAAAGCTATTGGGACTTGCATGCTTGGTCGGTCAAGAATTATGAACGTTTCTGGGAGGAAATTTGGCATTTTTACGGCGTCATTCATTCCAAGCCTTACCATGAAGTAAGTACTACAAGACTTCAAAAAATATATCGTAAAAATCTATACAATAATTATCTAACGTGTTTGTGTTTTCTAAACTCTCCAGAATCTTCCAGTGAAATTAGAAGACTGAATCTTTACATAGTTATAACAGTGACTTTAGGACAGAACCTCAGGGAGCCTGATCTTAGATTGCCCCCCCCCCCCCCCGATGATTCAGAAGGCTAAATTTTTGCACACACATAAACTCCGAGATATAATCTTACAAACCGATTCCCTTCATGTGTAGGGAAACATAGAGGGGTTTCGAAAAGTCTTTCCACATCTCTTCCCCTGATGACATAGAATGCTGAAACTTTGCACACTTGCAGTAGCGACTACGACCGTGCTTACACGGAATATGGACGCTATATATTTGTAGATCTAAATGTCTATTACGGGGGGTCGTCATTCCCACTGGCTTTCGGTCTAAAATGGGAGCACTCTCCTGGCCGTCTAAACAAATACTTACCCATACCTTCCGACCTGTCTGAAAATGTAAATAGAAGAAAAAAGTATCAATCACGAGATGGAATCTAACTAAGCCAAATTTTGATTATCATGACTATTTTCGAAGTCAGGTGCCAACAACAAAATAAGTTATTAAAAAAAAAGTTACTTAATTTTTTTTTAAGAGTGTTTGTTCTCATTGACAGATTTTAATACTAGTATCAGTATAAATATTTTACATTTTTAACACTTTACAACAAAGTTGAAAAGTGTTTGACTTTGTTCACTCTGTCTGTCCGTTAGCACGATAACTGCCGTAAAAATGGCATTATCAAAATGAAATTTTAGTATGTTGTTCAGACGGTCTATGGGACCTATGAGAATATAAATGAATAATATCACCCAATTAGTTTTGGATTAAACCAGGGTTGAAAAAATGAAATACATTGAACCCTATCGGACCTAATTTTTCAAACATTTTTTAAGCGAATTTAAAATTCAGAAATTGCTTGGAAAGTTTTAGGAAATATTCAAATTATCCCATAAAATAAAAAAAAATTCAGCAAAATATATCCAGTAGTTTTTAAATAAAAATTAAAAAATTAAAATAATAATTACAGCCTTTAAATGAAGAGATCACTTGACCATTATATGAAGAAATCACTTGATCCACTTCAAAATAAAATATGGCATACATCTTGTGTTAAAATCGTGATTTTGAAGTTCTTTTTAATTCATATTTAGTGTGGTATCCGTCCTAAAACCGCTTTATTTTTGCTTAAATTCTGTGCATCTACATACTGAAACAACGCAATTACAATATATTTGATTTTAAATGATCATCAAACTTCGATTATTTCTACAATGAAACCTAATTTTCACTTATGGAGAATGTAAATACCAAAAGATGTAGAATGAGTTGTATAAGAATTGCTGCATTTCTTTAACGCAAAATTATTTAACTCATGGGAGTCTGCAATATAGCTAATATGAATGAAACATTCATTGATTTTACACAGAGAACCAGACGATTTTTTCGATGAAGTTTTAAGCATAGTTAAATTACTTGTATCTTCATAGTTTTAAGTTTTTAAATAAAATAAATTATTATAGTATTGTGATGAATGAAAGGAATGGAAAAATGCTAATGAATGAAATGCTGCTTTTATATAGAGGCGATTTATATTTCGATGACGTCATTTGAAT
Organism: Amaurobius ferox; assembly: GCA_951213105.1. NCBI lineage: Eukaryota > Metazoa > Arthropoda > Arachnida > Araneae > Amaurobiidae > Amaurobius > Amaurobius ferox. The sequence goes on along the minus strand of OX578138.1, from coordinate 140,593,444 downwards.
AAAGTTCATTTGTTTTCGATGAAGTTTTCAAATATAATAAATTATTGCATTATGATAATTTTAAAAATATGACCGAGGAATGTATCGCATTTTAGAGATGCTTAAACCAGGCAATTTATATTTCAATGCCGTCATTTGAATGAAGTTCATTTTTTTCGATTAAGTTTTAAGTTTTCAAATATAATAAATTATTGTAATATTGTGATAATTTTAAAAATATTACCGAGAAATGTAGCGCAGTTTAGAGATGTTTATATAAAATTTCATTGCAGTTAGAAAGTCTTTCATAATCAATGCTTTATGCATGATTAATCTTTCTTGTTTAAATTTAATTTGATGGCGGAACCCCAAAATAAGAAAAGTCCCTTCTAGTTCAAATTATGCATTCAAATTTTACTTTTTTTAATTAAAAATATATTAGACGAAACTAACATGTCGCGGAATCCCATGGGTTCCACGGAACACACATTGAAAGACGTTAGGTTAGAAAATATGCCAGTCTATGAGAAAGTGATCGCAAATAGAGGAACACTTTTAAGAATTAGAAATACAATTGGAACTACATTGTTTATTGAACAGGAATATAGATATTGGGTAACAATGAAACATAGTTATGAAGGAACAGAAATTTCTGAATCATTAGAATTCAGAAGAAAAAAATATGTTAGGGATAAGTGAAACTTTGAGCATCCTGCTTTCTAATAATTGTTTTAACTTTCATTATTTACATAATTGGGAATTTTTTTTTTAAACTTTTAGAGACTAGCCAAATTTCGCCGTTTATTAATATCTTCAGGAGTCCACTGGAACATTATTCCACAGTCAGTTTGAATACGTTATCAACCAAAACTCTTAAAACGGCTGCATGGAATCTAATCTTACTCTCTAACACACTCCATGGGTACCAATATACATAATAAAATCCCAGCCACCAGAAGCCTTTTTACACAGAAGTTGAATTTGAGGATTTGAAATTATAAAAAATAAAATATATGAATGGACGACTTCTAAAATGTTTGAAATTAATCTAGGGACAGTACAGTAATAATTGTCGCTTAAATAAATATTTAAATTATTTATAACGATGTAAGGATGGGGGGGGGGGGGGAGGGCTGCGGAAATAATACAAACCGGCAAATTACTCGAACTGGCATACTGGACTTACCCTATATATTAAATTATTTTTATATGCATTATCTTCATTTAATTATTTTTGAGATATTTTTGTCAAAATTATAATTAAAAAAAAAACATTTTCTATATTTTAACAGATTGCAAGAAATGGTAGAGGCTTCGTGGATGTCGATTGGTTCAGTGGAGCTCGCCTTAACTTTGCCGAAAACATGCTTAGATTCAGAGACGATACAATTGCTCTCGTTTGCACAGGTATGATCGCTTTATTTTCTTTTCCCTTCTATAAATCAAAACAAAAGTAAAACTATAAACTCTTTTTTTCACATTAAGTATCTTTTATTTATCATAATGCAAGTAAGAAATAAATAACTTTAATACATTTTGTCAATATTTTACGATATTTGTATATCACTAGCTTCTTATTTTGTTTCTCTGTATGCATTTATTTTATCGCACGAAATAACGCATAAAAGCGGTGCATATTTTAAATGGAATCAAATATTTGCAGTTTTGAAAACATTTTTGCTGTATCTGCCAACTTAAACACTCATTTTAAAACGTCGTCAACCTGACAAATTCCGAAAAATAGAAGTATCTAGAGAACTATATATCTTAGAGCATGGAGTTGATTTTAGTTTGGTTATTAAACATTGTGTATAAAACCACATTTCATCAAAACATTAGCTAGTTTTCTTTTTTTTTGAGATTTTGTCTATTTTTGCGGGCCAATTCAGATAAAATGCCGGTTCTGTTTTTCAATCATACCCAAATCTAACCAGTCCCAGGGATACGCATAATTGATTTAACCGTCAAATTTCAAGACATTTCGTAAAATGGATTTTGAACTATGTTGCAAACATTGCACAGTAACAAAATCTGATGTGGGCAGCACATGACTTTCCCTGCAGACTTATATTCACGTTTTCTTTATTTTAATTAAATTTAATTCACTGTTAATTCAATTTTCGTTCTCATTTGATAACTGGACTTATTTTCAAAGGTGGCGTAGAGAAAAAACTAAAATATCTCGAGAACGACTAGTCCTGGTGTAATGCAGTTTATCTAATTCTTTTCTTCGTTAAAAATTACGTATAAAACAAGCATTTAATGAATATATTTGAGCATATCAGTTTTTATTATAGATTTTTGCGATTTTTGCGGGCTATTTTACAAAAAAAAGCAGGTTATTTTTTTCTGAATCGTACCAAAAATCTAATCAGCACCAGGGTGTCTCACAAGTGTTTTATCTACCGAATTTTGTGAAATTCGGTCCATTAGTTTTTCAGCTAAAGTGAATACCACCTTTTGCGGGTCATTTCGCCAAAAAAGGTGGGTTCTTTTATCCCGAATCGTACCCAAAACTAATCAACACCAGATTCGCCCACAAGTGACTTATCTACCAAATTTTAGGAAATTTAGTCGATTAGTTGAATTAGAGTGGATATATACAATTTTTGCAGGCCATTTCGTAAAAAAATGCATATTCTTCTTTTCTGCCTAGTATGAAAATTTAATCAGCACCGGGGTGACCCACAAGTGACTTATCTACCAAATTTTGTAAAATTTGATAAATTAGTTTTTCAGTTAGACTGGATACAGGCAATTTCTGCGGGCTATTTCGCAAAAAAGGCGGGTTGTTTTATCCCTAATCGTACCAGAAACTAATCAGCACCAGGGTCACACCCAAGTGACTTACCTACCAAATTTTATAAAATTCGGTCCATTAGTTTTTGAGTTAGAGTGGATACATACATTGCACAGACATACACACAGGCACACACACAGACGTCACGCTAAAAATAGGTTTTTTGTATTCTAAAAATAGGTTTTCCGTATTCTAGAGGTCTCGAAACGTGTAGATCCGTCGAAACTCGAGTTGCGATTTTCGGCATGATTCCAATACTTTCCCTATACATTACCATGTATTGCAGGGAAAGTAAAAAATGCTTTTTGTATTCTACAATTCTCAAAGCTTGTAAACACCTGGAAAATGTATGTACCCCTCAAAAATTTTCTCTATATATTATCATGCATAGTAGGAGAAATAAAAAGAAATAATTATCAAATGTTATGAAATTAAAAAAATATATATATTAACATGGCATATATTTTGTGTGATACAACTTATTTCAATAAAAGAAGAAAGTAAATAAAAATTAATTTAAGTTCTCAAAAATTCACGTCTTTAATCGTAGGATCCGGCTCAAATTAAAGAGTTGCGAAAAATGTAAACAATTTGAGCGTTTATATCTCCGAACCTAAAAATTATAAATTTAGAAAAAAAATATGTTTGTTTCGTCGGAAATGGGGTACCATTTGTGAATATATAGAATAATTTCAATATTTTTATTTTTCAAATTATTTTTACTAAAGCTTTGTTCGAGAAAATTTTTGTTGCATTTTCCCTACTTTCGAGCAAAATATATAAATTTTTCTGAATTATAAAATATAGATATAAATAGTAAGGAACAAAAATGAGGCAGGAAACAGTTTCTGGATCACTGATTTGTTTTTAAATAATTTTTATAGTGATTGAAAATTTTCAGTTTTTAAAGCATGTAACGCTTATAGCTCGGAAACTAAAAAAGTTCTAGTTATAATACACAGTAAGCACGTCATTTGCAACGTCCTTTAAGAGCCTTATAAGGCAATATAATTGGATTTCGAATCGGATTCTTAGTTTTAGAAATATAGTAACTATAATTTCGATATTTTAATATTTTGAACTATTTTGTAAAGGTGTTTGTAATTTCGATATTAGCTATAAATATTAAGCGGATTTAATTTATCAGATTCTGTAAAATATACTATGCACGGTCAGACTTTTATATTATAGAATTTATATTCGTTCGAAACTTGAGACTTTCAGTAAGGTATCTTTAAGTAAGGTGTTTTTAATAAGATATTTTTAGTTATCAAAGGCCCCTATTATCTGTTGTAAACGAAAAATAAAAGATGAGACAAAAAACGAATAAACTTATTGAACTTAATTTGGGTTTCATTTTATAAGACTGTATTCACGCGAAACCATTTTGACTCCACCCAACACCAAGGTTTATAGAATACTAGTATTCTATAAACCTTGACCCAACACCTCCTACATAAGGTTGGCCGAGGTTCTCAAAATGATGAGCCACAAACTAGTCATTATGCTTGTTATATGGGGTACAAATCTCTCTGTAAATGCTTTCGACAATATTTATGTTATATTCACGTATTATTATTACCATCTCAACAATCTATCAAGCAAATTTCGAACGTGTGATAGGAGCACAAAAACATTTTTTACTGCATAATTGTTTAAAGATCCTTAACAAATTTTTCTTTGTTTAACATACATTCATTTAACTAAGCACTGAAATTTCTAAGAAACTCACCATAATGCAAAGCAATTTAAATATAAAGGCTATGCAATAATGGAAAATCGCCTATAATATCAATATTGATAAAAAAAATCTGATGTGGGCAACACATGACTTTCCTTATATAATGTAATTAATTTACTACTTTTACAGTAAAAAAAAGTAGGTTTTTCTTATAGTAGATACTTATATTCTTTCCAAGATTTAAAATTTTCGACAAGTAGTCGTTATTTTTATCCATTTGGCGAGATTTTCGTTAATTTGGCAACATTTCAAAAAGGCGCCAAGTTGGCGACATTCCGCCAAATTCGTCGCCAAAATCTCGCCAAGCGTTATGCACTAAGAAATAAGTTATTCTTACAGCAGATAAATGACTATTGGCGTTCAAACACAAAAGTATTACTAAAAGTATATTTTTTCATGAATGGAATGAGCTAGTTCCACGAGAATGATGTCACCCAATTTATCGCATGGTATTACATATGAAAAGTGAACATGTTTCTCAATAGGAATTTTTTTTTTATATGACTTTTTGATAATTTTTTTTTAAAAAATGAACAATATCTCTAGAACGGTTCATGTTAGCGTTCTAAAATCTATGTCAATCGTTTTCTAATGAAAAATTACATAAGAAATGTCTGTTTGCGTAACTTTATTAGTGGTTTTGATTTTTTGACGATTTTTTCAAAATTTCATTCGAAAATTTAGGGGGGTTCTTAACATTCGATTGCATATAAAAGCAATAAGCTTCCAGTGTTTACGGATTGTGATTTTTGTACCAAATTTGGTTCGAATCGGTCCATTCGTTCGTCAGTTATCGTCTCCACAGTCTCACTGACACACACACACACACACACACACACACTCACACATACTTTCACTCACACACACACACACACACACACTCACACACACACACACAGACATCACTTCAAAAATGTTTGATTCGTGATCAGGGATGCTTGAAACGTGCTCTCCCGTCGAAAACTCGAATTCGAATTTTCGACCCCGTCACAATACTTTCCTTATACATTATGTATATAAGGAAAGTAAAAATGAATAGTTGCTAAGGGACTTGGCTGAAATAAACTTCTAAATAATGACCAAGAATGCATAAAAATGTCACATGATGAATACAACAAAATTCCATGCATTACATTTCGCGCCATTTGGATGTCACAAAGAATGCAATTAAGAATTTATTTGAATAATTTAAAGCAATATATATTAAGAAATATTTCGAAAAATATTAGGAATGGAAAATACGAAATGTAATACTTTTATATGCAGTTAGTGTTATCTAGGATATAAAAATTTTCAACACAAGGAAATATTCTAAATTTTTTAAATTCAATCTCGCATGGATTTCCTGGCTAAAAAAATTTAACACATATCCATTTTAAACGAGCATATTAATTAGAATTCATCACTTACTTCACACATTAGCTTTTAACTTTCAGTTCCATGACTTGCATATGAAATTTCACTTTCAATTACGCATAATATCTCAGAGTGGCAATCAAATAAATTTTTCACTGAAATATTGAAAGAGAAAAATAACAAATATCATTAGAAGAGTTTTTAGTAAATGTTTAACATAAAATGAACAGATGTACATAGAGGCTTCTATATACGCTTTGAATTCCAGAACATGCCTACTAATTATGACCCAAGCCGCCTTCGCGACTTCAGTACCTCAGATATTTAGGTTTTACTGCTTCACCGCAGAGTTTTTCTGAATTTTGACAAAATATAATGCGCGTTGATGGCTTCATAAATAATGGTCAATTACCTCAGAAATATTGTAAATTATATGCAGTTTCTGATATTCATTTCATATAAAAATTTATGAAATAAAATCCGCGTAACTACATATGAATAGCGAAATAGTCTTTCTTAGTATAAAGGATGCATCTTGCTTTATATTTTTATTTTTAATCATGCCGCATATAAAATCCAGTTATATTTATACCCGTTCTTCGTACGCAATGCAAAGAAATTTAATTCACAATTTGCGGTGAACTTCAATTAGTATTTTTTTAGTTAATTTTATAATGATTCTCATAAGCTGAGATAATAAACCGATACAGAAGCACAACTTACAAAAAAAAAACACTTATAGTTTTATAAGCTAAGATACATATAATATTCTAAACGAAATATCACTTTTCCATTAATTCAAGCATAGGAAATATTTGAAGCTGTATTAAAATATGAATTCTAAAATGATTATTAAGCAAAATCTATCATACAATAAAATCTAAAATATAAGAATCAAATGCAAATACCCATTTTATACACAGGTTCTTCTAAACGAAACTGTTAGTACAAAAATTCACTATTCTATACATAGAATATTCTAAACGAAGTTGCTGGTAGCAACAGATAACCTAATATTGCCACTCGGCAAAAATCAACAAATAATTTAAAATTTTGCCGTTGCCAAAAAAATACATGCACATGTTTAGTAATAATATGACAGACGATAAAAAATTTAATGAGAGACAAAATTTTCATTTTTTTAATATAGTCTGCGTATTAAAATAAAAGGTTTATTCTTTATTTCATTAATTTATGTAATTTTGGAAATTGGGGAACAAATAACGATTAGGTCACGTTATCGGATTTTGAATTGAATTGAATTGGATTGCATTTATTATATAGAGAGGTTAAAAAAGGTCATGTTAGTTTGGAGGCTCAAATAACGAATGGATCCCGTGTATTTGGAGGCTCATAGAAGGCTTGGGTTGCGTTAAAAATGAGAAAAGTCAGAAGAACATGAAGATAGACGGCCAGACTCCTAAATGTATTTTAATTCATTTAGGAGTCTGGTTGTTCACTTAACCAGACTCCTAACTTAACCACCAACTTAACCAAACTTAACCACCAACCCTGCCAAGGCTATTTATTAAAATTTCATGAAATTCGATATAGCTGCAATCCCCTGATGATCAGACCAGCAGATGAATTTTCAATTTTATTAATATAGATAATACTCTTCCACACCTATGCCAGTTTGCCTTTTCATTTTGAACTGCAGAGTCGGTAAGGAAACGAGTTTTGTTCGTGACCTTTAAATTACGGGTTACGAGCAAATGAGTACTGGAAAAATTCGTAACATTTACAACCTTCTGCATTTCCAAGGGAGATGGTACTTAAGTTGAAGGACAATGGTTAGCGTTTTAACTTTCAATTTCCTCCACTGCGTTTTACTTTCCCCATGAAAATCGGTAATGGGTTGGAAATAATGGGAATTGTGTCCGACGCAACACGTAACAGCACGTGGCAAAAAGTATAGAGTAGAGTGCCAAAACTACAGTAGAACCGGCTAATAACGAGCCCGGATTTAGCTAGATTCTGGAATTACGAAGAAATTTTGAACTTGTATGGGCGTCTGATTTTTACGAACAAAAGTTTCAGCTCCTCGGATTTAACGAGCATACGAAATAGTAACATGTAAAAGCAAAAACACGTAGCTTTATAAAATATCCCGTTTTATTATTTATATGTAACTTACATGTATGGAAAATGTACTTATTAAAGTGCATGCAATGTAATTGTAAGACAACTTAATTTAACATCTCGTAGTAATGTTTTCTTCCCACAACACGGAAACGCATAAACAACGTACTGCAACGGTAGCTTAGACTTTAAAAAATAAGATATTGTGTATATTCTGGTGGATGACCCTGGTGGAAGGAAATGGGAATCATATTGACAAGCAAAGGTTGATGATGTAAAAATTCCTTGAATGTGGTACATGAAACCACTAGCCAGAAAAGAAAATATTGGAGGGGAAGGGGGGAGAGGTGAGTGTGTAAATCGTCTATTTGGTTGTTTAGAGGTTACAAATATATATTAAATTGTATACACTGTAGGTAATTGTGAGACCAGAAAGTGTTCTCACATTTGATGAGACACTTTTATGTGAGTATTTATTGTGGCCAAAACGGCGAACAAAGCGTGTAGTCTGGCTGGCACCAGGGTTTATTACGACTTGAACCGAAAGGTCGGAGGACTATAAATTTAGGGGTGCCATACCAGAGGGGCTGAGCTGGGTCGTACTAAAGGTGCAATGGTGCCATTGGGTAAGGGGTAACCAATAAGCGCCAAAAAGAATTAAAGGCGGAGTTACCCCCCCCCCCCCCCCCACCACCACCACACACACACTGAGGGAAACACAGCCTGTGACAAAAGTAACGAGATCAGACATTGGAGTAGACAGTTGGATTTTGACTTAGGAGACAAGAGCAGACCAGAAATAAGACCATGAATTTTGACTTAAAAATGAGATATACTAAAATGACTTAAGAAAGATGTTGGTGAACAGTTGTTCAGAGTTGACTGGTGCAGATATGTTATGATGACTTGTGGATAGAACCGCCTAATAGCATGAAATAAGTGGAGTGTTTGAGTTAGCAGTATTCAATGAAGTTACGAGTGGGCATTACACTTCGAGTTGATGCGTGTAACTACAGACGAGATTGACCAAGTGCTGCTAACAAGGCCCAGATTGAAGGTATGTGTTCATCAATCATCCACAGGTGAATAAATACGTTAGGTATATGGTTCAGGGTCTCGCATGCTCTCCTCTCACATTCTATCTTAATAAATAATTAATAGAAAGAGTAGTTAATGTATTGGAATTGAATATGGTATTTTGTGTCTTTAATAAATGTTATTGTTAAGTTTAAATTGGTCCAATCTTTTTATTAAAATAATATTCCTTTTCAGGGCTCACACTAAAGGTAAAAATAATTGTAGGGCTAATAGCGGCACAACATAGCAATGTACATTAAATATAATTCCACTATATGAGAATAACGGCCATGTCAAATTAATTAATTTAATAAAAATAAATAACAAGTTCCTTAAATGTATTTAATAGTTAAAAGTGTAAATTAAACTTAATTTATTTTCTTTTGGTTGCCACAGTAATTAATAAATTGAACTGCCAACTTATTCTGCAAATTTCCATCGTGTAAAATGAAAGTTTTACTCGTATCTCGTAAATAACCCGACTGGACGATGAAGAGCTCATATACTCTCGTTACTCATATACTCTCGCTCATGTGTCATAAAACCTCGCCGTTGGCGATGGTTTTTATCCAAATTTATCGCTAAAATTAAGTTACCCAAACCTTTAAATTATAAGTTTCTTGTTGGATATTCCTAACAATGTGATGTTACTTCCGTTACATACCTCTGTTACATCTCCGTCGCATTTCTTTCGCCATTTACTTCATACCCTAAACGAATTTACCCAGCGTCCTAATATGTTTTACATAAAAAAAAAAAATCTGATGTGGGCAACTCATGACTTTCCTTATATAATGTAATGAATTTACTACTTTTACAGTAAAAGAAGTAGGTTTTTCTTATAGTAGATACTTATATTCTTTCCAAGATATTGAATTTTCGACAATTAGTAGTCATTTTCATTGATTTAGCGTCATTTTTATCCATTTGGCGAGATTTTCGTTAATTTGGCAACATTTCAAAAAGTCGCCAAGTTGGCGACATTCCGCCAAAATCGTCGCCAAAATCTCGCCAAGCGTTATGGACGAAGAAATAAGTTATTCTTACAGCAGATAAATGACTATTGGCGATCAAATACAAAAGTATTACTTAAAGTCTCTCTTTTCATGAATGGAACGAACTACATCCACGAGAATGTCACCCAATTTATCGCATAGTATTTATTACATATGAAAAGTGAACATGTTTCTCAATAGGAAATATTTTTTTTTTATTTTGACTTTTTCGTAATTTTTTTCAAAAATGTGCAATATCGCGAGAACGGTTCATGTTAGCGTTCAAAAATTTATGTCAATTGTTTTCTAATGAAAAATTACATAAGAAATGTCTATTTGCGTAACTTTATTAGCGGTTTTGATTTTTTGACGATTTTTTCAAAATTTCACTCGAAAATTTAGGGGGGGGGGGTCTGAACATTCGATTGCGTATAAAAACAATAGGCTTCCAGTGTTTACGGATTGTGATTTTTGTACCAAATTTCGTTCGAATCAGTCCATTCGTTCGTCAGTTATCGTCTCCACTGACACACACACTTTCACACACACACACACACACACACACAGACACACAGACATCACTTCAAAAATGTTTGATTCGTGATCAGGGATGCTTGAAAGGTGCTCTCCCGTCGAAAGCTCGAATTCAAATTTTCGACCCCGTCACAATATTTTCCTTATACATTATGTATATAAGGAAAGTAAAAAAAAAAAGATAATTTCTACATTTAAAAGAACAAAAAATTAAATGCAGGAGAACTCTCATTTACATTGTTTAAATCGATTAAATATATATAGCTTATCCTTTCTTATCTGGAAGGATGCGACCGTGATATCGTATCTCTTCTGAAAAATCTGTGAATGGAAAGATAAACGTTATACGGCATCCGTCGGGAAGTTGGTTAATGGTCTTTTCTAAATTCCGCTCCATTATCGAGATATCAGTTGATGCCGAGAACTACGTCGGAAACCGACTTTCATTCATTTCATTCAAAATCGGCTAAAGTCTCTGGAAATAGTCTGTGCTGCCACTTCTTGGATTGAAACAATCTCAAAGAAATCCGCCATTAACTTTTGATTTATTTGGATGTTAAATCCGTAACAGGCAGGAAGTTATGAAGAGATTCCCCATCTTCATTAATCCTCACTTGCGCTCCTAATATCTCGGCACATGCTGACCAGGGGCCCAATTTCAAGCTCTGTCGTTCGTAGTTCTGTGTCGATCGATAAAGGGCGCTCATATAAGAGTTAAACACGTTATTGTGTTTTCAATATAGAGTTTGGAATTCCGCTATCATTCGACTTCGGATCAATGATCGGCAAGCTCAGAATAAGGCCCAAGACAACAAAAATCAATTTCTGTAAAAAAGCGGCAATGAAAAATTTTAATATTTTTGGTGAAAATCAAGGTACAGGTATATCTTAAAATCAACGGATGGAATTTTGAGAGAATGGATAAATATATAGAATTAGGCATTATCTCGGAACTTGTTAAAAGTAGTCCCTATTTTAGAATTTTTATCAGTGCAAATCCGTCCGAATTATATTTTCAATCTTCCAAGTACATTTCCTTTTATATTTTCTCTTATCTATTGTAAGAAAGTAAAGTCATTTGATGTGGGTAGCACATGATTTTCTTTAGAAATTGAGTCATTTCTTTATATTTTTCATAATTCATTAAATTGAGTTTAATTTCACAAAATAACACATGGAACGGAAATTTATCTTTATTAAAAATTAAAAGCTAGGTGCAGCCGGATCCATGACAGTAAATGATTCGCAATTTGGAATGATGATTTAGAATGCCTTGCTATGTGTCGCCTCCTATTTTGGTTGCAATAGGATAAAAATAACGTTGTTGCTATTTCAAAAGAAGTAATATTTAAATTACTGAATTAAACAGACAAAATGCTATGTTTTGTCACTGTATTAAGAACAAGGGACAAAACGCTTGAGATACGAGATCTGGGATTGGTGAGTACCAATGAACAAGAGAAGGCCCCAACGAGCTTATTACGCCTGCGTAGCAGGTGAAAAGAAAGAGATCACGAAGCGAGCTCAGTAAGCGCTAGCGAGTAGGCGGTGAAGCGAGTTACAAGGATTGGTGAGGATCAGCAAGCATGAGATGGAGCCCCCTAGTAATATAAAATTTGCCTTTTCATTTACTGACTCGGCGCGTTTTAAAATGGAGGCGTGTCAGAAATTTCATAAAACTTAATCACATCTAATATTTGTAGGTTCTAAAACATTTAATTTGGCAACTTAACAACGTGCATTATCAGACGTCCTCAGCTCGTCCAAATCCGGTTTCTCCTAGAGTAGTGGGGTTGATTTTATTCCTTTTGTCGTTAAAATTCTTATAAAATGTCTGTCTGCCTGTGTCTTCTGTAGCGGAAAATCCAAGTTTCGGACAGTCAGAATTGGACGACCCGGAAGACGACGCGTACATTTTCTAGTTGCATATAAAACAACCTTTTTTTCAACACAGTTAGGCATATTTAGTCGTTTATTTCAGGTTTTGACGAATTTTGTGGGTCACTTTGTTACAAAAGGCCAGTTCTATTTTCCCAAATTGTATCAAAATTTAATCAACACCAGAATAAAGCATAAGTAACACCTACTAAATTTTAAGAAATGTGTTGGATAGTGTTTGATTTAAACGGAATACTCATATTGCACAGACTAACACACACACACAAAGATATATACAAAAAATTGTGGATTTGTGCATACGCATAGATTTGTAAAAAAATATATATATATTAGGGGTGGACACAAAAGTGTCCTATTTAGGAGAGCGGGGATTACCAGTTCCTTACAAGTCGTCAGTTTTATAAATTTGATAATCTGAATAAAGAATTCGGTATTTTTCATATTTTTTTACTTTACCCAGAGTTTTACTTCACGTTAATGAAAACAATATTTTTTTCCAGTTTTGTAATTAGCTCGATCTTAAATTATCTCTAAAAACTTTAGGGAAGGGGTCGGCCTTTTTTCATAAAAATATGGAGGTGCATGTCCCCCCATTCCTCCCTGTTTCTCCGCTCATGGACTTATGTTCTAGAGTGCCCAAAAGGTGTAAATAGGTCGAAAACAGGAATTCCCATTTTCTACCTTATTGCAATACTTTATTGTAGAAAAATAACACTACTGCCGTTGCATGACTCATTGTCTTATGCTCGCAGGCTTTTCCATCTGCTATAGAATATACAGCTCATTGATCAGGGAATTTCTTTCAATAGAGTAAAGAACAGATTATGTCCAACTGCAATCCTGAATGCATTTTTAATGATGCCATTCATACGAGCGATTGACTAAATGACCATTGCCTGCTATCGTATATCAATGAAGGCCATATGGGATAGTGACTGGTAAAAAAGAATTAAGGAAAGGGCAACCTTCCGTGTTTGAAAAGCACTCGCTTCATTGTGGATTCGCGTCGCATGCTTATGTAACGGGCTTGATTAAAAAAAGTGGCAAGTTAGCTTAGGGAGATAGCATCTATGAACTTTCAATAACAGCGTGATTCTGGCATTAGACTTCTAAAGTGCAGGAATTTTGCACCTTAAAGGTTTACCGCATTCTTGATCGCTCATAAAACAGTTAATGCTGGGTATTTGCATAAAATATGCGAGTAGCTGTTTTGCAGAGGCTTGGAAGTATTTAAGCCGCCGTAATTAACCCGTTGATAACTAGCGCCAAATTTTCTCCTTTTGAGGTGCCATTAAAGCGAATTGCCGTAAATGAACTAATACAATTTCCATTTAATTAATTTTGTAATCGCGCATATGAAATAAAGATGAGGAGGACGCTCAAATCTATTTTCTCTTCAATTTAGTTACTAGTATTTCATGTTGTTCGGATTTACTAGTACAAGAATCTTATGTGATAAACATTTGAAGCACCTTGTGCAAATATTTATTGAAGATTTGTTATCTAATGTAATAATATTCATTCTTTATAAACTTTAGATTTATTTATCGGAGGAAAAGGATATCAATGTTTAAAATGGATGTTTATTTTGCACTTTTATCTTTCTTTGTACTTTTTGTACCTTTGTACGTTTTTTAACACTTTACAATAAAGTTGAAAAGTGTTTATGACTTTGTTCATTCTGTCTGTCTGTCTGTCCGTTAGCACGATAACTGCCGTAAAAATGACTTAATCAAAATGAAATTTTAGTATGTTGTTCAGACGGTCTATAGGACCTATAGGAATATAAATTAATAATATCACCCAATTAGTTTTGGATTGAACCCGGGTTGAAAAAATGGAATACATTGAGCCCTATGGGACCTAATTTTTCAAGCATTTTTTAAACGGATTTAAAATTCACAAATTACTTCGAAAAGTTTAGGCAATATTCAAATTGTTCCATTAAATATATAAAAAAAAATTCAGCGAAATATATTCAGTTGTTTTTTAAATAAAAATTAAAATAATAATAACCCCTCTTATATGAAGCGATCACGTGTCCATGATATGAAACGATCACACGACCCACTTCAAAATGATATATGTCATCCATCTTGTGTCAAAATCGTGATTTTTAAAGTTCTTTTTAATTCATATTGAGTGTTGTATCCGTCCTAAAACTACTTTATTTTTGCTTAAATTCTGTGCATCTACATACTGAAACAACGCAATGACAATATATTTCAGTTTAAATGCTCTTCCAAATTTCATTATTTCTACTATTAAGCCTATTTTTCCCCTATGTAAAATGTAAACAGCAAAATATGTAGAATGTGTTGTATTAGAATCGCTGTAATTCTTTAACACAAAATCATTTAGTCCATGGAGTCTGCTTAGCTGATATGAATGAAATATTCATTGATTTTAGAAAGAGAAGGACGATATTTTTCGATGAAGTTTTACGCATTGAGTTTACTTACTTGTAGCTCCATGGTCTTAATTTTTAAATAAAATAAATTATTATAGTATTGTGATGAATGACATGAATGGGGGAATTATTTATGAATGAAATGTTGCTTTTATAGAGAGCCAGGCGTGTTATTTTTTATGACGTCATTTGAATGAATTTCAGTTGTTTTCGATGATGTTTTCAAATATAATAAATTATCGTAGTATTATGATAATTCTAAAATTATTACCGAGGAATGTATCACATTTTAGAGATGTTTAAACCAGGCAATTTATACTTTAATGCCGTCATTTGAATGAAGTTAATTTTTTTCGATGAAGGTTTAAGGTGTCAAATATAATAAATTAATGTAGTATTGTGATAAGTTTTAAAATATTACCGAGGAATGTATTGCATTTTAGACACGTTTAAATAAAATTGCATTGAAGTTAGAAAGTGTTTCATAATCAATGCTTTAAGCATGATTGATCTTTCTTGTTATACTTGTACTGTTTTATCTTTGTAATTTTATTCTTTGTATCTTTGCAATTTTATCCTT
The DNA here is from genome assembly GCA_951213105.1 of Amaurobius ferox. Lineage (NCBI taxonomy): Eukaryota > Metazoa > Arthropoda > Arachnida > Araneae > Amaurobiidae > Amaurobius > Amaurobius ferox. The sequence continues at coordinate 140,577,991 of OX578138.1, read as the reverse complement.
ATTTGTATTTTTGCATTTTTATCTTTTATACTTTTTTATATCTTTGTAATTCTCAGAATTATATTTCCTAACATTGTATTTCCTATCTATATGTAGCAATTTATAACTCTTAAATAAATATACTTTCGGTAAATAGGAATCAACTAACTCTTCAAACCATTCTATAGTAAGGGTTTTTATCCACCCAAGAAAAAGAAATGATGTGGATAACACTTGACTTTCCTTACAGATCGTGATAAATTCCTAAATAACATGCTATTGATTTTCATCATTATTTTTTTATCATTTATGCCAGCATTACAGAACCTGTGCAACAAAATTAAAATTTAAAATTTGGACTTTGTACGCGCGCATAAAATTATTTGTACGCGCGGTCAAAATCCCAAAGCAAAGCATCATTGGTATTTAAATAATATCTCGCTATTTAGAGGACATTTAGCGGATTCAATGCCGTTTAAATACAAAACTATTGGCGCCTTTTCTCTTAAATGGAACGTTCTAAATACACGACAATGATCACAATGAATTTGTCCCGTAAATCCGTCAAAATCTCGGAATTTTCGATCCCATCACAATAATTTTCCTATACACTATGCTATGAATGTAGAGAAATTAAAAATAAATCTTATGGTATTTCTCTGAGATCTCTAAGTGGATATTGCAGATAGAAAAACTGAGGACGTTGTTGCTCATTGAAAATCCACAAAAACTATATTTAATCTGGGTATGGAAATTATACAATACTAGCTGTACAGAATATATAATGGGAAGAAACTTAATTCGTCATTTGCAGTGGAATTTTAATATTTAGAGATTTTTTTTTTCCATTTTGAAATTTTATAATTCTCACAAAAATGTGTGTTCGCCTGTCCTGGGCCAATAGACAGACAATAGAAGCACTACTTTTCATTGAATTTATCGTTCTATAGCTAACGATGCATAGAATATTCTAAACGAAATATTACACTTCCATTAATTGCAACTCATAACATGAATATAACACTAAAACAATATGCACTAAAACATGAATTCTAAAATGATTAATTAAATGAAAGATATCATCATTACAATAAAATCTAAAATTATAACAAATAAAAGAATTCGGAAACTATAAAAAAAACCTCACTTTTATGCATAGAATATTCTTAACGAAGTAATTCTTAACTGGCTAAAAAAAACCTCACTATTTTATGCATAGAATATTCCAAACGAAGCTGTTAGTAACAAATAACCGAATATTGCCACTATAAAAAAATTTAATATTTTTCCGCTGCTAAAAAAATACATGCAAATGTCTAGTAGTAATATATAACAGACGATAAAAAAAGTCAAAAGAACTCTATAAAATTTTCATTCTCTCAATAATATCTACAGATAAAAAGGTTTATTTTTTATAATTTATAAAGCTTTCATAATTTTAAAAATATGAAGACACAAGTCAAGGATTGTGTCAAGTTATCGGATTTTGAATAACATTTATTATTGAAAGTCTCAAAATCGATTAGGTCATTAGTTTGCAGATTCAAATAAGGATTAGGACCCATTTATTTGGAGGCTTATTACAGGGCCTGACTTAGGTTCCCAGGGCCTAACTGCATTTGGAGTACCTTAGAAAACATTTAATATATTTCTTATCCGTTAGTACGTTCGAGATGGTGTCTGTACCTGGGGTCCGACAGTGGATTTTCCGTTTAGCCGGCGTCGGATTCTGTGGACCGACTGCATCGAATCTGATAAAATAAATTTAATTTATAAAACATAAAAAGTGCACTTACAAAACTTAATTTATATAACATTAAAAACACACAAAATGTAATTTATATAACATAAAAGAAAAATACACTTACACTTCTTCAGTGTGTTTTATTAAAACATTCTAAACATAAAGTGAAATAGAATATCCATTGCGTTGAGAACGTCTTATCTGTCTATACTCTGTAAGGTCAAGCATCATCCACTGAGTGCTTTGCGCCGGCTGAAAGTTAAAGTACATCAAAATCGGCTCCGTCTCGAACGTGTTAATAGTAAATTACTGTTTAAAGCAAATGGCGTAAAGAGAATCTGGATTATACGACGATCACACTGAAATTTTTGAGATACGGCTAAGTGGTATAAGTTAAATTTACCAACTCTTAGGAGTATCCAAAGTACTCCCCTCCAGCATCAATGCACTTTTGTAGGCGAATTTTCCAAAGATTAAATGCTTCAGGCCATCCATGTCTTGGAATCGATGAAAATATGCTTTTATAGCCTTTATAAATGGATGCTTTTATAGCCTTTATAAATGGATGCTTTTATAGCCTTTATAAATGGATGCTTTTATAACCTTTATAAATGGATACTTTTATAGCCTTTATAAATGGATACTTTTATAGCCTTTATAAATGTATTCTGGTATGTGTTGTGTTGAGTCACACCCCAAGTTAATTTAACAAGAAAAAAGCCGGTCAACTCGCGCATATGAAGTTTGCATGATGTGAAAGGTTTCAAATTAAAATTTAATTTAACGAATAATTATAGAGTTAGAAGTAAGAAAAATTGATTGCAATATTTGAGAATCCTAATACAAAAGAGCCTATAGGTTTCTATAACTTTATTAAATTAAACAAATTAAAATACAGGAAAACAATGAAATCAAAGCAACTCATTTAAGTCGCAAAAACGTATTTAATATACAGGAGCCTGTTTAAATTACAATGCATAGAAGTGCACACCCTTTGATTAGCTCTTTACTTGTTATTTGTAGGAAACGTGGTGAGCATACAAAGTTTAAAAACGGGGCGTTTCGCCCTGTTGCAATTTGTTTAAATAATTGAAATTGTGTTTCTGTAAATCTGCGTACAATTTTACGTACGTTTTTCAAATTTTTATCTTCCTACCTATTGTAGTTTTCGTGTAAGAGGGATAAATAAAATGTTGACAATGTCAGGCAAGTGTTGATTTCGCTTTGTTAGAAATGGAGAATGATAATATACAACACTCATTTTGCTGATATATTGAATAATTTTGCTAAAATTTTCCTACACGTCAAACACGGAAGTTTTAAGTTATTTCAGAAAATTTTGCATGGCCATGGCAGACAGACAGAAGCATAGCCGGACATCTAAATTTATAGTGGGACCCTACAAAGTCTATCCATCCAAATTGCATGAAAATTGGTACAGCCGTTTTCTTGTGATGCTGAGACAAATAGACAGATGAACTTTCAATTTTATTAGACTAGCAGCATACCCGTTCTTCGTACGGAGTATATAATATAAAGAAATTTAAAATTCACAATCATGTGCAAATTCCTCTAGTATACTCCATACTACTCTTTCTGTTTCAACAATCGGATAAATGAATTTATTGAGTAAACACAATATGAGTTTATTAGCTAAACACGAAATATAAGTTTAAAAGCTCTTTGCCAAAATAAATGAAAGTGATGCACGCAGTCCGCAATTAATATAATTCAAAGAAAAATCAAACTGTTCATTTATAAAATATGTTTTTATATCCATTTATTTATTCAAATCGGAAAAATAATAATAAAAATTAACAGACTGATTTAATTTAATTGCGTTTCTGAGCAACATGATATAAGATAGAATCTTCCTCATAAACTGCGAAATTAAATAATCATTTTGATTTCTTTATACTTTCATTGTTGAGTAAATGCTTGTGAATCCATGGAGATAGATTTTCCATTTAAATTCATGTTTCAAACAATTCATTCTTTCAGATAGTGACTATTTAGCTCAAAAATCTTTCACAAACCTCAGAGATAAAGTTTTAATTAACTTTCACAATTTAAACAAACGATTTTCAACCTTTTCGTTTGGATAAACTGCGGAGTTAGAGAGTAGAACTCCTAGGAAAAAGTTTCGTTTTTCATTAATATCTCGATAACCCCTGGTCTTAGAAACTCGAAACTTGGACTAAATTTATGGGAGACTATTTCAAGGCTACTCACAAAATTTCATTAAATTCGGTTCAGTCGTTCTCCCGAAATGATGATACAAACAAAAGTTTTGTTTTTTACTAATATCTCGAGAACCACTAGTCGTAGAAACTCAAAACATACACTAAATTTTAAGTAGGGCTATTTCCAGGCTACCCACAAAATTTCATCAAATTCGGTTCAGCCGTTCTCCCGTGATGATGGGACAGACACAGATTTTCAATTTTATTTATATAGATTGCAATTCTGATTACATAATATGTTAATTTCCTTTCTTTTCATAATTCTGATGCAGATGCAACAATTTTTCTTTTTTCCAGACGAAGAAGAGAATGAAGAACGCGTCACATACGCCGAGATGTACGACGAAGTGGAGCGATATGCTGCAGCGTTTAGAAAAAATGGCCTCGAGAAGGGAGACAGAGTTGCATGTGAGTAGTTTTTGATGCATTCAAGAGACGGCCGGCTATGTGAAAGTTTTTAATTCGTGAACCTTCGGCACCTGTTCCGAAAGTTCTCTTCTGTTTCAAGGTTGATATTCTCGACGCCATTCAATCGATAGAATCTGAATGAAACGAATAAAGATGGAAAAGAAAAATGGAAGTATTCATGCTAAAAAGGAAAAGGAATTTTTCGTTTTGAAATCTCCCGTTTTACTTTTATTTTGATACCTTGTTATTATATGCTCAGACATTTTTTTTTCTATCAGAATTATGTAATATCTTATGTAAAATAGCAGTTTCTTAGTTTCTACATCGCCTTTTTACCAGTAACGCCCCGGGGTTTCTGTAGCCCCCAAGCTATCTTTCATAAAAGGTTCTATATGAACAAAAAATGCAGTGAAACGTCATAAATCCGAAAATTTGTAATTCAAAAACTTGATTATCCGGTAATTTTTTCATGTTGGTTTTTTTAGTTCAAAATTAAATACGGATTCATTATTTCAGGCTTTTCACTTATAGACATAGAATTTTAGGCCTTAAGGTCAACAATATTTTGGGGTGCCTTTATTTGTGATATAAAACATTCTCGGGTTCAAAGCTATCTTATCCAAATTGATAATTCGAATCGTCAACGCGGTAGTCGAACGGTCAAGGCGAGCGTTCCCAAAGCAATCGTTCGATCGCCGGGTTGTGGGTTCGAGTCCCATGTAAGATATGGATGTTGTGTTGTGGGCGCAGTGTGTTCCGCCCCCTCTGGTGCGTCTGGGGCAATGTCCTAGGACGGCTAAATGGTTCACGTCCCCGGCCGATATTTAGGCGAAAGATGAAGAGTCTAGTGCCTGGCCATTTGAAAAAAAAAAAAATAATAATCCGACCCTGGTTATACAGCCATAATTTTTCCCATCTAATACCTACTATAGTTAAATCTCAGACATCAAGAAGGGATATTGATTATGCAAATGTTTTTAGGTCGAGGCCTAGTAATATCGCCTGAAATCCAAAAATACCAAAACGTGAAGAGTTCAAAGTAAATATGAATTGTTACAGAACTTGCATAGCCACCAAATCACATAGAAAACGCACTGTGGAAATTATAGTATCATGATTTCAATATTTTCAACAAGAATCCGTTAAAATGTATCTGAAACGTTGTAAAGAGAATTGTAAACCGATACGTAAATAAATAATGTGCAGAAAATTACACACAATACAAGAAAACGTTTCATTAGTTATAATGCACTAATGTGTCTTTACGAAAATGCAACAGAGGTTAAAAACCATAATGTACACAATTTTGTGGGCCTGTACAAAAATGAGGCACCCTACAAAAATGACCCTACAAATATTTTCAACTATATCGAATTATTGTCAACCTGGCTACATTCTCTAAAAGTTGCCTAATTTAATATAGTGCTCTAAATTTGTCACCAAGCGTGAAATGCATTATTAGTTTTTCTTATGTTTTTTTTAAATACTATCTAGATTGCGATCCTTAACGAATTTTAAACCGTGCTAAAATATATTAAAGCAATGATAGCAACTTAATTATAAAGCTATTGATCAAAGCCAACACTAAATGACCCATTTTGTCTTCAAATGCAAAGAAATGGATAAAAGTTGGGCAAAATTTATACAAATCCTTATAAGAACCAAGATCTTACATAACTCCCAGAACAGTGGCATCGCCAAGGGGGAGAGGGATCACAAGCACCTCAAAAACAAACCAAAACCCATTAAAACTCGGAGAAATAGTATTTGGAGAAATGGCAAACATAATTTTTTACTCCCTCCCACAATTTTTTTTTCTAATGAAGCTACTGTTCCAGGAATGATATAAAAGTTGGTTAAATATTAATCCACTTCGTAGATTATAGAACCTTGTGATTGCCGATAAAGATTCCTTTCTTTCACAATGCTTTATTTTGATGTTTTTTAAACTAAATACATTTAAAAATATTCTCGAGTTTTGTAAAATTCCTTTCTTACCATTCCACTCAAATATAAATAGGTGTTGAAATCACACGCTGAATTATTTCAACATGAATTGAAAAGCGTTGATGGTGACCGATTGATGAATAATATTAAAAAATAGTAAAAACTGTAAAATTTTAGAAATTATTTGTTGAGAAATCAACTAAATGGTATATTGATTTAAAAACTTGCGGAATCTAACTATTTATTTATTGATTCAATTAGAAGTCTTCCATTTGAATCAATTAAATATTATGTCATAAATTATGATTTTATTAAATGAACATACGTACGTGCTTAAACGTGTGTGTGTATTTGAGGGTGGAAATTCAGTTAGTCTTAGAATGGTATTAGCATGGTGTAACGGTTTATTAATACTACTAAAACTGTACGCGGTGTTGCCAGAGATATAAAATAAACTACATCACGTTGCCCTGTGTGCACCCGCTCACCAGTTTTTTTTTTTTTTTTTAAATTTCATTTTTGTTCTTTGCGAGTATATTAGTTAAAACGTTATTTGGGTTTCAGGAATTCTCTAGAAGTCCCGGTGTAGTATCTATCGTAGGTTTGTATCTTAAACCTTACCGCGCAGCGGCGGATATATTTTCTGGAGACTATAGGTACATATTTGACCAATACATACATCATATACACTAAAGAAAAAGATTGCATCTGTTCTAACAAAAAGTGAATAAAATTATATAGCGTTATCAAAATCGTGCAATAGATGGCAGTACAAAACACGAAACGTATATATTAAAGTTTTTGTTACAATGTCAAAAGACATTCTTCTTTCAGTTGTTTATTATTTATCTTCTTTCATTTGTTTATTACTCACAAATTTAAATATATATGAAAGCAGTGCTTCACTCTGTTTTCTTCTACAATTTATATTATTAAGATATACTAATGTTCTTATGTTATTATCTCATAGTTATCTTGCACAAACTGTTCTTTTAAGCTTACCCAATTACTTATATAAACATTAATTACTTTAAGTATCCGTTAGTTATACGTAATCGAATGTGTGCCATCAAATGTAAAAATCAAAGTTAAATTAATGAACGACGTATCTTTATGTTTAGGACGACGGAACCAAATGGCGGCATCGGCAAGCGTGCAATAGCTGAAGGCACAAATCTGTCGTGAAAGGGAAGTTTTTCGCCGTGAAAAAACTAAAACAATTATTTCGAATTTTCAAATATTCTCGCCGAGGCATATCAAACCGGACCTAAAGTACCGGAGTACCACCAAATTTCATGATCGTACGACGTTTAGTTTTTTCGTCATAGACGACACAAACTAAAAGACGATCGTCCTTTATTAGTATAGATGGAGCCTTTATTGGTCCGCCTGATCAATTTTCTGTATAATCACAGAAGAAAATTCAAATAAGAAATCAATCTAAAATGATTCATGCTGCTTTCATTGAGAGCATTTATTTGGCTAATTTCCGATGTCCAAACTGAATGCGCTTAATAGTTTCCTGTAGTGTCATGCGCCAGGCGTCCCGCACGAAAATAAAAGTAGCAATCTACGAATTACGCAGTCAACATGTAAATGAGCGATTTTTTTTTCTATTCACGATGCTTAATGAATTTACTAAAACGTCGTATTTAGAAGAAAAAAAATGGCGCGTTTCGGAATGATGTAATATTTGGGAATGTGAAGTGATCCTATCAAAGTGATGAGAACATAAATAGATAATTTAATTTTGATTGCGTTGTACGTTTGTAGGAAATTGCTATGCTCAAGAATTTTACAGTATTCTATTTATTGGTGAAAAGCTGTTAAAAAGTTCGGGGTTTTATTTTTTCATTTTTATTTTTACCTAATCTGACTGTTTATTGAATTTGTTTATTTTTGCGACATTCGCACTGAAGTACAGCTTACAACTCACTACATTTTATTTAATAATATTTAAAAAAAAAGTTCTTGTAAAAGAAGACAATTCATTAAATTAGTAATTGTTTTCTCTACTCTCAACAGCTCCTATTTTTGATGAGTACATATCGATATTTGCTTACTCTAAGCAATAAAACTATCGCTAGGCATTAACGCTATTCACTAGGTTATAAAGTTATTCTTAACAGATTAATTTTTTTCAAACATGAAGATTGATTTGAATTTTTCCGATGTCCCGCTATCTTAATACAGATTTGATTTTGTTCAAAGTATAGAATTACCCTATTCTCCAGTCTTAATTCCTACACAGAAAAGCAACATGCATAGTAATGAATTGACATTATAGTGAGGTCCTGGACACATTAGCTTGCCGACAAATTTGGCGAAGTGTCTTTAACACTTAACGACATTTTGCCAGGCCTAGAATTGTAATATATATATATATATATATATATATATATATATATATATATATATATATATATATATATATATACACAGTATTGTGGCATTAATTGAGAAATGTCATTTTTTTCGTTTTATCACACGTAAGCTTAGGAAGAAGCACTCCAAATTAGCTCAGAGTTCAAATTGCAGTTATTATCAAAGTAGCAGGTGTTCGTATGCACCTGGTAAGTAGCAGGTGTTCAAATTCCACCGCCAGGTGGCAGGTGTTCCGCAGTGGTAGTTTCTCAGTTGTTGCGGGGCTCATTAGCGTCATGGATATCAGCGCGGAAATACGTGCTAAAGTGATTGCGCTTAGAGAACACACTTCTAAGACGTTCGAGGAAATAGGTAAAATATGTGGAGTGAGTACAGCAAGTGTCGGGAGGATCTGGAAGAGGTTTCAGCAAACAGGAAATGCTGGAACCAACCGCTCTGGAAGATGCGGCAGAAAAAGATAAACTTCGACTCGTGACGACAAAACTTTACATCGAATGAGTGTTAAAAATCATCGATTAACCAGTTTTGAACTGTCTAAGTCCATGGTGGCAGCTAGTGTTGATATTGCACCTTCAACAGTGCGATACAGGCTGTTAGAACGCGGACGGAGAGCACGTCGACCGTGCAAGAAGCAGCTTCTGACGCTTCGCATGAAGAAAAAAAGGTTGGAATGGGCACGGAAATACAAAACATGGACTGAAAAGGACTGGGAGAAAGTTCTCTTTTCTGACAAACACATTTTGTGGTTCAGGGATTTAGATCTATGTTCGTGAGAAGGAGCCAAGGAGAACCTCTCAATCAGCACCACAGCAATCAAGCACCCAAGCATCCGCCCAAAAAGATGTTTTGGGGTTGTTTCAGCGTTTTGGGGACAGAATCTCTTGTTCCCGTAGAGGGAATGATGAACAGTGCCAGTTACGAAGTCATATTGACCCGAAAAGTGCTTCCAACCATGGCTAAACGGTGGCCGAACGGAGATTGCGTTTTTCAACAAGACAGCGCGCCATGTCACACTTCGAAGCGAATCAAAAATTTCTGCTCAAAAAAAATATTACCGTACTGGATTGGCCCGGGAATTCACCAGACTTGAATCCCATAGAAAATTTGTGGGCTATTGTCAAAAAACGGCTTCACAAATTTGACTGTACGACGATGGACAAACTAATTTCGGCCGTTATTGACATATGGTTCAGAGACGTTGAAATTAAAACTAAATGTGCTAGTCTAGTACATTCCATGCCGAAACGTGTCTGTGATGTTATAAAGTCTCGGGGAGGTCATATCACTTATTAGTTTTAAATGTATCCATAGAAAACTTGAATAAAACTAAATTTTATAAAAAAAAAACTGCATTTCTCAATTAATTGCCACAATACTGTATATATATATATATATATATATATTAAAGATGTTAAATATCTTTTATGATATATATATATATATATATATATTAAAATATAAAACACCAAGCATATGAAACTAGTAAGTTTAACAATATAAATGTATTGAAAAGAACTTTAATTAAAATTGCATCTACTTATTGCGCTAGGGCAGCATATAAATAAGATGAAATTTATAAGTAATAAAGATAAATTAAAGTAAAATAATTGAAGAGAAATCGTGAAGCATCCATAACACTGGCATGATCAATGACTGGCATTATCTTGAGTTTTTTCTAGTTAGAAATTTAATTCTTTTATTTATTATGGATGTTTTATTATTTTTCTTCAATTATTCTACTTTAATTCATCTTTATTACTTATATATATATATATATATATATATATATATATATATAAATAATATATATATATATATATATATATATATATATATATAAATAATATAATTGAAGAATTTTTATTTTACTTGTATTATATATACCTAAGATCGATCATTAATGGAAAATGTTATATATATATATATATCCTTCCACTTTTGATATACAGAATTGTAAATCCAATAGTAGAATGTAGCCCATTGCATAATGACGGTGAATGGGAGAAAAATAAAATGCACCTCATTAGCAAAATCTAAACTTTCATTTTTCATGTGTTTGCTTTAAAATTTACAGAAAATCAAAGAATATCCACCGCATATAACCGCATTGTCCGGGATCCTGAAGTACTCCTGTATCAAATTACTCCTGTATCAACTGCTTAGATCCCCCCCCCCCCCCCCACACACACTATAAAAACGAAACTGAAATGATTACAACAAATCGGCAGTTCATATTTTACGTTACTATGCGCTTGGCGGTTTTTCCTGTTAAACACAACAAATTAAAAAATAATTGGTCAAATGTTGCGACAGGAACAATCTACAATAAACTCTTTTGACAAGTTTTATAGATGCCTGTGAATTTACAGTTTTCTGTGGGTCTTCTTCCTCCGGGGTGAATTGCGATGAATTCGCTAGAAAGATAACCTGATTTTGTCCAACCTCAGGGTGTTCCTGAACTAGTTTCGAACCTTAAAAATGTGAAAGGGAAAGCTGATTCACAGAAAGGATAACCGCTCAAAAGATGACTCATGTAGTATAACAATGGAATTTTTAAATTATATATATATACATATATATATATATATATATATATATATATATATATATATATTTTATAAGTTTACTAGCAGATACACTCGACGTTGCTGGTTATTTAAAATACGTGCAAATTTCAGTAGTATTTTAAATTTTTTTATTTCCCATAAAAAAAATAATTTTTGTCCTTGCTAAACAAATTGATCTGCATAGGCAAGTCGAAGAATAAAAGATCCTTGTCAAGTCCGTTTGTATACAAATTAGCAAATTACACACACCTTAAAAATGTATAATTCGAGTTTAGAGATGTTTGAAACGTGCTTTTCTGTTGAAAATTCAAATGCGAATTTTCGACGCTCAGAATACTTTATCCAGTATTTCTTCCAGATATCCTTCCAGGGGGGGGGGGGGGGGGATCGTAGCCTACCGGAGACGATTATTCATCCCTCCGAAGACATTTTATGTTAACATAGTTTTTATTTATGTTACAGCATTTAGATATATTTATATAGCGCAACTAAATAATTTGCCCCCTAAAGTTTCATTCCCCCCCCCCGGCCAAAAAGTCCTGAAAGAAACAATGATTATATCTCCCTATGTATGCAGGAAAAGTAATATTAGTGCCTATTGATGTTACTGTTTAATTAATCTATTGTAAATACTATTGCATAAAAAATGCAAATAGGTGTTCAAAATATCCACAATCTTTCAGAAAAACTAAATTCTATTTACAATTATCTCCTGAAGAACAATGGGGCTATGCTCGTTTTCTTCCGGCTTTGTATTGTTTTCGAGGTTTCATGCCTCAAAATGTGTAAATAGAGCAGTAACGAAAAATACCATTCCATAATTTGTCGCCTTGTGCTAATTTTTGACTGAATGTTCTTATTTGTGATTATTCCAGGTTACATGTCAAACAGGAAAGAAGCGGTCTTCGCCTACCTTGCTATCACAAGTATTGGAGGCATCTGGGGAGGTCCTCTGCCATTTTATGGTGACAAGGTAAGTTTGCCACATGGAATGTGTATACGGATGCATTTGTGCCGTAATCCGATTCATGTGCTGGGATGTGGAGATTGCGACTGCAATTGATCTTGTTTTCTTCCACTGTCCGACTTCAACACAAATAGTAAATGGAATTATCAGTTTTTGCGGGATTTTTGATTTATGCAATTCATTGGTCAAAAGCCCCAAGTATACTCGTAAAATGCTGTACATATCACAATCATTGTTTTATGATATCAAAATTCTCACAAATTTTTCTACATTGGCAATGTAAAAATTACGAATATCGCAAAATCCTGTGAGATTGTAGTAATGCATTGTTGTGCAATAGAGTAATTGCATAATTGGAATCCTTTACAGTATTAAGAAAAATCGATTTAAATACATCTTTGCTTTCTCATATGTAGTGTTGAGAAAATGTTTTCACGAAAATTTTCAATTTCGAAATTTTGATACCGATATATGTTTTAGGACCTCCTAAACACATTTTGATTATTTTTAGAGAGCTGTCTGTGTGCGGTCGATTTTTTGTGTACTTGCGTACACGGTGGCTGCTCCAAATGTTAATAGATTTTTACGTCAAGCGAAAACTTCTAAATTTTATATTTTCTTAACATGGCAGCATAGGACAAAATGTAACATCGTGCATAAAAGGGGTTATTTGTGGTTCACTGACCACGAAACCCAATAGTTCTAATAACTGTATTGAAAAATAGCCGCGATACAACTTTTGCATTCTTGAAGCTATTAGTCCCCCTCGGGGAGGGGAAAGTTACCTCCAGGGGGGGGGGGATAAATTATCAAACCTAGTATCAATAGATTTTATTTAGTCCTTTAAAGTGAAGAGTAACAAGCTATATTTGTTATCATTTTGACCAATGATAATTTTCAAAATTTTCTTGTAAAGTTAGGGGAAAAAAAACAAGCTGCTTAAAAATAAAATGGAATCTGGTTTGAAAAAGCCGAGGTGAACCAGACCCCAGTTAATTAATTTTAAATGGATTAATTTCAGTCGAGCTTTATCATCTTTATCAAAATATGTTTCTGTGTTCCCTATTCAATTAAAATTATTACTTTCCCATATTAATAGATAGCTTTCATATGGTAAGCATTTGATGTTTTTAATTTATCGTTAAAAGTTATTAAAAATGATTCCAAAATTCGAGTCTGTATACTTTTTTCCGACATAGACTCCGCCAAAATTGTTATCGACTCCAACTCCGCAACTCTGTGCAGGTGTAAGGTTCATTTTATGAACTACAATTTTTATGGATTGAGAAAGGACCATTTAAATGCTGTGTTCATAAAAATCCATTTCCAAACATAATTTTTTTTTTCCCCATTCCAGGCTGCTTCTAAAATTATTCGGCCCATGTTGCCAAAGTTCCTCTTCACAGTCGACCGTTTCATGGATCTCAAAGTGGAGAAGCATCTGATGAAAAATATTCCCACTATTGTTGAAGGTAAGAAACAATAAAAAAATATAGTGTTTATTTTTGTAATAATTGAGGTTACTGTCAGATACGCATGTAATTTTTTCATGGCGCAAAAATTATATATATATCTACTTTAGCTGAGAATCTAACTAACCAAATTTTACAAAATTTGGTAGATAAGTCACTCGTGGGTTACCGTGGTGATGATTAGATTTTGGCACGATTGAGGGGGGGGGGGGGAGAGCTTCTTTTTTCCCGAAATGACCAGCAAAAATTGTCAAAACCTAAAATAAAATAATACATATGCCCAAATGTATTGATTAAATACTTGTTTTATACATAAAGACCATCCCCATTACTTTAAGATGGACCATTCCCGAGATTTTTTTTATTATTTTGAGGAGCTAAAGACAGTTTTCACTGATGTTAAAAAAATAATTATTTGATGGAATATCTTAATATTTAGTTAAGTCCCTCGAGGATTATGCTGGTTATATTTTGGCATAATTTGGAAAAATATAACCGACTCTTTTTTTTTGCGATATGGGCCTCAAAGATCAGGAAAATCTGAAATAAATGAATAAAATTGCTAAAATATATTAATTATATGCTTGTTGTTCGTGTAATCTCTGACAACAAAATGAATAAGACTGACCTCCATAAAATGAAGCATTCTCGAAATATTTGTTTTCTGGAATTTTGAGGAGCTTAAGACGTTTTAAAAATGTATTAAATTTCCAAATGAAACGAAGATGCATTAAAAATGCAAATTAGATATAATATCAGAAAATTATTTGTTATTTTTTGAAATTTAAACTTAATGCATCATGAAATGAAAAAAATAATAAAATGAGTTTAAATCTGTAGGGAAAGTGATTTGCTGCCCACATCAGATTTTTTTTTTTTTTTTTAATCTGTGATATCGATTTTCAGCGAGATCATGTGATGAGAAAGCTTAAATTTTTGTGCTATTGATTTCCCATAATATCAGCATCTGTAGCGAGATACATCTGTTGGACACACATTTTTCCAATCTACCGACACGTTTTTTAAAATGTCATTTTTGCAGTTACGTTTTGACAGAAGTTCTCACAACGCACCTTCTTCTACACAGTAACACTATTGAGCAGAACAATATTTCACACTGCAGGTAGTTTTTCCTGGCAGATGTGAAAATGGGGAAGGGAAAGTTTTTGCTTCCGCGTTGACCTTTACGAAGATAAAAAGCGTGCTTTATTTTTTTTCTAAAAAAAATGGGGCCAGTGGATCCCCGCCGGGAATCCTTTTGAATTGCATTCATTCCGGCACTGAGTGTAAACATGGAACTACCTGCTAACGGATTATCTATATGCTCTGAACTGACTAAATGAGCGAATGAAGGGGGGGGGGGGGTTGACGACATATCAAAATTATCGCACACTTCCACCACGGCTAGAATCTTGGTTTTGGTCTCATTCGATCCGTTCCAGTTTCGAGACCAAAGGGAGAGATCTTAAAATTTCAAATTAGGGGGTGACTTGGCAAAGGAATAATAATAAAAAAAAATCTGATGTGGGCAACACATGACTTTCCTTATATAATGTAATGAATTTACTACTTTTCAGTAAAAAAAATAGGTTTTTTCTTATAGTAGATACTAATATTCTTTCCAAGATATTGAATTTTCGACAATTAGTCGTCATTTTCATTGATTTAGCGTCAATATTATCCATTTGGCGAGATTTTCGTTAATTTGGCAACATTTCAAAAAGTCGCCAAGTTGGCGACATTTCGCCAAATTCGTCGCCAAAATTTCGCCAAGCGTTATGGACGAAGAAATAAGTTGTTCTTACAGCAGATAAATGACTATTGGCGTTCAAATACAAAAGTATTACTTTCATGAATGGAACGAGCTAGATCCACGAGAGTGATGTCGTCCAATTTATCGCATGATATTACATATGAAAAGTGAACATGTTTCTCAATAGGAAATACTTTTTTTTTCATTTTATATGACTTTTTAATAATTTTTTTGAAAAATGTGCAATATCTCGAGAACGGTTCCTGTTAGCGTTCTAAAATTTATGTCAATCGCTTTCTAATGAAAAATTACATAAGAAATGTCTATTTGCTTAACTTTATTAGTGGTTTCGATTTTTTGATGATTTTTTCAAAATTTTATTCGAAAATTTAGGGGGGTTCTGAACATTCGATTACGTATAAAAACAACAGGCTTCCAGTGTTTACGGATTGTGATTTTTGTACCAAATTTGGTTCGAATCGGTCCATTCGTTCGTCAGTTATCGTCTCCACAGACTCACTGACACACACACATACTTTCACACACACACACACACACACACACATACACACACACAGACATCACTTCAAAAATGTTTGATTCGTGATCAGGGATGCTTGAAACGTGCTCTCCCGTCGAAAACTCGATTTCGAATTTTCGACCCCGTCACAATACTTTCCTTATACATTATGTATATAAGGAAATTAAAAATGCCCAAGACCACTTTGCTTCATTATCAAACACTTCATTCTAGTTAGAACCTTGGTTTTGGTCTCATTCCGATGCGTCTTGACAGTCAGGTTGATGAAAAAATATAATAATTCGAAAAAAGATATAAAATTTGAGTGACTATGCAAAATGAATTATTAAAAAATATTCAAAAACTACTTTTTTAAAATGATCAAGCACTTACATTCGAGCTAAATTGTTGGTTCTGATTTCATTCGATCCGTATCGGCTTCCAGATCATCGAAAAATTTAAAATTTCTAATTAGAGGTAACGGTACAAAGGAATGTTCAAATCACTTAACCATTTAACCTTTCAAAAATGGGCGCAATTACAGTTTTATGCTTGAATTTGAAACAGTTTGTGATATTCAGAATTTTTATTAAGTGTCTGCGTGTCACATTTAGTGATCATCAGCCACTGAGAACGCGGGAAGTGCAGGTGAAATAGTCGGATAATTTTAATAATAATGCTAATTTGTATTGTTGTAGCCCGAGCTAATTTGTATACAAATTTTATGCGGTCTACGTGAAAGGACTGTATTTGTCAGTTCCCATAGAAATTTGCAAAATTGCCGCAAATAGCAAATTTAATTGCTGTCATTGCAGGTAACTGTTATTTCATGCTGATGATCGCATAAGCCCGATAGCTGTCAACATGATACTGTTATCTACAATGGGGGTGTCTTTCTGATGCTGTTTATGTTAGGAAATAGTGGCATCAGGGAAAATATTTTAGTCTGGGGGGGGGGGGGGGTTGCAACGGAAAAATTTATTGGTCTCAATTTTCCAAATATCTTTTCGTGCCGAAGTCTAGTTTACTCATGGATTTTAAAATTCTACAATTTTAGTATAAAAGATAAATGTAATTTTCTAATTATAGAATTTTTGAACTTGTAGTTAAAAAGTTTGACTAATTTTGGGATATTTATGTGTTATATGTGGGATATTATGTGTGTTTATGTAGATTGGGGTATTTATGTGTATTTCTTTGTGGAAAAAAGCGTGATTTATGATTTTTTATTATACAAGCATGTTTAATGTTAAACATTTGACAGATTATGCTATGAAAATTCATGGCATTTTTAGACTCATTTTAAGCCTTTATATATTAATGTACTTCGATCACTTTTGTAGCAATTTAAAATACTTCAGTAACTATTAGCGGAAATGATCACTAAAGGAATATTTATATTTTTATTTCATTATAGAATTGCGATTGATTAAAGTGCAAAATTGCGCATTAAAAACATACTTCAGCAAATGCATTCTAAACTGGCAAAACTCCTTTTTCATTATTCGGAGGACCCGCTGTATATATATGTATATATATATATATATATATATATATATATATATATATATATATATATAGATAGATAAATGCAATCAACCCTCCTATAACGCGGAACTCTCATAACGCAGTTTCCATATAACGAGGGGCAAGAATTACGGCATCCTTCCCATAACGCGGTACTCATAAAACGCGGTTTCTCTATAATACAACTCAATTAGATTAAGCAGCTATAGCATGATTTTTATATTACACTTTTACAGTTGAAATTAATGGAGAATTCCCCTGTTTTTTCATCCACGTACATCATCATTTTTCAATTTCAGTTATCAGGGAAATTCCCTGTATATACAGAAATATACATTGCGGTTTCCAGATAACGACGTACGAATTGTTCTGTTTTATATTAATTCTGAGTTCCTTATAACGCGGTTTCCATATAGCAAGGTACGAATTAATCTGATTTGCACTAATCTGAGTTTCTTATATATATATAACACGGTTTCCATATAAAACAGTATGAATGAATCGTGTTATAGGAGAGTTGACTGCTGTACACAAAACAGTACATGCTTTTGGAATTGGAAATTAAAAATCTCCATCATTCTAATTTGGAGATGTCCGCTATTCGAAAGTGTTCATTAAGCATGTTTTACTGAAAACGTTTTTTAAATGAACATATACACCAGTGTCTAATAAGTACAATTTTAATACTGGAATAATCTGGGTCTCTAGGGGGGGGGGGATTATGATCCCTAAAACTACCACTTTTGGGAACGCTGTTGGGAAATCTTAATATCAAAATATGTTCTAATTTATAAAGGTAGGTGGACGGAGTTGACATATCAATAGAGAAGTGTCAGGAGAAACGAGGAAGACAGTGCCAACTCAAATAATCTTAAGACCAAATTATTTTTGTTTTAATTATATATTGATTGAAAAAAATGTATAAAATGTATTCTGTGTAAGTAAGCAATGGGATATTGCTTGGTATCGAACACCAGGCGGCGTTTGACTTTCGAAAAAGGACATATTTTTTTGCTCGGATTGGTGGCTGGCTGACCCTCGCACTTCCTCCTAACCTATTGGAAAACATATCAGATATGTCTCTCCCCGTGAGAAAATCTTGTTCTGCAAATGGAACTCAAGAGAAAATGTGCTCGCACCTTATGTCATTTAATTGCCGTAGCCCGGATAAACACGTCAAAACTGCGGGATTTCGCTGTTTTATTCAATCTTTTCATTTCCGCAAATATAGTGATTATTTGCTGAGGGTTCTGGAGTCATTTTATAAGTTAATAGCAAATCTGATTTTGAGAATTGCTAAAATTATAGGTATTTTGACATTTTTTATACTTTTGAAATTTTTCTATGTGAAACTTAAACTTAACAAATGAAAATGGGTACGTGGTGTATTTATTTTTCTACTTGTTTTCCTTTATTTTTTTATATACAATCTAAAATAGGTTCCCATGCATTGTGTCCACATATAACGTTTTTGAATCTGTTCCACAGATAAACTCAAAACAGGAGTGCTGGTTTTGAGTTCCTGACTACAAAATTGCAAAATGCCATTCATTTGTTTAGCTTATAATCCAGTTATTATATTTAATTTTTTTGTAACCGTATTTAAATATACAGCCTGAAACATTTTATTGGCTAATTTTGGTCCTTGATTTTATATCTTGCCAAATTATTTTATAACTCTTCGGCACTGCATACCGCTATATATCCCGCAATCCATTGTATGAGCCAGAATAAAAAGTAATTGAACGTTTTCGATAAAATTAACTTTATATATCAAAATGTGTTAAAATATCTTTTATTAAGGTGTACCGTTGTGATATTTAAACGCTGTATATGTTTTTCCTAAACTATTCTAAGCAAAAAAATATCTGGAATGTGTGTGTCTCCATTCGCCTTTTTCATTCATTTATATTTTTATAGAGTTTAGCTAAACTTACAATCATTATTAAAATGAGAATTTTTTTTTTTTTATTTTGTGGTTTTATTCTTTTTAGAAAAACTTTTAAAGAATTTTTACGTAAAAAAAAATCTTTAAAATTTATCTTCTAGAGTTGGCAACGGCTTAGTGACGTCGATAGATGCATTTGGCTTACTGGTAATATAATTGATACCATCCACAGCGAAATTTAAATTATCAATTTTTTCTATATACTGTACACTGCCATTGTTCCCGTAATTGTCATTAACTTAAATTTTAGTACACCAGATAACTGTGTTTTCATTTTTTAGGTCTAGATTGTCTAGAGAAGGTTATAATTTGCCCCAGCAAAGACGAGACACTCTCTGTTAATATAAAAGAGTTGGATCCTAGATGGTAAGATATAGTATAGAGCCACTAACAAATTAACATCATCCATGTATATATCTTAGAACAAAAAACTAGAGTCACGAACAAATTAACAGCATCCATGTATGTATCCCGGAACAAATAGCTAGAGTAACGAATAAATTAAAAGCATCCATGAATGTATCTTAGAACAAATAGTTTGAGCCACGAACCAATTAACAGCATCCATGAATGTATCTCAGAACAAATAGCTAGAGCCATGAACAAATTAACAGCATCCATCTATGTATCTCAGAACAAATAGCTAGTCAAAGCAAATTAACAGTATCCATGTATGTATCTCAGAACAAATAGCTAGAGTCACGAATAAATTAAAAGCATCCATGAATGTATCTCAGAACAAATAGCTAGAGTCACGAACCAATTAACAGCATCCATGTATGTATCTCAGAACAAATAGCTTATCACGAATGAATTAAAAGCATCCATGTATGTATCTCAGAACAAATAGCTTATCACGAATAAATAAAAAGTATCCATGTATGTATCTCAGAATAAATAGTCCCGAACAAATTATAGATAATAAAATAGTATTTAAATTAGTAGTATAATAGTATTAGTAGTTTTTAATAATTAAAATAGCCGATTTCAATTCGAGATGACGACCACACAGGAAGCTAACTTAAAGGATAAAAATAGCAAGAGGCTAAGCTGAGGTAAAATTAGCAGGCGGTGGTCAGTCAGATTGTTCAGTGCACGTCAATCTGACATTAGAGGGTGGAGAATGTTGAGTCCACTTTGACAATAAGAGCTTGCAATTTCATCCCAGTAACTCAACGGTGGCGCATCGGCTGGCCAGTTCGAAGATCCAGGCTTCGATTCCCAGTTGGGACAGAAAGGTTCATTCAAGAGTTTCAGCAACGCAGTCTCTATTTCAGACAGTTTATCCTGAGTTTAAATGGCTGGCCTGCCTGTTCACGCTTTGTCTGAAGCAGATTCAGTTTCTCAAAAACACTTTACTAACCTCGTACTTAATTGTTAGGGGTTTTAGAGTAAATACATTTCTTCTAAAAATCTTCAATGACACTGCCATAAGAATGACTAGAAAAATAATGCTAAAAAAATAATTAAATAATAAATAAATAAATAAAATGCCCTCTTGGAAAATGTCAGGTTCTTCGACTGATTCGATTAAATTCAACTCATCGACTAAAATGCATCCGTTATACAGTCTTCCTGTGAATATCGTAGAAAAGGGGAAAAAAGACAAGCTATAAATAATATCAGCTGCAATTGAAGAACACAAAACAAATAAACAAATAAATAAAATTAAATTAAATTCTAAAAGCATGTTATTAATTAAAACTTTGAATTAAAATTGCCTTAAAATGAGTGGAAAACAAAACTGGAATATTCTGAAATGTTGGGTGCTTTTCATATCTAATGAATATGCATATCACGCATGAATGACATTTTGATCAATCATTTGGCATCTCTTGTGTGTGCATGCAGATATTGGTAGATCAGTTGTCATTGCATCGAAAGTGGGTCGAGGCAAGTCAAAAAAAAAAAAAAAGAAAAAATCCAACAGCCTCATCAAAAAAATCATTTTGTATTTTGAAACACATTCCGAGAAAATAGCTATAGCAATAAGTGAGAAATATCAATATCTGCAGGGTCTACCGAGAAGTTGAAATAGTCTCAAACTATATCAGAAACGTAGGAGGTAAAAGTAAGGAGTTAAAACTTCATATTAAGTTTGAGGCAATCCTTCAGGTGGCGCTGGGATACGATAAGTAGTCCTGAATTGTATACATTTCTATAACGAAAGGCCTAAAATATGTATTTAAACTGACCATTTGTAAAAATAAATGATTAGCGCAATGCAAAGTATAACTGAAACAATAAAGAATACTTCAACGTATTCAAAATAACTTTACCTTTCAATTTATTTTTATCTCCATATATTCTGCACTCTATCCTATAACTACGAAAAAAATACTGGTCATAATTAGGGAACCCTTAATTTAAATGTAATTAAAAATACATATACTCAATACTACGTCTTTCTGTAGTGTCAACTAACATTAGCGGCAACTTTACTAACACTAGCGGCACCTAGATATAATTTTCAAAGCATTGTGGCATTTTCAAACGTTTCATCCCAAGGAATTTTATCTTCTTTCTAACTGCATGATCAGAAATATAGTCCGATGTTTTTATTTATACGTATTTCAGACGATAATGTCTGGTCTTTTTTTTTATGAATCGCAGAACATGACGTTTTTCTCAGAGGGAAATATATATTTTTTTATTTTTAGAACAATATTTCTTTAACCATTTTTATGAGAGTGTCATTCAGAAGATTCAAAAGAAATAATAATGCTATAAAAAAAAACCTCTGACAATTTAATAAATATGAAGTTATTAAAGTGTTTGCAAGAAACTGGATCTGTTAATGGAAGGGAAATGCCTTTTCTCGTTTTGTAAGCGACAGCTCCAGTTTCTCAAGAAAGAAAAAAAAATACCAACGTCGTAATTACTGAATTCTTGGGCTTTTTTTAAAGCCTAAGTATTTTTCTCAAATTTTCAATGGTACTATCATAGATTAGCTAGAGTAAAATTAATAAAAAAAAAAATCTTTCACTCTGGGAAAACAGCAGACGATATTGCTGATTCATTTCTGAGAGTACATTACTTCCACCTACCTGAAAAAAATTCAATTTCAATTTCTAGGTACATTCATCGATCAGCTTTTATGTGTACTACACACGTGACCATCTTCTCTGTCTGTCACGCTGCTTTAAGTGCTTCCTGAATAGATAGAGGCTTACAAATTGGTACACGTGTCGATCATATGATAAAAATATTCGAAATATCGATTTGGTAAAAAATGTTCATTTGAGAGGGTGCTCCGCACTCAACGTTCAAAGTAAAAAATGGTAGAAAAACATACTTCACGATGAGATATTCTTTAAATTGGGTCCAAGGGTAGATTGCTCGATTGAAAGGCATAAAATTTCACTTTTCTACTATTTTGTCACTTTAGGAGTATGGCACTCGAACTATATTTTTGATTAATTTCATGTTTAATGTTTTTTTGGACTTGTTGAAAGTTTTCTTATGACCATTAATTTATCCGTCTATTTTTATATTTTATTTCCCTCCCCCCCCCTTTTTTTTCTAAATTCTGCTTTTTAGTTCTAAAGTTTTAACTCAGATTTTTTTTAATATTTTGTTGTAATGCTATTTTGTTTGATCACTAGTATCTATTTATATTCTCCATTTTAGTATTTTATATTGTATGATTGCCTTATTTATACTATTGAATGCTATAGATCCTGTTAAAGTTTCAAATGTGAAAATTTTTAGAGTTTCAATAAATGCTTTTTGCCAGTTGTCTGTTTAGCTGCTCTAAATCCACAGAGTGAGCCGGACAGTCTGGTCATTAAAAAAGAAAAATAAATAAAAATATAAAATGTTTATGGAACAGTGTTTAATATGAATCATTCCATTTAGTGGCAAAACATGCATTCTAAAACAAGTCCTATTTTTCCTCAATAGTATCTTCTTGCACGAATTTCTAGACAGTGGTAAAAATGAGGATGGCAGCACCCCGAAGCTTGAGTTTGAACAGTTTCCCTTCAACTATCCCATATGCATCAACTTCACATCAGGTACCACTGGGCAGCCCAAAGGACTCATTCATGGGTGTGGTGTACGTATATTTTTTTCTATGTTCGCATTTCTATCTTTCCACTAAATTCATATGGAAAGAGGATGTAGACTAAAAATTATTTTGAGTAAATGTTGAACTAAACTATGCTTAAAGCTAATTTGACAGTACTATGAAAGTCATCACTACCTATTTAATGAAAGTCATCACTACCTATTTAATGAAAGCCATCACTACCTATTTAATGAGTCATCACAAATGAAAGTAATGAAAGTCATCACTACCTATTACTTCGTATGCCCATTATGCTTGCATTGAATACGTAGATAATTTAACATAGTAACTAACAATCTCTTTTGAATATCAATTTAGAAAACTCTTTTAGAAAACTTTCTTTTCGAAAATTTGGTGAAAGTTAAGTGCAACACTGCATAAAATAGAAATGTGATTTAAATACAAATTAATTTAGTTTCACAATAAGCAGTTGCTCTTCAAGTATAGCTAGATACCAAAGATTTGGTTCTTGATGTAACATTTTCGGAGTAATGTTGCGCGCAGGCTATCATACCAATTTCTGTTCGATAAACAATTCATACTTTCCAACACTCTATAAAAAAAATATTTCTTTATCTTATACTTTATAAAAAATGCATATTGAAAGAAAACACGGATTTATCACTAGAAATTAGTGTTTCTAAAGTGTATAATTTATAAAATATAATTGCATATAATTATATATATTGTATATAATTGTATATAATTATATATATTGTATATTATATATAATTATATATATTGTATATTATTATATATAATTATATATATTGTATATTATTATATATAATTATATATATTGTATATTATTATATATAATTATATATATTGTATATTATTATATATAATTATATATATTGTATATTATATATAATTTTATATATTGTATATAATTATATATTATATAATTGTATATAATTATATATATTGTAAATAATTGTATTATAATTGTATATTTATATAATTGTCTTCATAAAATGTTAAATATGATAATTTATTTTTTTTACTTTTCAACATTTTAAGAGTCCTATGTTGCCGTAAAATATTTTAAAATAGGTAAATGCCTGGTAATGTTTACAATTGCAGATCCGCAGAGATATATATATAAACAGAATCACATATATAATTAGATCATGTGAATAAATATAACTGATTATGTTTATGAATAGATCATGTGCCTTATTTATTTTGCTGGGAAAATCATAATGTTTTCTTATTTCTCAATGTAATAACCGCTACATTAATTTCAATGGATGAATTTTAATTATTTTACAGACATTTTTACCATTACTCCGAGACTTCAATCTTCACTGTAATTTGAAGCGAGGAGATGTCATCTTAACCCCCTACCCTGTAAGTTTGAATGTCATGTATTGTTTTGAAGTGTACGATATGTTATGCTCTTTTTCTTTTTTTTTTTTCCAAAAAATGTTGGTAGATAAATTTTTCTGTATTTTAAATTACACTTGGGTGTTAATGAATCAATAGTAACATGTAGTGTTCAATCTTTATTACTTTTAATAGTGAAAAAGTTGTGTTATCCTAATCGTGACGAAAATCATTTAAAGAAAAAGGCATTTGGAGTATTTGAAAGGTTTGAATGATTAGAATTTGATTTGTGTACGATGTTAATCAATGTGAAGTCTCAGTTTTGAAATGGGCGTTGTAATCAACCAAGTGATAATTTTGAAATCTTACAATTTAAAATAAAAATAAAAAGAACAACATGTGGCTCCTTCAATTAACTAAAAATATATTTTGAAACATGCATTGACTACTATTACATACAGATAAAAAAACCTTCAACAAATTGGACAATGGATCCAGTCTGAGCCAAAATAGTTTTGCGTTAATATATTTTTTTGTGTGTGTGTGTGTGGGTGGTGTGTCTATAAATTTGTATGGCGGGAATAAGTTCTTGAATTTCATACTTCCATTTATTTTCTTCAAGCCTCATTAAACATATTTAAAATCCACTTCACTTCCTAATTTCTGTAATACAAAACAAAATTAATCGTGCTTATGCACCTGCATATTCAAACATATTGAGCTGCAGCACTCATGGTGACATTTTAAATGATGCAGCTTTCGTTTACATTGAAAAACTTTTATCAGGTCAAAATATTAAAATATCGAAATTATAACCACTATGGTTCGAAAACTAAGAATTCTATCTGAAATCCTATTATATATCCTTGTAGGATTTTCAAAGGGCTACAAATTGCTTCTTATAGTTCATAGCTAGCATTTTCAGTTTTATAAATATAAGCATTACAAAGTTTTAAAATAGAAAATTTTAAATCTTCAACTTGATAAGACGATTCCTCGAAAACTATAAGAGCTTTACAAAAACAAATGATGGATCTGTAAACTGGATTTTCTACTGAAAATTTTTATCGATTACTATTTATGTCTATAAAGTTTTAGAAGATAATTTGAGTGAAAGTAACCAAAGTTAAGTAAAAATTTGCTCGGATAAAAACGTTTGTTTTTTCGAAAGAAAAAAAAATTAAAATAAGATATTGAAATAATTTTTATGTAATCGTAAACTGTACCCCATTTCCGACAAAACAAGTACACATAGTTTACCTTTTCATTTATTAGGTTCAGAGATATAGGCGTTCAAAGTGTTTACATTTTCATTAACTCTCCGATTTCAGCCCCAAGCATAGATGCTATTCACATCAAAGTAATTGTCATTAGTTATACCTATGTCATTATTCAGAGTTTTAAATAAAACAAATGTGGATTTAATTCCACATTTGCACTTCTCGAATATCGATTATATCTGACTAGTCAAAGATTTGCAGTTAGCCAAACATCTCGTTAAAAAAAAAGGCAATACCTGTAACGCTTTTTATATAAAAGGGTAGTATATAACTTTCTGCTATTTTCTTCAAGGCGGCAGACACAGTAAAAATAAATGCCTACAATTGTCTTGAGCTCTCTTCCTCAGGTCAAAAATAGTGCGCTTTTAACAGATGGTAAGAAACAACAGGTAGTTTTAAGAAGACAGTTTTTGACCTGAGGAAGAAGGCTCAAAATGTCAAAATGCCCTCGAAATAATTGAGTCATCTGTTTTTTCTATGCCTGCTTTCTTCAATGAAGTATTAGAAAAAATTCTCAGAAGCAACAATTTTATTTATTGTGATTATGGTAGTAATTTACTTCCTTATTTATGCAAATTTATGTATGAAACAAGCACGGAATACATAATACGCATAGTCAAGCATATTAATTTGAATTTCTTCCCTAGAAACACAATGTTAGTAAAAATTGAAACTTCTCGAAGACTTCATTTAGCCGCAAATCCAAAAAAATCTACTGTTTAGAAATAATCGGTGGAAATTGTCATCTTAATCATAATTCTTCCTTCAAGGGTATCGATCTACCTGTTGGGAAGGTAAAAATTGTAATATCTCAAGAACGGCTTCTGCTAGAACCAAGGCAATGGGGCCAAGCAGTTTCTGGGTGGAAAGTAGGTATAAAGTTTTTCCATTTGATAGCATTAGGCCCAAACTTTAATTTATGATCTTTTGACTCGGGGAAGGGGGACTAAAAAACATTCCATAAACAGTGCATACTATTATAGCATGTCGCGAATTAATTTTCTTTCATATATTACTTATAAAAGAAATGCTTAATTCAAATTTTTTTTTCTAATTTTCCTGTTTAAAAAATGTTCTAAAAAATTGATCTTTTTTTTAATGATCTGAATGAAAGTTTACATAATTAATGATTAAGAAAAAACAAATTTCACTGAAATTACCTAAATCCTTTGAGATAGTACTTAGTCTCGCATATAAATTCACTATCATTCTAAAAATTGTTGAACGATGTTGTTATGATCAAGTATGATCGTAAACTGTAAATCCAAAAAAATTTACTAATTGAATTTTTAGAGACAAAGGAATTTTGACAAAAAGTTAAAACCCGGACTTACTATATTTATGGGAGATGTATAAATGTAACTTTATAACTACAAATTATAATTTTTTTTTTCTTCAGAAGATGTAACTTTAATAACTACAAATAATATTCAACTTGTAAATTCTCTTAAATTGCAGTGTAACTGAAAAGTAAAACAGCTGTTTCTAACTGATTTTTCAAGTTTCCCTCTATCCATTTATATTTCAATTTAAAGCCAATAGATGGCAGCACTACAAGAAATCGAAATCACAAAACAGAATCAAGTATACAGATTCAACTTGAAATTTCCCAGAGAAGGGAGCAATTTTATTTATTTTAAGATGTTTTTTTTTTATTTTGGTAATTCACCATGATACGGGCACTCATATATAGCAAGTTGCATACATAGACGTGTATCATTACCAGTGAAAAGATCTAAAAACTTATATATTCAGCATTTTGAATTAGAAAGTTTTTTAGAACGTTTAACGTAGTTATGAGAACGTAATAAACACTATGAATTTTGTACTAAATTGAAACATCAAAGGTGAGACTTTTATTTAATTCTTAATTTTTCTTATTTAATATAAATTTTCACAAATAATGCATGCATAATAACTATCATGCAAGGTTTAAAAACAAATTATCTTATTCCACATTGAAATGACGAAATCATTTCTTATCTCGTCTAA
Source organism: Amaurobius ferox (assembly GCA_951213105.1). NCBI lineage: Eukaryota > Metazoa > Arthropoda > Arachnida > Araneae > Amaurobiidae > Amaurobius > Amaurobius ferox. The sequence goes on along the minus strand of OX578138.1, from coordinate 140,549,861 downwards.
ATTCACTTTTCCATAATGATTAGAATATATGAAAATAAATTAGCAAAGGAAGTTAATTTTTTAGTTTTAAGAACTAAATCACATGCAATTACATGCAATCACTAGTTTTAATTTTGCTCACCTTAAAATAAGGTTTTCTAAGGTGGCAACCATGAAAAATCCGTTTTAACAATTGCCATTTTTGAAACATATTTAATGATTTCTAGATTTGAATAAAAAGTTACGCAACACATCGTAATGTACAAATACAATTTTTGGAACACTGAATATTTATTTGTACTTTCCCTAACAGTATAAAATGTAAGGAAAATATTGTAACCAGTTAAAAATTATAATTCCTTTTTTTTCTTCAGAAGAGCACACCCGAACTCGGAACCAATGCTTTTGAAGTGAGGTGTGTGTCCTTGACTGTGGTAATGACATTTCGGGAACGAATAAAACGTTCTGGAAATTATTTGATACGGTTATTATAATAGGTGAATACTGGAACAATATTGATTTTGAACACGATCGAACGTTCAAAAGACAGCCCCCTCCAAAATTTTCAAATGAATTTATGAAAAAAAAAATCATTAAAAATATCAGGACCTTAAGTATAAGTAATCATTTAATGCGTAATTTTTATAATCATTTCAGGCGAATATTACAAACATTAGGAGGCAAGTCTGAACCTTTCTCGAGATAATGAAATTTTTTTAAATAAATTTATATAAAAAAATACATTAAATTAAAAAATAGTAACTATGGTGAAAAATATTCACTTTATGGACAATACTATGCGACAAATCCATTAATATCAACCTCGTGGATCTAGTTCGTTCTATTCACAAAAGGATATACTTTTTGTAATAATATTTTGTAATTGTATTCTGGCAAAAAAAAAAAAAAAATCACCAATAGGTATTTATTTCACAGGATATTAATTAAATATCAATTGCATTTTGATGAGGATTTTGCACTTTAGTACGAATAAGTAATTTTGCTTGGACTCATAAGTTGCCAAAGTGCCCAATTTTAATTTAATTTATGTTAATTCATCCGAACGACAAAAACACTGTGCTGCGGATCCACATCACTGTTTCGCCCAGAAAGAAGTAAAGTCATATTATGTAGCGAAAGTCATGTGCTGCTCACATCCTTTTTCTAACTTTAAAGTAAATTTCGAAATGTATAATATTCTAATGCATATTATTGATGTATGATGGTGTGTGTGCACTGTAGGTTGGCTGGAACTTGTGGAACCTGTTCATCTCTTGTTTCGCTCTGGGATCTACCGTTGTGCTGTATAACGGATGCCCGTTTTACCCGGAGGTCGGATTTTGGGAGATGATGGACCACTTCAAAGTCGCCTACACCTTCCTCGCAACGAGTGTGGTGGACAAAATGGAGAAGAATGACGTCATACCAGGTAAATATTGCTACATATAGTCACCCAGATTGACGTGAAGGTAAATACTCTTATATATAGTCATCCGGATTATTATTATTAAGAACCCAGACCATGCAACTCACCTGTTAAGTATTGAGTAATTGTAATCATGGTCGGGAAAGGATATCTTCAGAATGAAGATACCCAGCCATAATACAACAGCTTGGTCCTCATTCCCGATCGTCCTGTATTAATTGAGAACTTTTAAAAATAACAGTTGCAGAATATATACAGAGGTGGCGGGAAAAAGCACATAAGTCAAGAATTTCAATTTTTTTTTATAAGATACATATACTCGCCCGGATTGAAGTGAAGGTAAATATTGTCATACTTGTACATAGTCAGCCGGATTGACGCAAAGGATGCCAAACAGACGGGTTCTCCCCGACCTGTCATCATACTTAGCTTTATTAACGCACCAATTAGTGTTTGAAGGAATAAGTAGCGTGGTTTGAGGTAGATATGTATAATTAAATATATACAACCACCTCATAAATAAAGCAATTGTAAGCAACACTCTGTCCTCATCGCAGTCACTATACTGAAACATTGAAGAGTTTGCTCGCTTTACTGATTGGTTATGATGGCCATGGATTGTTTTCCCATCCGTTCGTCTTTAAAGTTTTACATGAATTATGGAAAATTCTTTGTCATTTCCAGTTCTATTCTAGCATTTTCTGGGACTTCAAGGTCGGCGATATTTTGCAGAAGACTACCGGCGATAGTCGGCGATATTTTGCAGATACTTTTTCAACTGTCTCCAAGTGTTAGGTGTACGCGAACCCTCCCATGCGACACACTTGCCTGTAAAAGTTGTTTTAAGGCGAGGAAACATTAATTGCAGAGAAGCAAACTTGCACGGAAAAAACACAATGCATCAATAAATTTTTTAAGTGTGTACTACGGGCAAATTTTCAGTGTTGTAGACAGAAATTTCTACCGGGGCGTGGATGAGGGGTTTTTCGGTAGTTAATATCACAAAAATAAGTTTATGGGTCCAAACTTTCATTATTATAATATACACATCTAGACGAGGGATATAATTCTAAACCTCTACCACCGTTCTCTACTACAGTTTTAAATAATTCACGAATTCAACAGAGGTAGGGTTGACATGATTTTGTTCCAAATGTTTAGTATGCCTTATCATCTTAGAAATTAAATTATGAATGGTCAAAACTAAATAATGGCAAAAGATTTAGGCGAGAAGTTTCGCCAAAATTGTTTCATGTGGAATTAGTAATAAGATCTCAAATAACAATGATACTTCAATACTAATATTACTATATTTCTACAGAACTAAATTAATATATATATATATATTTATATAAATGTAAATCCAATGGTAGAATGTAAGTAGTAACTCATATACACTATCTTAAAATTTGCCTACAAAAAACAATATATATATATATATATATATATATATATATATGAAAGAGGCTTTCAGATGGTTACAAAATGTGCTCTCTCTTCCCCACCCCTCCTTTAATTTAATGCTGAATCAGTTAACATATAAGTTTTATCTACAACCAATCCTGAGAAATGGTGTTTTTAAAAATAAATTAAAGCAACATTTTTTAACTAGAAGTGTAAATCCTTTACCTTAACCAACATTTGATAATTAATCGATGTCGGTTATCATCTAAAATCTATCTATAGCCAATCTTGAGAAATAAATGTTTAAAGGAAAATGAAAATTGAAAAATTTCGAACTTGAAAAAAATCGGAAGTAGAAATTCTTGGCGAACGCTACTGATGCCTCCTTCAAAATTTTTATGCCGAATCTATATCAGTCATTATCTAAGATCTATCGTTAGCAGATCCTGAGAAATAGATGCTTCAAAAATTTTTCAGTTAAAATAATAGTATATCAAAACGTTTGATCACAACAAACTCTCATTTGTTAAACTTTTAATGATTAAGCTGTAAAATAAGAGCAATTTATGAGTTTTGTATTTTTAGTAGGTAGGCAAGCATAAGGATTCGTACAGGGGTGCTACAGAAATCGAATAAAATATTCTCACATATATGGTATGCAAAAGACTCAAAGTTGTCGACTATATCACAGTTTCATTAGTTTTTTAAATTGTTAAAATTATTAAGTTCTTTCCATAATGTCTATTTGGCTCATGTTGCTGATTGCAGTACTTCTTCACCTTAGGACCAGACTGCAAATTAGAACATTTAAAGATGCTGACCATTGGTGCTAGTCCAGTTAAACTGCAAAACTTTGATTTCCTTCTCAACAGGGTCAAGGAAGATTTGTTCGTGAATTGCTTATACGGTAAGAAAAATCTCCTTATTTGAAAAATTTCCATTCTGACAAATTGACTATGAACACAAGCCAGTAGATGTAACAGCAGTAATCTCAATTCATTTTGAGCTATTTAGTATACAGGAATAGTTCGCGTTAAAAAGCAGATTTTATTCAATCGAATTTTTCAAGAAAGGCAGCATGTGAACGGATAAAATGTACTTTGAATCCATCTTTGTTATAAAAGAAAGCATATTTTATAAACACAAGATTTTAAGCACTACACTTTTTAATTTTGCAAGTAAAATCAAAATGCCGATTTTGGGCGTTTTCAATTGCTTATTCCTTTGTATGAGATTTAGATCTTTGCAAGTATACCAAGTTGTTTTTGTCTTATACCTATTTAGATGTGCTTCTGTTTTCTTTACTAAGCTTATATTAAAATTTTTCACTTATGGGGTGCTAGAACAAATTACCCAACGTTGTCCGAATTCTAAATGAACACCCGTTACTTAAATAAAACAAATACAGATAACACAACTAAATTTCCAAATCACCTGTGTTGGTTCAAAATAATTTATTTTTTTCCATGCACAACCATGTCAGTTATACAACGAAAGCATAATACGTTCCTTTAATACACCTTGAATAAGCGCACTGCAATTCGCCACACATTCGCCAAAACATCTTATTCGTCGATTGTTGGCATATCGACACTAATATATATATATATATATATAAATTGCAAAACCACATTTTATTAATACATAATAAATTTAGAATTGAGGATAAAATGCCAAAACTTAAGCTTTACTTACTTAACTTATATTCAAGCTTAACTTTAAACTTAAGGTTATTTATCAGAACTCAATAAAACATAATTTAAGTTAGCCCCGCGCCAATGAAACAGGTAACTAGCACAGTTAATATAAACATACTAAAATTCATTTATTTTTTAATTTTAAGTACAATAACTCAAAATTAATAATAATAAGGAAGAGACTCATTAATGGCAAGGAAGATTCCACGGATGAGTTTCTTCCGTATTATTAATCATTTTGAGTTATTGAGTAATCAGTTTGAGTTAATTATTTATAAATAGCTCAATTGACATATAATGTATTAAGATCGAATATACACAACATTTAAAAGATATCTCTTGTAAGATCTATGGAAGGTTTTCTTTAAATATCTTGGTATAAGTCACTATTTAACAGGCATAATATTGAAATAGGTTTACAGATTAGTTCAACATTAGAATAAACAACTGCAATAATAAAGATATCTGTTTGTCTGTCTTTTCAACAGTTGACGGCTTGGTGGAAAAATCTAAGCGAGCAACAAATATACAAACTTCGGTACAGGATTCTTAGGGGCAAAGTGTTGGGATACCTCGGAGCGATTTTTTTGTTTGAATTAATTTTTTAGTTATTTTATGTTGAAGAGCAATTTTCATCGGTTCCTTGGTAATCAAAAATATAACACGCATATTCTTTTGTTATGCAAGAAGATGTAAGGAAATAAAAGTATTATATAAATTGGTGTATACAGGGTGTTCAGTTAATGCGGCGACAAACTCAGAGGGTTGGTAGTAGACATCATGAAGATGAGAATGATGTGAACTTTCGTTCACATCATTCTCATCCTTCCTTATCCAGAATTGTACAGTGCAGCACAAGCTGTGTTGTAAACATACTGTCAAAAATATTTTTGTAGTTATTGTACTTTTTGTTGTCCCACGTGACGTCAGAACCTGCATACGTATTTTCGCGATTTTCAGACTAAACGTGGTTTGCGTCAGCATATTCCATATCAATTTTTGTTCCTCTTGATGTCCACTACCAACTTTCTGAGTTTGTAGCCGCATTAACTGAGCACCCTGTAGATATATTTCTACAACATATTTCGGGATTTTTTTTTTAAAGTAATCCCTTAACTTGATCAAATCAGTTTAAAAACCTTTATGAACCCTCGTGACACATGTAACAATTTCGATCTTCGAAGCAATAAAACACACTCGGATCCCAGTTAATCGCTTGACGCCTATTCAATGCAATTCGCGGAGAAAGCTTCCGTTGATGCTGAAGCTGGAAATAATGTCCTTAAGCGCACTGCATGGACTTTCTACTAGCTCACCTACATACTTCTGGTCACAGGGTGCTGCGTTTGAAATCGATCCCCATTCAAGGTTCTTCAATTGCCTCATTGCCACTCAACCAAAAAGAAAGAAACCTGTCAAAATTTTCCGAAAACTGAAACATTTGAATAAATATACAAAACAGTATTCCCGCGCGCTCTCAAAAACAATCCAGCTTTTCCTGTCGAATAAGAATTAACTGAGAGATAATTGATTTCGAGGAAGTGTTGATGTGTGTCATGCCTCTGGGTTAAAACTGAGTGCAATCAATGCCAATGAATTAATGATGTTTTCTTTTAAATAAGCGACGAAAAACAACTCAATGTTTGTAAACAACAAAATGAAACTGGCTTATTTAAAGGTGAATTGTGAGGCATGATTTTAAGAGTTTGGTTTCAATTTTCCACCACAGTTTCAATTATACTTCTCTATTTAGTCAAACCACTAATCTTGGCTGAATAGTAGGGATGCTGGCAATATCGTGCAATATCAAACAGTGGATCGTGAGTTTTAGCTGATATTGGCATGCGGAGTTTACTAGGTTTTTGATATATTCAGTATGATTTTCAAACCCACCTATTACAATGTCAACGGTGTGATTTGTTTACTAAAGACACTAGTTCCAACAATATCATCGTAGATAACAGCATCGAATTGAGGACAAACACCGTGTGCTTTAAGCAAAAATAAAAAGTAAGCGTTGTGCAATGATCCTTGACTCAGCTTTTTGACACTCAAGGGCTCGTTTGTCAAATTTCTGGATCTTTCTGGATCTCAAGTATCACCGAGTTGTCTGTGTGGTCCCTGTTGTGCTTTAAATCCAAGGTCAATAGAATATGATACTCTACAGACCTTGGTGTGAATCCACCTCTGACATAACTCTGGGACAGCTACTCACTCAATTTCCTGTCAACATTTTCCAGTATGTGCAATGTTGAATCGCCTTCTATGGCACACTGGAGGAATGTCTTTCATGACTAATGGCTGAAATTTGAAACATGAAACAATTGGCATAAACAATTTAACGATCGTAGGATCCCAATTCAAACCATTAACAGGAATTTTAATCCAGTTCTAGTTTTCTATGTAGTCTATAGAAAATCTCATGTACAATTCTAAATTTTAAAATATTTGTGATAGAAAGATGCATTAATTCTCGACATGCGTTCAGATATCAACATACACATGGACATCATTTCAGAAGTTATTGAAACGCTTTTGTTCATGAATTCAAATTTTATTGTGTTCATTTTAAGCAATGGGACAGTATAATCATAAAAACAACATTGCAATTTTTCTCTTCCTATTGCAGCAAAATAAGTATTAGTTATAGCTTAAAAATGTTAAATGAAATGTAACGGTTTATAATGCACTTATTGTTTTGCTTGCAGTTTGTTTCATCAGTAGCAATTAGATTTTTCTCTAATGTGCCACCTGAGTATTCACCTGAGCTTTTAAGACTGCATGCTTGGGTGAATTGCCCACTAGAGCAATTCTAATGTTAGTTTATTATAGTTTTTAGTGCTATTGTTAAGCTACTGTATTTTAGGGTACTGCATAAAATCCTACATATTGAATCATTTTTTCGGCCATGGAAAAGCATTATAAACACCCTTTTTGGATTAAAATGTTATCTTAAAATAATAATCATGAGCAATGGGTCGCTATAAGAGTTTGTCGACCAAATCTGGCTAGCAAAGCCTTATGTAGTGATCCATAGATTACAATAATTGGGAACATAAGTTCTTCAGTGAAAAATAAATGAAACAAAAGTATGATTTGTGTCAATATTTTAGTGATAATTAATGAATGTAGTTTTTATCATCAGAAGTTTTAGCTTTGCTTCTTTTTGGTCGTAAGAAATATCTGTCATTTAAAAGAAATATTTTATAGCAAAAGCTAGAAATGAAAATATTGCCAGAGACAAGACCTTATTCCCGTTTCAAGCTGGGAAATCCCAGGTCTTTAAGAATATTCTTATCAGTGGAGTTCCTTTATAGACACCTGCAAAGGGTACTTTACCTTACAGTGGTCAGTTTGATTGATCGATTTGAATTGATCAATTGATCAATGAATTGATCAATTGGTCAATGAATTGATCAATAGGTCAATGAATTGATCAATGAATGGATCAATGACTTGAGTAATGGATCAATGACTTGAGTAATGGATCAATGACTTGAGTAATGGATCAATGACTTGAGTAATGGATCAATGACTTGATTCATTGATCAATGACCAATTTGAATTGCATATTTTGAAAAATAATTGTTTGAACTTCTTAAAATGCATTTTTGTATCTGATGCTAAATAAGTAAAGCTTTTGAGCTATCTTTTCGCTTTGAACACAAAGCAACTATATCATCTTAACTAGCAATTATAAAATCCATTTCGATCTTTTCAAAATGGCAGTTACATAATCTCATTTTTTGCAAAGAAATGTTTATATGAAGCAGATTGATTTGTCTGAGATATCAGAACCTTTCTAACATTATTCTTGTGAGCTAGTTTTAACGATATGCGCAAAAAATATATGAAATTCCTAATAATACGATTTTAAATGCCTATTTCGAAAGTAAAATTTTGTGTTTATTTTAAGGTGTGTAATATGTATATTAAGATGGTTATAGTTTAAGAAACACAGATGGGATAAGAAAATCACTTAATGGGCTTAAAAATAATTTGTTTTGTTATATAATAGAGTAATTTATAATTTAATTTTTTTTCCCTATCATAGGCGCTACAGAAGTGATCGGAGTTTTCTCTGGGTTTGACTTGAACACTCCAGTGTACAGTGCAGAAATTCAAGCACCATCTCTTGGTGTAGACTTGAAGTGCTTTGACGAGCAAGGTATGTTAATAAAAAGTTTGCTACCTGCTTCTCTTTTTCGACTTGGAAGCATTATATGCGGTAGTTTAGGAACTAAGCGCTGATAAAATTATAATTTTTAAAGCAGTTTCATGATTAGAAATTTAATATTTAATTTTTTCATCTTAGTTACATAAAAAGTATTTGTCTAAAAATTCCCAAAAAATTAGCTATATCCACGGCAGCTTGAGTCTAAAAAATTTCTGTAACGACTAATGTCGGTTCTCTGACATCAAAACATTTGTAATTTTGCATGATGGTTTAGAATATTGTGTCATGTATGTTCTCTTAGTTTAGTTATAACCGGATTTAAAATATTTCGTTTTTGGCAATTTTGAAGAGAAAATTTCAGTTTTTTTTCTTGTTTCGAATTAGCACATTACGTTGTTTCTAATATGCACGCATTTCTATTATGCGATTGAGTGGTTTTCATTTGAATGCGTATCTCGTACAAAACTTGAACCAATCGTACTTCCTCCGAAAGTGGGACCAAATTGTACCTCCTACGAAACTGGGACCAAATCGTACCTCCTACGAAACTGGGAGCCAACCGTACCTCGTACGAAACTGGGAGCCAACCGTACCTCGTACGAAACTGGGAGCCAATCGTACGTTTCTTTGAAGATAATTTTGTATGACGAGCTTCACCAAATAAGTTTAGTGATTTTGAAATGTTGATTGCATACGCATCAAACTCGGGGACTAGTAAGCATTGTGTTGCAAACCGTTAGCAAATGTTGGAATCAGGGGCAGAATCTTCCGATTCAAACTGTTTGGGAAAACCCACTTTTGGACAAAATTAGTTTTTCCTGGATTCGGAGTTTCGGAGATTCCCTCACAAGGAGTGCGATAACTTAAAAGAATAAATCGACTTTCATAAAATGAATTTGATTATATTAATCGGTAACTGCAATTCGATTTTGGGAGTCGAATCGTAAGTCTTTCATTTTAGTTTTCCCCCTAAATTTAAAATTGGTAAGTTTGTAGGAAAAGCCTTGTATTGGACACAAGATATTTTTCAAGTTCATCCAGTTTCATAATTGTAAAGTGTAATTGGTCTGCGGTTTGTCACTAGAAACAATGTCCCATTCTTCAGTGGATATTAGTAAGTACTCATATTGCAAAAAATAAAGGGTGCATCGTTTGTTTTTTTCTTATTGGGAAACGTAAATATTCATAGAAATCGAAAAATTCTTGAAGAACTTTCTCGTATTATCTTCTCTGCATGAATAAACTGGGGCATGAACCAGACACGAAGATCTCACGAGACGGCCGTTGCGAAGGGCTGAATTGGGTCATTTGTAAAGAAGAATAAAAAATAGTTCAAGGTTAGATTTTAATGATCATTTTTGTACAAATATAACTTTAACAATCAATCAAGGGATTATTGCACTTGAGCTTTTACACAAGGGTTCGGTGACAATGACATTTCCAATGGAAAGTAAATAGCACCAGCAGAGCATGTTATTTTGATGCGAATAAGTTGCGGACCAAAAGGAACGCAATTGGATTCTATAAGGATGATCACTGACTCATTAGATCCTAATAAATGTCTGCAAGAGTGGATTGACTAAAAAGAAGACAAGGCTTGCCGCATGGTCTCCCTATCAGAAAGATCCCTTAGAATATTTTAATATTTTTTATCCACCCTTTTAAATTAAATTTAAAATTATTACAGGTGGGCGAATTTTCTTTTCTCGAATTCTTGACACCCCATACAGCAATGGTATAAGTGGCGATCTTAATTCGATGTTTCTTTCCCCTGTGTTTTCTGAGTTTCATTTATGATTTTGTTTTCTTCAAAAATAATTTTTTTTATATTTTTATTTATGGTGTTTATGGAAATTGAAAAGAGTTAAAAGTGCATCATAAATGCTGAAACTCAAATTATGACATCATGTTGGATAAAATAAATATTATACATTACGCAGTCACATTTTTTTTATAAGGACTCCTAAAATTGATAACTCTTAGGGCATCCAATCATGTAAATCTGTCCCGAGTATCAACAACAAAATTTTAATTCACATCATAGGGAACTGGTTTCTAATAAATATAGACAAAATTGTTATGCCAAACGTAGAATTTAACTCATTGCTAAAGTAAAGAAAAAAAAAACCCTACGAATTTTTCCGCTTTCGGTGTGAAAGAAATTCTAATATTTTCAATGGCATGCAAATACCAAAAGTGATCTTAAGTCTGGTTGAAGATAATTACATTTGGCTAAGGTAAAAACTAGGCCATTTTACTGAGGGGGAGTTATTTTGATTGATTATAGAAAATAAAAATTGCTTATTTGAAAAGGGGGAAGGGTGCTTTTGTGAGCAGTACATTTGGAGCACCTAAAATACGATGAAGTAAAATATAGTCAAGTAAAATACGGTTAAACTAAACACTCGCACCGTTAAGTAAAATACAGTTAAGAATAATACAGTTAAATTTCTACAGTAAGGTAAGTATAGCACAATTAAGTAAAATATAAAATTAAAGCACTTAGTTTGAAAACGAAAGTTATATTTGCTTAATAAGACTCCAAAATACCTCATAAAAATGCCATAAGAGAAATGCGTATTTACTAGTATTACTTCATATTATTCAGAGAAGACTATTAATTTAGTAAATTTATAAAACACATCTTTAGTCTGCAAAGTAAAAATATATGCATATTTAGGCTTAATTACGGTTATGTAAATTTTTTATAATTTAACCAGTTATAGATTTGAGATAAAATGTCTAGATAGAACATCCGAATATTTTTAATTAAGCGAGACTTCATTGTTTTGACTTTAAGTCGCTGTTTGCACCAATTTAATAGCGATGCAATAATTTTTCGAACGCTTTAATCTTGAATTTGGTCGGGGTATGGCTGGCTATTATAAGAGCATTACGAAGAATGTTGTTTGTCTATATCTCCGAACTTCATAGAAAAAAAACATCTAAATAATTTGTACTTGTTTTGTCGGAAATAGTGCACCATTTCTGAATGTATAAAAATAATGTAAATATTTTAATATTTTGGAATATTTAAAAAAATATTTTATCCGAGCGAGTTCTTGCTTTTGATTATTTTCCCTGAAAATATCTTCAGAACTATAAAAGATATAAACAGTGAACAAATAATGTTTAGTAAGAAATGTCGTTTGCAGATCAACAATTTGTCCTCTTATAGTTTTTTTTTAGCAATTGTATACTCAGGTTAAAAAATATTGAAAAATTTCCATGTCTAAAATTTGGAATGCTTATAATTTGAAAACTAAAAATGAAAACTAAGCAAAATATGAACAGTAAGAACGTAATTTGTAGGCCTTTAAAATCCACACAAGGATATATATTTGGTTATCAGATCGGGTTGTTTTTAAAATGCAGTGTTTATAATTTCGATATTTTACTATTTTCAGCTATTTCGAAATTAATGAACTCATTTTGAAACTAATTTTCAGCTACTTTGTTCTAATTTCGATATTTCAACTATATATTTTTTTTCTTGCAATGCGATATTTACATAAAACTATAAGACTGGAGTCTCAGTTGTTTTTCCATTTTCTTTTACTATAATTACAGCATACTGTAAAGAATAGCTTTTGACAGAGCACCTCTAAAACGCGCATTCTCTGGATCATTTGGGAAGCAAATAAATTGAAATTTTTCTTGCAGGTAACACGGTCGTTGGACAAAAGGGGGAACTTGTCATCTGTACACCAAATCCTGCTTTTCCAGTGGCTGTATGGGGCGATGGAAAAGGAAAGAGGTTAGAAGAACTCTATCTTGGCAAATATCCAGGTAAGAAAAGAGTAAATATAATTATACTAAAAAATGTACCCGGTTCATAAATAAGCACTCGATACGTAAATAAAATAGATAAATATTTGATACGCCCTAAATAAGCTTTCTTGATACGCATGTATCCAAACATCTGGCTCGCCGATCATTGGCAGAATGGCACATAAATGTGTTATAATGTTTTATGCACATAAATATATTATAATGCATAAATATTATCTTCTAAATTATCTTTTAAATTATTTATTTTTTTATCTTAATTATCTTTTTATCTTTATCTTTTTATATTTATTATCTTTTTATTTATTAATTTTTATATTTATCTTTTTATATTTATTATCTTTTTATTTATTATTTTTCATATTTATTATCTTTTTATTTTTATTATCTTTATAATCTTTTTATCTTTATAATCTTTTTAACTTTATTATATTTTTATCTTTATCTTTTAAATTAGCAGAATTAGAAAACCGATATTCAAAAAATTGAACTTCCGGATTGTTTACAATAAACACTAATAAATGAAAATATTTGAAGTTTCAAAAAATAAAAAGAAGTTTCTATCCCGAAGAAGTAAAATTCGCAGAATAGTTGCTATCTCAGAGAGTTTTCAGCCGTCAAATTTCAGAGCACGCTTATAATATTGAAATAATTCTATTTTCTGAAAATGAAAATTTATCATTTAAATTTGAGAATTTCGAAAATTGCAATATTTATTACAGTCTATGTCTAGACAAAAAGTTTTGAGATATCGTTCGCCCGTCTGGAACGAGAGCACGAAATAGTCTGCAACCACTGTGGATAAATAAATATGACGATATGGCGGAAAATAGGTTGTATTCTGCTTAAAAAGTTCATCACTTTTTAAGCTAATTTGAATTTTAAGTCTTATCGAGCTGTATTGTCCCTGGGATCTAGCGCGATTTTGTACTGAATTTAGTCAATGTTTGAAGTCTCCCCTCCCCTTCTTCCTGATTTTCCGCTACAGGCGACACAAACGGAAAGACACACCCAGAGACACATTCTTTCATGTAAGATTGAAGTCCATATTTTCATTTCTGTGGATTTAAAATATATCAATAATATAATAGTAATTGGAACTGAACACACAATATATTAGCATTCTAAAGCACTGCAATATATTAGCATTCTAAAGACGCTAAATAATTTAAATGTTATTAAGTTTAAAATAATACTTTGTGTGTATTTACGTCATAATTTTGAATACTAAAAAAGAATTTCCGGCTATTTTTTTTTTCAAGGTCCGATCGGTCACTAAGTAAAAACCACAGTAACAATCAAAACTGTTTTATTTGGAAAATTTAGATACACCTTCCAGCTACTCCTCTACATAGTCGCCGCTCCTATTGAGACATTTGTCGTAGCGTGGTACCAACTTTCCAATGCCCTCGTCATAGAAGGCAGCCGCCTGTGCTTTTAGCCAATTCTCTACGCTGCTCTGTAGCTGGTTGTCTGAGCTAAAGTTCTGTCCTCCTACCCACGTTTCATGTGAAGAAAGAGATGAAAATCGGAGGGAGCCAAGTCCGGGCTGTATGGTGGGTGATCAAACACTATCCAGCGAAAACGCTGCAGGACATTCTTTGTTGCAGCTGGCCTGATGACAACATTCCTCTTCGCTTGTTCTGAATTGCCCTTCGTAGACGTTCAAGAGTCACGCTGTACTATGCTTCTATGACGAGGGCATTGGAAAGTTGGTACCACGCTACGACAAATGTCTCAATAGGAGCGGCGACTATGTAGAGAAGTAGCTGGAAGGTGTATCTAAATTTTCCAAATAAACAGTTTTGATTGTTATGGTGGTTTTTACTTCGTGATCGATCGGACCTTGAAAAAAAAATAGCCCTCGTAAACTAAAAGACCCGAATTATAAAACATTTAATTATTTAAATTATTAATTAGTATAAAAGTTTTAACTTTTCTACAACGGTTCTAGCAACGAGTGATATAAGAGGGAAGAAGTTTAAATATAAAAAGTGCCGCTTTTCATAAAAAATTTAATCTTTAGGTTTTTCTAAAATATGATTATTGAAACTTGTACCCCAAAGTTTGACAGATAGGCAGGGCATGTTAACTTTTTAAATTTAAGGTTGCAGAACCAAACATAATTGGTTACACAGTTGTTTAAACTCTGCTTATAATGGAAATTTTAACAAAAGTTTATGAATAGCGTTATTTATAATCTTAAAATAGTATTTGAATTCGACAAATTATTTGAAATTCTCCTTTATACATAAAATACGTACTGTATAAGAGTAGGAACTTTCTTTCTAAAAGTAGGAAAAGTTTTTCTACTTAAATAGGAAAATTTAAAGGAATTATTAAAATAACGGAGTATGCAGTTCTGCTCATTTTTGACAGGCATTTATGTTAGACTGATAGTTTGTAATACATTACTATGGGAACAAACTATGGAAGTACTCTTGATGTAAAACTTAAGAAGCAAACTTCCAGAATCATTTTAAACACAATAGAAACAGAAGGGTCAAGAAAACTAACAAATTCGAATAAAATGAAATTCCAGTTTTTTAATGCATTCATAAAAATTAATTTCTATGGTATAGGTATAAAATTATGTAGAAAATTTTATAGCTTTACATTTGCTCTGATCTTTATATTTTATATACGTAAATTTGTAATATAATTATTTGTTTTTTCAAAGTATATAAAATACATAGAGTATAGTATGCAAAATATATAAAATTTTGCAACTTTTCAAAATATAACGAAAACTAAAGATAAGTGTTCCGCAGGAAGAAATGATAGGGAATCATAGATGCAGAAATGCATAGTAATACTGTTTGTTCACCCCTTCAATCTCTAAAGAATAAATAATTAAATCTTTATTTACGATTATCAGTAAATATTTTATTTAAATTGAAACACATTTAATTCAATTTTATGCGCTACGATTATCTTCTCATAACAATGCAGTTTAAATATAAGTCTAAATTTTAAATTTCTGTAAACCTAAATAATCATGCAACTTCTCTCTCAAAAGGAAATTTTAATGTAAACATGCTTATCATTTCTTAATTTATAAATAAAGAACATCCTATTTGCACTTTAGGTCTGAATCATTAACTTTGATATTTTACAGGTGTGTGGTGTCAGAATGATGAATGCTGGGTTGATCCAAATACAAGAGGAATTGTCATCATCGGCAGGAGGTTAGTTTTCATTAAATTTTATTTGCATAAAATCTTATACTCTAATGGTGCATGAAATACGAAACATGGAATTATTGGCAAATTGCAGACAATTTGTGAGATTACTTCATTTTATTTATTAGAATTTTATAGAATATATTTATTTATAGAATTGTTTGCAGTAATAAAATGGAATCTTAAGTTCAGTGAAATGTCTTTAAAATATTTAAATTAAGGCGTTAATTGCCTGTAATTAATAAAATTTCCGAAATAGAAATGTATTCAAAGTACCTGCCTGCTGCTATTCTGCTTCATTTGCAGAATCTACCTAATCTTTAAATGAATAATTCTAATATGGATAGAATCAGACTTTCCAAATGTAAAAAAAAATTGCTGAAGCATATTGCTAAAAGAAAAATCTACCTAATCTTTAAAGGAATACTAATATGGATGGAATCAGACTTTCAAGTGTAAAAAAAAATTGCTAAATCATATTCCTAAAAGAAATCTACCTAATCTTTAAATGAATACTAATATGGATAGAATCAGACTTTCGAGTGTAAAAAAAAAATTGCTAAATCATATTGCTAAAAGAAAAATCTACCTAATCTTTAAATGAATACTAATATGGATAGAATCAGACTTTGAAGTGTAAAACAAAATTACTAAATCATATTGCCAAAAGAAAATCTATTTAATCTTTCAATGAATACTAATATGGATGGAATTAGACTTTTAAGTGTAAAAAAAATTGCTAAATCATATTGCTAAAAGAAAAATCTACCTAATCTTTAAATGAATACTAATATGGATAGAATCAGACTTTCAAGTGTAAAAAAAAATTGCTAAATCATATTGCTAAAAGAAAAATCTACCTAATCTTTAAATGAATACTAATATGGATAGAATCAGACTTTGAAGTGTAAAACAAAATTACTAAATCATATTGCTAAAAGAAAATCTATTTAATCTTTAAATGAATACTAACATGGATAGAATCAGACTTTCAAGTGTAAAAAAAAATTGCTAAATGATATCTATTGCTGAAAGCATATCTATCCATAAAAGGGGTATAATCACTATCGCCCTAGCTCAACGCAAGAAAAGTTAAAATGCATCAAAATGAGTCGTGTCTTTCAGCAGTTCTTTTAAGTTAAAAGCGTGTACTAAAATTTTCTCTTATTTTATATTGAATTAAATATATATAAAATATTTTTTATACAAAAAATAAATTTTACAATATTGCAAATTTAAATTTAATATATTTGACTCATAATTATGTATTTTTAAAATTATTTTCTGTGTTTCAAATTAAAAAAATAAATAATCATTATATTGCTTCATCAATTTCTCATACATTATGTTGCGGTTTCTTACAACGTTCCTTGCGCTTAATAGACGACTGCTTCCATTTGCGTAAAGATAAATTTGTCTTTTCAAGCATAACATGATATTACGTTGATTATAGACTTCAGGCATAATACCCAAAATAATCCAATTTAAATTGAGAAACTGCCATCTATACCTTGAACTATTGAAAGTGGCAAAGGTACCATACATTAAACCTTATGGTCATACCATACATTAAACCTTGAATATTTCGCGTTCTAAATATTTGATCGACACCCGTCCAATTTGCATTCTCTTTAGATCAGAGAGATCTGCTTGGGTGGATACGGTCCACTCATTTCATTCTGTCTCATCATTATTAGGACAAGGAAAACGGCGGTGGTTAGAGTCCGGTGGAGCCGAAATGGTTTTGATCGGAATAACATCAAACTTCTTCAAAATATCGAAATAGTAAACGCCATATTTCAGAAACTGAGAACTCTATTCAAAATCCAATTATATATATATATATATATATATATATATATATATATATATATATATATATATATATATATATATATATATATATATAATTTGTAAGGCTTTCAAAAGGCTACTCGTTTACTATTTATAGCTAGTCAAAATATATAAATTGGAACCACCTTTAAAAAGAGTTTAAAATATTAAAATATCGAAATTATAACTCAGCAAATTGAGAAAACTAAGAGTCCGTGATTCTGTAGTAGAAAAATTTAGACTTTTTAAGGAGGCAAAGCACGAGTTTTTGATAAAATTCTTTTGAAAAAAATCGATTTTTCAAATTTTGTAGCAAAATATTGTTTATATATTAATTTATATCGATAAATATTACATCGATATTAAATACGTTATAATATACGTTATAATAAAGTATAAATAAATTAAATACGTTAGAAATGTGTTTGTGTATCTGCTTATAAAGACATCCATTGAAAATTTTAAATGCAGTTTTCTCAGTTTTATATTTTTCATTGCTT
This sequence comes from Amaurobius ferox, assembly GCA_951213105.1. Classification (NCBI taxonomy): domain Eukaryota; kingdom Metazoa; phylum Arthropoda; class Arachnida; order Araneae; family Amaurobiidae; genus Amaurobius; species Amaurobius ferox. The sequence continues at coordinate 140,531,874 of OX578138.1, read as the reverse complement.
TAAACTATTCAACATTCTATAAATCAAGGCGAAAGATTATTAATGAAATACTTTGAAATTATTTGTATTTGTTGTGTATAATATATATATGACAAATATTCAGTATTAAAATTAGAATTAAATCTAAAATTTACATTTTAAAGACATTAATTAGCTTTAAAATAAGATATTGAGCAAGTGTTTAGTGCTACAAAATACTGAAATATATTAATCTTAAAATTTATCAATTTTAGGCTGATATTTTTCAATTTAAAACCAGAAATTCATATTTTGGAAAATTGAAAATTAATTTTCATTACAAATTTTTGCTGTCCTTAAGTTAAAAAAATTGTAATATAATGAATAAAAACGAAATACTTGGTGGCCTGTCCCTTAATATCAAAAATATCTTTTACCTATACCCATAAGATTTTGTTTATTTATATATAAGATTCTGAAATAAAATTGTTTTCAAGTTCTATTTATATATCTTATTAAATTATATAAAATCATTTAAAATTTTTATTTTAAACTTGTTAAGTTGTATTAAAATTTGTATAAAGAATATACACCGTATTCTGACAGAAAAAAGTGTTTTAAAAATATAGCTTTGATAATTGAATTGTTAAAAATATATTCATTTGAGTTTTATGATGTATAATGAGTAAATATCACAACAGTTAACTGTTCGTCTACAGTTTTTAAAAAGTTCTGTTCTAATTTGATATTACATTGGCTTTTATGTTTCAGTGATGACGTTTTAAACCCAAATGGAGAGAGATTTGGAAGCTCAGATATCTACTATGCTAGTAAGTATTATTTTGCATTGAAATATCTTAATTTTATCTTAAAATACAATAGGAGTTTTATAACATTGGAAGGCCAATATTCCGAATATTAATAAAAAAGGTAAAATATGCAGAAATATAGCGTTTAGTGATTAAAAAACTTCACTTTGCACACAATCAATAATTGAGTAGTACACAGTGTAAAATGCTAATCAAATACGGCTAACTAAGCAGACGTCAGCTTCGGAAATCTTTAGATTTCCTTCTACAATGTGAACAAGCCTGTAGCTGAACGCCCAAATGAGTGCTAAACTAGCTCTCATCCGGGCGTTCAGGTTGAAGATTGTTCGCACCAAAGGAAACGCAAGGATTGACGAAACCTCAGTCTGCTTACTTATCCTCATTTGAATAGTACTTTACGTTGTGTCCTGGTATATTATAACAATTAATCTGTAGGCACTGTTATAATGGATACAGATTTGTAAAACGAAAATCTCAATTATTCGTTTATTAAGTTCATTTTTCGTAAAAACGGAACTTTTCTAGCAAAATTATTGGCAGGCTTAATGACTTCCCTAACTCTGCATAAATATAAAAAAATAAGAGTAACGTATTTAGGCCAATATAAAATAATAATGTAGCATACAGCTGTTTCGAGAAAACGGTAGATCCCCTTCGTCAGTGCAAGAGAGCCAACAAACCAAAAGTCAGAGAGACTATATAAAAAGGAAATATTGTGAAAAGGTTTTTTTGTAATGCAATCTCAATTCCTTTTGCAATTACACGCCGTTTTAATACTTGCTAATGAGACTAACGAAGTTAAAACGTTTCACCATCCATGTGCTTCGTCACGAAACACGAAAGCCTGACGCGCACCCATTGTTTCATTTTCAACACAATGCTCAAATCCCTCCCCTTTTCTCACCCCGGTGCAGATGTCTGTCGAAGCAGCATTGGAAGCGGCCAATTTAGGTCGAGCAATCGGGACGTTACGCTTGATTCAGTAGCTCACGTGTTCCGAAAGATTTCGATTGAGGGGAAAAACATTTAAAGAATGGCACCCAACGTATAAGAAATTGAAAGTGAAATTCAGTTTTTTGTTTCAAGGAAACTCAAGCATTTGAAACACGATGGCGTTCAGAATTTAAGAGTCGAATAAATGTAATAAGTACATATTTATTCTTTTCTTCCGATTTAATACATACATATTTAATGTTACCAATTAAACTATCCATATATAACAATTCCTAGATATCCATCCATCCATCCATCCATACACCCAACCAACCAACCAACCAATTGTCTGTCGGGTCTTTTTTGGGCACTTCTTGAATAGATTTGCAAGTTAGGGCACAGGTCAATGGATTCACAGATTATTTGCACTGGGAGTAAATTACTAACTTTCGTACTCAACCCCGCCCTTAAAGGCAGCGCTATAGATTTTATTGAGCATTTAATGCTTGTAGTCGGTTATTTTGGCATTAATGCTCGCTTATGGATTGATTGTAAAAAGACAATGTAATATTAATAGAACCCGTTCAATTAATGAAAAAATAAATGTTAATAAACTAGGCAGTACATAATGTTTTCAACTTACCACACTGGAGCTCATAACGAGTAAATCTCTCGAGAACTCAATTTCCGTCATAATTCTTTCATTATACATAGGACCTGACTTAACCTAACTAAGACCGGGGATTCTTTGACAGTCTTAAGAATCATGTGTAAAATAGATATCTGGTAAATTGACATTAGTAACTTTTGCTACGATATCGTGTGTAACACAGTTTAAATAAATGGAATACTATAATTTATACGAACCCCACTGGTATAGGCAGTGTACACTGACTTCAGGACATTTATGTTGATATTAAACTTTTAAGTAACTTGATGATTGAGTCTTATAACACACTCGGCAATCTTGCAGGAAGTCTTATGACACTGGAAAGTCTCGTACAGCAAGGAAATGGCTGTAATTGTCCCGCAGAAGAGCACTTGTTAGCGTACACAAAAATCTCATCTCAAAACGTTTGATTCGAATTCAGAGGAGCTCATAACGAGTAAATCTCTGGAGAACTCCAATTCAAATTTCCGTCATAATTCTTTCATTATACATAGGACCTGACTTAACCTAACTAAGACCGGGGATAGACATTCCTCCGGAGCCCCCCTTTCACCTCTTGACTTACATGGAATGAACAGAAATATTTTTTTAAAAAACATAATTGCATTCTAAAACAAGAAAGATCAATCATGCATAAAGCATTGATTATGAAACACCTCCCAACAGAAACGCAATTCTATTTAAACATCTCTAAAATGCGATATATTCAGCAGTGATATTATTTTAATTATCACAGAACGCATTACAATAATTTATTTTACTTGGAAACTTAAAACATCGAAAAAAAATGATCTTTATTCAAATGACGCATTGAAATATAAATCATCTGGCTTTCGATTTTAGGACGAATGCAACATTAAAATTAAATTTAAAGGAACTTTAAAAATCACGATTTTGATACTGGGAAAAAAGATGGATGCCATATTTTATTTTGAAATGGGTTACGTGATCTCTTCATATAATATGGGTCAAAAACCCAGACCACTCAACTCGCCCTGAGGCATGAGCAACTCATTGAGTGGCCGGCATATAATAAGGGTCGAAAACCCAGACCGTCAGACTTCTCCTAGACATGAGCAGCAATTTGGACGGCTGGGGCATATAATATGGGTGAAAGCCCCAGGCCGTCCGACTCGTCCAGAGGACTTAGAGTATCTATTTGGACGACCGGGAAGGGGATATAATATGGGTGTAATTATTTTACTTTTTATTTAAAAAAAACTACCGATATATTTTGCTGAAATGTTTTTATATATTTTATTTGATAATTTGAATATTTCCTAAAATTTTCGAAGCAATTTGTGAAATTTAACTTTGCCTAAAAAGTGTTTGAAAAATTAGGTCCCATAGGGTTCAATGTATTTCACTTTTTCAATGCGGATTCAATCCAAAACTAATTGGTTGATATTATCCATTTATATTCCCATATGTCCCACAGACAGTATTAACAACATACTAAAATTTCATTTTGATAGTCATTTTTACGGCAGTTATCGTGCGAACGGACGGACAGACAGGCAGATAGAATGAAAAAGTCATAAACACTTTTCAACTATGTTGTAAAGTGTTAAAAAAAGTATACAAAATGAAGTTCTTGCATACTTTAACGGGATTTTAATTATTGGTAAATTTCTTATAGCCAACATTCTAATTTAGTAAGGTACCCAAATCAAATCTATGCCGCTGGCCAAGCCTATTTCGATAGCATATATTTTTTTTTCAGAAGCATCTTTCATTTTTTGATGTTGTAAGTTTTCAATGTTGGACCCCTTCCAACGTGGAAACCCGGGCAGTTGCCCGCATGTCCTTGCGTTAGTTAGGTCCTGATTATACATTATATAGTATGTAAGAAAGATTAAACGATAATAGGATCAAAATAAATGAAATTATACATTTAATAGTGTTGGTATATACAATATATTATTTCACGGTTTTAAAATGACCCATCTTTACAGTCCACATGATGGAAGAACTTCAAGATTACATATGTATCGGCCAAGACAACAGCGTTGGCGATCAGCGAGTAGTGCTGTTCGTGAAACTCAAGCCCGAGTACACTTTCTCCCCCGAATTCGCAAAGAAAGTTCAGGACCAAGTTCTCAATCAGCTGACTGATGAGCACGTGCCAGCTGTAGTCTTAGAAGCAAAAGACATACCGGTAAGGCATATTTTTTTAAGTATCAAAATGAGTTTGCAAAAAATTACTCAAAGTGAAGGCGAATCAAGAATATTGCCAATCTTGGCGGATTTCATGGCAATTTAATTTCACGTAGTTCAGCGAATATATAATTTACGCCTAAAACTAGATTGCATTGCTTGAAAAGAAAACGAAAAACGTCTTTAAGAAAGGGGGAAATGACCCAACTGAACTGTCAATTTGTCGAGTTTGTCGAGAGTGGATCTTTTTTCTTTCTCAAATCGATTGTCTACATTTGACAGAGATAAAGTTTTTTTTTTAAATCTGGATTAAACTTCTTGCGATCAAAAGTCGGTTTCTTTCGTTTAAATAACTGCTATTCAGCTAGTAATTTAAAATTTTGTGTTTAAGTTTAAAAATGATATATATTTTTCGAATATTTATTTTCTAATATAGTGTATTTTTAAAAGACTGATCAGGCATATTGTTTTTGAAACGTAAATGACATACTTCCCAGGGGTGGGGTGGATAGCCCAATAGTTAAAGCATGGTGATTGCATTCCCGAGGACCCGAGTTTGATTTCAGGCTCTGCCCAAGCCATCTCCGTGTTTACGCAGAGTACGGGTACATTAAATCTGCAGATCTGAAGTCCTTCCGAGAGGTTGGTGGCAGGTTAATGAAGATATAGAAGTTATAGAAGATAATGTGGATGTCGTTCTCGCTTGTTTCTGGTCTAAATTGAATAACACTGTCCCGCCCGTCCAAATAAATATCTTACACCTTCGTAGGTCGGGGCGCGGTAGCCCATTGGTTAGCGCGCTGGAGTTGCACTCGGTAGGCCCGGGTTCAATTCCAGCCACTGCCAAAACTGCCGCAGTGTTCACGCGGAGTACGATCACGTCAAACATGTGGGTCCGTAAGTCCTTCCGTGAGGTTGGTGGTAGGGGAAAGAGGGTACGGTCCCTGTGAATGCCTCCCCCACTGGGTTCCGGTCTAAATTGGGTGGCACTTCCCGGCCCTCCAAACAGTTACCTTACACCTTTCTGGTAGGTTGGACGGTCTGGGTCTCAACAACAACCTTCGGGTAGGTCGGACGGTCTGGGTCGAAAATAAGTCCATACTTCCAATTGAAACTTTGTTTTAAATCATAAGAAGAATTATATTAAAACACTTTCACAGCTGTGTGGCGCATTAGCATAAAGATACTGAAGATAACTATGTATTTCTCTCTTACAGAAGAGTTCTATGACTGAAAAAAAATTTGCATAAAATCTAAGAACAGTCAATGTCTTTTAATGGACTCTTAAGTTAAAGAAACGTTAAAGACCCAGACCGTCCGACTCGTCCAGAGGACTTAGAGTAACTAGTTGGACGGCCGGGCATGGACTCTTAAGTGAAAAACTCGTGTTGATCTTCATAGGGATTTGCTACAAAACAGGTACACAATATATAAAGTTTTACTTCGTTGAGGGTCCCTAAATTCTTTCGAAAACTGCTCGGTAAGAGTGTGGCTTTGGGGATAAGTCAGGAAGTTTGTTTCATTCCTCACACTTTAATTTTAAAAGTGCGTATGCCAAACTAGCTAATTATTACATCAAAGTTTAAAACATTTTTCAAGTCATGAAACATTTTGCCTTAAAGGGACCTTATAAAAGATTAGATTTCGTACTTTATACCTCCATTTTTTTTACGATGTAAAACAATTTTCCAATTGGAAGCATGGGTCTTTAACACTAAAAGTTCAAAAGTTACCTGGTATTTTTTAAACACCTTGTTAGATAGTGTGTTGTATCAGCTTCTTCGGTATCTACGAAATTAATTTACTTACTACTATCCTTAGTAATTATATATCCTATAATATAACTACTGAGCTATCCTATATTGCTATCCTATATATAATATAATTATTACTAAGTATAACAGTATCATGTATTGCTAAGTATATCAGTATCATGTAAATTCTCAAGACATTGTCGTATTCACTATGCACTTTCACTCGTATCATAATAACTTTGTATCTTTGTACAATGACCGGCGTATATACCTTCTGTGAAAAGCTCTAGTAACTTGAATTATTAACCAAACTGCAAAATTCCAGAATTAGCCCGAAGTCGCAAAGTTACCGATATTTTGTCGAAGTTGCCTTCAAAGTCACTGAATTTTTCACCGAAATCAAGCGAGCCGGACCTTTAAACGATGGCAATATTTGTCTGTAAATGTCGCTTCTCACAGGAAACTGGCAATAGGCCGGGAAGATATGTTAGGTATTCCTAACCATACATTCCTCTTCTTATAATAAACTTGCCTAAAAATTGCTCCTCACCTAAAATAGTTTTTTACAATGCATTTTGTGTTTTTAAACTTTTTATTCATACTAGTATGATTTAAATGAACACATTTCAACAATTCCTTTTTGCAGTACAACCTAAACGGAAAGAAAATGGAACGTTTGCTGAGGATCATCATCAACACTAATGAAATGCCAGAAACCGCCAACGTCAAGAACCCAGAGTGCTTGCAGGACTTCATGAACATACCTGAACTTCAGGATTACTGAACACCCCCACCTTTTTCCACCGAAACAACCAGAGCAGCCCATGGTGGCACAATTATAAACACTTTGTCAGAAAGGCATATGTTAAAATACGGATTGCATTTTGTAAACATTTCCAAGAATTGAATATCTGGATATAAAGGCTTCTGAAATTGAGAAACTATTGAAAGGCCTATTTGGAAACGTTTATGTGTTTATAAAATCGGTGAGTTCATGTGGGAATATTGGACGTGTTTCATCCATAAATGAGAGCTTCAAATGTTCAAAAATAAGACGTAATATACCGGTATGTTAACTCTGCAGAAATTAGTTTGAATAATTTAAAAACCAATTTTTTTTTATGTAAATGTCTTAAAATACCCTGTAACTGACTTGCATGTTATTTTTTGAACAATTATAAAATGAAAATTTCAAAATGAATTTTTCAATCAAATATTTCCCCCTTTTGAACTCCTTATTGTATAATATAAACTGAACTCAAGTCTTTCGGATTTACGTGTTGATAGTTTTTAGTTTTTGATATGGTAATTGTGATATTTTGTAAACAGCACTGGGATTGTCACGACGCCAACGTGTTCATTTTTTTTATCCTCTGCATTTACTACCGCTTGAAAGTACTTAAATATATTTTTTTAACATTTATGTATTTTTACCCATTTTTCTTACTACTGTGAATTTTTCTACTTTATAAATATTAAAAATGGTGTTTTTATAATCCCCCCCCTGTTTTGAGATTTTCACGCGCTAAATACTGTCTCTGCTGTGAACAATCATTTTGTATACACTTCAAGTGGTCTTTTACATATTTAATATTAGAAATTTTTATAGTATATTGTAAAATAGATAATGTTGCACTTTTTAGATTTATTAATATTTTGAATAGAAAATATCTTCTTGTAATGAATGAACATTTTTACTCTCAAGTGAAATTCCCGAATAGAACCAAAACTCGTTGGAAGTTTTCACTTGACATTCTTATTTATGTTTCTAATTGTTTAGTTCAACGTGTTTCGCAAAATGTGTTTGTATAATTCAAATATATTTTTCGTAATTAACTTTGAATCAGTTTTTGTGTAAATTAATATCTTACATGATGTTCGTGTTTATTAAAGCTGGATAAAATCTGGCATTTGTTCACTATTTTTTTTTATTGAAAAAATGTTTTGCTTGTAAATAAAACTAGTATTTTCAACATATTTGTGATTTTTATTTGTAACTTGATTTTCGTTTTAGAATACAATCGAAAATAATATACTCTGTTGCCAAAAATATATGCACCCATAAAAAAAAATTAAGCTATAGCCTCGAAACTCGGCATGCAAATACCGCTTTAAGAGTTATTCAAATGATCAAACTGTCAGTAGAAATGATGTTATAGGGCTCATGTAACGCGCATGAGAACGACGCATCGCGCAGCATTTAAAACGACCAATGTTCTCACTCATGCGCAATTGGAACTGGGTTTTTGCTATGGTACTACACGTTGTATACAAAGACGCCTTTGAAGCGTTCTCGACGGCGCTGCGAATAATTGTCAGATTTAGAGAGGTCGTATCACAGATCTAAGGGAAGCTGGTTGATCCAACAGACGTATCAGTCGCAGTCTCGATAGGAGCGATATAATTGCTCGATGTTGGCAACAATGCATCATAAAAGGCACAGGTAACCACCGCAGAGGCTTAGGATGCCCCAGATAGGCAATTACTCGAAAGGATTGTGTAATTAGGAGAGGAGCAACGTCACACACCAATGGCGCCGCTATCATCAGACATTTGCCATCCTTCAGAAACGACGGGAAGAAGGTGGGATTCGGTATCGACATCCATTAAAGAGACTACCACTGACCCCTTAATATAGAGTCGTCTGGATTGGTGTCGAGCTCTGTCAGTCTGGGCAATGTCCGATTAGAGGCATGTTGTCTTTAGCGACGAACACCGCTTCTCTCTCTGTGTTTATGACCGCCACATACACGTGTGGAGGACTGACCGACGTGAAGATTTCGCATTTGTTGTCGAGCGGTATACGGCCATCACACGTGGTGTGACAGTTTGGGGAGCCATCTGGTGAGACAGCTGATCTCCTCTAGTTGTACGTCGACGATATTCTGCAGTCTATTATCATGCCTATACTGTTAATCCGCCCCAGGTTCTGTTTACTAACAAAACAATGCTCACCCACATAATGCTCTAATTTCGCAACAAAGACTTTGAGGGTTTAATATCTGCTACTACTGTTGTAGGTCACTGGTCAGGGTACCATATGTTGTGGCACGTGTCGTGGCGGTTCCCGCAGGTCAAGGGAATCACAACCGGCAATAATCGGAATAAGTGGTCGCTGGGTGGTGATGAAGCATGACTGAACTTCTTTGCGTTGTGTGGTATGTTCTTAAATCGAAAACTACGAGAAGAACTCGGACACTTCGGGATGACGGATTATTCCGGAATTGGAGATAGTCGACGAGAAAACACTTTTGATGAATACCTCGGGATGCAGGTGACGAAAGCATTTGAAGAATAAGACGATACAATCTTGGCTTTTAAACTTAATAGATTTATTTACTTCAAGCATAATTTACTTCATAACAGGAACAAACAATTTGACGTTGAAAACCAAAGTCGTCGACAAAAACTTCATAGAATCAAATTTCCATAAAATATTCTTCCACAATCATCTCACCTCCTAAATAGATCTACTTGATAAAATCTTAATTACATTTAATTTAATTTAAAATATCTTAGAACTTTAGAATTCTCATTCTGTTGCCTCCGTAGGCAAAACGCGTCTTACCCCGTCCGCGTCACATCGCCAATTAATTTTATTCACCGAAAACAGACTTAAGCATCTTTAATGTTATTACGCGTTCATGACGCAAAGAAAAAGAGTTCCAATGTTAAGGAATATGAACTGCAAATACGAAGTACATGTACTAAAGCGCGTGACAAATTACTACGCCAAGGTTTACCGAAACTGGCGGGAAATATCCAAAAGGCCGAAATACAGAAATGGCGCTTTATCAATTTGGAATAAATTTCTAAGAACAAGTTTTAGAATCGAAAGTGAATTAGAATTTGCGGACAGTTAAATTTTGAAAGAAAATAATTATTAAACAAGGCAAGCATTTCATAACACTACCTACCACAAACTACTATTATTCTCAAAACATAGACTTATACCCCCCAGTTCAATGTAGCTCGTAGTACATCAACTGCCCTCTGAGTGATGACTCTTATATTCTCTCTGGAAAATTTTAGAATATTTCGTAAAATATTAGTTATTTCAAGGTGGTTCTCGAACCGTCGAGAAGTTATCAAATCCGACAAGCCCTGCCCGAACTTCAACGTATTGCAACCCTAGATTCGCGTCATAAGAAATATTGGCTGTACGCGTGTTTTACTGTGGTTTTCAAAAGACGTCGGTTAGGACATTTTACACGTTCGTAACACTGCTCCTTCCTTAAGACTGCACGTATCGGGCAGCATCAACCTACTGCGGTCCAAAATATGGAGTTAAATTGTCGATATGAACGACGTTTTGCTTGGTTGAAAAGGATTTCTGTATTCGATAAACACTGTTTTTTTTCTTTATTACGTAGTCATTCCTAGTTGTGCTGTAGTTTCGGCAAATATCCTGGTCGCCTCCGAGGGTTAAACAACCACACTTGCCGCCGCCTTGGAATCGTCTTGCATTAGCTTTAGTATCGTACCTTGTCTTTATTCTATCGGCAGGAATGTCGATCCTTTCACGAGCGAATCGATGAACCTCCTCGAAACGTGCCTGTAAATATTGTACATATTCATCAGGCGATGATGGAATATCACATGGTCTTCTAAGCATTAGGTCACATGGCCAAACAACATTTTTGATAGAAAATGACCGGTCGATTCGTGGACAGCACTTCTGTAGACCAGCAACAAAGGTAGGTGACTGCCCCAATCTTGCTAATTTTTGGATAAGAATATGTAGAGATGATTAAGTATCGTTCTATTGAATATTTCTGCCATGCCCACCGATTGACGGCGAAGAGAAGCAGTTCGAGTTTTGTCCATTCCGAGTAGTTTGCACAGTCCCGTGACTATGTCAGAATTAAAGTTCGTTCCCTGGTCAGAATGGGTAAAGGAACCCCGTAACTGCATATTCAATTCCGGGTTAAAGCTTCACTGATTGTTGTAGATTCTTGGTCAGGGATTGCGTAAGCATCTATTGTCCTGTATCCCTTGTAGTACATTGGACATTCTGGAAGGAGGGAGCAGCAACTACTATCGTCACTCTCCCATTTATTGTATACTACCACGTTCTTATAAGTAGGAAATGTCTTGTCAAGTTACCCTCTCATTGGCTCGTTCTTTGCTAATCAAGATTGTCTCGATATCTATGTCTTCTCTTTGGGCTCGAGAAAGTTCATCACTCCAGGGATCGGGTGGTGAATTTAAACTATTGTCTGATAACTTGGCGGATAATCGCTAAAATCTGGCTTTCAAATTTTATTTCAGCATGAGAGCAATGTGCACAGTTCAAAGGACAATGTCTCCCCGAAAGCGTTTCCATGGGGCAATTTCTTCTGATGCCGAATCTTTATGTCGTATTCTTGAAGTCGATGCATGCATCTTGCTACCTGCTCTTCTCACAGCCGTTTATTCAACTTCTCCATACTCTCGAGTGAGCTGGACAGTCTGGGTTCTCAGGGTTCTTGTAAATGAGGAGCCAGCTCAGAGCAGCGTGATCAGTCAATAACAGAAATTTTCTTCCATAGAGATAATGATGGAAATTATCTATCGATATATTAATAACCAACAGTTCTTTTCTTGTCACTTAATAATTTCCTTCTAGTTTTGACAAGCATTTGCTAATGTATGCGATAACATGCTCCTACTCTTTTATTTTCTGAGAGAGAACTGCCCAAATCCTTCTTTACTAGCATCGGTATCCAGTATAAATCTCTTTGTAGGTTGAGGCTATGCCAGAATGGGAGCTGAAACCAGAATTTTCTTAAGCCGTTTCAAGGCGTCTTCATATTCTGCCGTCCATTCAAATGTTTTTGTGTCCTTCCGTTAACCGATGTAAAGGTCTGGCAACGTTTGAGAAGTTCATTACACACCAGTGGTAACAGGTACACAGACCAAGAAAACTCCTTAGTTGAACATTTTGCGGTCTGCATCATTTTTTCACAACATTGATTTTGTCAGGATCTGTCCTGTTACTCCTTTTTCAGAAACGATATGTCCCAAATATGAGACTTTTTTCTGGATTAGTTTGTATTTTGAAGGATTTTTTAAATTAGCACCCTTCAATATTCCAAATACCCGCCTAAGGTTATGCATATGTTCATCAATCGATAAGTCTAACAATAATTATTGCTTGCAAATAAACAGCAGGATTCATAGAAGAGTCCTTTCAGAACGACCTCCATGAGACATCCAAATGTTGCAGATGTATTACAAAGTCCGAAAGGATCACTTTAAACTGCCGGAGTCCTTGTACAGTTTTGAAAGCTGTGTTTCCTCGATCATCAAGATGGATTTCTACTTGCAGTATCCACTGTTAAGATCTAGAGTCGAAAACCACTTGCTCTCAGAGAAGGTATCTAAAGTATCGTCATTTCTTGCCAGTGGATAGCTGTCTTTCTTTATCACGGAGTTGAGTCTCCTATAGTCAACACAAAATCCCGTAGAACCACATTTCTTATTCACTTAGACTGTTGGTGATGGCCAAGGACTTTACGATGGTTGGATTACGTCACTTTCCTGCATGTCTCTTGAAAGGAAACTCAAACCTGTTTTTGTGCGGGTTTTTTTTGTGCGATTTTTTATTTGTGCGATTTTTTTTGTGCGGTATATGAAAATTTCAATCAAATTGGAACATAACAGCAGATAAAATCTATGCAGGACTCCAACTTTGCCATAAATTAGAATTCCATTTTCTTGCAATCGATGCCAATTCTGAAAGAACTTCAAAATTCCAAAAGAAGCTTCAATCTTGTATATCTGGCTACCGAGACATATACAAGCGCCTAGTGAAACAACAGTAGTCGCAAAAACTGATCACCGACTACATGGTAACTGAAAAAAAGTCAACTCTGAACGAGTGCGAGGTAGTATCTTCAAGTGACGAAAGCGATTTTGAACCAGTTTACCACAAGAAAGTTCGCGTATTGTCAGACTACGAAGGATAATGATTATACGTTTTGAAAAGTTTTGTATGTGTAAAATAAGTACATATGTAAATAAAATATTTAAAAATGTTCACATATGTATTTTCTAAATCAGATTCCAAAAGGTTTGGCGAGATTCCAAGTAGCTGCCAAGCCTCGTGTCTTGAATTCGTTTAAAAAAGCAATTCCTAGTTATTTCGTAAGGTTTTGAGTTATTTTCTACGTGAGACTTTTTATGCGGTCCCTATTCATCGCATAAAAAAAAAACTTTTTAATTGTGTTGCGAAAACTATTTAAGCTACTCGTGAAGTTTTGTGCGATTTTTTTTATGCGTTTTCTTTTATGCGATCCCTATTCACCGCACAAAAATAGGTTTGAGTGTATACTTTTTCATTTTTTGCGAGTGGAAGCCTTCCGTTCTGGTGTTTGATCGGGAAGTGGCGACTGGTGTCAATTCTATGTGTAGTTAATCCAGTCCGTTCCATGTTCCTCGAAGCAGCCAAGATGATTGCACTGAATTCAAAAATGAAATTTTACACGCCTTGTGTTTTGCACGATGTAATTAGCAGAGATTGTTTAAGATGGTTCTAAAATGTTTGGGATTGCCGTTTCCATATTTTGTACAAAAACGCATAACGCGAGTTACCACGGAGCATGAAGCCAATTGCTCACCTTTAGGAATTATTTTGAGCCAGTCACTAATATTTGCGATTCGGACAGATGCTTAGACTTTTGAAACATTCACGACAGCCGCGACCACAATAATTTATTTTTTTTTATATTCCGGAGATGGAAAATCTGTTACTGCCATTCCACACAATGCTTGAGCCTTCACGGATTCCTCTCACTGAATACTTCCTACGTGCGAACAACAAAACACCTTCGACGGTGACTATAGTACACTCTAAGATGTTCCCATTTCTGTTTCTCTTCTGCTGCTGTCCGTAATTCGTTGTTTTCAAAGTCTAGGTCAAATCCGTGTTTTCTTAAAAAGTTTAGTCCAAGAATGTATGAGTCATAAATGTTTGCAGCATGATGGAAAAGACTAGATTCGATGAAAATAGTACTATTTTCCCATGCACATTCGCTGTTTCCCCAGTAACCGTGTGCAGAGGAATTGAGGGTGCCGTATAAAGAAGTTGACCGTTAATTCAGCGAGCTACTTCACTTTAATGATGATCACATTTGCACCTGTGTCTAGAGTCATTTAGCATTCGATATTGTTTATACAATTCATGACGTAAAGTCCGTTATCTCCTCCGTGCAACCATAAGATCTGGAATTTCTTTAATGGGGCATTTTCTTCATACTGCAACCTCCGCCTCGCAAGATGACCGCTGATAAGTTTTCCTGTATCATTTCTGAAGGGAATGCCCTATTATTCTCTTGCTCAGATAATGGACACTTTTTTCATACATGGCATATTTTTCCGCACGTCCATAACACCAGTCCTTTTGCAAACGAGCCATGTAACCGCTTGAATTTACCGTTCTATGTCTCTGCAGCAGGCTCTTTATTTTCTTCAATGTGCTCAGCATCTCAGATTCGGAAGTGTTACCAATCACAACCGCGCCATGCACATTTGATCCATGAACCTCACGAGATGTTTTCAAACTTGCTGGCTAGGAACAGTGCAGCTTTCAGATCCTTACATTCGGTCATAAGAACGGCGTGTTGAATTGCTGGGTCACGAAAAACATCTATAAAAATACTGGTCTGCAAAAGTTTCCCTAACATCCGTAGGGTAAGGCAGTTTGCAAAGGATAGCTGCGACGGTCTTTCAATGTCCAACACCAACTCTTGCAAACTCTCTTCAGACATTTGTCGGCGATATTCCAATTAAACTCTTATCTCTTTCAAATTATTTTTTCCATAACAGAGTTCCAGGGAATTTATCAGTGCTACGATGTCCAGTGGTTTCTTGGTCGGAAGCATCTGTACAATATCAGTCGCAGAACCTGAAAGGAAAGCAGTGAGATGGCAGGTTTTTGTCTTTTCATCCCACTCGTCTGAAAAAGGAAACGTCCAAATAAATATTTCTTTTTGACTGCCCGTTGCAAATAAATTACATGAGACAGTAAATTTCGTATCAATTTTAAATTCATATTTTATATTTTACAATAGTGAATTTTCATCGATGAAAAGTATGAATTGTTGTAAATTGTTCAGTGAGAAAATTTTCATCCCAGTTTTCAGTACCTCTTTTGAAAATAAGCAAGAAAAAGTTATATTTTTAATTTCTAAACAGCTAACTGTAGAAATAAATACCCAACGCTTTCATTTCTGTTGTTGTTGCTAATCTCCCATCTGGTCTAACGGAGTCAGATCAGATCAGTAAAACCATTGACTTTAATAAAATCCGATACCAAAAGGGGAGAACCATAAATGTCCTCCCTGTACAGCCCGAGACAGTCCAAAATATGTTCTGGCGAAGCCTGGACCTGCCGGCATTAAGTGCAAATGGGAAAAGTTTTTTGGCCTCCAGAATACAACAGGCCTTTCAAGTGTCCACTGGCTAGCTGGGTTATACAAGTGTTGAGTTGCCTGTCACAAGGAAGAGACAGAGAAAATCCTGGTCTATTTCCCCTATACCAGCAGTGAGAGGGAGACAGAAGCCATTTTTCCTTGTTTTGGGCCTTTTGCCTCGAGAATAGTTCCAGGTAAGTAAGCTCCTCGGCAGCAGGAACCGGAAGATCCAGTCCCTCCCTAGCAAGGGAATCCGCCAGTTCGTTTCCGTGAATATCCACATGGGACGTATTTCATGCTGGTGGGAGATGATTTTTACTTTCTGAAGGATAGATAAGCTGGTTTTATCTCCAATGTGGGTCCAGTTTTTAAGGTTTTGAATAGAGCTACGGCTATCAGATAGTATCCAGATACCTCCATAGTTGCCCGCACTCATTATAATCTCAAGTCCCATATTGATTGCTAGTAATTCGCTTCGGAAAACCGAGCAGTACTCGGGGTTTCGTTGTTTTATCGAGTATTCATCTGTAGGTGTTTTAATAAAAACTCCACTTCCTGCCTTTTCGTCCATTCTACTACCATCTGAGTAGATAGTAATATCATTTGGAGGGATTTCGGCAATATTCTCTAGGGCCAATTGTTTAAGAAAAACGGGTAAACAATCTTTCTTATTTTGAGTAGTTTCAAGGCCTTCATGGAAATGAACATTGGAAAATTCTACACAAGGATTTAGATTACTATGTAGAAAATGTGGTTCAACATTCTCTGCGATTAGTTGTTGAGATTTAATTTGACTGAATGGACTATTTTTCTTGAGTCTCTGGTTACAAGTCCAATTTTTTAAATAACCGGCAGTTTTATTATCTTGGTTCAGACTGTAAAGTCTATTGAAGTGTTTGACCAATCCTGCCAATCTTCTGTCAATAAGAGGCTGCAAATCCGCCTCATAAAGTACAATCTCTGATGGACAGCTTCGTTTCATTCCGGTAATGATGCGAGCGGCGCTTAGCTGAACTCCCTCCAGTTTTTTCAAGTTTGTCTTTGAGGCACAGCAGTAAATAGGAAAGCCATAATGAAGAATGGGTCTGATGAGAGCTTGATAGGAAGTTCTGAGAGTAGAAGCGTCAGCGCCCCAATCTCTACCAGCTATATGTTTAATGATATTTAAACGTTTCCTGGCTTTCAAGGTTATATATTCTATATGTTTGTTACATGTAAATTCGGGGTCGAGAAAGAAACCCAGATATCTAGGATGTTTCTCGTAGGGAAGTCTATGGTGGTTGAGCATTAAGGATGGTTGATAGTTATAGATGTGTTTATTGGTTGTAAAGAAAGTGGTAATAGACTTGGCAGGGTTAAAACTTATCTTGAGCTCTTCTGCAAACCTGGACATGGCTTCCAGTGACTTGTTGAGCTCCAGCTCGACTTCATTAACCACCTCACCACTACTCCAAAGTGCGATATCGTCAGCAAAAATTCCAATGTTAATCCGATAGGAGACAGTTTTCTCGAATCCGGCCATGTATAGAGTAAAAAGAGTTGGACTGAGAACTGTTCCCTGGGGAACACCCTGGCTAAGGTGAAAGTTGTCCGAGAGGGTTTTATTGAACTTAACCCTAATAAATCTTTGATTGAGATAGTCAGGCAACCAAGCCGAAGCATTACCTCGGATGTTAAAGGTATCGTGTAATTTAATAATAAGTTTATGCTTCCACACTCTGTCGAAAGCCTTAGTGAGACCCAATAGAGCCGATACACTGTGATGAGTAGGCCTGTAGCTCTGTGCGTCTCTAATAGTTTGGGCGAAGAGCTGAACAAGATCAATAGTGCTATGGCCTCTCCGAAAACCGTATTGTTCGCCAGGGAGTAGGTTATTGTTGTTTAGAAAGAACTGGAGCCTGATGAGGACCCTTTTCTCTAATAATTTACTTATAGTACAGGTCAGTGCAATAGGTCTATAGTCCTCAGGCGAGCCAGAGTTTTTATTTGGCTTCTTAATAGATATGACTGTGGCCTTTTTCCACTCTCGAGGCAGACGCCCTTTTTTCCAGGAGAGGTTAAACAAGTCTAGCAGTGTCTGTTTTCCCATGGATCCAAGGTTTTCAAGCATAACTCCATGAATCCCATCCGGACCCGGAGATTTTCTGAGATCCAGAAAAGCCAATGCAAGAAGCATCTCCTGTCCATTAAAATGAGTGATCAGAGTATTGTCTCCATGATCAGTGCTGCGACATCCGTGTATAACATTTCTAGCCTTGCGCAGAATCGGTTTATCCTCGCTTGTGAAGTTGAATCTGCTAATTTGTTGGTAATGGAAAGCAAGGCCATTAGCAGCTGATTTGTCATCTATAAACATTTGGTCATTGTTATCTTTAATTGTGTTGCATTTTTCATATTGAGTTTGCTCTTTGTTGATTCCCTTGAGTAGTTTCCAAAGTTTTGAGTCTGGAGTCCTGGCATCAATTTTACTGCATATCTCGTTCCAACGGGATCTTTTTAGCCGAGTGTAAGCCAGTTTAACTTCAGCATTGATCTTGCCAATCTCTGGTCTTAAGTTGTCCCCCGAATGCCTGGCAGATTCCAAAAGATGTTTTCTCCTCTCAAAGAGGGGATCAAGGGTGGCGAAATGTTGTGAGAAATAAGGCACAAAACGTTTGATGTTCCCTCTAGGGATGAAAGCCCTAGCGTGCCTGAGAATAATTGCTCTGAAAATTTGCCAACTTTGGTTTACATCTTCCCAGGGTGGCAACGAAGCCAAATCCTCATCAACAGATTCTTTAAAAGATGCCCAATTAGCTTTCCCGAAATTCCAGAATTTATCAATAGGGTACGAAACTCTTTGTCTCCTTCTGAATTCTATAATAATTGGGAGATGATCGCTTCCAATGTTATCATGGGCTGACCAAGAGCATTTATTAGATAATTCCGAGCTAGTCATGGTGATGTCCAGAGCCTCAGATGTATCATAGCTAAAAGAGGTATGTGTGGACGTTCCGTCGTTAAGTATCATGTAGTCATTATCGTCAGCAAGTTGGAGGAGATCTAGGCCTCTATTATTATCATTGGAGCACCCCCAAGCGGAGTGTTTGGCGTTGAGATCTCCAAGAATGATGGAATTCTTGTCCATAAAACCGGAAAAGCAATCAGGTAACTGATTTTGGTTGGGAGGATGGTCGACATTGAAAATATTTAATGGTTTTCCTCTCCAGAGAATCCTAATACCCTGAATTTCGAGGTCTGAGTTTTCATCTGAATGAGTGTCTATACTTTGATAGTTGAGGTCTCGGATGAAGAAGGCCAAACCTCCTCCCCCTCCAGAAGCTCTATCCTTCCTATATATGTGATATCTTCTGTACTTCAGCATTGTTTTCAATTTTAATTTAGTTTCCTGCAAAGCTATCACTTGGACATTATTAACCTCTGCTATACTTAACAGTTGATCCAATTTAATTCTGGTGGCTGGAGTGGTCAATCCATTTATATTACACTGAAAAATCTTAAGGGTCTTGCGTTTGTAGGGAGACTGTAGCACACTTTTCGAACGAGGTCCTCTGCCTAAACCCCGAGCGCGTCCCGATTTATTCTGCGAGACGGACGATGCAGCATCAGGATTATTTGTCAACTGGTTCATAGGAGTAAAATGCAGCTTCAGTTGTCAAAAAAGACCGGAGCACCAAAAGATGGAAGACTGTCTAGGCTCCAAATGGTGTTTTTTTTAGTCTGGCACCTACCCTTCGACCTGTCCGGCTAGGGAGACCCTACCAGTAGCAAGCTACCGCCGGCATAGCTCTCCAGGTCATTGGTGCGCACAAGCCTCACCGCCCCGACAAGGCAGGAACACCATCGGGAGGGCTTTCATTTCTGAAAAGCTATAGCAAAAAAGCTTTCAATAGATACCAACTATGATTTTTGGTGTCGTGAATTAGCTGACAAAACGCTAGTTATGCAATATGCGTTCATAAATAGTTATAGTACAAATATATATATACATAGACATATCACAGCCATA
The DNA here is from genome assembly GCA_951213105.1 of Amaurobius ferox. Classification (NCBI taxonomy): domain Eukaryota; kingdom Metazoa; phylum Arthropoda; class Arachnida; order Araneae; family Amaurobiidae; genus Amaurobius; species Amaurobius ferox. Next base: position 140,512,168 of record OX578138.1, on the reverse strand, counting down.
TGTAGTCGCACCCATGATAATAATATACATTTGACCACAGCCAGAGAAATCGGTGTTTTGAATCAGATTTTTTCTTGTCCGTATAGCAGTCTTCGCCATTCGACCGCCAGGCAAATATTGCGACGAACTGTACATATTGTCCGAATATTATATTTACACTGTCCAAATATTATAGTTTTGTACTATCGTATACATTTTAGTATTATTTGTGCATATAGTTAACTATCTTGTCCGCTATCATTAGCTGTGTTTTTATCTACGGAAAATCAGAAATGCTCTAATGAAATAATTTCCTAACATAAAGTATGCTCTTGTAATTTAAGAGCTAGCTATTCGTCGAAATGGTGTCCATGATGTACTTACTCATTTCTAACATTTTTATTGTTGACAAATCTTAAATAAATATATTTATTGGTTGTTCACCACTTTTATTTTTTAATTCAGCAACAATGCTTTAAATATACAGAATAGTATTAGGACATTGGGATGCTGAGTCGTGGTTAGTCTAGGTTGGTTTAAAGTTAATTATGGATCCAATCGGGTCTATGCAGATCAAACTAATCAAGTTGATGTTTATCAAGATAATTCCAACAATTAACCGATATAGTTTGAATTGATGAGATTGAAGTCATTCGATATCATTGAGTAGAATCGAACTGGTAAATTGAGTGAATGTTCTTGGTTGACACCAATCAAAGCGATCGAGGCTTTCTGCTCGAGGAAGTAACCCGGGTCCAGACCATGCGACTGTTAATAGGTTCTATTAGTAGTTCCATGGATACGGCGAATCGAAGCGTCTTGGTATTGGCAAGAAATGTTTTCAGGTTTGCAACTGGCGTGAACAGAGGGTAATTAAATTAACTCTGTAGTGGTAAACGTGAAAACGTTGGATGCTTTTGGAGGAAAGCGTGCGGGTTCTTTTCAGTAACTTGAAAAGAATTCTGGGGAATATTTAAGGGCAAATTAAGTTAAATTTTTAGATATACTTTTTAAAATTAATATTTCGTAAAATCTTATTACGAATTTATTTAAAAAATTCATTGTAATTAATTTTTTTGTATGAGAGAGTAAAAAGCTAGAATAAATGTTTCCTTTTTATTTTCTGTTGCAAATAAATTAAATAAATCTCGTATTAAGGTAATAAATCCAGTATTTGCAGACGAAGTACATTAAAACAGAACAAACGCACAGAAAATTCGCTGGTTGGAATAGCTATGTGTTTGTTCTCTATTATTACCTATGTGGTCTCTATCAGCTTTGTGGTCTCTATCAGACGACCTTCAAAAATGGTCTACTAAAGTCACTTCCCTCCATTAAGAATGTTCTTTATAACTTCTTTATGGAGGGAAGTGACTTGAGTTGAAAACCCAGGCCGTTCGACTCATCCAAAGGACTTGAGCAACTATTTGAACTTTTATAGTTATTACAAATTAAACTGTTTTTCAAACATCGACCAAGCTTTAAATTGCTATGATACACCCGTTGTTACATTTCCATTGTTTACAAATATCAACGAATCTCATAAAGAACATAATTATCAATTGCTTACCATGTTTTTATTATATGAATAACATTTATAGTTGAGATTTCTCTGCCAGAAAAAACGAAGCGTTACAGAAAAGGCAAACACTTTGGACGCTTATAGCCCAGAACCTAAGATATAAAAATGTAAATAATTTTTCTTTATTTTGTCGAAAATAGGGTCCAGAATTTGAATATATAAAAATAGCTTCAATATTTTAATATTTTGAACTTTATTTTTCGTGAAAAAATTTAAAAAGTAACTTCCTGAGCGAGTGTTTTTTTTTCATTCTCCTAAATTTCACTCGAAATATAAAGAAAACTATAAAAGATAGATATAAATAGTAAACGACAAAAATATGTACTAGAAAATTTACTATTAAAATAATGAATTAAAAGAAATATTTTATAGTTTTCGAGTAATTGTCTTGTCAATTTGAAGAAGAATGAAAATTTTCCATTTTTCAAGTTTATAATACTTATATCTCAAAAACTAGAAGGACTAGCTTTGAACAATAAAAGCCCTATAAGTGTATATAATTTGATTTTGGATCGAGGTCTATTTTATTTGAAAAAAAAAATTAAAAACTATATCCGAATCAGACTTATTTTTTTTTTCATACTGTCACTTTTTTCATACTGTCAAACTGTGAAAGATGAATATAAATAGTAAGCGATAAACGTTTTTATGAGGAAATTCAGTTTCTAAACCTTTATTTATTTTTAAAAAAGATCTTACAGTTTTAGAGTAATCTTGTCACGTCGAAGAAGTTTAAAAATTTACGTTTTTCAAGTTTGTAATGCTCTTATCTTAAAAATTAAATTAATAACCATAAGCAATACCTAAGAATTTGTACTTCTTTAAAAATCCTGCCAGTTTATATAATTGGATTTTGAATCAAACTCTTGGCCTTCGGAGAATAGCATTTATAATTTCGATATTATAGCATTTTAAGAGTTTTCTAATGAGTAAGCAATCTGTAATGTGTAAAATGTCAAGATCGTTGCAGTTCAATCTGTTTAGTCCTTTATAAAATATGAGCGCACACACACAATATATTTTGTTTTGTTTAAGAAAAGTCGGAAGATAAATGAACTTGGAGACTAGAGATGTTCAATGATTGATGAGGTTTGAACATAATAGGTGGATATATACATATTCAAGTGCGTATTTATATGACAGCAGGAAATTTTATAGATTAACTTGAATGTACGTACAATCTCGTCAGATATCTATAAGTTTAATTTACATACCACAAAGCAACTTAGTAAAATAATTACACTCGTCAAAAGTGAAATTGAAACACCATGAAGGAATGAACGTAGCCATATGGTACGTAGTCATATGGTACGTAGCCATAAGTAGATGAACGATGAACGACCTTTCTATCACTAAATTTTAACAGGAATTTGAATTGATAAAATATCGTTTACTGTGCATCAAGAAATTGGACTGAGCACTTAAATTTCCCCCATAAGTTTTAAGTCATAATTATAATAAGTCCTAACTCATAATTAGTCTTTTTAAGCATATTTTGATTTCTTGGCGCTATTGGCACTAATAAAATTTTTTCTCACCTATCTATATTCAATTATTTCAGTAGAAAAAAATATTAAAATCGAAAGATGATTTGCCACAATTGCGAATTTAGTACAATTTTAGTTATTTTAAAATAATATAAATAAATTTTTACTAATTTAATAGTTCTGAAATTTATTGCCCGAATATAATATAATTTTGAATTTAGAGGTTCAAAATAACATAGATTAATTTTCCGGAAAGTATTTGTTTCATATCACTATTTCTGCAACGCAGCTTTTTATTCTTATTTTTACTTAATAAAGGAAGGTGTCTGTGTGCCTTGTGCAGTTTGTACCGGGAAACCCAAGCGTCGTACGACCATGAAATTTAGCAGACAAGTACTTCAGAACCCAAATAAGTGCACTTTGTTATTATTTTTTTTATTTAGAATTAAAATTTTAGTTATTTCATAGGCTCGAATTTCATTACATTATAAATCCCGTGGAGAAAAATGCTGCTCTAATTTCATTAGAGGCACGGTGGCAAGGTCATAGACATGCGTCTCGCTCGCGAAACCGGGAATTCTAAACGGATGGCGCTTCGATAGTAAGATGCAAAATTCAGAAATTTAAAATCCCGAGTTTTGAAAATAGATAATTGAATTTTGAGTTAGAAGTTTGTAACATTAGAATAAGTATTCCGGAAAAGTATATCAAGTTTCTACTATAATAACTTCTAAAGTTAGCAATTAAGATTTTACATGCCTGTAAAACAAACTGTTTTTTGATGTACAGTTTTACCGGGAGGAAGACTATTTAATTCTTCAGTCTAACAAAAATAATTTCAATTTCATCGTTCCGATCAACTCCGGGTAATTAGTTCTAGTTTACTATATTATAAAACCAAGTCAGATAAATTATGATTATCGATTTTCTTTTCTTACACACACTTTTGCATAAAAACGATATCAAAACAGCTAACGTGGGTAGCACATCACTTTCGCTACAGGCTTAAACTCATGTTTCTCCTTACTTCTTTCACAGTCCATTAAATTGAGTTTTCTTACATAAATGAATAGATACTTACTTGAAATTATAATATTCAATTTAAAGTTGTAAAACAATTTGTTTTTGTTTTTTGCATTTGACGACTTATCACATTATAAAACGTCGCTAATTCGCAAAAATTACAAAAAATAAATTCAAAAAATAAATAAATAAAGAGATAAATAAAAAAATTATATATAACGTAAACGGTTCATCCTAGAGAAATGGAATTGGTTTTATTTTTCTCGTCATCAAAAATTAGAGTGAAACAAGCATTTAATTAATAATCCAAGAACATTTAGTTTTAATTTTAGTTTCTGACGATTTTTGTGGGTCATGATTTTTTAAACAAATCGTGCCAAAATCTAATTAGTATCATTTCGTCGGAACAGTTTTGAGCTAGAGTGAATACAAACATTGCACAGACGTCACATTAAAAATGGTGAATTCATGTTCTAGAGTGCCTGAAACGTGAAGATGAGTCGAAAATTCAAATTCCGATATTCGACCTCATTAAAATACTTTTCGTACAACACACGGTAATGTATTGTAGAAAAAGTTACGTGCCATTTTGTTTTTCCGTTTCTCATCATTATTTTGTCAAAAAATTGAATTTATTCTTATTGGATACGCTGATAAAACATTACCATGCGTTGTAGGAAAAGAAAAAAATGTTATAATTTAAAGCTTACCCCGGTAATTTTACATTGAAAATTTCTTTAGCTTTAAGGCCTAAGGGAAGATTCCTTTAGCTTTACGATTCCTTTAGTTTTAAGATTCCTTTAGTTCTAGCGCAAGATTCCTTTAGCGCTAGAACTCTGAGACCAAAATATGGTTAAAACCTGCCAAGGAAACTATACAAGAGAATCCATAAGGGAAGCATTGATACGCATCGAAGAGTTCACTGAATCCGTGAGTTCACTGAAGACCAGTGTTCACTGAATCCGTGCTAGTCGTCACTTTGAGATCTTCGGCATCTTTATACACTAATCTACAGGGTTGATTTGTTCGGGCGCCATTATAAAGAACTTTGCAGCCTCAACCGGGAATCGAACCATGGATCTTCGTACTGGTCACCCAACGCTCTACCGTTGAGCTACTGGGACAGAATTGCAAGCTCTTATCGCCGAAAGGGACTCTGCACAATATGGAATACAAATGTATCAGAAAGTTAAGTAAAGACTCAAGCTTTATACTTTTATAAGCCTTTGTATGATATTTATTTTAATTACTGGCCATTTCCAACCACAAATGGCTACTGGTCACTAAATGTGACACCTACCCACATAATAAAATTTCTAAATAAACGTTTCAAATATAAGAATGAAAATGGCGCACATTTTATTGTTCTGCTCACATAGAAATTATGGTATGTAAGGCGATATTTTATCTCCAATCACTGTACGTTTTCTTAGTTTCATAGTTCTCAGGATATTCTAAGCTAAAAATCAAACTCATTATAACATTTATTTTTCAATAGTTTATATTTGAAGAATTGCCAACAGACGGTTTCGATATTTGAATTACCTCAGTTACTACGATGGAATCAAAAACTATAAATAAACTCACTGATAAAATATAAAAAGGAAAAATCGTCTGCTGCATAACCATACATTAAAAATTATCTCAAGAATGGTTGTTTGTAAATCAATAAAATTAATTAAGAACATTTAGGATTTTTTTTATGCATGAAGATGATATGAAAACGAATCTTGTATCTAGCTATCCTCAAGCTATAGCTGGGAATAAGTTGATACAAAAAAATTCTAGATTTATAAATTCGAGCAAAATTTCAAGATTTTAGATTTTTCTCATTAGGTATAGGCCAAGTCCCACATGTATGCAGAATTTCAAATGTCTACCTTCAGCAGTATAGGCTGTGGAATTCAACCATTAAAAAGCCAGTCATAGGCTGTATGATGTAGAAAACAGAGTCAGTCAATGTAAAATTTCTATTATAGACATAATTTTGTAAGAGTAAAAATAAATTTAACCACTTAACACAACTTCCTCTAATTTTCTTCTTCTTCGTCTTTTTTTTTTCTGTAAATCCTTTTATTTCTCATAAACTTATCTTAAATAGGACGCGTTGTGAATGAGCTAATCCCCATTCTCTCTTTCCCAGTCGTTTCTGGGATCAAGGTTGGGCAGGGAAAGCAATCGTGACGCTTCCAGAATGTCCGAGTTTATTTGTTGAGACATTGTATGTGCCGGATGGTTGCGCAGATTCTAGTTATTGGGTGATAATACGTCATAAAGGATTCAGTCCACGTACGAATGTTTTGTTTGGTGTGAAAAGAACGAAACGGATCGGCTGAATCGGAAGATAATTTTTTTATTTTCGTTTAACGGGAAATTAAAACTTACTGTACGTATCAGATCAACTTTATATGTTTTCTAGAACGAATTTCCGGCGTTTCAGCGAATTCAAAATAAACATCCACTACATAAAGATAATTAAATAGGCACCTGCTGCTTAAGTAATACATTTGAACACAATTTAAAAGGGTTTTCGTCCGAAAATTATGCGAAACCCTCCGCAAAACCAGAAAATACGAGAATCACAATTGTAGGTGTATTTAACCGCTCACGTAACAGAATATTCCGCGGAAATTCGCATACACCTTGATAAATATGAAGTGCTCTCCATCTGTAATCCCCGATTTTGCGACCGAGACGCTTGTCTATGATCTTGCTATCGTGCGTAGAATGAAATGCGAGCTACATTTTTCTCCACACGTTTCATTGAGGTTTTAGCGGTCGCAAAGGAAAATTTGAGCCTATAAAATAAATAAAATATTAAATCGAAAAAAAAAAAAATAACGCCGAGGTGCTCCTATTCGGTTCCTGAAATACCTGTGCACCAAATTTCATGGTCGTACGACGCTTAGATTTACCGCTACAGACTACACACACACACACACACACACAAACATCTTCCTTTATTAAATAAGAGTAAGTTTCTGAATGGAAACTTGATTTTACTTTCTTATACTGTCTTACTCGCATCGCTTTCCAGAACAGACTTTTTGAAAGACTTCTTGAAAAAGCTTCAACCCCGTGAAATTATGATCATTATCATCTTTCTCTCTCTCTCTCTCTCTCTCTCTCTCTCTCTCTCTTGTGTGTGTGTGTGTGTGTGTATGCGTGCTTGCGCGCGTGTGTGTGAAAGAAATAGATCAAGTTGTAAATATTTTGATTAAAAAATGGATCATACTTATACACATATTATGTAAAAAATGGACTAATCAAAATTGTTATAATTTTTATAATTAAGGCAAAAGTCATTTTACTTTTAAAATGTTGATAAATTTGCTCTGTATCGAGACACAACAGTCTATGTAAATGATAGTTTGAACTCACTATACCTGGAGATCATATAGATAATTGAGTTCATTCACATTACTAAATTGTTTTCCAATTAAAAAAAATATATTTTTACAGAATTTTAAAGGAATAATTAAAGATGTTCATTAAAAAAAATAGCTTGTGAACGAAATCTCTTAAAACGGCACATAATTAAAAAACAATTATACAAACTAATTAAAACAATAAATGGGATTTAATGTATGAGAAAACCGAGTGAAACCACACACTCCAAATATTTTCTTATTTCATTCATTTCTTTATTTATCAACGAAGGACCCACCCTAAGGGTTTATAAACTGACAATTGCAAATAAAAAATATGGCAACACCCATCTAAGATGGTAGCATTCAGAACTGATACAACCATGGAGGTAAAGAAAAGGAGTTAAGTCTTCATGCTGAAACTTCATGCCAAAATAGTTTGCGACAATCATCCAGGTGGCGCCGGGGTAAGATAACGTTGGTAATAGACAATGGAAATGAGACCCTAGCCATGAGCATATCAATACAGGTCCACACAACACACCACGAGAAAAAAATGGCATGAATGAATATGAGAATTAAGATGAAACTGAGCGAGAAAAAATTAAACCTATGAATTAGCTAGCAAAAATAAGGGAATGATTAGAAATTAGAGGGAGGAAGAAATAGACAAACCTATATTTACTCCGGGTACAGATATAGCTCAGCCAGAGAATTGATTGGTCTCGAGAATCATATAGGTCATATGTTTGAATTTTCCTTTGACTCAGTGTAGTCCTATCAGTCGTACCCTAAGTATAGGACTTCATTAGACACATTTAATCATTTTGTATCAAATTTTGAGGAATCCAAATTTAGGGAATCAAAACATTTAGGGAATCAACCATTTAGGTCTACATCTATCATAATCATAATCATAACATATAAAATATATTTTTCTATTAACTTTCCTTCTCAAGTTATCCTTATATGTAAAATCTCCTAAAAACACCTTTTTTTTTTAGCTAGTAACATATCTATCACTCCAAACATTTGGAATCACTTGTTAACTCTTTACACCCGTAGAATAATTCAAACTATAATTGTTTTGCATGGACTAGACTAATTATTGTTCCAGGAATTATTTTGCTTCTCTATGATAAATATTTTATGAAAATCTCAAATTCCGAATCATTCCTGTTCTAATCATAGAAATTACTAAAAATCCTATCTAGCTCCAGTTCTTTTACAGTAACGAAACTACATATAAAATTATGGCTGTAGGTGCATTCATTCTTGAGATATCGTGTCCATACCCCCCCCCCCCCTCTTCCTCTCACATACAACCGCTTGTATGCACACACATATGGATAGATTTCCAGCGTTAGAACTGCGTTCAGACGGTTTTGTTTATAATAATAAAAAATTTAATTAAAATAAATGAATTAGTGTTATTAAAATTGTAACACTCCAAATATATCTCAATAGAATCTTCAATATTTTAAGTTAAAGCGATATATAAATTTTACTTTTCTTATAATGCATAGAATATGTAAGGATAAAGCATTGTAATAGGGTCAAAAATCTGAGTCTTGGATTTGGATGCATCAACACGTTTTGAGCATCCATAAATACCAATTAAACATTTTTTTCAATAATGTTTGTGCTTGCCTGTGTCTGTGGATACCAAGATAACCCATGGGCGATTCTAATGAGTTGGATAATTTATGTCGCTAAACGTACGAGGTCAATAAATTCTCATGAAAATCGGAGCATTTTTATAAAACATCCAAAAAGCATATGGATGTGTCACCAAATTACCATATTATATCTATTCCCCCCCCCCTTTTTTTTAAGTGAACGATATAATTTATAAAGCGTTAATTCGATGTTCTCAACTCATTGATCGCTTTGGATTTCAAACATCACAAAAATTAAATATACGCTAACAATTGTCAAATAAACAAATGATTTTAAGTATACCTTTAACCATCAGAAAGAAATTAATGAGGGATCCTCATAGTTTATGAGTTATTACTGGTCGAGATATTAGACTTTTACTTTCCACAAGAAGTGCGATCTCGAATCAAGAGGTATCTTTGAAATTGGGTACTCTTATGTTAAAGTATGATAACAAATCCTATTAATTTTTAGTGAGATATCAAGTTTTCTTTTTATGTGAACGATATAATTTATAAAACGCTAATATTCGCTGTTCTCAACTCATTGATCGTTTTGGATTTGAAACATCACAAAAATTAAATATAAGCTAACAATTGTCAAATAAACAAATGATTTTAAGTATACCTTTAACCATCAGAAAGAATTTAATGAGGGATCCTCATAGTTTATGAGTTATTACTGGTCGAGATATTAGACTTTTACTTTCCACAAGAAGTGCGATCTCGAATCAAGAAGTATCTTTGAAATTGGGTACTCTTATGTTAAAGTATGAGAACAAATCCTATTAATTTTTAGTGAGATATCAAGTTTTCTTTTTATGTGAACGATATAATTTATAAAACGCTAATATTCGCTGTTCTCAACTCATTGATCGTTTTGGATTTGAAACATCACAAAAATTAAATATAAGCTAACAATTGTCAAATAAACAAATGATTTTAAGTATACCTTTAACCATCAGAAAGAAATTAATGAGGGATCCTCATAGTTTATGAGTTATTACTGGTCGAGATATTAGACTTTTACTTTCCACAAGAAGTGCTATCTCGAATCAAGAAGTATCTTTGAAATTGGGTACTCTTATGTTAAAGTATGAGAACAAATCCTATTAATTTTTAGTGAGATATCAAGTTTTCTTTTTATGTGAACGATATAATTTATAAAACGCTAATATTCGCTGTTCTCAACTCATTGATCGTTTTGGATTTGAAACATCACAAAAATTAAAAATAAGCTAACAATTGTCAAATAAACGAATGATTTTAAGTATACCTTTAACCATCAGAACGATGTTGAAAAACCCTCATGAAGGGGTAATGAGTAAATGATGAGGGACCCTCATAGTTTATGAGTTATCACTGGTAGAGATATTAGAATTTTATTTTCCACAAGAAGTGCGATATCGAATCAAGGGATAACTTTGAAATTGGGTACGCTTATGTTAAACGATGACAAATAAATCCTTTTGATTTCTAGTGAGAGATCAAGTTTTACAAAACTCTATATTTTACCACAATATTAAAATTTATTCGTAGAGAAAAAACTATGCTGAGCACGTCCTATCTAAGACACGTTCACGTTCACTACCCACACCGAGATGACACCGTGACGTTAAGGTGAACTTGATACTGATTTTTATCTGTTTATAGAATAACTAAATTTATCTCGAATATTCTAAATTGTATTAAATGTGGCCTTATCAAAGTTTTCGCCAAAATGATACAGCATATTTTTGTTAGTCTCTTGCATAAGAAATCCTGTTGTTAAACTGTCTATTTATCTTATAGATACAAGAGCGGGGATGAATACTAGAAACGTCCTTGTTATCTAAGAACAAGGACATTTCAGAATACTATCAGAGGATATAACTGTAAACAGATTCTTAAACAGTGATACACTCTCTTTAATAAGCCTGTTTGAGCAATAAATATTTCTTTTTACGCGTGTATATTGTAAGATAATTCAAACAAATTACTTAAATACGGAATAACTTAATAAGGTAAAAAAAACTGATGTGGGCAGCACATGACTTTCCTTATATAATGCAATTCCTTATATAATTTCCTTATATAATGCATACTACTTTTACAATTAAAAGAAATAGATTATTTTTATAGTAAATATTTATATTCTTTCCACGATATTGAATTTTCGTCAATGAATAGTCATTTGCATTGATTTAGCGTCATTTTTTATCCATTTGGCGAGTTTTTCGTTAATTTAGCAACATTTAAAAAGTCGCCAAGTTGGCGATATTCCATCAAATTCGTCGCCAAATTCTCGCCAAGCGTTATGGAAGGAGAAATAAGTTATTCTTACAGCAGATAAATGACTATTGGCGCTGAAATACAAAAGTATTACTCAAAGTATCTTTTTTCATAAATAGAACGAGCTAGAACCACGAGAATGATGTCACCATATTTATCGCATGGTATTACATATGAAAAGTGAACATGTTTCTCAATAAGAAATATTTTTTTATTTTGTATGACTTTTTGATAATCTTTTTGAAAAATACGCAATATCTCAAGAACGGTTCATATTAGCGTTCTAAAATTTATGTCAATCGTTTTCTAAAGAAAAATTACATAAGAAATATCTATTTGCGTAACTTTATTAGAGGTTTTGATTTTTTGACGATTTTTTCAAAATTTCACTCGAAAATTTAGGGGCTTCTGAACATTCGATTGCTTATAAAAACCATAGACTTCCAGTGCTTACGGATTGTAATTTTTGTACCAAATTTCATTCGAATCGGTTCATTCGTTCGTCAGTTATCGTCTCCACAGACTCACTGACACACACACACACACACTTTCACACACACACAGACATCACTTCAAAAATGTTCAATTCATGATCAGGGATGCTTGAAACGTGCTCTCCCTTCGAAAACTCGAATTCAAATTTTCGACCTTGTCACAATACTTTCCTTATACATTATTGTATATAAGGAAAGTAATAAACGGTATAACCCTTATAAAATATATCGTATGACCTAAATACGGTATAACTTATAGAATAATCTAGAAGGCTCGGTTTCATTCCCCATTACGAAAAATTGGTCGGACTTGAAATACACTATTAAGAAGTGAATTCTCAACATATAAAGTAGGCGTTGCAGTAATGGAAAGTAAATATATTGGCATGTGCCCAAAATATTTAAAGAATGTTATAAAATTTTAATTATATACAGAAAAAAAAACAACAACCCCAAAATCAAATGTTTTGCAATTTTTCCCTTACGTAAATTTTATCCGCATGAAAAAAGGAAGATCTTATCGATAGCTGTTGTGTAAAAATCAAAGGAGGGGGGGGAGGGTGGATTAAAAATACAAAATTCTAATTTTGTTACATTTATAGCTAAATGCTTCAAATTGGAGACAATGCATATATCACGAGGTAAACTGGGTAAGTAACCATACGAAACAGTTAAGTATTACTCGATTTTGGAATTTCATCTCTGATTTTGTGTATTAATTTAAATAAAAGACGATTTATTTTATGAACTCGCTACGCGGTTCGTATACGTCGGCATGGTGGACTCATCGTTATTGCATGGAGTGGGATTATTGATATTGCATGTATTATACTCGGATTGCATGGGCCCGCTTACCTATTATTAGCTGTGTGCTTAAAAAGTGACAGCTACAACAAGAGACAGTTAGCTGCGACCACTGTATTCAGTGACATATATAAGTATTACTGTAACAAAATCTCAGCATTTGACAAACTGTGCAATTTAAAATATGATTATGTGCATAATATGACTTATAAGAATAATATTATTCAGTTTGATATAAGCAAATCTAAACAATACTGATTTGTTTTTTAAGGCTAGACATTTGATTATATATTCACCTATATGTATAGCGGGCTGAAACATTTTCTCTTGTGAACACATAGCGCCGGTGCACCACAGGAGGCAGATCACATTACACCCTAACCCCTCCCCCCCCAATTTTGAAAGAAACCCAGTGGTGGCAGCCACAGGGCCCGTATCATCCTTCCCCTAACCTCAGATGGACTTTCGAACTTACATATTTATCGTGCCCATAGTCGCAGAATAGCATTAGGGGATATTTTTAGGACGTCGTCGAGGAGCGAACACGGGTCTTCAGTGTGTGATCATCCTGTTATAGCTATTGGGCTACCTCGAATAGTACTCGAATAGTTAGTTCCAAACATTCCAGACGTTTGTTTTATAGTTCCAATATTCAAATATTGCAATTTTGTAGTGAAAGCCATATAATGGATACATGGTATTTTCGTATTTAAGGATAAATCAGTCAAGCGCTAAGGAAAACAAAGAGGTTATAGTCCCGCAGTTATAACACTTTCATTCCGGTAATTTGGCCACGAATTCAAGAGAAAAGGGTTAATACACTGTGACAATTAGATGGATTGATCAGTAAAGCGTGTCCACCATCTTTTGATACAGAATGGTCGACCATAACAACTCTATTTACTTTCTATGGCAGTGAAAAAAAAATGGAATACAAACGGTATCATTTGTGGTATCAAACACAGTCAAGATACAAATCTATATATTAATTGGCTAAAGTGTTTTTGCCTCTTGCCTTTCAGACCCTCCAGAACGTTTAGAAGACTGAATAATTGCACACTTATAGCATGGAAGACGAGACAGAGTCGAAGATGAGGAAGGACCCGGAGTTTCAATTCCCTTCCCCGGAGTGGGTAAAACTGGGATTTTTCTAAAAACATTCAAAGACTCTTCAAAAGCATCTACTCTCCCTCTCCGTTGATCTAAGAAGGCTAAATAGTTTTTTGCACTCATAGTGTCGTCTACATAATAAAACCTAATGACGCTGGATTTTCGATTTCTTCCCCGAGGGTAGGGAAAAATAGGGGGGGAGATAAGTCCCAGACCGCCCAAAAGTTTCCCAGTAAATAAGAAGGCTGCAACTTTGCATACTTATAGTATTGACCGTGAAACAAGAATGCCTATCCGGAAGGATGGATACCACTCAAGTGTGTATGTGTGTGTGTGTGTGTGTGGGGGGGGGTAGACTTCAAAGGGAGCCCGAATCGCTAATAATTTTTTGAGGGAAGAGAAGACATGAAAAATTCACAAAAATTTAATCAACTATAGAGGGGGGGGGGGGGGGCTGTTTGTAGTGGGACCAACAATGCACGGAACAGAACTTAATTAGACCGATTTTCTATTAAGATGATTTTTCCTACTAAGACGACGCTAAGTACCATAAATTAATAATAAAGTATAAAAAATTACAACTTTCTTCTTTAGGAATGTTACATTCCATGTCTCTGACAGGCTTAAGTTCCTTGATAGAAGTAGATATAGGTGACTACAAATGTTTTACATTCCCCCCTCCTTTTATCAGGACTAAAACAATGTGTACGAAGATTAGATACAACTGTTTACAGTGTGTATCTTTAGATTACTCCAAACTGTTTCCAACGTATTAAAGGGGATCACAATTACCCTGAAAAATCGTTGTCACCTAATTTTGAATATCTACGTATGCGTCAAGGAACTACAAGGAATTCATATTCGCCCAAGCATCTGTTATACAATCATTGTGTACAGCCAAGATACCAGTCATAGTACAGGTATTAAGCACACCCTACGTACAATGACTAGGCAAGACAAATTTATTGTTCCTAGGAAAGTCCCTAAGCACCCTAGTAAATTTGTAAGAAAGTTCCGTGTATCGGGTCTGGGTCATAATCCCGACAGCCGAAATCCCGACAAGCCAGAATCCCGACAGTCGATATCCCGACATGCCAAAATCCCGACAGGGTCGAAATCCCGACAAGTCAAAATCCCGACAAGGTCGAAATCCCGACAAGCCAAAATCCCGACAATGTCGAAATTCCGACGAGCCAAAATCCCGACAATGTCGAAATCCCGACAAGCCAAAATCCCGACAACCGAAACCCACTCTTACACAGACTAATACAACACTAAGGCGGTCATCGCAGTGACGTCACTAGGGTTAGAATTTACTATTCAGCACCCCCCCCCCACGCACATGCGCTGGACTCACGCTCCCTCTTGTCTCCATCCGCTTGCTACGACAATGGCCATATATTCTGGCATAGAAGAATTTTAAAAAGAACAGGAGCAGGTGGATTACCAAATTGAATGCATTCTTCACGGAGAACAACAACCAAAACATAGGGAGGTAGATGATGACAGGGAGAAGAAAATTATGACTGTTGTGAACGATCGCAATAATCGACCTGTGATGGAATATCTTCGTGGTATCGCTCACACTGTGTCACTGTAAATATGTTATTTGAACGTATGCAGAATGTGTAAGTGTTTTTATCTTTTTTAATAAAATGAATTTCCTAAATCTTATACCGACCTGTTATATTATTTTAATCTTTGACTGTCATTTCAATTTGTCAAAATGTATTTCAGTAATGGCATAATTGTTATGATTTAGTGATTAAAACTATTAATTTGTAAAATGTAGAGATGTAAAAAAGCCGATAATTTTAATCAAGCTATACATATAGGTGTAGACAGCCATGTGCGTGTGCCCAGCGTGAGGCCAGCGCATGTGCGGGGAGGGGGGGGGGGTGCTGATTAGTAAATTCTAACCCGTGACATCACTGCGATGACCGCCTTAGTGTTGTATTAGTCTGTGCAAGAGTGGGTTTCGGCTGTCGGGATTTTGGCTTGTCGGGATTTCGACCTTGTCGGGATTTTGGCTTGTCGGGATTTCGACCTTGTCGGGATTTTGACCTGCCGGGATTTAGACCTTGTCGGGATTTAGACTTGTCGGGATTTCGACCCTGTCGGGGTTTTGGTATGTCGGGATTTCGGCTGTCGGGATTCTGGCTTGTCGGGATTTCGGCTGTCGGGATTATGTCCGGAACCGCCGTGTATCTACACTAAAATGACCATGTCCGATCGAATAAAAGTGGTGGCAGCGATTCTAGCAGATTATTGAAGAAGTTGGGAACATGAACTAGGCAACAAAGTGATATAGACAAACAAAGCAATTATAAAGTTGTAGAGCTTTGTAGAATCAGTAGGAATCGACAATAAAACTGAAGGCATTTATTTTACACAATAGGGTTATTGACAAATGGCTGTTCTATTGATGCGGCGAAAATATATGGGGATGTTTTTTTATTATTTAGTATAATAGCATAGTAGTATAGTGATAGTAACAATCGTCGTGTGGCCCAACGTATTACCCAACTTCTTCTGCAATCCAGGTCCACCTATAATAAACCTACGACCTAAAAGATAAAACATTAATTGTAAATTGTCAATTGAAAATGTAAGGGAAGGGAATATTTTAACAAAAAATAAAGTTGTCAAAAACAAGTGCCATGAATTAAGTAGTGTGCGTTTTAATATTTTATCCTTTAGGTCGTAGGTTTCTTTATAGGCGGACACTGGAATGCAGGAAAAAGGTGGGCATTCTGTCGGGCCATACGACAATTAATACTATCACTATACTACTATATTACTATACTAAATAATAATAAAAATCCCCATATACTTTCGCCACAGTTAAAATAAATTCATCTGTCAGCAGCAATGCACATTGGATTTGAGAAAGAATGTTGCGGCTTACTCTGACAAGCATTGCAGGTGTCATCGTATCACAGTCTCTGATGACATAACTCTTTGACAGGCATTTATTGCTTTCCATATACGTGTTTCGCGAGCGCTTGATATCGATTCCTACTCATTAGATAATCTTCTACAACTTTGAAATTGACATTTTTCTTCTATAAGGGTGATCGTCAGTAATCGTAAGGTAGATCGTCTTCTACCCTATCCGCGCTTTGTTAACTTCTGCAGATGACGTTTTTCGCCGAAATTCTGCTCAAACAGTTGCGAAATATTTTCTGAAAGATAAAATGCAATGCTTAGATTATATTAAAACTAAATTTAATACTCAATAAAATATAGACTATATTTTTTATTTTAATTCAAAATATTTTGCTGATGCCATCTGTTGTCGTAATTTAATTCATACCGGCTATTTTTATTTTTTAATGAACATTTTGAAATGTTTATTCCTTCTAATACGCTATTAAATAGAACAACAGATCATATATAATAATGCCACAATCATGGAAATGTACTTGGACTTGTAGACAGAGGAACTTGAAGACAAAGCTGCAGTCCTCAGTGATATACATTCAGATCCCCTCATCCAATTTATAGAAAGAGAAATTACCTTTCCGTGATTGTGGTATTTTTATATATGATCTGTTGTTCTATTTAATACTGCATTAGAAGGAATAGATATTTAAAAATGTTCATTAAAAAATAAAAATAGTCTATATGAATTAAATTACAACAGATATGCAGCAGCACCAAAAATATTTTGGATTAAAATAAAAAATATATTCTATATTTTATTGAGTATTAAATTTAGTTTTAATATAATCTAAGCATTGTATTTTATTTTTTAGATAATATTTCGCAACTGTTTGAGCAGAATTTCGGCGAAAAACGTGATCTGCGAAAGTTAACAAAGAGCGGATAGGGCAGAAGATTTACTGACGCCCACCCTTAACGTTATGTTGCCGAGACCGTTATCCTAACTTTTTAAATTCTCCACTAGGGGCGTTGCAATCCCTTTTATTCTATCGGGCATGGTTACTTTATTGCAGATAGACCTAACGCGTACGCTCATGGGCTTTTCTTACAAAGTTATTGAAGTACTTTCCCAGGAACTGTGTATGCAAGATACACAAAATAATAATGAAGAAATACTTAGAAACAAAAACGTGTGTGATATATTCCTATTCTTTATATTTCAAGTGGTTATTAGACTATATATAGCTGCGCAGTTGGTTTATATAGCTGCACAGCTGCTAACTTCCAGCTCCCTGTCTATACCGTTACACAGACCTACCGAAAGTATTAAAAATGTAATCAAAGCGTCTTAAATTATGCTCTCCCGCCAAAATCTCAAATTTCAAAAATTTCAAAAATGCAATACTTTTCTTTTATTTAGTACGAGAAAGTTGGCGAATTCATGAATTTAATACAGCTTAAGTTTCGGAGAGCTCCAATGAAACGGGAGGTCTCCTGGAATCCAGTTTTTATTTTTTATTTATTTTTTTAATTTATTTAATTTTTTTTTATATTTTTTTCGTATGAAGGAATGTTGTGTTAAATGTGTACTTTTTCGCATCCTCTTGAATGATGTGTTCGTACTGTCAAACAGTAAAATCTCATTAACTCAAATTTTACTATAAATCAAACGAACTTTCTGAAACCTGCAGAAGGATGTTTTTACCGATGCTTATGAATTCGAAATGCAAACATTCATCTAACAGGATCATAAGTGCTTTTATACTTCAACAGCACAGTGTTGCACTGTCGAGAGAATACCTGCTCATATTTTACTGAGGGTGCGAAGAAAATGGCCAACACTACTCTGTCCGAGGACGATTTCACCAGATTCGGCTGTATTCTACTGCCCACCTTTGTTAAGAATATTTGATAGATGAAAGAAAGTAGTAGCGTATCAGAAACACACGAAACTCTCAAGATTAAAATATTTTCCCCCATAAATTAATGATAGTCTTTTGATGGCCTAATTATCTTTACAACTTTTTATATTATCTTTACAACTTTCTTCATCGTGAAGTAGCAATAATTGCAATTACAGCAAGAAAACTTGCTATGTGCCTCATAACTTATGTCGATCACTACAGAGATTCGCAAAAAGTGCACCTGTGAGAGGATCCAAGAAAGTTAGTCATAACACTCAATGTCTCTAGTATTGCTATTGGGAGCTTCGATAGCTCCCTTATACAATCAATACCTCCTGTGGAGGGATGTATTGTCTTTTTTTACATCTTCTGGAAGCTATTTTCCATCCTGATAACGCCCGGACGCACATAGCACACGTCTTTCGAAAGTGCATCCGAAATATTGATACTATCGCACTGACAGTCAGCGTTCCAGAACTCTTGCCATTCGAAGATAGCTTGGATTTGCCTTGACGGTTGTTTCAGTCATCAAAGAATGTGCATGACCTAGCCGAGCAATTACAGAAGATATCTGACAGAATATGTTACAGGACAACAAGCGACTGTTATTTGACTTCATGCCTCACCGTATATCAGCTTGTATCGTACCCAAAGAAGGATCCTCTACATATTAACATGTGGCCGTTATGTTGACATTGTTTTGTAATAAATTGCCCTTTTGCAATGAAAACGTTATAATTTATATTGTTTACATGGTCATTGCGTGTGCGAAATTTCTGAACAGCAGAACACTTTCTTTTCAGGGCGTCGGTTTCTATGCAGCAAAGTGGAATTAAATTTGTACTTCTGAGGGTAAATATTTTCTAGTTTTGTGTACTAAACGCATTTAAAAATGCGTTTAGTTTTTGTATTTTTGAAAATGCGTTTAGTTTGTGAATTTTAAAATGCATTTAGTTTGTGGATTTTTAAAAATGCGTTTAATTTGTGAATTTGAAAATATGCATTCAGTTTGTGGATTTTTAAAAATTCGTTTAGTTTGTGAATTTGAAAATTCATTTAGTTTGTGGATTTTTAAAAATGCGTTTAGTTTGTGAATTTTAAAATGCACTTAATTTGTGGATTTTTAAAAATGCGTTTAATTTGTGAATTTTAAAATGCTTTTAGTTTGTGTATTTTAGAAAATGCGTTTAGTTTGTGGATTTCTAAAAATGCGTTTAGTTTGTGAATTTTAAAATGCATTTAGTTTGTGGATTTTTAAAAATACGTTTAGTTTGTGAATTTTGAAAACTTTTGAAAACAGAATTAGGAGAGAAAACTCAATATACACATTCACAAATACGCAGTTTTATAGCCAAAGCGGTTTGGGAATCACTCACTCATTTAATAAAAACAATCTACAGAAAACCGTCAAGAATGTAGAACTTTGGATGAATCAATTTCATTTTGAAAGTCACTGATGTACACATACTTGAAAAACTCTGTCTGAAATTGATACCGTTTTGTAACTGAATCAGGCGAAACAGACTCAAATCCACTACTTATTGGATCCAGTACACTGCTATACAGACCAGTACTGGTTTCATTTCGACACCCAGTAGTAATTACCACTCCCAATTAAACATAATTACGCATTTAGTGCAACAAAAAGCATCATCCTTACCCTTTTCCGGTAATTCATCAGTCCCTAATAGCTTGCACTGATTTCAGTGAAATTTTATGTGTCGTAGCATCTATTGGATGCTGGCGAGCCCCATTAAGAGTGAAACCAGTCCACCCATGCTATCCGATTCAGCGAGAGTATTATTGTAATATATAATTCGCTTTTGCCGGGCGGGTTTTCAAACTATAATATTTATACATCTAATTACTGTCGAGCCTCGTTAACGTAAACCCGCTTAACCCAAATTACTTTTAACACGGGTTGTGTTTGAACTTTCATCCCTCTTCTTATTGGCCATTTGCACGTATGTCACAATGTGACGTCACGGTTGTTTACGTTACCATCTTCGATAGAGTTTCCTATAATACCTTAATCTTGGACGGAAAAATACTGATACAGTAGTAGATCCAGTCACATCGTTAATAAATACGATAAAAATATGAATATAGGCCTTTAATCAAGGTACTTGCTTCCTATAAGTAAATAAGAACAGTTAGATAACCTATAATAACAAAAATAGCATACCCTAACATAGGACGACAAAGTGTGGAAAGCGACCTTTCAGACCAACGCGGAAAATTGATTTGCCAGTAGTGACGTCACGTGCAAATGGATAATTCCATGCGAATTACAATAAGTTTAACCTTTATTCTTGGGGCCTGACAGCCCAGTGGTTAGTGAGCGGGATGGCACTTGGACGACTCGAGTTCGATTCCCGCTTCTGTCCGAAACTGTCGCCATGTTTACACGGAGTACGATCACGCTAAACACGTGGGACCGTCAGTTCTTCCGAGAGATTGGTGGTAAGGGAAAGAGGGTACGGTCCCTGTGGATTCCTCCCCCACTGGCTTCCGGTCTAAATTGGGTGAATAAAAAGAAAATTATGGAGATTGTCGCGGAGGGCTTGGTAGCCCAGTGGTTAGCGCGTGGGAATTGAACTCTCTAGGCCCGGGTTCGATACCCTCCTCTGCCAAAACTGCCGCCGTATTCACGCGGAGTACGATCACGCTAAAGATATGGGTCCGTAAGTACTTCCAAGGGGTTGGTGGTAGGAAATAGAGGGTACATTCCCTGTAGATGCCTCTCCCACTGTTTTCCGATCTAAATTAGGTAGCATTTCCCGGCTGTCTAAACAGATACCTTCCACCTTTGATGGTCTAGGTCGAAGACGAAGAATCTTTGTTCTTAAATATATTTATAAAAATGATTACTACTTTTAACGCGAACATGTTTCTGATCCCCTCTGACATCAAAATTACGTATGAAAATAGTAAATCCACATACGTTTATCATTACACCTTTACGGATTTCGAATTGCTACATCATAGAAAATCTCAGGACGCAAATTCGCTGCTTGTTAATTGAAGGTCGGAAGGCTTTAATGTTGCACTCCCGAATTTTATACGCGGGACGCACACAGCTGCAACACAGGAATGAGTCCTCCAAAGTGCAATATCCGCATATGTTCGAGTTTCTACAACCAACAATTAATACTTCTGAATGTCGAACGCTATTTAAAACGATGTCGATTGAGTCGTCATATGAAGAAAAATAAACGATTCTAAAGCGATAAGTATCATATAACTCTCACGAAAAGACGATTATCTCTTAATTCCACGATCCTTATCGATGATCTCTGTGAAACTATAAAAGTAAAGTTCTTTGTGAGTTCTGTGGCTATTTTGCGGCTGTCTGCGACTATTTTATGCGTTTTATGGCTATTTTGTGCACTCTATGACTATTTTGTGTGTTCTATGACTATTTTGTGTAATGACTATTTTGCTCGCATGTAGGTTACATTAACCGGGATTTATTGTAGCAGAGATTCCAAACTACTACGGACTATCTATACGAACTTTTGTAAGCTGTAAGGTTATTTTTTGCTTTGGCTATTTTGTGCACATAAATGATCGAGATTTATTGTGGTAAAGATTCTGAATTACTACGAACTATCTGCGAACTATTATAAGCTGTAAGGTTATTTTTGCTTTGGCTGCTTTGTGTACATAAATGACCGGGGTTTATTGCGGTAGAGATTTCGGACTACTACGAACTATTGTAAGCTCTAAGGCTACTTTTGGCTTTGGTTCTTTTATGCACATAAATGACCGGGATTTATTGTGACAGAGATTCTGAACTACTACAAACTATCTACGAACTTTTGTAAGCTCTAAGGCTAATTTTTGCTTTGGCTATTTTGTGTACATAAATGACTGGGGTTTGTTGTGGCAGAAATTCCGAACTACTACAAACTTTTGTTACCTATAAAGCTATTTTTTGCTTTGGCAATTTTTTGTTTGGCTGTTTTGTGCACATAAATGACTAGGGTTTATTGTGGAAGATATTCCGAACCACTACGAACTCTCAGCATAACCAGAAGTTTAGAGGTAATAACCTTCTATTAGTTGAACGGCTTACTCATTGGTATAGACAATACTTAGCACGCAAGCTCACCCCCATTCGATTGTTGATCCCACTTTTTCCAAGATATTATCTATAGATGTGCTATAAGTATACGTGTAATACTTCTTGTTCGCACCCATATATAAAGCCTGGACTTTATGAACCCAAAAGCCAAAGCATTAACCGTTCGGATGCTGGTGATTGGAAGCTGTGTAAAACAGAACAAGGACTGCTACAGCGAGAGCTTCCATGCTCAAGACTGATAAGACTGATATGACTCATGGGAATGATAAACTCTCTGCAGACAAATGCAAAATGTTGAAATATATTTCAAAATATCTTTACCAAAATATCATTAAAGCATCAATGCTATTATGCGTCAATGGAATCTATTAATAGCTATAATTCATGGATTTAAGAAAGGGAATTAGATTGATATCGGACCGTTATATGCACTCTTCAAAATCGTAGCCACAAACGCAGACGATCGCAACTGAACGTCACGAGCAAATTTTGTCATAGTGCTGGATCGATAATTTAGTTTTTATTTTGAAGTTGCAAAAAGGCGTATCTACTAAAAGTTACAGGCCGTTTCATTGCGTCGTTTTTTGCTTTCGAACTGAGATGAAATGAAGAGAAAATAAAGGAAAAACCTAGACACACTCCCCCCCCCCTCCCCTTTTTCCTTGCAGTATCAAAATCATCTGCTAGAGCAACCACGCTTTTCCAAAGTTGCAAATATTTAGGAATATCTTCTTATAAATTCAAGCTTAATTGTGTGTCCATCACATTTCATTCTTACTTAAATTGAGACAAATAAAGTTTATCACCGAATATCTACCGCACACTCATTCCTTAAATTTCAACCCTTTTTAAAATTTTAACTGTTGTGATACCATAAAAATCCCTTTTTTCCCCCTTCTCAACATAAATAGATGGTTTTCATACACGCCAATATTTCCAGACAGATTACAGAGTCATCCAATAAATATTATGAGAAAGCATGGTTATAAAGTTTGCCTTTGAAGGTATATTCCTATTCATTAGTAAAGTAGCTACGTCAGGCGTGACGTCACATAGCAAACATCTATTGCACACGATACACACGTCATTCGGATATCTGTAGGAGCAACGCAGTCCTGATGAATCTCGCACAACACCTCGGCAAACATACTCCCGACCCCAGGGTAATAGTTTTTTCGCTGAAATCTATGGCTTTATTTCCAAGTCAATTAAAAAAAATCACCCCCGGTAATTAAAAAAAGAAAAGAAAACAAAGGTAAGTACGTCAACAAGCGTAAGAAACCGTCATATCTCGCAAGCCAGCGCCCATGGCGAAAGAGGCCCATTTCAGTTTGGCACTCAGGGAACCGGAACTAAATACAAAATTTCGAGGGAATTGGCTGCGAGAAAGGGGAGGAGGAGACAGATTAGTTGCAGTGAACAGCCTTAAGATCGGACCGACATCGAAGAGGCTTATCAGTCCGAGGCTTACGTCCACCCGCAAACGAAGCAGCTCATTCGCAAAGGTGCCTTTACACTACGAGGAGTCATGCCTGGATCACTAGAAGTCAACAATACGTTCAGAAACGGGCTAGTACACGAGTCGGTGAAAGGTAAGATTTTATTTGAGCGGGATAATACTGAAGTAAATCGATCTTTTTTTTTTTTTTTTTTTAAATTTAAACGGTACTTTGAAAGTTTAGGGTCGGGGTATTAGGCAGAAAATGTCTGGGGTATTCGGAGCGTTAGAAATTTAAATACTTTGGATACTTGTATATCAGAATCCAGTAGATAACAATGTAAAGAATTTGTGCTTATATTGTAGAAAATACAGTGCTATTTATGAATATACAAAAATAATTTCAATGTTTTAATATTTTCAAAATAAAATTTTATTTTTGAAAAAAAAAAAAATGTTTTGTCCGACCGAGTTTTTTTCATTCGAAATATCTTCTAAACTGCAAAAGATAGATATAAACAGCAAACTACTAAACTATTCAGATTTTAGATCAATAATTTCTTTTTGCAAACTTTTTGAATTAGAAAAGTTTTCTCCAGTTGAATAAGATGGAAAAATTTTCCGTTTTTAACACTTTACAACAAAGTTGAAAAGTGTTTATGACTTTGTTCATTCTGTCTGTCTGTCTGTCTGTCTGTCTGTCCGTTAGCACGATAACTGCCGTAAAAATGACTTAATCAAAATGAAATTTTAGTATGTTGTTCAGACGGTCTATAGGACCTATGGGAATATAAATGAATAATATCACCCAATTAGTTTTGGATTGAACCCGGGTTGAAAAAATGGAATACATTGAGCCCTATGGGACCTAATTTTTCAAGCATTTTTTAAGCGGATTTAAAATTCACAAATTGCTTCGAAAATTTTAGGCAATATTCAAATTGTTCCATAAAATATATAAAAAAAAATTCAGCGAAATATATTCAGTAGTTTTTTAAATAAAAATTAAAATAATAATAACACCTCTTATATGAAGCGATCACGTGTCCATGATATGAAACGATCACATGACCCACTTCAAAATGATATATGGCATCCATCTTGTCTCAAAATCGTGATTTTTAAAGTTCTTTCTAATTCATATTGAGTGTTGTATCCATCCTAAAACTACTTTATTTTGGCCTAAATTCTGTGCATCTGCATACTTTAACAACGCAATGACAATATATTTCAGTTTAAATGCTCATGCAAATTTGATTATTTCTACTATTAAGCCTATTTTTCACCTATGTAAAATGTAAACAGCAAAATATGTAGAATGAGTTGTATTAGAATCGCTGTAATTCTTTAACACAAAATCATTTAGTCCATGGAGTCTGCATGGCTGATATGAATGAAATATTCATTGATTTTAGAAAGAGAAGGACGATAATTTTCGATGAAGTTTTACGCATAGAGTTTTACTTACTTGTAGCTCCATGGTCTTAATTTTTAAATAATATAAATTATTATAGTATTGTGATGAATGACATGAATGGGGGAATTATTTATGAATGAAATGTTGCTTTTATAGAGAGAGCCAGGCCTGTTATTTTTTCTATGACGTCATTTGAATGGATTTCAGTTGTTTTCGATGAAGTTTTCAAATATAATAAATTATCGTAGTATTATGATAATTCTAAAATTATTACCGAGGAATGTATCACATTTTAGAGATGTTTAAACCAGGCAATTTATATTTTAATGCCGTCATTTGAATGAAGTTAATTTTTTTCGATGAAGGTTTAAGGTTTCAAATATAATAAATTAATGTAGTATTGTGATAAGTTTTAAAATATTACCGATGAATGTATTGCATTTTAGACATGTTTAAATAAAATTGCATTGAAGTTGGAAAGTGTTTCATAATCAATGCTTTAAGCATGATTGATCTTTCTTGTTTCTTTTTAATATGTAATGTTCATATCTCGAAAACAACGGAAAAAGATATAAATGAAACAAAAAAAAAATGAGTAACTCTTTAAAAAGTCTACAAGAACCTAATACAATTGAATGTAGGATCGGGTATTTAGGATCGGGTGTGTAGGATCGGGTGTGAATGTAGATCGGGTGTTTTTAAAATACAGTCATTATAAGACATTGCAAAATCTACTACGTAAAGTCAAACTTATATAGACTTTGTATTCGTTGGTAACTTAGAAAGATTAAATTATTTCAGTTATATATCTTACTTTAGCTACCATAGGCTCCCTACTATCTGTTGTAAACGAAACGAATGAGACTGAAAACAACGAATCAGCTTATTGAACTTGATTGGAGTTTTATTTGATAAGACGTGTTACTCACGGAAAACCATTTTGGCTCCATCGAACTGAAGACAACGCCGATTTTTCCTACAATGCATAGTATATGCAATGGGAAAGTATTGCGACGAGATCAGACATACGACTCTCGGCATTGGATAGATTTGCGTATTTTCAGCATCCCTGAATTCGAATCGGCATTTTTTAGCACTATCCAACATACAATGGTATGGAAACACGTCAAAATAATTAATACTTTAAAAATGAAGACAACCAAAAAATGGGCCACAATTAAAAGTATTTTATTAAAATTTCCTTTTTACGACGTACAAAAATCACACTACCATAGCGCTTTCTGGGATTACTATTCCCTTCATCAGTGGCGACCGCCACTGATGAAGCCGATCTATACGCCACTCAAAGTTGAGAAAATGAAATACATTGAATTCTATGGAACTTAATTTCTCAAACATTTTTTAGGCTGATTTAAGCCCACAAATTGCATTGAAAATTTTAGAATATCTTCAAATTATCACATGTAATGTGTAAAAAATATTTCAACAAAATATGTCAGGTAGTTTTTTAAATAAAAATTGAAATCATATTTTCGCCCATGATATATGAAGAGATCAAATGATATATTGCAAAATAAAATACGGCTTTCATTATCCGTTGTAAGCGTATATATTTAAAGATAGTTTAAATTTATATTTAGTTTTGCATCTGTCATAAAACAGCTTTATTTTTGCGTATTATCTGTGTATCCGAATTCTGTGCCAACGCAATTACAATATTTTTGACTTTAAACAATCACTAAACTTCTATTATTAGTACAATGAAGCCTAATTTTAACACTATACTATAGCAAGCAGAATGTAAACAAGTCATGCGATTGTAAGGTGAGTTGTATAAGAATTGTTGAATGTTTTTCATACAAAATTATTTTGCTCTGGAGTCTGGAATATAAGTGATATTAATAAAATATTCATTGATTCTACATAGAGAGACAGACGATTTATATTTCGATGACGTCACTTGAATAAAATCCATTTTGTGTAACTGGCATTGCGTTTTTCGATGAAGTTTTAAGTTTTCAGGTATAATAAATTACTGTAGTACTGTGATAATTTAAAAAATGTCATAACTGAATGTATCTCATATTAGAGATGGTTATTGTATTTCAGTTGGTAGGTGTTTCATATTCAGTGTTTTATGCGTGATTGATCTTTTTTGTTAATGACTGAGAGTCTGCGGATATACGATATCTCCAACAACTTGAACAACTCATGATATCCATTTAAAATATTTTAATTAATAAACATCAGAGGCAATATTCGAGAAGCCTAAACCAGAAAAGTCACTCATTTTTTCGAATATAATTATTTGATAAATCGGAAATAAGTTTTAAAATAATTATTTTTAAAATCCTTAACGAAATAACTATGATATATTTATTTATTTATTTATTTATTTAAAAGCGAATAATTAAACATTTAGCGTGTACATGTTTTTATTTATAAACGAATAAATAACCGTTTAAAACACATTTTTTTATTTAAAATCTAATCAATAACCATTTAATATATAATTTCGTTATTTGAAAGCGAATCAATAACCCTTTAATATGTAATGCTCTTTTATTTAAGAGCGAATCAATAACCATTAAATATTTTTGGTAATATTTATAATTACTATTTTAAATATTTTCAAAACACCTCTAAAAAAAGGGGTAAAAATCGAACCCTCATCTTCTGTCTCAGCGATCAGTCTTGAAGTCTCGAATTTGTTTTTTAACGGGAGCTAAAGATGTTTGTTTGGAAGAGAGCTAAAGAGCCAGAATTTAGAAAAAATCGATAGTTTTTTTTCCCCACCGATTTTTAAAAGGTGGGCAAATTCCAAAAATTTCGGGAAAAGGGCGACAAGAAGACCCATTTTAAAAATCTAACTAACACCTCAATTTTAGAACTACGATCTCCACTTTTCTTCAAACTTAAGCTAAAGGTTTCGATTTTGATACTGAAGTACTAAAAATGAAAAAAAAATTGACAATTTCTTTTTTACAGAACTTTTAATTCTGAAACGATCAAAAAACATCTCAAAAGAGCTAAATATATATACCTATCTAGGAAATCTATCTTCAATTTTCGTGATAGGATTTCCATTTTTTTTTTCAAACTACAGCTACATATATTTCAAAGGGCTCCATCCAAAATTTTGAAAAAGGCTTTTGTTCCTTTATACGATTTTTCAAAGACTTTATAAGCTTTTGAAGTCAAAATTTCATTGTTTGCACCTTTACCTTCAAAATGTAACCCACGGAGTTAGAAAGGAGATAAAACTCCTGTGGATGAAATGCTTAAAAATACCATAAAGCTTTGAGAATTAATATCTAGGTGTCCATAATCTTAGCAAAGTAGCTGCTATTGTTAGTTGACACAACAGAAGGGCGTAGTATTTAGTATATACTTATTTTTGATTATTTTTAAATTAAGGGTTCTCTAATAATGAGCATAATTAATTTTGATTATTTTTAAATTAAGGGTTCTCTAATAATGAGCATAATTATTTTTGATTATTTTTTAATTAAGGGTTCTCTAATAATGAGCATAATTAACCCGTATTTTCTCATAGTTGTAGGATAGAGTACTGACTGTAGGGAGATAAAAATAAATTGAAAGGTAAAATAATTTTGAATACGTAGGAATAGCCCTTATTGTTTCAGTTCTACTTTGCATTGCGCTAATAATTATTTTTACCGACTTTACAGTTTAAATAAATAATTTGGGCCTTCCGCCATAGAAATGCATATAATTCAGGGCTATTTATATTATCTAAGCGCCACCTGAATTATTGTCTCAAACGATTTTAGCATTTTCTTAATATGAAGTTTTAATGTTACTTTTACTTCCATGATCTATAAATTTTGCTGTTGCAAACATTGTTGCCATTTAAAAATATACTATTTAAATCATTTAAACAATTAAAACAATTATAATTCAGGGAGCTAATACTTAAGTCATCGTTGAAGTTGTCGTTGGCTATCGTTATCGTTAGATTTCAAATGTCGTATTGTTGTAAATATATAGCTGAAAGTTAAGTATTGTCACTTCGCTGGAATTCGCGTAAAGAAGATCCTCTGATTACTTGCTCAGATGAAATTTTTTGACTGTTTTCCCGTCAAAATTAATTCTTGTTTCAGAAGAAACCCAACTTTTGCAGTATCCCCATGGGCTTAAACTGCACTTAAGTAGCATTGGACATTTTTTATTGCTGAATATATCGGCTATTTATTGCTCGTTTGTCATGCTGTTTAGACCAGTCATATTTTCTACTCTCAATGAAAAGTTTTGATGGCTCTTTTTATGGTTACATTTAGTCAAATGCATGAATTGAGTCCTGACTCCACTGATCTCACTTAGCTTCTCAACACATATTTACACTTTGCGATTTCTGCATCCGCGTAGCGGACACATTTCTCTTTTATATTTTATTTGCTTCATATAGTAATAGTTATAAAACTGTTTGCTATAGATACAAGTTGCTATATTTAATAACCGTAGCTAGTCATTTATAAATATTCAAAACTAATTTTAATATTTTGAACTGTGGTTTCGAAAAATTAAAAAGTTCTCAGTTCACTTTGCTTACTTTCAATCCAAATATTTTCTAAACTATATAAAATAAATATAAACGGTAAGCGACAAAAATGTTCATTACGGAAATCCAATTTATTATACAAAGATCGATAATTTGTTATACAAAGATCTTGAGCAATCGTCTTATAAAGACGAATGAGATTAATTTTTTTTCTCGTAAACTAAAACTGTTAGCTCTAAAGGAAGTAATTTGCAGCCCTTTTAAAGCCAGACAAGGATATATAATTGAATTTTGAATCAGGCTCTTATTTTTTGAAATAGTACGGTGGTTAAATTTTTGATGTTTTAATATTTTATTTTACAAGACATAATTCACTATAAAATAAGAAAACCATTTAAATTTTATCTTCTATTTCGACTCTACTGCAATTTTTACTTTAAAATGCACTTCAATATTTGATTTTGCAATATTCTTTTATAATTGTTATTAACAAACCGAATAAAATCGCGGTTTTATTTTTACACGATTCCTATTTCGTGTAGAGGATGCTAGAAATATAAATATTTTCGAATCCTCAAAATATGTCTATATAGATATTTTTTTTTCATCAATAAACAATGCTTTAAAAGCAAGAACGTTTGTCCGCTACTGGTATATTCGAGGAGTAAGAAACTACATAAAGCCTTGAAAATATTTCATCCCCTCCACATACAAAAATAAATAATAAATAAAAACATGCACAACACTTTTAAAACAATTGTTGCTGCTGCTTATATACAGCTCCCAAGTTTTCAAACTATAGAGTAACCGCCATTGTGTTAAACACTTTGATGTCGATTTCTGAGGTGCGGTTGTAATCCAAAGCAAATGCGCATAAACCGGTTTCTTTATTTATGAATACTGCATTTTAAATTCTAAATGAAACTCCTATGGATGTTAGATCCCCCCCCCCCCCCCGCTTGTCTGCAGCTCATGTGTTCCCAAAATTTCTAAACACCTGCAGATCAATATTATTAGCTACTACACTATCCCCCTAACAAAACATAATCACTATCATCCTCAATCAAAACGCACATAATCACCCTCACTCAAAGCGCAATTACTTTGCAAAACTCCAGACCTCCCCTCTCCTTCCCTCCCCAACAAAAGGTTATTTACATACGACCTATTAATGAAAAGTACCTATCTCACGAACAGTAAAATTCGCCGTATATTTGAAATCGCTGTAATTTGAATCCCTATCATCTTATTATTACTCTGAAAAATAGTTGAAAATGTTACATAAACAAGAAAAAATTGTTTTAGCATCTTTTGAAAAATAATAATAAAAAAAAATCTTAATCTTTAAAAGTCATCTGAATGAAAATGACCATATACTTCTTTTTTTTTAAGGCATAGACTCTATTCAAACAACTTAAACTCCACATTTTTTTACGGCGTCGATGCATCAATTATAGAAAAAACTCGAAAGTTCTGGTTGAGTGAAGTCTTTGTTAAAAATCGGAGTATTTACGATTATTCCGAGATGTATTCACCTGTATTTAGTATTTTAAAATGTTTCCATTGAAGAACGAATACGCTAAATATTCTTAAATATTTTCGCGACAAACGAATTTTTAAAATGTTCGCCAAAGAAATTGGATGGCATTTCCCTGTTACAACTTAAAAGAATAAGCATAAGAATAGTCAATATCTAAGCGTGTCTGTCCTCCACACTTGAAGTATTTGGCGTAATATCGCCATGTTGGCAAATTTTTAGAAATGTCGTCAAGTTGGCAATAATAACCTCTGAAAATTAAATGCATTTTTTTATTATCCTACTCGCTTTGTGGGAATTAATTAATTAAATGGTTTTGTTTGAAATTATAGCTAGATGAATTTTAGTCTGTAAGAAAAGTCATGTGCCGCTCACATCACATTTTTTTTTTATTTAAAATTGAATCAATAATCATTTAATATGTAACTTTTATTTTAAATTCGAATCAATAAATATTTAATTTAATAAAGAAAAAATTATTAATAAACATAATAAAACATTTTGAGTGAAAGTAAGTAAAATGAACCGAAAATTCGAACGGACAAAAACTTTTATGTTTAAAAAAAAGAGTTTAAAATATTGAAATTATTTTTATACATTTATAATTGATGCTTTATTTAAATTTGTTTAAATTTTTATCTATTATATCCGGAGATGTAAGTGGCTAAAGTTTTTACATTTTTCGTAACGCTCTGACTTTAGGCCAAAGATACTCCAAACATAGATGTTATTCATATTAAAAATTATAAATTTAATATTTAAATTTTGTTAAAAAGAGAATTAATAACAATATAAGATGCTATTTTATTTAAAAGCGAATCAATAACCATTTAACGTTATTTTTTTTTTACTTAAAAGCGAATTAATAACCATTTAACTCCATTCTTTTTCTATTTAAAAGCGAATCAATAACCATTTAATATGTATTTTGTTTATTTAAAAGTGATTAAAAACAAATATATGTAATATTTATATTTAAAAACGAAGCAGTAACCTTTTTTTTTGTTTTTTGTAAAGTGAATCAATAACCATTTTATATTGGAGTATATACTTTGTTGTGGGTCGCGAAAGTGAAGGAAATGAGAGGGTATTTTCGATCCCACTATATCTGTAGCCGCGACTGCCGAAAGAAAAGTAACTGATAAAACACGAGGACAAAGTGTTAGAGTAACTGCGAAAACTCAACAACTACAGACAATATTTGGTCGCTGAATTGAACCGTGATTGTTTACAATTATCTTTTGAACATACTTTTACTAGCGAATAAGTGCCTCCCCTGACACAGGCAAGCCATTAACTATGCAGGCTAGAATGTTTTTTTAATATGAAGGGCCTCACAAAATTCTATCGTGGATCAACGCATATTTTTATATGAATTTTGTGGAAGATGTTCCTTGTACAATTAAACGGTAATACCGGTTTTAAGATTTCTACGTGAACCTGGCTAAAAATGCTTATCACCTAAATTTAATCTGGAACCAAAACATTGCCCAATTTTCATTATTCAACAGAATTTTCGTTGTCTAACTATGGCTATTGTTTGAAGATACCATTAAATATTGTGAATAAAACGGTTAAGTTATAAATAAAACTAATGGAAAATCCAATTAGTTTAATTCACAGAAAGAGAAAAAAAATGAAGAGGTGAATAACTAAAAAAAAAAAAAAAAAAAAAAAAAAGAAAGACCAATCATGCATACAGCATTGATTATGAAACACTTTCCAACTTCAATGCAACTTTATTTAAACACCTCTAAAATGCGATAAATTCCTCAGTAATATTTTTAAAATTATTACAATACTACATTAATTTATTATATTTGAAAGTTTCATCGAAGAAAATGAACTTCATTCAAATGACGGCATTGAAATATAAATTGCCTGGTTTAAACATCTCTAAAATGCGATACATTCCAAGATAATATTTTTAAAATTATCATAATACTACAATAATTTATTATATTTGAAAACTTCATCGAAAACAAATGAACTTTATTCAAATGACGTCATCGAAATACAAATCGGCTGGCTCTCTCTATAAAAGCAGCATTTCATTCACAAACTTTTTTCAATTCCTTTCATTCATCACAATACTATAATAATTTATTTTATATAAAAACTTAAAACCATGGAGGTACAAATAATTTAACTCTATGCTAAAAACTTCATCGACAAATCGTCTTCTTTGTGTAAAATCAATGAATGTTTCATTCATATCAGCTATATTGCAGTCTCCATGAACTAAATAATTTTGCGTTAAAGAAATGCAGCAATTCTTATACAACTCATTCTACATCTTTCGATGTTTACATTTTCCATAAGTGAAAATTAGGCTTCGTTGTAGAAATAATGTAGAAATAAATAATAAGTTGGATGATCACTTAAACTCAAATATATTGTAATTGAGTTGTAACAGTATGTAGATTCACAGAATTTAAGCAAAAACAAAGCGGTTTTAGGACGGATACAACACTCAATATGAATTAAAAAGAACTTTAAAAATCACGATTTTGAGACAAGATGGATGCCATATATCATTTTGAAGTGGATCATGTGATCTTTTCATATCATGATCACGTGATCGCTTCATATAAGAGGAGTTATTATTATTTTAATTTTTATTTAAAAAACTACTGAATATATTTCGCTGAATTTTTTTTATATATTTTATGGAACAATTTGAATATTACCTAAAATTTTCGAAGCAATTTGTGAATTTTAAATCCGCTTAAAAAATGTTTAAAAAATTAGGTCCCATAGGGTTCAATATATTTCATTTTTTCAACCCGGGTTCAATCCAAAACTAATTGGGTGCTATTCTTCATTTGTATTCCCATAGGTCCCACAGACCGTCTGAACAACATACTAAAATTTCATTTTGATTAAGTCATTTTTACGGCAGTTATCGTGCTAAGGGACGGACAGACAGACAGACAGACAGAATGAACAAAGTCATAAACACTTTTCAACTTTGTTGTAAAGTGTTAAAAATGCCAGTTCTTTTTTTTTGAAAATCCACAAAATTTTAATAGTTTCAATTATTCAACTAGATTAAGCAATGTACCGAATTTCAGTTCTCTATGACGTAGAAAGTAAGTTAAAAATGCCATAAAAATGTTGAAACAGACAGACAACGGTATACCGGTCATGACGATTAAATAAAAGCTTTAAAAAGTTTAGTTATACAAAGTGTTTAAAAAGATGTGCATGACTAAATATCTTTTAGACTGTTGTCACTGACAAATGGTTATAATTTAAGAAATGCTCCAAATAAGCTAGACTTTCAGATTTGGTCACGTGACATGTTGTATTACGTAAGTACAGAATTTCGTTTATACCCCACCATTAAAAAATTGTTCATTATGTATTTAAAGATCGTTTGATTAAAAAAAACTCCAATTCTCTAATATTCAAAACTGGCTGTGAAAAATATAAATGTCAAAACTTATAGGACTTTGTACATTTTGTACTTTTTTATTGAAAGGTGTCACATGCTCAAAATTTACATACGATGATAGTCTATTTTAAATAAGGTATTTCTTAAACTTGAACAGTAGGTCTACGACTCATCAAGAGGTATTTTGTCATACAGTCTTTTTGAACCACCGTGTATAGCAAATGCTATTGATGGAGAATATTTTTATTAGCGCAAATATTCTGATAACTATAAATCGGAAAGATTTCGATAAAAAATTCGTGAGGAAGCATCAAAAGAGCTACTTCACGGTACATTGAATCACCTTAGTATAATTAGTTGAGCGGCTTGAAGTAAATGTTTGTAAATATTTTGTAATACTGTTTTCTTATCATATTAAGCATAAGTAAATTACATTTATGCAATTTAATGTAAGACAATTCCTGTGGGACAATTCCTTCATATTTACTTAAAAAAATTACATTGAAATTTGCATTTTTTACATGATCTGATATATATATATATATATATATATATATATATATATATATATATATATATATATATATATATATATATATATATATATACACTGCTGGCCATCCAAAATGCAACACCATGAAAGACAAGAGATATCAAAGCCAAATTTATTGGACAAAGAACATAAAGTACAAGGATGAATTGATTAAAATACTGCCCCGTTCGACTTGCGGAACACGAAGAAATCAGTATTTTGTGCAGCCGCCATGGCTGACAATAACTGCTGCTACACGCCTCGGCATTGAAAGAAAGAGACTTTGGATGTGTTCTTTGGGTATGTCAGTCCATACTGCTTCCACACGTTGCCAAACTTCATCTGTCGTAGCAGCTGGTGGTGTTTGCTGGGCCAGTCGTTTGCCAATCATCGACCAGACGTGTTCAATGGGCGACAGATTTGGAGAACGGGTGGGCCAAGGGAGCAGTAGAACTTGGTGGGCACTGAAGAAATGCTGAACGATATGTGGCACGTGTGGTCTCGCATTGTCCTGTTGAAACTTGGCCGCAGGCAAGCCTTGAAGGTAAGGTAAGACAACAGGCTCCAAAACTTCAGAAATGTGGCGGTGGCTGTTCAGTGTACCGACAATGCGTATTAGGGGGGCGCGGGAGTAAAATCCAATGCCACCCCAAACCATAACGCCAGGAAAGGACCGGTATGGCGATGCATAATGCAAGAGTTATGGCGCTACTGGCGCACATGATTTGCATATGAGCTATAAAATTCTAATCATTTGTATTTCCAATCGAGGTCTACGTATGGTGCAAATTTCATGCTTATTGGATGCTTACTTCATGGTGTTGCATTTTGGATGGCCAGCAGTATATATATATATATATATATATATATATATATATATAACGTCGCACCCAATAGCACAATTGCATAATTTGGCTAAAACGTTCTAATATATATGAGCATTAAAAAAAATTTTATTTTCAATTTCATTAGTAATTTTCATTTTTGTACTTTTTAAAGTTCAGTCAACCCTCCTGTAACGCGATTAATTCGTACAGCGTTATATGGAAACCGCGTTTTAAGAAACTCAGATTAGTGCAAATCAGATCAATTCGTACCGTGCTGTATGGAAACCGCATACCTGTTGTATGGAAACCGCGTTATAAGAAATTCAAAATTAGTACAAACCAAAACAATTTGTACCGCGTTACATGGAAACTAATAATCACCAACTAATAATCGTTTCCATAGGTCGGAATGCTGTATAGGTCTGCATATACATAGGATTTCCCTGATAACTGAAATTGAAAAATGGTGATGTACGTGGATAAAAAAACAGGGGAATTCCCCATTAATTTGAACTGTAAAAGTGTAATGGAAAAATTCATGTATAAGGAGACTGCTTAAGCTAATTGGGTTGCATTGTAGAGAAACCACGTTATAAGACTGCGGCGTTATATGGATACTGCGTTTTATGAGTACCGCGTTATGGGTACTGCGTTATAGGAGGGTTGACTGTAATCGCATTCAGTCATCGCAATAGACAGTCTGAACTTCAACGGAGACCGTTTTCACTTTCATGTCGCCCTATCTGGATTAGATGTATTTTAAAAGGGTGATTCTCATCTCTCAAGCGGTTGCGCATAATGGGTGGATTTTTAGCATTCGCAAAGAACGAGAGAGGTTTTGAATCTTATTTTCTTTCTGCTTTGCGGAGGTAGGAAACATCCTGATGTGTGATCATAGGTGGAAGCCATTTAGTTCTTTTCGCGTTTTATAAGCGGTCAAAATGAAATATTGAAAATATAAAAATTACGTTGTTTACGGAAGATATAGGTAACTGTGATTCTCATTTTGTGATTTGGAGATTTTATTTGTATTATGAGAATGATTTTTAGTTCAAAACCGGTGATTTAGAAATTGAGTATGCTGTTACCTGTGTCTGCATTATTTAAGTACCGAGCACTTCTTTACGACCCAGATAACGGCGAGCGATTCGTTCTAACAAGTATATAAATCTGATGCCGAACTAAAATAAAAGTTTATTTTCCTTCACTGATCATGGCACGCATTACGCAAAGACATAAGATATCGATAATTGATCATCCTTTTCGACTAGTCGTGAGGTCATGATTTTGGATGACAGCTAAAACAATAAACACAGTCAGATTCATAGAAAGTAAGCGTTTTTTCTTTGTTTTGTATAGTTTTACATATTAAAAACGTAAGAGCTCAATACGTATAAATTATACTATAATCTTATAGTGGAATTACTGTATATGCAGTTTACAGCAGATGTAATAAAGCTATTCTGATAATTAAATTTACTAGATTATTTTTTTTCTAATGCTTTGATTTTTATTGATAACAAAAATAATATATTTATATACTTACTCAGCGTCGGCAGGTTTCTTAAATAAACGCTCTCGACGCAAATAATACTGATACTGACGTATGTACCAGAGCAGATGTCATAGATCTAAAATTTAAATTTTTTACACGTTTTCACCAGTGCTGTTTAATAATATAGCTTAAATTGTGGAAGATAGAAACATTCGGTCAGTTTTCGATAAAATTGGTTTTGTGACCTTGTGATACATGTGAGGATATATACACGCTGAAAACGATACCCCTTTGCACTTTCTATACATCCTGAAAACTTTATTAAAATTCTATAGTTCTAAATAATTTGCATTTTCATCCCCTGGTAACCCATTCTGTTGTAATAATGACTATTATCCAGGAGAGACAACTGTCTTAATATACCCCAGGAAGACATCGGAAACATCCTGGTTTCTTCTTAGGGATACACTGATTTTTTTAGGAGAGGGGAGGGGGGAGCGAAGAGGATTTTAAGAATAAATAAATAAATAAATTAATAAACTGGCAATTGTGAAAGTTCCCAAAAGTGGGAATTTACAGTCATTGCATTTTGTATTGTGAAAGATGGCCGACACGCGGTGGCTTACCGGTCAAAGGCAAGCGTTTCCTCGTACTCGATCGGCTGCTGGGTTGTGGGTTCGAGTCCCATCTGCGGACATATATATTGTGTTGTTGAGCGTAGTGTGTTCCGCCCCCACTGGTGCGCCGGGATAATGTTATAACGGCTAAGTAGTTCACGATTCTGGTCGATGTATAGGCAAATGATAATGTATCAAGTGCCTGACCATTGTTTTAAAAAAAAAGACATGTGTATGATTTATAAACAAAACTATCATTTACTTTAATTTATTTTTGTATTTAAAATCGTAAATAGCTGAAACATGAAAAATTTAGGATTAGATCATTGTATCTAAGAAAACTATTTACTTTATGAGACTTCCTTATTGAAACGAAAATTAATATCCCAAATAAAATGAAATTTAATTTATAAATATTTTAAAAGTAAAAAAAAAAACTAAGTAATTGCAAAGTAATTAATTTATTCATATTTATTTAATACTGAATGATAAGAAATCTATATCAGTCCTAATAACATTTTAATAATTCTGTCAATAATGTAATTTGCACATTTTCAGCAAAATTTTAGTAATTTCGAAAATGTTATTTTAACAGATGATACCTTTAAATTAGCAAGATTTTTGCGAATTTATCTAAATGGCGAATCCTTATTAAAGTTTAAATTGAGCAATGTGCTGGATTAGCCAGAGCATATAAGAAATACAATTCTAACCGCAGGGCGCGGTACATTCGGAAAAACATGGTGCACATTCGAGCATGCACAAATGCTAAAGGAAATCAAGCAGCTGTAGTAAGATTTTTTCCCCAAGGAATTTATGTATCGAAAAACTTTAGTAATGAACAAAATTGTCTTACGTCAAACAGTATCAAATTCACGCAAAATTGGAAATAAGGTACAGATCTTGAAGTTTGTAACTAAATTACTTACAACAGATAATGGAAGTTTTGATGTGTGTTATATGATCTTCACTTGCAACACCGATATCCTTCTTAGGGAAAAAACAAGCAAAATTCCCTGACAGCCCCTGTTTTCGTAAAAACAAAATGGTAAATTCTGGATTATTTCCGATATCTTGAATTTGCACAATTTAATCAATTGCATTTTTGCTTTCCTTATATACATAATGTATAAGGAAAGTATTGTGACGGACCCGAAAATTCGAATTCGAGTTTTCGACGGGAGAGCGCGTTTCAAGCATCCCTGATCACGAATCAAACATTTTTAAGGTGATGTCTGTGTGTGTGTGTGTCAGTGAGTCGGTGGAGATGATATCTCACGAACGAATGGAGCGATTCGGATGAAATTTGGCACAAAAATCAGAATCGGTAAATACTGAAAGCGTATTGTTTTCAAACGCAATCGAATGTTCAGAACCCCCCTAAATTTTCGAG
This sequence comes from Amaurobius ferox, assembly GCA_951213105.1. Lineage (NCBI taxonomy): Eukaryota > Metazoa > Arthropoda > Arachnida > Araneae > Amaurobiidae > Amaurobius > Amaurobius ferox. Next base: position 140,472,379 of record OX578138.1, on the reverse strand, counting down.
TGAAATTTTGAAAAAATCATCAAAAAATCAAAACCTTTAATAAAGTTACGCAAATAGACATTTCTTATGTAATTTTTCTTTAGAAAACAATTAACATAAACTTTAGAATGCTAGCATGAACCATTCTCGAGATTTTGCACTCTTTTCAAATAAATTTATAAAAAAATCCTATACATTAAAAAATATATATAAATTGTTGAGAAACATGTTCACTTTTCATATGTAATATCATGCGATAAATTGGGTGACATCATTCTCGTGGATCTAGCTCGTTCCATTCATAAGGAAAGATACTTTGAGCAATATATTTGTATTTGAACGCCAATAGTCATTTATCTGCTATAACTTATTTCTCCGTCCATAACGCTTGACGAGATTTTGGCGACAAATCTGGCGGAATGTCGCCAACTGGGCGACTTTTTTAGATGTTACCAAATTAAGGAAAATCTCGCCAAATGGATAGAAATAACGCCAAATTGATGAAAATGACGACTAATTAACGAAATTCAATATCTTGGAAAGAATATAAGTATCTACTATAGGAATAACCTATTTTTTTTTGCTGTAAAAGTAGTAAATTCAGTGCATTATATAAGGAAAGTCATGTGCTGCCCTCATCAGATTTTTTTGTTTTATTTTGAATTTCACCAGAATAAAGTTATTATCTTATAGAGAATAAACTGTTAGATTAAGTTCGAGTACGGATTAATATAGTTAACAATATCATACTCTGTGTCACTTTCTGAAGATGTATCGGTATCATTTTGTCTGTCAAAGTTGTAGTTTTTCCTTTCTTTCTTCTAGTTGGTTTATTTTGTTACAATGATTTTTGATGTCGGACAGTTTCTTGCCTGAGAAATAAAGATCTACACTTATTTTGTACATGTTGTTTTTCAATAGCTGAATCGGCCAGAACAGGTGAAATATGTCCAAAAATGCTGTTCGAATGTGCTCCAACATTCAGACAGCATTGACAAAAATGTTAGTCAATAGAACATGTAAAGTTATAACTTAAAAAAAAATAGCCTAATTTGTAATTTAGTTATAGCAGATTCATATGCTGAACAAAGTTTAATAATAACTATATACATTTAAGTAATATCTACTTACATGAATGAAGGAAAATACTTTACATGCAGAAAAACAATTTTACTTCACTGTTTTCACAATTACAGTCTGAATTAAACATAAACACCTGAGAACCACTATTAGGATTTTCCTCAAATATTTATCAATGGGAAAAACAAGAATGCCTCTGTCCAAATTTATCCCATTTTCGAATATGCCCCCCCTTCTCCCCTATATATATAATCAGAAGAAAAATTATGCATTGGGTTCTGAATTAAATTCGGCAAATACTCGTATCGCGTCAACAACTCAATTGAAAGATGGCGAGTTTATATGCCAAACCCTCTATGGAAAGTTCTGGTAAAAAACGTAACTTGTAAAGCTCTTAGCTAATATTTAAAATTCAAGAAGTTTCTAGAACTCGCCAAACGTTTCTAATTTGGCGATATTCCGGAAAATTCATCGTCAAAGTAGTCGAATTTGTCGCCACAGTCAAGCAACCTTTTTAAGTATTCGTAATAATATGATTTCCCTTCCGTTACATAATTTCTTTTCATCGCTTTCACATTTTAACTTTTGCTTATGGGTGGATGGAAGCCAATGCCTGCAAAGGTGGCTCGAACTGTTTGAGATAGGGTATGTCAAATACTTGTCCTTTTGGGAGGCTCTTCGTTTAGGGTGGACGCTGTTCCACCGGTAAGCAAAAGGTTAACACAACAATTTATAGGATGAATTCGTCATCTGGCTGGCTTAGTACGGTATAGTGAATTTCAGTCCCAAGAAAACATCAGTAAATTGGTTATAGTACCACATAAATAGGTTGTACTCAAATGCTGATGCAAAGGGAAAAGACATCGGTATACTATGTCGCAGATCAACGGATGGCAACCTAGAGTAGCACTTCATGACATGAACTACAGGGACGAAACACACGAACACCATATTTACGATGATACTTAGTCGAGCATAACAGCTCACCTTCAATTGCATAAAACTGACTCATAACGGCACTCCGCCAGACCGAGGACAAAAGAGGAGTATTGGTCATGGTATTAACTAAATTACTAGAATTTCTCTAGAGGTGGAAGGCTTGATCATTCTTCTCGTAGTTATTTCATGGTCATTTAACTATTCTCCTCATTAAGCACCCGTTATCCTCTAATTTAACATCCAAGTCAATGTTACTTACTATCCCATTTGGTGCTTATAGAATCTTCTACAGAGTGATAAAAAAAAGATGGACCAAACTTTACTAAGTGATAGTACACACCAAGCCAAGCATTTTTCATCATAGTTTACCGAGTCGGAAATGAAATGTAAATGCTTTACAGGGCGTAGGATTAGGTGAGGTGGTCCCATAGTTTGGCCTCCCACGATCGCCCGATCTGTTGTGTTTTGACTTCTTTTTGTGGGGATATATCAAGAGTCTCGTCTATGATACTCCCCTTGAATCTGAAGAGGAAATCGTCCCCAGAATTCCGGCCACTGCTGCCGAAGTGCGCGACATGCCTGGTCTGTTTGAGAGAGTTCGTCAATCCCTCCATCGCCGCTGTGAGACGTGCATTCAGGTTGGTGGTCACTATTTTGAGAAATTACTGTAATTATTTTTTATTAAATGTCATTTTAAACCTTATAACTTCTAAGTCATTTTTGTGCTTTCACCTCACCTCATCGGTTTCACCATTAAGCATCCACTGACGGCTTAACATTTCATTTCCGACTCGGTAAACTATGGCGAAAAATGCTTGGTTTGGTGCGTACTACCACCTCCTAAAGTTTGGCCCATCTCTTTTTAATCACCCTGTATAACTTTACTATAGCCAGGAACTTCACAAAATTTAGTTATTCAGGGAAGTCGTATAGCGATAGCCGTTGAACTGACAACAACGGCCACGTTGCCATTTTCATTTAGAAAAACATTCTTAATGTATTCCTCTTCTTCTACGGTGTGGTTTTGGAACATAGTGTGTACATTTCTACAAGACTATTTTGTTATTTTAAAACGTGTCTATGTATATTAGAATACAAATAGGATGTGTCTAACACGTGACATTTTGTACACATTGACAACTCAATAGCGTGGAAAATGAATAATACAAATTAGAGATATTGTTATCACTGGATTTTGCTGAAAATCAATAGAGTCTTTGTTGTTGCCTGTTAAATGAGAGCACGCCAAATTACATGTTATTAGCTTGATTATTTTGAAAATATAGTGTTGTTCTCCGAGTAAAAGCAAAATGTCTATCTTGGGAACAAGTAGCTCATGATAATTACCAAACAATGGTGCTCAAAAGTACTCTCAAAATAATTCATTCATTTGATAATAATAAGCCTATTTAAATTTTTAGTGTACTTTCTCATAACTATAATATAGTCTAGAGAAAGTATTGTTTTCACGTAAATGTTTGAATTCGAGTTGAAGCCGCTGATGAAGGCATAGTGATGACCGAAAGCGCTTTGGCCATGTAATTTTTGTACGTCGGGGAAAGGAGATTTTATTTTTAAAGGATTTTTAAACCTATTCCTGTTTGCCTTTGATTTTAAAGTTCAAATATATAAATTTTACTTTCTTTGAAGTAGGGTCGTTTTAATATAAGCAGTCCTCCCCCGGAAACTAAATAATAAAAATGCTAGAATAGTAATTACCTATTATTTTTTCCTCTTTCCGTAAATAAAATTATGACAAAAATAATAACTCTAAACAGAAATTATTATGCAAATATTCTGCAAAAAAAATTTAAAAGAACTGGTAAAAAAAAAAAAAAAAACGACATTTATTGTTCGGTACTTTAAAACCAACTTTCCAATTCGGTACTTGTCTATAAATTTTAATTACCGCTTTTTTTGATTCAGCAATTTATTAAATTTATTTCCAGTACTTTCACTTGAATTACCAATACAAGCACGTTCTTTCTCCCAATCAACAGATACATGTCCATTTCTTTCCGATTTTACGACCTCCTTTTAAAACTCGTAGTAGAGACAACACCGTGTTTGTTGAACTATCTCAGGAGAAATATTTATTTTTTACCACTCGCGGAACAAAAAAGGGCGTGCCAAGGATCCAACAAAGAGAAATTTTAAAAATCATTCGAAATCTAAAGCAATAATAAAATATGTTAAAAACTGCCTAGAATCTATTTACCATAACATTCATCAACATCAAAACTCTAAAGGGTCGAAACTACAACAGCAAAATATTACATTTTATTCAGAAGCATGGTATTTTTTTTTCTCCTTTAGTGAGTTAAAAGTATATTTTACAAGCAAATTTACTGAAATACAAGGAGAGGATTGCGCCTCCTAACAAAATTTAATACTATTATGGGCTCCTAATGGTTGTGGTAAGGCTTTATGTGCCACTAGGCACGATGAGTGATGATGATGAATAGTTGTGGAGGAATGGGCGCGAGTCAGTCCAGAAAGACGACCTTGATTGAAAATTTCATTTTGTTTGTGTGTAAAAAAATTGTCTAATGGACATTTTTAAATGACACACCCTATTGACATTTTCTACAAAATTGTAAGCGAAGAAATAAAATAATAAAAAAAAGGCTTCTTACGTATTCCTGTTCGAATCGCATTAAGGTCGCGGAAGTGAAAGCGTCCGAAACCTCCCCCCACCCCCCTAACGAGGCCATTCGGTCAAGGGCTCCTTCATTGTCGTAAAGTTCATTTTCATTTTCTCAGCCAATTTGGCCAAAATGCAGAGCAGCCATCGGCCGTTTCGGAAATCGGATGTGTTTCCCGCCGCGGAATAAGCGGGTGCTCCCTCCAGCGTGACAGAAACGTTTCCAAACTTTCTGTTTACACCCCTCACATCTCGACTTATCGTCGTTGATGCAATGGCTGTGTAAGCGAAACGGCACTTATCCCCTTTCAATCTTCCTTCGAATTCCGAAGCGTGTCTGAACCTTTTTGGTTCAAGGATCTTTTAAATTAATGGAAGAATGTTTGGCAGAGCCACTCTCATGTCCGAATCTGCATAGGTCCACATTAGAATAAAAAATTGTTTGCTTCATACTATTGAAAAGACAGAAATTTAGTCCCCCCACCCGAATTTTTGAATTCGAGATTTTGACGGACGAAAGAATGTTTCATAACCTAAACACATTTTTTTGAAGCTTATCAAAAAGTCTTTCCAGACCTCCTCTCATCCCAGGTGACTAGAACACTAAATACTTGCCTACTTATATATAGACCATGGATCAGACCATAACGGAAACATAATTTCGATTTTCTGTCACAGGGGTGAATAAAATGCTCACAAAAAAAGAGAGGGTGTAGGAAAGTCTTTCTAGATTGCCCAGAAGCCTTACAGATGACACAAAGGCTGAATATTTGCATACTTCTAGTATCGACCGCAAGACAGAGCATAACGGATCACGATTTTTTATTTCTCGATTTTCTATTTTTCATGGTTGCAGTTAAAATGGCGAGGGACGTCTTTCCAGACATTTCAGGAGCTCCCAGTGTTCTATATGACTGAAACTCTTTCCACTTATACTATCGTCCAGGGTACAGAACCTAAGTCGGATTTTCGATTAAGACAACTCATTTTGATGCCATACATTGTAAAAGTGCCATACATTGTAAAACAAAATAAAAATCATAAAAATGGATTTCAATCTTATTTTTTTTAACAGAGTCCGTTTCCCTGCCTTTGAAAGATTTTGATACTAGTTGTTTTATAAATATCATACCTCAAATAGAAAAAAAATAATATGTGTGTTGAACACACAGTATCACTTCTTCACTTCTGCCACACGGTAGAAGTGAATTTTTTATGCGAAAGAGAGTAACTACTACAAATGATTCATCCTTTAGGTTTAGAGGTTCTAAACTTCTAAACCTAAAAGAGAAGAAAAAACCTAAAAGTGAAACTATGTTCTACATTTGAATGATAAAGTTAGAAACTTAATATTCGTCACTTTGAATATTCCACTGCTACTCTTAAGGAGAAACACAAATATTCGCAATTATCAAGTTTTAAATAACCGTAATGACCAGGAGGGGATTTTTATGTTTTTGAATACATTTTTCTGGGGTAATAACATGTTCATTTCAACAAATCCTTATGTTTGAAAGTAATCTGGTCAGTTTAGCACTACTTTTAAATAGCATATTTTTTTAACAGAGATGTTTTATAATACAGCTAAAAGAATATATGAAACCAGAAGATGAAAATACATATTGTATTCTGTATGGAGGTCGACAGATATTCCAAATTATAGTATAACTATGGTTTCCATCTGCGTATTCGTAACAGTGTGATGTCACTTTCTTTGCATACTTCCACTTCCGTGACCAGTTGATCTGACGGACTTCCGTAACAATCCTGAGTCGATTCACGCCTCTAGAAGTTTCACTTCAAAAATATTTCCTATATTTGCTCTCATCTGTCAATGGACTAGTGCAGCGTGTCCCAGATGGTGTGATAAGGCTTTCACACCTCTGTGTTAAAATTGTATATTAAAGTATTGTTTTATTTCTGTGTGATTGAAAGTGTCAATTTCGAAATGTAAATGTCTTTTCTACATGTTTTCAATTACATTGACTTTTAAGGGAAGTGAACTCTAAAATCGCAAAAGTGTTTATGTTCCAGAAAAATAGTAATAGTTTTGTATTTTCGCTTCTCAGTCGCTAGTTGGGAACTTGCAGGTTTTGCGCACGCGCGCGTTTGAAAAAGGATTTTGGAAGCAGAGTGGAAGGAGTCGTGGAAAAATGTAGACGTGTGTGTTTGATTCGCGTATGATCGCGAATTTTAAGAAAAGGTGGATTAATTTTGAAAGTGGAAGGATGTGATTAAAATATGTAACATAGTTCGACAAGTTGTGCGTAGAGTCGTTTGGCTCGGTTCAGAGATGAGTCACTCGTGTTTTTAAATGAATCAGCCTGGTAGTAATGGAATAATGAGTCTTGTGAAAAGAGAAAATGGTTCTTTCACTGGTCAGCTTGAATCGCTAATAGGGCTAGAGGGAAAGCTCATTTTACAGCGATTTGTATTTGCCTGACTCCTCCTTGTGTCCTAAGGTACGAATCAACCAATCTCCGTAACCAACCAAGATGTCGAATTCCGCCAGCATGATGTTGTGTAGTCAAGTTTCCCGACCATTATGGATTTTGTTCTGCGCAAGAATCTCGATGAGTTTATGCCGAGAGTCCATCCTGATATCCTTTCCCATGGTACAGAATTGTAAATGTTATATTTAAAAGAGACGAGGTAAAGTTTTATATATATTTAGTCTTCCACCTAACGAATAGAGTGTTAATTGTCAAATCCTCGTGAGTATCAAGTCATTGATGATGTTATATGAAAATGTCGTATATGTTCAAAATATACAAATGTGATATATAAATGTCAAGTATAATGTGAGGAATATTGTGTTTATTTTATGTATCAGAAAATATGTGTATTCTCTTGGTTCCTCTTCCTCCAGGGGTGTTCTTAATGGTCACCCTACCGAGTGTAACTCTGAGTTATTGCGAGAAATGCTTGTACTCCACTGTTTTCGATCAACTGCCTTGTTATTTCATGTTTAATAAATGTGTTTGATTTCAAAACTTTGTCTTCTCTGTCGAGTATACCAAAACGTTCGCGACAGAATTGGTGCCGTTACTTTTCTCGGTGAGTGGGGAAGAGCTGAGAGAATTAAAATTTTTAAAAATTTTCTTAAGAATTGAAATTTTGAAGGTTAAAAATTACCGTTGTGCTAAAATGAGTGTTTTCTTAAGTAAACAGAGTTCCATGTTCTGTTTTCGGTATTCTCAAAAACGAGTGTTCTTGGAATTTGATATGTGCCATTTGATAAAAAAAATTGATTTGTTTGCATATTTATGTCATTTGATTTGATAAAAACTGGTTTTATTGTAAATACTGTTTAAGAACATTGCAATTGCATATTGTGTTAAACTATACGAGTATATTTGATTGTTATGCAAAATGGCTCCAATTACTAGAAACAAAAAAGTAAATGTCGGTAAGATGAGTAAAAATTCAAGTAAAAAATTAAATTCCTCCTTGAATTTGTCGCTTGATATTGCTACTGAGTCGGATACTGTTAATTCTAGAAGTAAAGTTAAAAATGTTAGCCACAAAGCTAAATCTAATGAGGAAAATATATCAGATAAATCGCCGGTATGTCTGAATTCTTCTTCTGGCACTTTGCCAAATCAAAACAGTGCTTCATCGGTAAATGATAACATGTTAAAATCATTCCATATTTTCACACCTAAGTTCGCACATCATATTCCAAAATTCTCGGGAAATTCAGAGCTTTCGTTGTCACAGTTTTTGGAAAAGTTAAATTTAGTAGCCACTCATGCAAACTGGAGTGAGTGTGACAAATTAGTTTGTTTGAGATTGAATTTAGAGGGGGAAGCAAATAGATTGATTGAAGAGAATCCAAAGCACAGAAATTGTAAAAATTTGCAGGAAATTATTCACATTTTGAAAGATCATTTTGAAGTGACCGAAAATGTTACTAAAAACATAATTTCACTCGTGAACTTTACACAGAGACCAAATGAGTCGGTTAAACAGTTTTCGATGAGAATCGAAGCTGCTTCATTTAAGGTTGTTCCGGAAGATGTAGATTCCGAAAGTGAGAATAAAATCAGGCAAACACTTTTAAAAACTTCATTTATTAATGGTTTATATCCGGAACTAAAAAGATTGGTGTTGTCACAAAACCCTAGAGATTTTTATTCGGCTAGAAAACTTGCAATTCTTGAGGAATCTATTTTAAATGAAAATAATGCTATGTACTTGACTAATCCGGTACTTACAAAAAAAGGTGTTCTCACACCAGAAAAATATGTTCTCACACCAGATCAAAGTGAAAGTATGTCAGATTTAAAAAGAAAAGTGTTAGAACAGGAAAGGGACATTGAATTTCTTAGGGGTAAAATAGAAAAATTTAAGTTTAATTCAGATAAAGTTAACGAAAAGCGTTCACCGCGTCCAAAGTGTGACAAATGTGGTAAATTAGGTCACGTTCAAGAACAGTGGGGGGCGCGGTAGCCCATTGGTTAGCGCGCTGGAGTTGCACTCGGTAGGCCCGGGTTCGATTCCAGCCACTACCAAAACTGCCGCCGTGTTCACGCGGAGTACGATCACGTTAATCATGTGGGTCCGTAAGTCCTTCCGAGAGGTTGCTGGTAGGGGAAGGAGGGTACGGTCCCTGTGGATGCCTCCCCCACTGGGTTCCGGTCCAAATTGGGTGGCACTTCCCGGCCGTCCAAACAGTTACCTTACACCTTTCTGGTAGGTCGGACGGTCTGGGTCTCAACAACAACAACGTTCAAGAACAGTGTTGGAAAAAGGTTTTTCAAAAAAGAGATGCGTACGGTATAAAATGTAGGAAAATTTATACCAGTCCTGGAACTAGGTATCACCAGGGTGAAAGACACAGAGGGCAAATGTCTGCAAATGAGTGGAAGTATAAAAAGCAAGGAACGCAAAATTATAAAAATAAGGAGTCATATAAATCTTTGCAAAATTCCAAATATCATTCTTCTGGGAATCAGAGTAGATATCCCATGCACAATTATAATAATAGAAAAACTTTTGATAGGCAAACATCACATTTTGAGGAAAATAATATTTGTCATAATATTACAAATTCTTTGTCATCTTCTTCTATTATAAAAGGAAAATTAGTGAGCAGTGAAGTGTCAATATTGATTGATACGGGTAGTTCAATTAATTTAGTGTATGAGGAAGCTTTAAATACTGTACCCATTGCACATATGTTGCTAACATACAAACCAACAATTTTGCGTAGCTTTAGTTCACAAGATACTAAAGTTGAATGTTTAGCCACTATTTCGCTAAATTTGGGAAAAGAAAGATTCCCTACCGAATTTTTTGTGTTAAAATCACCAGCTCCTATTTCATATAATGTAATCCTTGGTAACAAGTTTTTACATAAACATAATGCTATTATAGATTATAATCACTTCTGTTTTAAGTTTTCAAACTCTTCCATTCCTTTTGTTGGTTATCAATGTACGAATAATTTACTTTCGATTTCAAATCATGAACCGGCAAATGAGTCGGAAATTGCAGACTCAAACCTAAGTAGTGTCGCAAAGCGTATTGCTGTGCCTGACTCGCAGATGAGTAGTGGAAAAAATGTTCGTGTGGTAGAGGACTGTAAACCGAAAGAGTTCCATACGAATGCATGTGCCAAATGCAAAGCAGATCTGGCACCGGTAGTGAATGAGTCTCGGGTCATTCGGGAAGAGTATGTGAGCAGAAATTTTTCGGAAAATAATGTAGTGCCACATTTGGGTAGTGAAGAGGTACATATTAACGATTTGGAAAATGGAAGCAAATCTTTTAGAGATTTGGTAGTAAATGCACAGAATGTTACTTTGCATATGGGGGAAAAGCAAAATCATGTTAGAGGTGGTACAGAAGTTAACTTTGTCATTCAACACAAAAACAATCCATGTAATCAGCAATTGGTCCACGTTAATAGATTAACTCCTTTACCTCCTAGACGTAGTGAATTGATTTCTAGCACATATAATGATAACATTGATAATTCTTCAACTCAAGAAACAAGACAATTTAAAAGTAGATATTTTCTAAACCATCAAAATAGGGTTAAAACTCAAAATGTTCCTAATTCACACAAGTATGACTTGCGCCCAAGAGGCCAATTTATTCATTAAAGTTACTTGTCAATTAAGGCAATATGTCAAGAGAGCAATTGGCTCAAAAGTAAAGTAAAATGTTTAAATTATGAAATTCTCACATTTTAAAAAAAAAAGACTGATATTGTTGTGAGATGGACAATTATGTTTCATAATATTATATTTTCAATTGTTTCACAAAATGTTTTGCAAAACTGTATGCTATGTTAAAATGGATCCAATATTTCTGAACTTCTGTGTAATTTGCTTTATGTGTCAGTCAGCTGAATGTTCTGTACTGCAAGTTCTGTGCCAGTGCAGCTTTCTGAATGTGAGTGCCATGTTAATCAGGTTGAAGTAGTGTTTTAAAATTCTGAATACTTAAATAATAATTTTTTTTGCTTTACTTTAATGATAAGCAGTAATGTTTTAAAGTAATTTTAAGATAATTAAGTACTTGATGGATTAGAGTTTTGGTAAGGATTTTTAAGGATAACTGATAATTTTTATCTCTGTTTTATTTTATGAATGTGTGAATGATTTTTTTTTTAATTTAAAGGTCTAGTAAATTTTAGAAATTTTTTTTTTTGTCATTTGGTGTTTGTTGACTTATTGGTTGGGGGTACCGCCACCTCTAGGTTTGCAACTTTCTAATGGACTTGTTTCTTGCCTGGGTGCCTGATCAACATTCTTGGTTTGAAAATTTGTCTCATTTTCTAAATTAGTAATTTTTTTAAATGTCTTTTAAAGTAATTTGTTGGCAAGGTTGGATAATAGTTAATAAATTGATTTCTGTGAAAAGTAAATTTATAGAATTTTAATTGTAAAATTTTTGAAGAAAGAAAACTTTTTGTTTAGTTAAACTTTTTGTGAGTTGAGTAAATTAAATTTTCATGTCTCTGTGGTACTCACCAGAAAATGTATTAGTGTTTAAATTTTAAAAGGGGCAATTTCATCATTTGTGTCTTGTTAATTTGGTGTTGTCTTGTAAAGGTCTATGCTTGTATTGAGACTTATTTTTTTTTGACTCACGAGTCAAACTTTAGGCCACTCTTGGATTTTGGTTATTATGCTGGTCATGATATTGTTTGTTTTTGTTTTTTTCTTTGATGTACATGTACATCGCTCAAAATTTACACTAAATTCCTCTCAATGGAACATATGTCATTGGGAACTTAATGCAGGTATTTTCCTAGTATTGTGTGGAAAAATTCCCCGCTTTGCAGGAAATTTTTCTCCCGGGCCCCGAAGGAGTGTGATAAGGCTTTCACACCTCTGTGTTAAAATTGTATATTAAAGTATTGTTTTATTTCTGTGTGATTGAAAGTGTCAATTTCGAAATGTAAATGTCTTTTCTACATGTTTTCAATTACATTGACTTTTAAGGGAAGTGAACTCTAAAATCGCAAAAGTGTTTATGTTCCAGAAAAATAGTAATAGTTTTGTATTTTCGCTTCTCAGTCGCTAGTTGGGAACTTGCAGGTTTTGCGCACGCGCGCGTTTGAAAAAGGATTTTGGAAGCAGAGTGGAAGGAGTCGTGGAAAAATGTAGACGTGTGTGTTTGATTCGCGTATGATCGCGAATTTTAAGAAAAGGTGGATTAATTTTGAAAGTGGAAGGATGTGATTAAAATATGTAACATAGTTCGACAAGTTGTGCGTAGAGTCGTTTGGCTCGGTTCAGAGATGAGTCACTCGTGTTTTTAAATGAATCAGCCTGGTAGTAATGGAATAATGAGTCTTGTGAAAAGAGAAAATGGTTCTTTCACTGGTCAGCTTGAATCGCTAATAGGGCTAGAGGGAAAGCTCATTTTACAGCGATTTGTATTTGCCTGACTCCTCCTTGTGTCCTAAGGTACGAATCAACCAATCTCCGTAACCAACCAAGATGTCGAATTCCGCCAGCATGATGTTGTGTAGTCAAGTTTCCCGACCATTATGGATTTTGTTCTGCGCAAGAATCTCGATGAGTTTATGCCGAGAGTCCATCCTGATATCCTTTCCCATGGTACAGAATTGTAAATGTTATATTTAAAAGAGACGAGGTAAAGTTTTATATATATTTAGTCTTCCACCTAACGAATAGAGTGTTAATTGTCAAATCCTCGTGAGTATCAAGTCATTGATGATGTTATATGAAAATGTCGTATATGTTCAAAATATACAAATGTGATATATAAATGTCAAGTATAATGTGAGGAATATTGTGTTTATTTTATGTATCAGAAAATATGTGTATTCTCTTGGTTCCTCTTCCTCCAGGGGTGTTCTTAATGGTCACCCTACCGAGTGTAACTCTGAGTTATTGCGAGAAATGCTTGTACTCCACTGTTTTCGATCAACTGCCTTGTTATTTCATGTTTAATAAATGTGTTTGATTTCAAAACTTTGTCTTCTCTGTCGAGTATACCAAAACGTTCGCGACAATGGTGGGTCGCGACCCGGTACGGGACCACGAAAGTAAAATGTCGGGTCGCCTAAAAAACTCTCGAAACCTATATGTTTCGTTTTTCAACCAAACTTTAAGATAGAGTCAATAACGTTGAATCCGGACTATTGAATAAATAATTTAATGAATAGAAACAAATGACACGCCCCGTCTGCGTCGTCTTCGACAGAACATCGCTTGTGGATTTTTGACTGTCTTGTCAAGAGTCCCCAGTTTTAGCCGATAAAATCTCTAATGTCTTTTGTCACGACCTGTAAGTGTGACTTATAAGTGCAATATTTTCAACACTAGTTTTCTCAAAAAATAAATATATAATCCGATTTGCAGTCGTACCGGATCTAAGAATATAATCATTATCTATTTCTCCAAATCTGGAGTTTCTAGTTAACAAGAAACGGTACCACACTTCTCATTAATATAGATTATTTGGGTTTTCTATGATTTTCTATATTTTTGTAAGAGTAAAATGCTTTTTTATTGTAATATGTGAAAACTGTATGGCCATCCAAATCTGTTGCATTTTACCTAAAGGCTTGTATAGACAATATAAATTTCAGTGGGTCAAGAGGGAGAAGTATAAAAATAACCGGGCCACGGAAATAAAGTTTAGGAAATGCTTGGACTAGTGTGCTTACCTTTGGATTATAATATATACATCATCCTACATTTTGTTGAGTGATACACTGAGATTCGAAACTGCTATTATGTATAAATAATGCGCATTTTGTTTAAAATGACTAAATTCGTATTTGAACTGCAGGAAAATCTGGCAAGAACTGCATCGTCGACGCCGGAAGTAACCCGCCGATCACCTGGAGCAAGAGGGTGCCCGACACCGTACTCGACACTTTCCAGAAGATTGTAGAGAACAAGTACAAAGTGCGATTCGGTAAGTTCATTTTATTTGCATTAGGGCAACTTTAGTCTCATGGTTTGGGCAATGTATTTAGTCTTAATTTCTAAAGCAGAAATTTTAGACTTTATTAAACAACTTGGCGACGTTTCTAGTAGAAAGGCCCCCAAATGGGCAATATTACGCCAAATGTGTTGCCAAAGTGCCCAAGCAGTCGGAAAACAAGTTGCCAAGCGTTATAGACGAACAGAGATATTGACTTTTTGGGTATAACATTATGATGGACTTTGATGAATTTTTTCGGGCAATGTGGCTGAGTCCAGAGAATATTCTGATGCAAGTTTTATCACCCTATAGCAAAGTGCGGGATATCGAGGCTAAAAACCTGTCTATGTCTGTCTAACATCACCACTTCTTTGACGCAAGTCGAGAGAGAATAGCTCAAAATAATTACATGCTATTTTCACTGGTTTGTTAAAAGCAGATTTATGATTAAAAGTATATCCGGTTTTATACCGCTGTATATAAAAATGAAAATTCTAAAAAAGTTTTCAAGTTAAATATTTCCTGAAATACGCAATCTACTTTTGTGAAACTTTTATCAAGCAATCAGATTATACCCAAGGAAAGTTTTTATATAAGTTTTATCCTCCTACACCTCCTCGTGGGACAACGGAATTTAAAATGTCTGTTTAATTGGTTTGTATTCACTACTTATAAATCGAAAACAGTTCAACCAATTTACATACCTTTTGACTGGTTTATAAAGCTAAATAAGGAGCACATTTATGGAAAATACACTGTCGTAAAAAAATATATGCCCCCATGAAAATTGAGCTACAGGTGCTAAACTCGACATGCAAATGTCGTTTTAAAAGTTATGCAAATGATCAAACTATCAGCGCCAATGATGTTATTGGGCTCATGCAATCCACGTGAGAACAACGCATCGTGCATCATTTAAAACGACCGGTGTTCTCACTCATGGACAATTGGAACTGAATTTTCTGCTTTGACACTGCCAGTTGTGTACAAAGATAACTTTGAGACGTACTCGATGGCGCTATGAATAACTCTCAGGTTTAGAAAGAGGTCTCATCATAGGCCTAAGGGAAACTAGTTGGTTCAACATACGTATCAGTTGTCATCTTAGTGGGAACGATATGGTAGTTGCTCGGTGTTGGAAACAGTGAATCAGAAAGGACACATATAATAGTCGCAGAGGCTCAGGTCGCTCTAGATAGACAACTGCTTGAGAGAATTTTGCAGTCAGGAGCGGAACTACGTCCACACTAATGGCGCCGATATTAGCCATTCATAGGCATTTGCCATCCTCAATGCATCCTGTATCAAGGGATACTATTCGGAGACGACTGGCAGAAGGTGGGATTAGGTGTCAACGTCCATTAAGGCGCTTACCACTGACCCCTCAACATTGGCAGAGCCGTCTGGATTAGTGCCGAGTTCGATCAGCCTAGACCGTGTTCGATTGGAGACATGTTGTCTAGCGACGAATACCGCTTCTCTTTCAGTGTTGATGACCGCAGCATATGTGTGTAAGAGAGGATTGTCCCGTGTTTGTTGTGGAGCGGTACACGGCCATTACATGTAATGTGACAGTCTGGGGAGCCTTCTCGTTGCACAACCGATCTCCTCTAGTTGTGCTGCAAGCTTATCTGACGGCTCGCTTGTACGTCGACAATATTCTGCAGCAGAGTGTCCTGTCTATGCTACTAAACTGCCCAGGTTCCATTCACCAAGAAGACAACGCTCGACCACGTACTGCATAACTTTCTCAACAGTATTTTCGAGGATCTGATACCCTCTCATGGCCATCCAGGTCCCCAGACCTATCATTAATAGAGCACATCTGGGACATGATGGGATGACAGTCTTCTCTGAATACCACTAATTAGCAAATTAGTTGCATTATTTGTGGCAGAATCAATATTTGTGGTGGAATTGCACTATTTGGGACATACACAACTTAATTGACTCTATGCAGCACCAAATACTGTCTTGCATAGCTGCCAGAGCAGGATTTACAGATTACTAAAATGCCATATTTTTGTTGCCACCATTTCTTAAAATTATTTTGCTCTCAAATTCTAATCATTTTTATATGTCCTCAAACGATATATACATGTCGAGTTTTGTGACTTTAGCTCTATTTCTTATGGGTTCATATATTTTTTTGCAATAAGGTGTATATTTCACATTTTTGTATCTCATTAATTTTATTTCAGTATTATTTCAGGCAAACATCAGTACTAGTGAGACCCGCGGTCATATAAGTAATAAACAACAAGAAAGATCAATCATGCTTAAAGCATTGATTATGAAACACTTTCCAACTTCAATGCAATTTTATTTAAACATGTCTAAAATACAATACATTCCTCGGTAATATTTTGAAACTTATCACAATACTGCATTAATTTATTATATTTGAAAACTTAAACCTTCATCGAAAAAAATGAACTTCATTCAAATGACGGCATTGAAATATAAATTGCCTGGTTTAAACATCTCTAAAATGTGATACATTTCTCGTTAATAATTTTAGAATTATCATAATACTACGATAATTTATTATATTTGAAAACTTCATCGAAAACAACTGAAATCCATTCAAATGACGTCATAGAAAAATAACAGGCCTGGCTCTCTCTATAAAAGCAGCATTTCATTCATAAATAATTTCCCATTCATGTCATTCATCACAATACTATAATAAATTATTTTATTTAAAAATCTAGACCATGGGGCTACAAGTAATTAAACTCTAGGCGTAAAACTTCATCGAAAAAAATCGTCCTTCTCTTTGTAAAATCAATGAATATTTCAGTCATATCAGCTATGCAGGCTCCATGAACTAAATGATTTTGTGTTAAAGAAATACAGCAATTCTAATACAGCTCATTCTACATATTTTGCTGTTTACAGTTTACATAGGTGAAAAATAGGCTTCGTTGTAGAAATAATCAAATTTGGATGAGCATTTAAACTGAAATATATTGTAATTGCGTTGTTTCAGTATGTAGATGCGAATTTAAGCAAAAATAAAGTGGTTTTCGGACGGATACAACACTCAATATGAATTAAAAAGAACTTTAAAAATCACGATTTTGAGACAAGATGGATGCCATATTCCATTTTGAAGTAGGTCACGTGATCTTTTCATATCATGGTCACGTGATCGCTTCATATAAGAGGTGTTATTATTATTTTAATTTTTATTTAAAAAACTGCTGAATATATTTCGTTGAATTTTTTTTTATTTTATGGAACAATTTGAATATTACCTAAAATTTTCGAAGCAATTTGTGATTTTTAAATCTGCTTAAAAATGCTTGAAAAATTAGGTCCCATAGGGCTCAATGTATTTCATTTTTTCAACCCGGGTTCAATCCAAAACTAATTGGGTCATATTATCCATTTATATTCCCATAGGTCCTACAGACCGTCTGAACAACATACTAAAATTTCATTTTGACTAAGTCATTTTTACGGCAGTTATCGTGCTAACGGACAGACAGACAGAATGAACAAATCATAAACACTTTTCAACTTTGTTGTAAAGTGTTAAAAAGAACTTTAAAAATCACGATTTCGAAACAAGATGGATGCCATATTTTATTTTGAAGTGGGTCGCGTGATCTTTTTATATCATGATCACGTGATCGCTTCATATAGAAGGTGTAATTATTATTTTAATTTTTATTTAAAAAACTACTGAATATATTGCGCTGAATTATTTTTTTATATATATTTCATGGAGCAATTTGAATATTACCTAAAATTTTCGAAGCAATTTGTGAATTTTAAATCCGTTTAAAAAATGTTTGAAAAATTAGGTCCCATAGGGCTCAATATATTTCATTTTTTTAACCCGGGTTCAATTCAAAACTAATTGGGTGGTATTACTCATTTATATTCCCATAGGTCATACTGACCGTCTGAACAAGATACTAAAATTTCATTTTGATTAAGTCATTTTTACGGCAGTTATCGTGCTAACGGACAGACAGACAGACAGACAGACAGACAGACAGGCAGACAGACGGAATGAACAAAGTCATAAACACTTTTCAACTTAGTTGTAAAGTGTTAAAAGACACGCAAGAAAGTTTATTATACTTTTGTTGACCGACTTGAGTCGTATATTTCAAATATAAGTTTATAAAATGATAAGATATAAAAGAAGACCATGGTCTCACTTTCAGTATCTCGTGTAATACGCTACGCGTAAAGCTTTATAGTTACATCGCATTTTTTCGCTGTGAAAATGTATAGTTATTGCATAATGTAGGGAACGACCGCCTTTTACACGAGTCATGAAGTGGCTTTTTCGTCCCCCCCCCATTCTCCCTGTATCTCAGAAACTAAAACGAATACAATGTGGATTTTTAAATTTTCTAACAGTCAAGTGTGTTGATACGAAACGTCATTAATTTTGCTTATTTTAACATAATTAGGGAACATTAATTTTTAGATAATCAAAGATCTCTTTTCTATTGGTTGAAATGAGAATATAAGGAACTTTACGAACACTCGCGACCTCTACATACAATTCTCTGAACAATCTAGTATTTGCAAGCTCTCTATCTGTAGGAGTTTTATCTCCTACACGTTACACCTAAGTAGTAAGTAGCATAAATGCCAAAACACGCAAGACCAGCACGTAATAGTAAAGTAGTCACTGGTGAGCATCAGAGCGTAGAAAATCCGCTGTGGTTTTCTGTTTTCACCACTATTGCACATATGGGAGTGTCGTACAAAAAAATTATAATGTTACTCGAGTTTAAATTTTAAAATGCAAGGTAGCATGAAGAAGTTACAAAGGATTTTCTGCTCAACGCCTCATTAATTGTTTCAGTAAAGTAAAGCAGACAGGGGTTTGAAGTGTTAATTTACCAATTGTATTGCAGAGTTTTATTTTGAGATTTTGTTGCAAAATTTATGACCATACGTGAGAAATAATCCATGTAAAAAACTTTGACTTTAGAAATGAGTTTACTTTTATACGGTAAGTATTGCAGCAGTTTCAAAAATTTTTACATAGATAAAATTAAGGACAAAACGTTTTAAAAAACGGTCTTTTATTTAACACATCCTAAAAGACGTGCAAAATATATATTAAAAACTGCCAGAGCGCTTTCGGACGTATATACTCCCTTCATCAGTGGCTACATGAATAGTAAAAACATAGAATGCTTATATATATAGAGACCAGTTTAAAGCAAATTTGCATAAAATATAAAATGATAAATGAATTTACTAAAAATAACACAAGAAATATACACGGAAATTATAAAATAAGTTTAAACCCTTCCGAATTTTAAATTGTTACAAGAAACTCACTAACTAATTACTAACTAACTACTTGCTTTGAACTGGTCTCTATATATATAAACATTCCATGTTTTTACTATTCATGTAGCCACTGATGAAGGGCGTATATACGTCCGAAAGCGCTCTGGCAGTTTTTAATATATATTTTGCACGTCTTTTAGGATGTGTTAAATAAAACACCTTTCGTTTTTTAAAACGTTTTGTCTTTAATTTTATCTATTGAATGCAGACGTGATACCAATCTTGATAATATTTACATATTCTAATTTGAGCCCATTATTTTGTAGTAAATAGTAGGAACCAGTTAATGTCAAAATAATATTGCAGTTAATTGTAAATTGTAATAAGTGGGGTACTGGAAATATTTTATGAAGGGTTCCAAAATATTTAAATGTTAATTATTAATAAATCTTAATTTTCCGTGATTAATATGTATTAGTAATTAATAGATAAATCAATGTAATCCATGTTATACATCTGAGAGAGATTGACTAAATGAGGGATACATTATACCCTCAAACTGATGAAACTTGAAACTTTACATACACGTCGGACTTGACCTATCAGCAGTGAGAAAAATCTAAGATGTTGGAATTTTATTCGGAAAATTTATAAATCTAGAACTTTTTATTCCAACATTCTTCAAATTCGAGACACGTAAAACTAGTTTTTATCCAATCATGCGCAGAAAAAAAATATCCTCAATGTTCTTAATGAATTATATTGGTGTACAAGTAAACGTTCTTGAGATATTTTATGGTCACAGTGCACGATTTTTTATTATATTTTATAATTCAATTTTTATACAGTGTTGGAATGCATTTGTGATCATAGCGACAGAGTTGAGGTTTGAATATCAAAATCGTCTGCTGGTTATTCTTCTAATTAAACTATTGAATAGAATTTTCATTAATAATTGATATAAAATTTCAGAAAACGTTTATAAATAAATCGACCTACCTGAAATATTGTTTTACATACCGTTATTTCCATATAAACAAAATTAAAAAGAATTGTGCTATTTTTATGATTAAATTTGAAACAGTTTTTCTTGATAGATAATAACTGATTAATCAATCGTAATAAAAAATCAATAATTATAACATATTTCTAATAAACATCCAAGATCCTATTTTTTAATCTCATACAGGAAGATGTCTGTCTGTGTGAGTATTTGTCTGTGCAGTCTGCAGCGGGAAATCTAAGCATCATACGACCATGAAATTTGGTACACAGGTACCCGAATAGGTGCACCTCAGCATTATTTTTTTTTAAATTTCGAATTAGTTTAATTTATAGACTCGAACTTCCTTTGTGACCACTAAAATCTCAAAACACGTAGAAAAAATGTGGCTCGAATTTTAGCAAGGCACATTTTTGAGGCACAATGGTAAGATTATAAACAAACATCTGGGTCACAAAACTGGAAATTCCAGACGGATATACTTATCCTTCATACTTATACTGATATACTTATACTTCATACTTATTAGAATGCATATCGATTTCCGCAGAACAGCCTGTTTCATGAACGGTTTAATATACGGTTAATTGTGATTATTTAAGCAGAGGGTGGTTATTTAATTATTTATGCGTAATGGACGCTTATTTAGCACCCGGACAACGGCGGGTATTTCATTCTAGTGTAGCACATACCTTTCTACTACAATACTCATACTACTTCTGAATACCTTTGAATATTTTTACAAACATATAAAATACTTTTGTGGCATATTGCCATCTCCAAGGAGAAAACACTTTTATAGTCAACCATCGCAATTATGTAGAGGTAGGGTTGCCAAAAATTGGCTAAATTTTGTAACCTGGGTGCCATATTTGGATAAAAACTCACTAACTAGGTGTCTTTTGGTGGGTTTCCGAATCGGTTGAAACTATCTAGGAATGTCTACAGTATCTTAGATATGAGCACTTTCTAGAAATTTCTATGGACAGCATACAAGGAAGTCATCGCTATCGTTGAGTTGGAGAGAGTTAAAGTGATGCGAGATAAATTGAATTGTGAGATATGTCAGTGTTTTGAGACCAGATCCTGCTGTTTTGCAAATTACTTGAACATTTAATGGCTGTTTTATTGTGACTGACAATTGTTTTGTGATCTTGTAAAATATCTATAGTAGTATCAGCTAGTTGTATATCGCTCCCGTTTACGCTTATTTGTGCTTTTTAAATAAAAGTGTCATCTATCCAAAAATCGAACTCATTTTTGTATACTGAGAGTACACCCGCGATTTGAGAGGATGCGTTGTAACAATATTCCAATGTATTCCAAATACTAATCTACTCCCATTAATTGAAAATGGTGCAAGATGTGCGTCGCGAATAGGTGCACTTAAGAATACAATAAAATGTGGGCTGAGTGGTTCAGCGGTCATTTTTTCTGCAGACACAGATGGCAGACGCTTTCTCAATACAGAAACTCAATAAACATTGAATTAAAATACTTTGGAGTGCGAATCACCATTCGATTTTCTCATGCATTCATATTCCACAGTGCTTACTTTACTCTTTCACGTGTATTATAATTTTGATCAGAAAAAAAAATACATCATTTTCAGTTTATGTACAAAAATCATTTGAAAATATTTCATAAAATTTCTTTAAATCTTTATTTCTCAACGTTGTTAATAACTCCGATAAAGGGGATTAAATTATTTTAATATGAACTAATTTACTAAATTACTTAGTTTATATTAAAATCCTTAAGTTAACAATCTATAAACTATCTGTCTTTAATATAAACTATCTATAAACTATCCATCTTTAATATAAACTATTAACATCATAGTTCAAATTTTCAATTTTTCCGCTCACTACACTTGTCATTCCAAGAAAATGACTAATAGTCACTAAATGCGCCACCTACACAATTAAAAGTTTTGAATATTCAAAAATTGTTAAAAATTCAAAAATAGAAATGACGCTCATATTATAGTGCTCTTTAACTTGAAATTGCGAAATGCAGAACACTATTTTTTTTTCGATCACTGTACGTTACCTTAGTTTTAACGTTTTCTGATATTTTAATATAAAAATCAATTAATTTCAACAATATTTCTCAATAGTTTGATTCAAAGGACATCTAACAAACGATGCCAGCATTTGAAACGACACTCGGTATCTTTAGTTATCACGATGAAATCAAAAACTAAATAAATTTAATGATAATATATAAAAAAAGTAGTCTGCTGTCATAAATTAAATTGTCTCAAGAGCAGTTGTTAATACAGCAATGGAATTAAGAAAATCTAGGATTTTTTCTGCGCATGATGTAAGAAAATTGTAACGATGATGATTTGTACGAAAACTTCAAATAATATATTTTTCTATTTTTGATAAAGAATATACAGATGAGAGAGTAAAATAAACACTGTGGAATATGAATATAATGTAAAAAGTTTTATTAATTTTGTGAGTCTAGACATTCTTGAGATATAGCTAAAGGAATGTTAAGAATATATATATATATTTTTAAATTTTTGGAACAAAATTCCAGAATTTTAGATATTTCTCAAAACTTATAAAAGTCTTACGTGTATGTAAAGTTTCAAATTTTAGAGCTGTGTGGTTGTCCAGTCACTTTCAATTGTATATATATGATACTGACACCATTGTATTCTGCAAATTATCATTATTTTATTCAAGAAATAATGCTATGAAAAATTTAAAATTTCAAGTATATTGTGTCATAATCATGAGAATGAACTAAAAATTCTATCATGTTCTAAATTTTTACATAATGTATATGTACATGCGATGTCACAGCTGCATGTATATGTGTTCTTGAATCCTCCTGTCCAAGCCTTAAAAACATACTCATCTTTTCAAATGTGTTCGAAATAGATTCGATAGGGTCTCGAGAAGGTTAATACTTTGAAATCCCGAATTCAACCATTTTCAGGGAAAACAGTACTTTTTCTACAAATTGTATGATAAATTTAAGTAATATGCATTGAACTGACTAAGAGTAGAAGGGGTGAAATATCAAAATTATCAAACACTTCTACTATAGCTAGAATGTTGGTTTAGGTGTCACTGGATCTGCCTCAGCTTCGAGACCAAGGGACAAACCTAAAAATTCGAATTAGGGGATGACGCTTTAGGAGCATAATAAAAAAACTCAAAACCACTTTGTTTATTATCGAGTTCTTCCACTCTAGCTAGAATCTCAGTTTCTGGTCTCATTATATCTGCGTCAAATTCCATACAAATAAAAAATCTAATATCTCGAAATTTTGAATTAAGGGTGACGATGCAATGGAATAATTAAAAAAATAAAATTCAAATCCGCTTTTCAAAATGATCGAGCATTACCACTCATGTCAGAATCTCGGTTTGAGCTCCATTCCACCAATCTCAGATTCCAAATCACAAATCAAAAAAGTCGAATTACGGAAACACTTTATAATAAAAGTCTTTTAATTAGATCACACCATTAAGACGTTAAAATAACATAAAAAAAAACAGAGCGCTTTCAAGCGTTAAACGTCCATCATCAGTGGAAATGCGAGAAAAGGGGAGGGAGCATGGCTACTTATATTGTCAGAAACCGTGACAAAGTTTTATATACGTATAGTCAGATTACCCAAGATAAAAAATGAATAAAAACATTCAATTACAAAATACACAGCAGAAGTAAAATAATTGTAATTTTGACGTCTTAATAGTGTAATCAAATTAAAAAAAAACTTTTATTATATAGTGCTTCTCTTTAATATTTAATTTTTAGACGTGTCACCAGCCTTGTTAAATTAGAATTAGGGGTGGGTTAAGATACAGAGGGCTTTTCAAAAACTTTGCTACTTAAAAATAAATAAATAACTAAATAAATACACAATTTGATATCCTTTCTCTGGGTGTCACATTTAAAGATCACTAGTCATTAAGAACGCGCAAAGCGCGATTGAAATGAATAGTTAAAGAAGCACACATTTGTAACTGTATAGATGCGTCGCTATCCCTTTGATTATCTATTTTTACCTGTAACACAAACACAACTTCAATAGTTTTAGAGAAGATATTGCTGCTCCTAGCTGATATCTTCTTTTCCCGGCTATTGAAGTCTTCTACAGGAAAAACTGCTTTTACATGTTTTAAACAGATTGTCAATGCAGCTACAAAAAAACAGAAACAACAAAAAAAAAACGGTCGAAGGTTGGCCGTTATGTGTCAGCATAGCACCTTGCACCTTGGCCACAAACTTGACAAAATAACTGAATTTTTTAAAAATAAGCTCGGGAAATGAAACATTAAATAACGTTTTTATCGATTTTTCTGAATTTTTCATAGAATTTATTTAAAAGCAGTCGTGTCAGTTTTTGCTCAATTTAATTTTGTATGAGTGATTTTAGCCTGCCATATTTCGGTGCAATGTGAACAGTCAAATGTTTTAAGATTGCAGTTTTTCTTTTGTTTATGAACTTGTATTGCATTTAATTATTCTTACCAAATTTCACGTGTTGCGCTTTTTAAAAGTCTAATCAAAAACACATTTGCAAGACTAAAAAATCTGATATGGGCAACACATGACTTTCCTTATATAATGCAATGAATTTACTACTTTTACAGTTAAAAAAAATGTTATTCTTCTAGTAGATATTTATATTCTTTCCAAGATATTGAATTTTCTTCAATTAGACGTCATTTTCATTGATTTAGCGTCATTTTTATCCATTTAGCAAGATTTGGCAACAATTAAAAATGTCGCCAAGTTGGCGACATTCCGCCAAATTCGTCATCAAAATCTCGCCAAGCGTTATGGACGGAGAAATAAGTTATTCTTATAGCAGATAAATGACTATTGGCGTTCAAATACAAAAGTATTACTCAAAGTATCTTTTTTCATGAATGGAACGAGCTAGGCCCACGAGAATGATGTCACCCAATTTATCGCATGGTATTACATATGAAAAGTGAACATGTTTCTCAATAGGAATTTTTTTTTTATTTTATATAACTTTTTGATAATTTTTTTGAAAAATGTGCAATTTCTCGAGAACGATTCATGTTAGCTTTTTAAAATTTATGTCAATCGTTTTCTAATGAAAAATTACATAAGATTTGTCTATTTGCGTAACTTTATTAGCGGTTTTGATATTTTGACGATTTTTTAAAATTTCACTTGAAAATTTAGGGGGGGGTTCTGAACATTCAATTGCGTATAAAAACAATAGGCTTCCAGTGTTTATGAATTGTGATTTTTGTACCAAATTTCGTTCGAATCGGTCCTTTCGTTCGTCAGTTATCGTTTCCACAGACTCACTTACACACACACACACACACATACTTTCACACACAGACATCACTTCAAAAATGTTTGATTCGTGATCAGGGATGCTTGAAACGTGCTCTCCCGTCGAAAACTCGAATTCGAATTGTCGACCCCGTCACAATACTTTCCTTCCTTCCGAGAGGTTGGTGGTAGGGGAAGGAGGGTACGGTCCCTGTGGATGCCTCCCCCACTGGGTTCCGGTCTAAATTGGGTGGCACTTCCCGGCCGTCCATACAGTTACCTTACACCTTTCTGGTAGGTCGGACGGTCTGGGTCTCAACAACAACAATACTTTCCTTATACATTATGTATATAAGGAAAGTAAAAAGTATGAAAATAACTATTGAAGAGTGGTTACAAATGTCCTAGATTGCGAAAAGGATACTGTGTTAAAAGTTTTTATAATTGCACAAGTCCAATTACTGCTAGTAGACAAAGAACATAGGTATGAAGTTATTATTTAAAACAATATCACTTTCTAATCTGTATCATACCAATGCTATCTAATGTGTAATAAGTTAAATAAGTAAAAATATGTTTAGGTAACTCTAAATATTGATGAAAGAAATAGATTTAATTCAAATGAAAAGCACATATCTATAAATATCATTGAAAATCTTTCTGTTTGTCTCATCATCACGGGAGAATGGCTGTACCGAATTTTACAAAATTTTGTTGGGCCATACTTGCAATTTAGATATCAGACTATCCTTCTGTCGACCTGTCTATCCTCCTGTTGGCCTTTCTATATAAGTCTATCCTTATATAAGTAGTACAAGTAATATTAGAGTATATAGCAGTAGAATATATAAGGAGTACGGGTATATCTTTTAATGCAATTTTAATATATACATAATTACTTTGGTATATATTGATTCAATTTCCTATATTCTGTAAATTTGTTTAGAAACGGGATCAGGATGTTTTATTCTTTAGATCTGCAGTGAGAATTATTTTGTATAACGAGAACAGAGATTCTTGAACTTCTTTTAAGGAGTCTTAATTTAAATATTTTAATAAAATGTTTTTAATGCAATGTCATTTTCAATACTATAGGCATTTGCACATGATTGTGAATTTTAAGTTTCTTTATAATGTATATTCCGTACGCAGAACGGGAGATACCGCTTGGAATTTAAATTCGAGAATTTGATGCTAATATGTGTTTTAAGACCTGAACACGTTTTAACTATTTTTGGAGTGATGCCCGTCTGTCTGTCTGTGGTCAATTTCTTGTGTACGCGATAGCGACCGTACCCTCCTTCCCCAACCACCAACCTCTCGGAAGGACTTACGGATCCGCATGTTTAACGTGATCGTACTCCGCGTGAACACGACGGCAGTTTTGGCAACGGAGGGAATTGAACCCGGGCCTACCGAGTGCAATTTCCGCACGCTAACCACTGGGATACCGCGCCCTGATATAATCATGTATAAAAGGGATTATTTATGGATCAATGATCATGAGACTCAATAGTTTCAATTGTAAAAAATAGTCGAGATACAATTTTTTGTGTTTATAATGTCATTAACCCCCCCTCCCTCCCCGGGGGTACATTGTTAAGTGTGGTATCAATTGAAAAATGTTTTTCAAGCCCTCTAAAGTGAAGAGTAACACGCTATAACTGTAATTATTTAGGCTCACAATACCGATTTTTCAAAAAAAAAAAAAAAAAATTTGGAACAAAAATTATACTAAAAATTGATTCTAGTATGAGAATGTCGAGTTCAGCCACACTGCAGTTAATTATTCTATGTAATCGATTTAACATTATTGGAAAGCATGTTTACTGTGGATTGAATTTTAAATGTATAGATCGTTTATCAAATAAATTACTATAAAGACCATACATGTAGTATTAACGTTAATTCTGAAAATTTAATGCTATTTGATACTTTATTTTCGTGAGAATTTAAATAAAAAAATGAATTTTTGGATAAATATTAAAACTTATGGAATTGCATAACTGTAATGTGAACTATTATAATATCATCAATATATCGGAAAATCCAAAGTTTTTCGAAAATAATTGCGGAATTTTGTCACATTCTACAATAGTAAACTTTGTTTTATAGATTCCTACTGGGAGTTTCACAAGTGGAGCGTAGAAAATTACAAGAAATTTTGGGAAGAAATATGGAACTTCTTTGGCATCATCGCATCTAAGCCATACGATGAGGTAAGATTTTTCTAACTTTTGTGTTTAAGAACTAAACTCTTGAATATCGTAAATCAAACAAGTAGGGTAAGGGTGGGTGGAATTGCCACTCTAGGGAAACATTTATTTTTAAAAATGCTAATAACCAATACTATGATTTATGTAGATTTATGATTTTGTATGAATGTAGTTCTTTATTAGTATGTGCTTTATAATGAGCAAATGAATATATTCCTTGCAAATGGTAACTCTTCCGGAAGTAGGAGGGTAAACTGGTCACTATATACACTCATTGCCATAAAAATTTGCGCACCAAGAAGTAAATATAGGATCGTAACGAAACTTGGCGTGAAGGTACGTATCAGGCAGATATGCAAATGATTAGAAGTACAGCGTGATTCCGCATTGCATAATGCCACCAGAGGGCGTTGAACTTCTTTCTCCCTGGCGCAGAAGAAAGGTACGCGGATGCTTTTTGCCTGTGCTTAATCTGTAGCAGAGGGACGCTTTTTCGTTAGGGACGCCGTTACCATCGAAAGCAATATGATCAGCTGTCAGAGTTCGAGAGGGGAAGAATGATGGGGATGATGGATGCCGGGTGGACAGCTCGGCCAGTAGCTCGCCACCTAGGTCGTTCTAATTTTACTGTGAGGAGGTGTTGATACCAGTGGACGAGAGAGAGGTCGCATACACGGCGGCCAGGCTCAGGACGCCCTCGGCTGACCAATGGCCGAGAAGACCGCCATATCACCCGACATGCATGCACAGCGCCAACTGCACAATTGCCAGCTATTCGAACACAGACAGCGCCTTCACTACGGGCCCCCGTGTCTGTCCGTACCATTGCGAGGCGTCTGGCTGAATGACATTTGGTATTGCGGCGCCCATTACGTGTGCTGCCAATGACACCCACCCACCGTCGCCTCCGTTTGGAGTGGTGTCGCGCTCGATGGAATTGGAGCACCATCGAATGGAGCCAGGTCGTCTTCAGCGACAAATCGAAATTAAATTTGGGCTGAGATGACAACCGTGTAGGTGTGCGTAAGCCTCAGGGTGAACGCCACAATCCTGCCTTCGCTTTACAGCGGCGCAGCGCTCCCGCAGCTGGTGTGATGTTATGGGGTGCCGTCGCATACGACACCCGGTCACCTCAAATATTGATTTACGGAAGCATAACAGCCCAGCGGCATGTTCGTTACATCCTTCAGCCACATGTGTTGGCACTCATGACAGGGTTCCAAGGAAGCTTTTCTCAACAAGAGAATGCTCGGCCATACAAAGCAAGGGTATCATAGGAATTCCTCCGCCACATTACCACCCTTAACTGGCCTGCCCGATATCCAGATTTGTCACTGATCGAGCAGGTCTGGGATCACTTGGGACGGCTAGTTGGACAACCTACGAGTTTGGTCGAACTAGAGGCACGCTTACAACAACTGTGGAATGAGTTGACTCAGGACACCATACGGGACATGTATTCTTCAATGCCAGCCCGTATCGCATAGTGTATTCACGCTAGAGGTGGACCAACAGGGTACTAGAACCTCCATTCATTTGTAGTGTTTCTTGTAATAAATGATCCTTTTACTTTGATTTTGTACTCACTTACTTATATCAACGTTGCACTCATATATATATATATATATATATATATATATATATATATATATATATATATATATATATATATATATATATATATATATATATATATAAATTTCGTTCGATTCTGACAACTCTTTCTTGGTGCTCAAATTTTATGGCAATGAGTGTAAAATAAAAAACTAAAACACTTAAAAGTGCAAACAATCTGTATAACACAATTTGCAAAATGCAGCAAATAAGAGGTATATATGCTGTTCATTATAAGTATATAAGAAGTGTAATCTTTCCATTTTTAAATATAAAGATGGCATTTACTAAAAAATAGCAAAATACTTTGTGTAATAACTAATAAAGCATAACAATATTATTAATAATAATAATAATTAATAATAAATAACTATATATATAACTATGTACTATTATGTATATATATATATATATATATATAATAAAAAGGTTTGAAGGTCCAATGTATGAAAAGTGAGAAGCTGTAACTCGAAAAACCTAACTATCAAACAGGCTTACAAAATAAAAGTACATATCAACTAATTTTCAGGCAAATGGAAAAAAAGAATTCGAATCGACAAGTCAAAGAAAAGTATCAAAAAACAAAGGTATGGAATCGATAAAAAAAACAGACGAAATCCAAGCACAAACGCTATACACGTGGACAAGGCTCCAAGCCTAAATTAGGATATTGTATATATACATATATATATAATATAACTAATATAACTTAATTCGGCATATATAAAGAAAACGCAAATTAAGATATAAAAAATAAAATAACAATAAATAATTGGGTAGACGTTTCTTTAATATAAAGCGTCATATTTCATCATAATATTCATACTTATTTTTGACCACCTTCTCAGCTTGGACGCCAGTGTGTCTACAAGTCATTAACATTAAATCTATAAACATTGTCATTGTTCTAGAAATGAATTTACACAGCATGAAACATTAACTTTTTATAATTACTGTTTAAAATCTAATAAAATTTAATGTTAATCAATGTTGAATCCATAATAAGCACCAAAAATCACACTTATCTTACATTAAATTCCGTAAAAAGCACTTTTTTAAAATGTAAAACTTCATTAAACGTATCTACGTAGTTTGGGGTTAGCATAAAAAAAACTTAACCTCTGACATGTTTGATTTATCTCATTTCCGATAGGGGGCAGCACATCAAAGAGGAAAAAATTGCGCATGGCCACTTTAGCTGCCACTCTCTTAATAATCGTATTGATTTCTTAAATGAACTTTTAAATAGGCGATTATTTATCGATGGTTGGTTTTTGTGTAGGAAAAATTTGAAACTGGATATTTCTATTTATCTGAACGTTTCTTTGTCTATAGGTACTACGCAAGACAGGACCAGGATTTCTGGATAATGATTGGTTCAGTGGAGCCCGATTCAACTTTGCAGAAAACATACTGAGGTTCAAAGATGACAGGGTTGCGCTCATCTGCCTAGGTATGTTCTTCTTACGATACTTATTTGCATAAGTGCAAATCAAGGTCAAATAAATACATAATATAACATTTTTAATTATTTAAGATGTGTTTACAGATTACAAAATATATTAAATAGAAGTTTCTGTTTAATATTTTAACAAAGCATTACATTCTGTTATAAAAGTTCACTTTTAAAAGAATGAAATTCACTTTGACTAATGCATTTTCTAATATTAATACGATCAGCCGACGCAGTGGCTGATCGATTAAGACAAGCGTTTCTTGGTGCTCACTCGGCAGCCGGGTCGTGGGTTCGAGTCCCACCTGCGGCCGTGGATGTTGTGTTTTTGGCAATAGTGGGTTCCGCCCCCAATGGTGCGCCAGGGCAACTTTTTATGACTCCTAAATGGTTCACGCTTCTTACAGATGTATAGGCGAATGTTTGAATATATCAAATGCCTGGCCATTAGCAAATAAATAAATAACAAGAAAGATCAATCATGCTTAAAGCATTGATTATGAAACACTTTCCAACTTCAATGCAATTTTATTTAAAACAGTCGAAAATGCAATACATTCCTCGGTAATATTTTAAAACTTATCATAATACTACATTAATTTATTATATTTGAAAAATTAAACCTTCATTGAAAAACATGAACTTCATTCAAATGACGGCATTGAAATAAAAATTGCCTGGTTTAAATATATCTGAAAAGCGATACATTCCACGGTAATATTTTTAAAACTATCATAATACTACGATAATTTATTATATTTAAAAACTTCATCGAAAACAACTGAAATTAATTCAAATGACGTCATAGAAAAAATAAATAAAAAGAACGAATATGAGTCTGCAGGGAAAGACATGTGCTGTCCACATCAGAATTTTTAACAATATTACAACAATGATTTATAGAAGTGAACGGGGATTATTTTCAGGCCATTTCGAAAAAAATGTATGATCTATATTTAAAGATCCATCAAATTTTTGTCGAATAAAATGTTCAACAAATTTAAGCTGTGTACCAAATTTTAATTCTCTAGGACGTAGGAAAGTGCATTAAAAATGCCATCAAATAAATTTATCATGAAGAGTTATATAAAATTTAAAAAAATGAAAAATTGTTATCTACCAAATTTATTTTAAAATGTGAAGCCACTCCCATATGCAAAACGTTTAAACAAATGGAGAGATATTTATTGTATAATATATCTCTCTTTTCTTTCTGGAAGATATTCCAAAGTCAGAATTTAATTGAATTTGTTTTTTTCCCTATATTAAATAATTTTTAATTAAAAAACTACTTAACATATTTTACTGAATTTTTTTTATATATTCTATGGGATAATGTGAATATTTTCTAAAAATTTCGAAGCAATTCGTGAATTTTAAATTTACTTAAAAAATGTTTGAAAAATTAGGTCCCATAGGGTTCAATGTATTTCATTTTTTCAACCCGGGTTCAATAAAAAACTAATTGGGTGATATTATTTATTTATATTCCCATAGGTCCTACTGACCGTCTGAACAACATACTAAAATTTCATTTTGATAAAGTCATTTTTACGGCAGTTATCGTGCTAACGGACAGACAGACAGACAGACAGACAGAATGAACAAAGTCATAAACACTTTTCAACTTTGTTGTAAAGTGTTAAAAATACGACCATAATTTTGTAAATAGTTATTAAGATTTAATTTAGTACTTTCATTAATAATCAAAGTAAAGTTAGTTGGCTAAACAAATGTATTTCTGAAATAGCATAACATTCTAAATTATTTCTTTTACATTGTTAAAGAATTTTCCATTTTACCAGAAAGCAATTGATCATAACTTTTGATACTCGTAAAAAAAAAAGTCTGTGAAACACTTACGACAACAAATAACTGCAATGAAATACTGATGTTTTTTACCATTAATCAATTTGTAATCAATCATTAACACTTTCACTACTTGCGTCCATGTTTGAAAAGTAAATAAGATGCCATTGATTTCTTTTGCATTTATTTTATTCATCATTATATAAATGCATCGTGACATTTTTCGAGGTTGGTAGGAGAATTGATATTTTTTTAAAAGTACTTCAATATTGATAGCTGGGCCGATGTGGTTGTCGAGTGGTCAAGGCAAGCGTTTCCGCAGCAATCGCTCGACCGCCACGTTGTGGGTTCGAGCCCCACATAAGGCATGGATGTTTGTGTTGTGGGCGCAATGTGATCCGCCCCCCCCCCTCTGGTGCGCCTGGGGCAACGTCAATGGACGGCTAAATGGTTCACACCCTGGCCGCTGTAATAAAGGCGAATGACGAAGGTCAAAGTGCCTGGCCATTTGGAAAAAAAAAATATTGATAGCTGAACATCTTAATTTATTTTCTGTGTTTTTATTTTCTACTTCAGCCCAAATTACTTTGGGATGCGAAGGCGCATGTAGATGCGAAAACGCTCGCAATTTTTATTTTCTCATACGTGGTATTGAGAAAGTATTGTTTTCACGAATATTTTCTATTTCGAGATTTTGATGCAAATATATGTATTAAGACCTCCTGAACATGTTTTGACAATTTTTGGAGTGATGCCATGTCCGTCTGTCTAATGTCTGCGGTCAATTTCTGGTGCACACGATAGCAGCCACAACTATTAATGGATTTTCACGAAACTTTATATCCGGCTTTATTATCAAAATATATAGAACTTGATAGAATTTTTTCAAAATCGAGTGAAAACTTCGAAATTTTATATTTATTTTAAAATGGCATCACACTTACAATTTTTCATTTTAGTTAGCATTACGGAAACAAAGTTATAAAATTTTTTGAAGTAAATATAATATTTTAAGGACGTGATAAACGTCAAAAAACTCTTCGTTTAGTAGCTCAGTGAATAAAATAAGTTTATAAAATTAATGGATGCATCTTTAATCTCGCAAAATGTTCAAATTTTCAGTTTAAACTTGTAAACAACAAGCGATTATTCTAAATGTCGTTCAAAAAGCGTCTTCTCAAAATGTTTTTTTTTTCTGTTTTAATACACTTTATATAAATTTCACAGTCATTCCTGAGATTTTGCAAGTGCATAGAATTTAAGTTTATGCATCTATAGAACTTAAACTTTTCCACTTAAATGTATTTTTAAAAAATGAAGTTTGAAAATTGTGCATATTACTAATACGTAATAATTTCCAACCTCGTATGCACTTTATAAAAATACCGAGCAATTTAAATCAGAATATTTAGGTTCTCTAGATGCACATTCATAACTTTTATTCTCTTGTAAAATGTAAATGTTATATAATGTAATTATTATATAATGTAAATCTTATATAATATTTTAAAATGTAAATGTTATATGAATGTAAATGTTAAATAATTTCTACAAATTGTACCAAAGCAAGAAAATTTATATTGGTAAAATGCTTTTTGAACGGCCTTCAGAATGGACATAGCTCTTATTATTTACATCTTTAAGCTTGAAATGTTAAATTTTCATAACATGAAAAGTATGTAAATTATATATGTTTACAATCAGCAGAACTTACTTTACGGTTTGAGCCTCTAAACGAAAAATCAATTTTTGAATGTTTATCACATTATCGGTCCTCTAAAATTTTCATCATTATCTTTTCCTGCTCAATGTATCATTATATTGTGCAATTAATTTTTGCAGACGAGCGCGGCAACGAAGAAACTGTAACATTTGCCGAAATGTTCGAAGAAGTTAAGTTGTACTCTGCTGCCTTCAGGAAGAATGGATTGAAAAAGGGAGATACGGTATCTTGTAAGTTACTTTAATATTTCTTTATGTTTTAATATTAATACTCTCTCTCTTTGAAAGGAGTGTTACTGAAAATATCTGCATATAATATTGGCTAACATATATTGAAGTAACATATATTAAAACAACATTTAAAGTAACATATATTGAAATAACATTTGTAAAAATCAATAACTGAAAATTATGATAAAATATTTGTAGAAGTCAATAACTGCAATTTATAAAACAAGAAAGATTAATCATGCATAAGCATTGATTATGAAACACTTTCCAACTGAAATGTAATTTCATTTAAAAATTTCTAAAATGTGATACATTCAGTGGTGATATCTTTTACATTATCACAGTACTACAGTAATTTATTATACTTAAATATTTAAAACTGTATCGAAATATAAATCATCTGATTCTTTATGCAAAATCAATGAATATTTCATTCATATAACTTGTATTCCAGACTCCAGAGCTAAATAATTTTGTGTGAAAAAAATTCAGCCATTCTTATGTAATTCATCTTACAATCGCTAGAGATATTTGCATTCCGCATATGTTAAAATTAGGCTTCGTTGAAGAAATAATAAAAGTTTAGGGATCATTTAAAATCACAACTATTGTAATTGCATAGTCATGGAATTTAGATACACAGATAATACACAGATAATATATGTGTGTATGTGTATGTACTCAAAGTATTGGAATCGTGCCGAAGATCGGAACACGAATTTTCAAAGGATCTACACGTTTTGGGACTTCTAGAACACGAAAAATCTATTTTTAGGAAGACGTCTGTGTGTGTAAGGGTGTATGTGTGTATGTTTCTGTGTGTCTGTGTGGATATTACATCCCCTCTTATTGAAAAACTAATGGACCGAATTTCATACAATTTGGTAGGTATGTTTTTTGAGGGAAATCCTGATGTTCATTAGATTATAGTAGGATTCGTAATAAAAGAATCTGCCTTCTTTGCGAAATGGCCGGCAGAAATTCCCTTTATACACTCTAGCTAAAAACTAATGGAACAAATTTAACAAAATTTGGTGTATAATATTTCAATAACCTACAAGTGATTTATATACCAAA
Organism: Amaurobius ferox; assembly: GCA_951213105.1. Classification (NCBI taxonomy): domain Eukaryota; kingdom Metazoa; phylum Arthropoda; class Arachnida; order Araneae; family Amaurobiidae; genus Amaurobius; species Amaurobius ferox. The sequence goes on along the minus strand of OX578138.1, from coordinate 140,436,638 downwards.
TTTAACAAAATTTTGTATATAAATCATTTGTAGGTCATTCTAGTAGGATTCGGGAAAAAGGAACGGGCTATTTTTGCGAAATGGCCCGCAAAAATCGTTATATATAAAAATAAAAGGCTACGTGTGCTCAATTATATCAATTAAATTCCTATTTTGTACGTGATTTTTGACAAAAAAAAATAATAAGACTAACCCCATTACTCTAGGACTAGCCGTTGAGATATTCTAGTTTTTTTCGCGTTTTCGCTACGCCACCTTTGACAATAAGTCCAGCTATCAAATAAGAACCAAATCTAAGTTTAACGTGTAAATTCAATGTCATTTAAAATACTTATGGTTGTTATTTTGTGCAGATAAACTCAAATTATTATTGAATAAAGAGAACGAATATGAGTCTGCAGGGAAAGACATGTGCTGTCCACATCAGAATTTTTAACAATATTACAACAATGATTTATAGAAGTGAACGGGGATTATTTTCAGGCCATTTCGAAAAAAAAAATATGATCTATATTTAAAGATCCATAAAGTTTTTGTCGAATAAAATGTTCAACAAATTTAAGCTGTGTACCAAATTTTAACTGTCTAGGACGTAGGAAAGTGCATTAAAATGCCATCAAATAAATTTATCATGAAGAGTTATATAAAATTTAAAAAAAAATGAAAAATTGTTATCTACCAAATTTATTTTTAAATGTGAAGCCCCTCCCATATGCAAAACGTATAAACAAATGGAGAGATATTTATTATATAATATATCTCTCTTTTCTTTCTGGAAGTTATCCCAAAGTCAGAATTTAATTGAATTTGTTTTTTTCCTATATTAAAATAATTTTTAATTAAAAAACTACTTAACATATTATACTGAATTTTTTTATATATATTCTATGGGATAATGTGAATATTTCCTAAAAATTTCGAAGCAATTCGTGAATTTTAAATTTACTTAAAAAATGTTTGAAAAATTAGGTCCCATAGGGTTCAATGTATTTCATTTTTTCAACCCGGGTTCAATAAAAAACTAATTGGGTGATATTATTTATTTATATTCCCATAGGTCCTACAGACCGTCTGAACAACATACTAAAATTTCATTTTGATAAAGTCATTTTTACGGCAGTTATCGTGCTAACGGACAGACAGACAGACAGACAGACAGAACGAACAAAGTCATAAACACTTTTCAACTTTGTTGTAAAGTGTTAAAAACTAGCAGCGATTACCCGGCATTGCTCGGGATTTAGCATGCAAAACTATGATAAAAATTACACCGGACCATATAGGGACGATTGTGATATATTACCACTGAATGTAACTCATTTTAGAGATGTTTAAATAAAATTAAAGTTGGAAAGTGTTTCATAATCAATGCTTTATGCATGATTGATCTTTCTTGTGATTTCTTAATGTTTTTCGTTGTTGAGTAAGCCTGTGAGAAATAAAGCATGGTGATAGTTTCCATTTAAATTTATATCTCAAACCTGCGATTTTCAAGTGTCTTATACGTTCAATAAACTCCCACAAAACTCACTGTTGAGTAAGCCTGTGAGAAATAAACCATGGTGAAAGTTTCTATTTAAATTCATATCTCAAACCTGCGATTTTCAAAAGTGTCTAATACGTTCAATAAACTCCCACAAAACTCAGAGATTTAACTGATTTTCACATTTTAAACCAACAATGTCCAACCTTTTTCGTTGTGAATCATGGAGTTAGAGAGTAGAACTCCTAGAAAAAGTGTCATTTTTCACTAGTATCTCAAGAACCATTGGTCGTAGAAACTTGAAACATGGCTTATATTTTTATGGGGCGATTTAAAGATTACCAAGATAAATTTCATGAAATTCGATTCAGCCATTCTCTAGTTATGGTGGATCATACATACACACTTTTCTTCTTTATATATATATAGATATTTGTAAAAGTCAATAGCTGAAACGTTTCCAAAGGTGCCCCACTGTTCTCTACGTGAGTATATACGGTAGTGACAAGAGCTTGTTGTTCTTCTTTGTTTTAGTGTTGAAAATACGTCTACATTTACGAATATACATACTGCGAACGATAAAATATCTTATGCCATAATGTGTTTTACTTACTGTAACAGAAGGCAAGAACTTCTGTTTTTTCTTTATAATTATAAATGTGCATTAGAAATTTTAATATTTTGAACAAACACGTTTTTTCTCCTTCTAGGTTTCTTATCTAACAGGAAAGAGGCTATATTTGCTATGCTCGCCACAACCAGTATTGGGGCCATTTGGGGAGGACCTCTGCCGTACTACGGAGCCAGGGTATGAAAACAGAAAAGATAAATTTCGTTAATCTGAGCGCTAGCAAGTCATCCAACATTTCGTGTCGTTATATATCTTAACAATGAAATTTTTTCAATTCTCCAACTTGGGAAAAAAGTTATTTTTAATGAATAAATGTGTCCTTCAATTTTTTGTATGTACATGATTTTTTTTTTTTAAATATATTTATGCCAGTTCATACACTCATCTTAAAAAATGCGGTACATTTAATGTCTCTCATTATAATTTATAATCGTACGATTACCATACCATTTAGGTTGCACAGTACAATTTAAGTTGTATTCATATTTGTTAAAAGAGCGATCTACCTGACTAGTTGGTCATAGCTGATTTGTTCTACTTCGTTCTTTCATCATTAACAGAGCAAAAAAAATATGATGTGGGCAACACATGACTTTCCTTATATAATGCAATGAATTTACTACTTTTACAGTTAAAAAAATGTTATTCTTATAGTAGATACTTATATTCTTTCCAAGATATTGAATTTTCTTCAATGAGTCGTCATTTTCATTGATTTAGCGTCATTTTTATCAATTTGGGGATAATTTTTTAATTTGGCAACTATTCAAAATGTCGCCAAGTTGGCGACATTCCGCCAAATTCGTCGCCAAAATCTCGCCAAGCGTTATCGACGGAGAAATAAGTTATTCTTACAACAGATAAATGACTATTGGCGTTGAAATACAAAAGTATTACTCAAAGTATCTTTTTCCATGAATGGAACGAGCTAGATCAACGAGAATAATGTCACCAAATTTATCGCATAGCAGTACATATGAAAAGTGAGCATGTTTCTCAATAGGAAATATATTTTTTTTATTTTATATAACTTTTTGATATTTTTTTTTTTAAATGTGCAATATCTCAAGAACGGTCCATATTAATGTTCTAAAATTTATTTCAATCATTTTCTAATGAAAAATTACATAAGAAATGTCTATTTGCGTAACTTATTAGCGGTTTTGATTTTTTGGCGATTTTTTCAAAATTTCACTCGAAAATTTAGGGGGGTTCTGAACATTCGATTGCGTATAAAAACAATAGGCTTCCAGTGTTTACATATTGTGATTTTTGTACCAAATTTCGTTCGAATCAGTCCATTCGTTCGTCAGTTATCGTCTCCACAGGCTCACTGACACACACACACACACACACACATACTTTCACACACACACAGACATCACTTCAAAAATGTTTAATTCGTGATTAGGGATGCTTGAAACGTGCTCTCCCGTCGAAAACTCGAATTCGAATTTTCGACCCCGTCACAATACTTTCCTTATACATTATGTATATAAGGAAAGTTATACAACATTTTAAGTATTTTAATTTATAAATTAAAATATATGTAGGATACCAGTCTAGTAGAGAGCACTCTTAAGAATTTTATTAGTAAATCATAAAAACATTATCATAAAATAGTTTGTTTTAATTTAGATTATACAATCATTGGTTTAATAGTTAATAAATTAATGATTGTATAATCTGTAGTATTAAATCTCCAACTTAATTTTTTCTATTCCATTATCGTAAAATAAATATCAGATGAAAGTTAATAAACTCAATAGCGATTATCAAAATTTTGATAATGGACACCCAAATGTCAGTAGTGGACGCCTAAATTTCAGTAGTGAATAACTGCTGTATAAAAAAAGTGCTCTAATTTTAACAAAAATACTTATATATCTTAGTTTGAGGTTTTCAGGGTTCTCCCTTACTTTGCACTATGCAATTTCAGAACATTTTAAAATTAAGTTTTTTAACCATCTTTACAAATGCATTGCTACTGCTAACTGCGTGTGCGTTCTTAAGAATAGCATTCATAGTTTCGAATCATACTGTGGGAGCCTGCACAAATAATGCAACAATGTAATAATTATCTGAAACTGTCATAATGTATTGGAATAAAAGAAATATTGCCGTATCTAAATTGTAGCGGATTAAAACAGATTTAATCCGCTATAAAGTGACGATGTAATGTATGAGGATAGTATTGAAATCGTGGTGAAAATTGCCACTCGAGTTTAAACTAAAACTCAATTCATTATGGCACTATTTTTCAATTGTTTGATTTGAGGAATAGCCAACACACTATTTCGGTATTTGAAATGTCACTTGGTTACCCTAGTGGCCACAAAAGAATTAAAAACTACAAATGAACGCATTGATAAAATAAAAGAAAAATTATCTTCTGTAACTATAAGCTAAAATATCTCAACAGTTGATAATACACTAATAAAGTTAATAAGAAAATTGAGGATATTTCTTTCTGCCTATGATAGTACAAAATCAAATTTTATGTGTCTAGCCGTTCTCGAGTTATAACTGAATGAATGTTAGAATAAGAAATTCCACCATTTATAATTTTTTTTTAACAAAATTCCAAGATTTTAGATTTTTCTCATTACTTATAAATTCCCACGTGTATGCAAAGTTTCAAGGGTCTACCTTCAGCAGTTTGGGCTATCCAATTCATCCCTTTCTTAGTCACGCAGTCTCGCTAAGCTGTATGATATAAAATGCAGATAGCCAGCCAAGTATATCTCTGAGCAATTATGAATATAAGTTAAAGGAAGTTGGTCGTATAACTAAAACGCGAGATAATTTATTAAGATATTTAATTTAAAGTATCCCATTCCTCTTTTGTGAACGTTCAACTACATAGTCTATTTGGTATCAAAGATTAACGCATATTGCATTAGAGTGTATTTGCTGAAGCATTTGAATCAATTTATATATATTATAAAATATTCCGTTTATAATGAATTTTCCCCACCAGGCGGCGTCCAACATCGTGAAGATGATGGAACCTAAGTTCCTGATCACCATCGACAACCACCAGGACAATTCTGAACCACAGCCAATGCTGGAAAAGCTGCCTCTCATAGTTGAAAGTAAGTCAATAGCTTTTAACTGGAATAATATTTCGCGTACTTTCAAAACATTCAATGTAACAAATATTCTAGGACTCAAAACGTTTAGGTTCAATGTTGCTTCTCTTTCATCGTTTTAAAAGAGAAACGAAAAAATGAATGTATGGTGGCCACGCGCGTTAGAAGTGGAACTTGTATCAAAGTTGTAGAGAGTATTGTTTTGACGAGTAGGAACCGATCTTAAAAATTTTATAGTGGACATTTATTTAACACAATAGGGTTGCTGGCGAGTGGCTATCTTATTCAGCAATGCTGAAATGAACACTTACATGCCCAGGAATCTAATGTACAGCCCATTTAAAATGTCTTCTGTCAGCAGCAACTCAGATTTAAATTCGAGAAAGACTATGACCGCGTACTTTGACAAGCATTGCAGGTGGGGGGAGCGACAGTCCAGTGGTTAGCGCGCGGGAATTGCACTCGGTCGACCCGGGTTCGATTCCCGCCACTGCCAAAACTGCCGCCATGTTCACGCGGAGTACGATCACGTTAAACTTCTGGGTCCGTAAGTCCTTCCGAGAAGTTGGTGGTAGGGGAAGGAGGGTACGGTCCCTGTGGATATCTTCCCCACTGGGTTCCGGTCTAAATTGGGTGGCACTTCCCGACAATCCAAACAGATACCTTATACCTTTCTGGTAGGCTGGACGGTCTGGGTCTAAGAAGAAGAAAAATAAGCTTTGCAGGTGTCACCGTGTTGCATTCCCTGACGACACAACTTTTTGATAGCTTTATAACCTCCTTGATGTTAATTCCTACACATTAGATAATCTTCTACAACTTTGTAGTTTATATTTTCCTTATATCTCTCTTAATTGCCGAGTTCGTTATTCCAAATTTTTTAATTTTTTACTTTAGGAGCGCTTCAATCCATTTTATTCGATTGGGATTTGCCACTTTCCAGGGATAGACCTACCGTGTAAACGCACGGACTTTTCCTTACAAAGTTATGTGGGTTACTTAAGGACTTTCTTGGGAACACTGTATTTAAAATTTGTAAATAAATAAACTGAAAAATTATAAAAATTCAAAAGTAAATTCCTTTAAATGTTCAATGTCATGGGATCCCGGTGTTTGAAAATTTTAAATCCTGAAATTAGTGAATTCAAATAATGTCCTTGATTTCAGTTCCTATTTCACACGTACATTGCATTATACACGTATCTCTATACTGTGACAATCAACAAGAAAACTAACTATTTAATATATCGTTACAAACTTGTAAAATGCATTTACTGGCGACTCTTTTTAGAACCAGAAGGAAAAAAACATCTTTACAGCCAACCATTCCTTCTACGTCAATGTAGGGATGCCATATTTGAGGGGTTGCCAGAGTTGGAGATTTATCGCTAACGTGCCAATTTTTAGCAACTTTTCGAATGCACTAGAATCTTCTCGAAATAACAAATATTCTGAGAGATACGACTCCCATTTGGAAGCTTCTATGGAGAGTATATAAAAGGAGAGAGACATCGCTTAGTTAGAGAGCAGTTGGCTTGAAACCAGCTAAATTGAATTGTGAGATACGTTATAACAATATTATCTTAACGACAATATATTTAAAAGCGTAATTAAAATCTACATATTACCTTTTAAACTGAAATAATGTATTATAAAATTCGATAAAATATATATTACATTATTCGCTAAAGTAAATGTGTAATCAAGTAGCCTTTTAACCTTTTCATTGCATTTGTATAAAAATCTGATGTGGGCAACACATGACTTTCCTTATATAATGCAATGAATTTACTACTTTTACTGTTAAAAAAATTTTATTCTTATAGTAGATACTTATATTCTTTCCAAGATATTGAATTTTCTTCAATGAGTCGTCATTTTCATTGATTTAGCGTCATTTTTATCAATTTGGCGAGATTTTTGTTAATTTGGCAACGGTTAAAAATGTCGCCAAATTGTAGACATTCCGCCAAATTCGTCACCAAAATCTCGCCAAGTGTTATGGACAGAGAAATAAGTTATTCTTACAGCAGATAAATGACTATTGGCGTTCAAATACAAAAGTATTACTCAAAGTATCTTTTTTCATGAATGGAACAAGCTAGATCCATGAGAATAATGTCACCCAATTTATCGCATGGTATTACATATGAAAAGTGAACATGCTTCTCAATAGAAAATATTTTTATTTATTTTATATAACTTCTTGATAATTTTTTTGAAAAATGTGCAATATCTCGAGAACGGTTCACGTTAGCGTTCTAAAATTTGTCAATTGTTTTCTAAAGAAAATTTACATAAGAAATGTCTATTTGCACAACTTTATTAGAAGTTTTAATTTTTTGACGATTTTTTCAAAATTTCAGTCGAAAATTTAGGGGGGTTCTGAACATTCGATTGCGGATAAAAACAATAAGCTTCCAGGGTTTATGGATTGTGATTTTTGAACCATATTTGGTTCGAATCGGTCCATTCGTTCGTCAGTTATCGTCTCCACAGGCTCACTGACACACACACACACACACACATATTTTCTCACACACACACACACACACAGACATCACTTCAAAAATGTTTGATTCGTGATCAGGGATGCTTGAAACGTGCTCTTCCGTCGAAAACTCGAATTCGAATTTTCGACCCCGTTACAATACTTTCCTTATACATTACGTATATAAGGAAAGTAATATATCAAATTTTTAATACTACGATTATTTAACATTGGATTATACTGCTTAATTATGGTCCATTCTCCATTCCTAACGAAGCGGAAGCAACATTTGGCTGAATTTTGTAATCCTTTGTACTCGAAAACTACAGTAGGTATGGAGATGAAATTTTGCATACATACCTAAAATTGCTGGCAGATTTACAGAGTCACAAATTTAATTGCTAAAACAAAATATAACAGGGCGAAAAGCCCATTTCTAAACTGTGCAGGCTCACTAAGCTTCATACAAATAAGGTTTAACTGTATCCCACGTTCCGTACCGGAATACAGTTAAGCCTCTACAAATAACAAGTAAACAACCACTTTTAAACAGCTAATCAAAACGTGTGCACTTGCACACATTGCACACGCTAAAACGGGCTCCTGCATATTAAATACAATCTTGCAATTTAAATGCGTTACTTCATTGCTATTAAATGCGATTTCATTGATTTCCTGTATTCTAATTTGTTTAATTTAATATTTAAATTCTGAAAACTTATATGCTCTTTTTGTATTAGGATTCCCAAATATTGAAATTAATTTTTTATGCAAAGTTCATAATTATTTGTTAAATTAATTTGAAATATCTCACAATTCGTACACCTATTTCATATGCGTAAGTCCCAAAGTATTCAAAGCTCGTTTTTACTTTCCTTATATACATAATGTATAAGGAAAGTATTGTGGCGCGGTCGAAAATCCGAATTCGAGTTTTCGACGGGAGAGCGCGTTTCAAGCATTCCTGATCACGAATCAAACATTTTTTAGATGGTGTGTGTATGTGTGTGTGTGTGTTAGTGAGTCTGGGGAGACGATATCTCACGAACGAATGGAGCGATTCGAATGAAATTTGGTGCAAAAATCACAATCCGTGAATACTGGAAGCCTATTGCTTTTAAACGTAATTGAATGTTCAGACCCCCCCCCCCCTAAATTTTTGAGTGAAATTTTGAAAAAATCACCAAAAATCCTTTAATAAAGTTACGCAAATAGACATTTCTCATGTAATTTTCCCTTAAAAAACGATTGACATAAACTTTAGAACGCTAGCATGAACCGTTCTCGAGATATTGCACATTTTTCAAATAAATTTATCAAAAAATCCCATAAATTAAAAAAATATATATTAACTGTTGAGAAACATGTTCACTTTTCATATGTTATATCATGCGATAAATTCGGTGACATCATTCTCGCGGATCTAGCTCGTTCCATTCACCAGAAAAGATATTTTGAGTAATATTTTGTATTTGAACGCCAATAGCCATTTATCTGCTATAACTTATTTCTCCGTCCATAACGCTTGGTGAGATTTTGGCGACTTTTTTAAATGTTGCCAAATTAACGAAAATCTCGCCAAACGGATAAAAATGACGCTAAATCAATGAAAATGCCGACTAATTGGCGAACATTCAATATCTTGGAAAGAATATAAGTACCTACAATAAGAAAAACCTATTTTTTTACTATAAAGGTAGTAAATTCATTGCATTATATTAGGAATGTCATGTGTTGCCTACATCAGATTTTTTTTAGTATAGTGTAGATTTTAATTCTCATTGATTTGAATTCTCAGATGCTCCATCTATTGAGAAAGTGATTCTGCTGGTGTCGGATGAAGAGACATACAAGACAGATCTGTCAAACATTAGAAACTGGTAAGATTACATTTTATGAAATGGAAATAACTGTTCAAAATCTACATTATTTTATTTATTTATTTATTTTTGTTGTTGTCGTTGTTACTTTAATATTCACTTGTTATTGCGTGTGTGCTTGAAGGAGGTTTCAATTTAGGACTCCCCAAAATAACTATAAAACGTAAAGCTATGAAATTCTGCACTAAGTCGATGAGAATATTATCCTGCTACACCTTGATGGGATTTTTAAATTCGTATTTAAAAAATAATGGAATGATTATTTATTTTATTATTAAAATTTTGTGGTTATTTACCTTCTTTCTGAAAATGTTTAATTTTCAAGTAATTTGATTGATGGATTAATTTCAGTTAGAATCATTTTAATGATGCTTAATCCAAATTCCATACATCTAACACATTAAAGAAAGATGTATATTTGTCTGTTCGTCTGCGAGCTGTGTAGTAAAAAATCAAAGCAACTCAGAGCTACATTATTCTGTACAGTCCCAAGACTCTTAGGACCCATTTTTTAAAAATCTGAATTAGTATTTTAATTATATTATGCTGAAACGCAATTTCGAGCTATTTTCGTATAAATCGATTTTTTAGTGATCTAAAATATTATTAGAAAATTCTCATCTTAACACCATCGGAAAAATCAAAAAACAATCTTTCGAATAGGTTTTTAAACTCATTTGTAGGATAATTCCTTCATATTTAATTTTTTTTATTTAAAAATTTGCCGGAATACGTGGAATTTTTATAATATTGCATAGGAATATTGGATATCCGTGCAAATATAACTTTTTATATGATTATGGATTGATATTTTCGCATTCTAATAAAAAAAAATAACTAATTCTCTGTATTTTATTTATGAATTTTTAAGTGTATCTATAAAAGTTGAGATTTTTGATATCGGAGAAAACGAGGAAGTTCGATCAAGAAAAGCCACGAGCCCGTCACTACGAGTTTCATCAATGCGTTTTCAGAAGACAATGCGTTTTCAGAATTTGTGACATTACAACATTTATTCTTATATTTTTGGTTCTAAACAGGTGTATTGTTAAAGCTTTCATTGGTTTTCTACAATTCCGTCTGAATTCTAGTACAATTTTAAGCAAAGGATCGTATGTTAAATACCGGGCACTGCCGGCTATTTGTTCTAGTGTAATACATAGAACAGAAAATCGGAAAATATTTAAAAAATAAAAATTATATATATATATATTAGAAAATTTGATTAATGACTAAAACCGAGCAATCAATGACAAAACATTAAAACAATAAGTTAGCCAAAATATTTAAAATAAGGCCACCATGCCGTAAAATAAGAGAGAGGAATAGTAGTAGGCCTGAGTTGGAGGTTAATTCTGTTTAGATTCTTCTTCAGGACTGAGCATCTAACCCAAATTAACCCAAACAAATACTTGTTTTGGATTATGGATTCGGATTATATTTATTTATTTATTTATTTATTTATTTCCTAAACTACGCGACTAATTTCTATGAAACACTTTCCAAGTAATTACTAAGACCATCCAAGAATAGCATGGCATTTTATACTCTTAGAAGGACAGAAATTAAAAGCTTATTTCTAAGTGTCATTGCCGCTTAAAATTCAAAACCTCTCAGATCGATTTAAATACTTTTTATTGACTTGTTAAACTTAATTGGGAACAAGTTTATGGCAAACATTATTTTTTCATTTATAGTGTTATGAAATTACAAAAATTCATGGATTGCTACACCAATTCTCTAAGTAGAAATCTAAAGAATGAAAATTTAATTTTATTGTATTGTATTGCGCAAACTACTTATTTTTTAAATTACAAAACACTATGAAAGAACAAGAAATTTATAAATTTATGAAGGAGACTTCAAAGGGTAGCAAGTGGTGTGTAGACTTCACTTTCGACGGAACGATTAAGCATTTTTATATTTTTTGCACACTTATTTCGCGCAGTCATATTAAATTTTCGGAAAAACCGGAAGTGACATCTCCAAAACTAGAAATGGAAAGCCTTAGTGAACCCCTCTCCTACTCCTTCTGAAATTCAATGCTGAATCAGTATAAATCGTAATCTAAGCTCTATCTATGTCAAATCGTGAGAAATGGATGTTGCAAAGAAAATGTGAATTTTTTAATCGGAAGTGACATCTCCTGGAATTGGAAGTAGAAAATTCTTAGTGAGACATTAATCAGAACCAAAATTCGATGTTGAATCCATATCCGTCAACATCTATGCTCTATCTATAGACTATATCTCTATCTATTATATATCTCTATCTATTGTAAAAAAAGGTTTCAAGGAAAATTTTTAAACAGGAAGTTGGAATTCTTAGTGAATCTCTCCGCTCCTTTAAATAACTTTATGTTAAATCTATATCAGTCATTATCTAAGGACTATTCGCATAGCCAATTCTCAGAAATAGATGTTTCAACGAAAATGGCAATTTTTAAATCGGAGATGGTGAAATCTTTAGTGGACCCCCACACCTTCTGGCATTGGATGTTGGATCCATATTCTACATAAGTCATCTTGTAAGTCAATCTCCAGAACTAGATATTACAAGGAAGAGAAAATCCTTAGTGAGCCTCCAATCCATTCCGAAATTTGATACTAGATTCATATCTATTGCTCTTTAAACTCTTTCTTTAACCGAACCTAAAATATAAATGTTGTTAAGTAAAATGTAAATTTTTATCAAAAATGACATCGGGAACAGAACTGGAATTAGGAATCATTTTATTTAGTCTGCCATCCTATCTCCTCCGAAATTCAATGATGAACCCAAGTCACTCATTATCTGAGTTATATCTATAGTCAACTTTTAGAAATTTATGTTTAAAGGGAAAATTTTAAAGCAAAAATGGAGAGTCAAAACTGAAAATTCCTTATAAATTACCCTACCCCCTTCAGAATCTGATGCTGAATCCATATCAGTTATTATCTATTCTCTATGTATAGACAAGCTTCAGAAATGGATGCTTCAAGGACGATTTTGAAACAGAAGTGGAAAGAGAACCAAAAGTGAAAATTCTTAAAGAACCACATAACTTCCTCCAAAGTTTGATGCCGAATACATATTAGTTATCATCTTTAAGCTTCATTTATAGTCAATCTCTAAAAATAGATGTTTCAAGCAAAAGAAAATTTTTATGCCAGAAATGGAAAATAAACAGGAAGTGAAAATTCTTAGTCAATCCCATACCTCCTCTGTTTTTTCACTGTTGTAATTTCTCGTATGCATCATATTTAACTCCAAAATTATAAACGAAATAATCATTTACGCTATTCATTAACTGCTTCTTCCTTGCAGTGTGTTCCTCGAAGATTTCCTCCAGGAGGGACGAACCCCTGACGGAAATATTCCCAATATTGTATTCGAGCAACTGCCCTTCAGTCATCCAATCTGCATAAACTTCACATCAGGAACAACCGGACTGCCAAAGGGCCCAGTGCACTCAGCTGGGGTATGTTGTAACAGTTTAATACGCATAAAAAGTAATAGTGCTGTAGAATTTTCTTTTTCGTGTGCAAAATGAACAGGGCCAGAGACGATCTTTATGAAGAATCGAATTATCCAGAAGATGCAATAATAAAACTAGTAACATCCGGGCTTTGAATGGACTCGTACGTATGAAGTATGCAAGCTGTAAAATATTTCATATTAAAACTTTGTGAGCCAAATAAATTATAAAATTAGAAGAATAAAGAAATACTTCAATATTTGAGAATCCTAATACTAAAGAACATAAGTTTTCAGAATTTGAATTGTGGGTTAAACAAATTAAAATACTAAAAAACAATTGAATTGAAGTTACTCATTTAAATCACCATAACGTATTTCCATATATTTGCATTTTATAAGTGTATGTATCATGGAGGTAAAGGGTAACACTCTAACTCCATGATATGTGTTTCGATTAATCACGTTCTTCTAGCAACCTGTAAAAATAGGTTAGTGAAGCTTAATATTGGACTCATTTTTAACTTTTGTTCAACGTTTGTACACTCTAAGAAGCATAGTGAACATGCGCAGTTTAAGAATGGGTATTTCGTCCTGTTGCGGTTTATTTTGATAATAATTTACATTGAGATTCTGCAAATTTGAGTGCAATTTCAAGTTTCTTCCTACCTACTGAAGTTTTTGAGTTAAAAGAATAATAAAATCCATGCAAATGTTGATTTCGAGTCGTTAGGGAAAGAAAATGGACTTTTCTGAGTTCGTTCATAATTAAATAATCTATATACTACTGAAAAATCACCGAATTCGACATTGTTTATTTCGCCGGCAATTATTGTTTTAAATGATGGAAAAGTTAAATTTTCGCATTTAGCAACACTTTCACGAATGATTTGGGAGAATCGTTTGACATTCTCCCAAATGTTGCTATTTAGGAGCAATATGTTAAACAGAAACGTGTTTCTTTTGTTCGGTATAGCACTTTCTGTAGAAAAGAATGATTGAAATTCTCCCAAATGTTGCTATTTAAGAACAATATGTTAAACAGAAACGTGTTTCTTTTGTTCGGTATAGCACTTTCTGTAGAAAAGAATGATTGAAATTCTCCCAAATGTTGCTATTTAAGAACAATATGTTAAACAAAAACTTGTTTCTTTAGATTGATATAGCACTTTCTGTACAAAAGAATGATTGGAATTCTTCCAAATTTTGCTATTTAAGAACAATATGTTAAATAGAAACTTGTTTCTTTAGATTGGTATAGCACTTTCTGTAGAAAAGAATGATTGGAATTCTTCCAAATGTTGCTATTTAGGTACAATATATTAAACAAAAACTTGTTTCTTTTGGTCGATATAGCACTTTCTGTAGAAAAGAATGATTGAAATTCCCCCAAATGCTGCTATTTAAGGACAATATGTTAAACAAAAACTTGTTCCTTTTGAGAGATATAACACTTTCTGTAGAAAAAAATTATTTTGAATATCACGAGAATAAACCATAACTCTTAAAGAGTAGTATTCACGTATTTCTGGTTAAAAGTACTTGCACAATGGTACCTTGTTTAATAATATGTGAACACTTTCATCTTTTTGACTCATATTATTTAAGTTTATAAAATGAAAGTTGCGTTTTAGACACATCAATTTTTAGTCTCATTATTGATGATATATTGCATTCTCATTATTTACTCTCATTATTACATTCTCATTTTTATATTTCATTTTAATTTTATTCTCATCATTATATTTTTTGTAATACTCTAGCTATATTCTTATTATTTATTTTCATTATCTTATTTCATTTTCATTATTAATTCTCATTATCATATTTTGTTCTCATTAATTGTTTTTTCGTACATGCTTTATTGCAAATAAGATATTATTCCATCTCTCTATTTCAGACCTTAATTTCGCACCTGAGAGACTTTGGTCTTCATTTGAATATGAAGAGTGGAGATGTTCTTTGCTCTCTGTACCCGGTAAACTTTATCGTATTTCTTTTACATTTACAATACAACGACTTTTAATTTATAACGGGGCGTTGCATACAAGCAGTACTCAATTGGTCACCTCTCACCACTCGTGGTCCATGGTTTCGCTGTCAATGCTTCTCGTCAGTACAAGGCAGGCGATGAGAGAACAACCGTAAACATCGGCGCTCATCACCTGCCTCGTGTTGATGAGCGGCAATGACTTCGAAAATAGGGACCATGAATGGTGAAGGAATGACCAGTCGAGCCCGTCCTTTCTTCGATTAGATTTGTATTCAAGTAGGATAGGCGGTGTTTCTCGATCTCAGACTTGTATGTACGTGAAATGGCGTTCAACTACACCATTACAGGTTTCTAGCAAAGATTTCTAGCACATTCTTCATTACAGATCATCAAAGATTTCTAGCAAAGATTTCTAGCATATTCTTCATTACAGATTTCTAGCTATATATTAAAAATATTCTAAAGGTATGAATACCTTTTAGCCTGTAATTTTTAGGCTGAAAAATATTCTTTTTCAATCAGATTATATCTACCAGTTCTTTCTATGGTTACTGTTAAACCAATGAGTAAAGTTTTTAAAATTTTTGTTTCAAGAAATCATTTCTAGAGCATATGTTATTAACAGTGATTGCCAGATTGGAGATAAATATAATTAAAATCATGAAGTGGTAGAAAAATCTGAATTAAGATCTGCGTTCAGAGGGCAAAATTTAGTAAAAATCGACTTTCAAACTTAAATCCATATTTTTTGTTCTTTTGCATGTCAGTACGTTCTGTTCTAAGAAATTTTCAGCTATATTTCTATGAAAAATCTACCTATTGAAATCGGTTTAGTTTAAAACTAAAGTTGGATCCCCAAAATGATCTTATGAAAACTATTTTAATTAGTTCACTTGGAAAACAAAATCATCAGAGCAGAATTCCTCAACACTAGCATCAATGCAATCGATGAAAAATTTAGTTGTCAAAAATTAAATTATATGGTGCCATTTTTACATGTATAATCTTAATTTGCATATTTTAAAACTTTAAATCTAAAATCACATTGAATTCGAACTAAATCATGAACTAATGTTTTCGTAATGAAAGTACATTAGGTGAACTATAGTTTCAAATTCAGCTCTTATTTTTTAAGAAACTGACTCGAACTAAATTTCAGTAAAAATTAAATATTTTATTTTCCACAAGGACACAATCCTACGGGGTGGCCTCGGTTGCCGCCGCTGGGTTTGGCACTGGAATTGCTGTTGCAACCCCTTATCGTCTTTACCGGATACCTTTGGGTGGGGCGGTATTTATTATAATTACTATAAGGATCGGTTACTATATATTGTCGTGTTCTTGTTCATGGACAAATTAATATTTTTGATAAAAATATAATAATGTTTTATTAATTAAATTTATATTTATTAATTGTAGGTCGGCTGGAGCCTGTGGGACTACTTCCTTCCGAGCTTATCCATGGGTACGAAACTCTTTCTGTACTGCGGAAGCCCTTACTACAAGCTAAATGGCATGAACTTTTGGGACATCTTGGCCAAATACAACGTAAAACTCACCTTCCTGGTCACCAGCATGGTGGACAAGATGGAGAAGATGCAGATGCTGCCGAGTGAGTTACAAAGCATTTCCTTAAAAGTCCGTCTCTTCTATCCTTCTTTCTACTCAACTAAGTAGGACTCATATTTCGATGTCCCTTTCTTAATTTAAATATGCCCAAAACTCATTTAAATCAAGGCTACTATAGACAGGGTGTCCCCAAAAAGATTGAAACGCGTTTTAATTCTTTACCTGTTGGAGATAAGTGGGCAATGCAAATTGCAAAAATGTTGAAAGTAAGGTAGGAAATGAGACTACGTTAATGAAATAGTCCTCTCATTCGTTTTTAAAAAGTTACATTTTTTTAAAATTTTTATACGACCCCCCCCCCCCCATCCCCCTTAGACAAATTGGGTCAATCAGAAATTTTTTATTTTTAATGCAACAAGGTCTTCAAAAAAACCCGCATATCTGTTTCTTTAAAATTGAGCGAGTCATATTTAATTGAAAATTGAACATTGTGAATAGGGACCCTATATCAAAATTAGAAATGTAAATTTGTGACATATCACAAAGAAGATAAAACTGGATGATAATACATAGGAGACATTTTTGCGAATTCCGCGTAGGCTCACGATGCAATCACGGATTCCTAAGTACTTTTCAGTAACTAAATACTTTTTCAATAATTAAGTACTTTTCAGTAACTAAATACTTTTTCAATAATTAAGTACTTTTAAGTACTTTTTTGATCTAAACAATTTCCATCGTGAATTTGTTTATGATCCCTATTTTCACTGATGAAACAGCCTTCCACATGGTACGGAAAAGTGGTATAAGTCAGATTTTTTCTTTTATCATAATTCAATTGATTTTATAGATACATATATGCAGTTTTTTTTTTTTAATGATCTTGTTGCATTGAAAATAAAAAATTTCTGATTGACCCAATTTGTCTAAGGGGGTTGTATAAAAATTTAAAAAGTGCAACTTTTTGAAAGTTAATGGGAGGACAATTTCATTAACGTAGTTTTATTTCCTATCTTACTTTCAATATTTTTGCAATTTATATTTCCTACTTATCTGAAACAGGTAAAGAATGAAAGCGCGTTTCAATATTTTTGGAACACCCTGTATACAGGCTGACGCAAAAGCGGCCATCTGAACTTCCAGCGATGGCATGGGTGAAAAGAAGGCTACTTTCTCTTCCTTTTCTCGAGATCTTGAGAAAATCAAATCATTCTAGACTACTTTCTAGAATGATTGATACAATTTTTTTTAAAGCAGATACACTTATTTTATAGCTAAATTGCGTATCAAATATCAGCCATGTAACATAAGCTCAACATTGAAATAACACAAGCAGACGATAACTGCCTGGGCCGGTTGTATTCAAAATGGCGATTGGGTCAGCCTGTATATATTTAGGAACCATAGTTTAAATACATCATAAAAAACACGTGAATCATGGAGAAGTGTCTACATCCAATGGAGAACCTGTTCCTACATCCAATGGAGAACCTGTGCCTACATCCAATGGAGAACCTGTGCCTACATCCAATGGAGAACCTGTGCCTACATCCAATGGAGAACCTGTGTTGCCTCCAATATGTTATTGATTTCCACATTAAAACAGGTAACGCTTTGTTCACGCTTTGTGCGGTTATGGTAGTCTCTGTACTACGTTTTACCCGGATGTTGAAACGCATACAAGTTGTTTCAGAATTCAGACGTTGTTCGAGGATTTATCTCGTCGGTGGTTGGTAGCAGACACATACTTCCTATTAGAAAAATACTCAGAAAAGACGGTAGCATTACATCGTGGCATATTTTTCAAGGGCGTGGTATTAGCAAAGAAATTGATAATCTAATTTTTATACGGCCTCCCTACAGAAAGAGTTCAATTAGAAAATATTGCACCTTAAGGTCATTAGTACAATAAAGCAGACACCCCCCCTCCCCACTTCTAACATAAAACCTCGCTGAGGTTTTAGAACGATAATTTCCAAAACTTTGAACATTTAGAGGTTGCAGAGAGTTTGTTTGACCGCAATGCAGTTTTTGTCAATTAGGGGTCGGCTGTGAATTGAAATACTTGCATTGACACATCCCGATTTTCTACGATTACGAATTCCCTTCAGAGACCGACATCTTTGCGCTTGGATTCGTTCTTATACCCACAGTCGACTCGATTAACCGGATATTGAAACGTATACCCAGAAAAGGGTATAATGAGAAATCTTTTAACATTTGTTCGTAATCGTTTGAACAAATATTATGAAAGTTTTTGAGCTCCTATAAAAAAAAAGTTCTAAATCGAAACTTTATAAATCTTTATTGTCGATCTTTCAAGAGAATTCATAATCGTAGAAAATCAAGGTGTCAATGCAAATATCGCAATTTGCAGTCGACCCTAACTGACAATATCAAACAAATGTTAAGTAAGATTGGATTTAAAATTTTTAATTTTTAAATTGGATTTAAAATTGGATTTAAAATTTTAAGTAAGAGTGTTAAACAGCTTGGAAATTATCATCCTAAAATCTCAGTGAGTTTTCAAGTTAGAAATATGAAGTCCGTTTTATAGTAATTATGAGCTCGAGACTCAACTTTTTCTAATTGAACTTTTTCGCTAAGAGGACCGTATAAAAATTGAGATCCCTACTGTTTTTACTAATATCACTTCTTTTCAACAAAATGCCACGACATAATGCTACTGTCCTTTCTGAGAATTTTTTTAATTAGAAGTATGTAACCAACGACGAAATAAATTTTTGAGCGTAAATTCTAAAACACTCTTAGAAATTAATTTTTATAACTCAAGTGTTAACGGCTTTTTCATATTTTTAATAAAAGATTCTATAAGGAAAATACAGCTGACCACCACTGTGTTAGAGAGAAAGAGAAAAACTCCTATGGAAGAAAGGCTTGAAAATACAATTACGCTTCGAGATTTATAGCTACAAATTATAGTCTCCACAGACTCACGGATACACACATTACCTCAAAAACGATCATTTCGAATTTAGATATGCTTGAAACGTATTCTTCCGTCGAAAATTTGAATTCGAATTTTCGACCCCGTCACAATACTTTCCCTGTACTATGTATATAGGGAATGTGATAAATTGAGAGGTAAACTCCATTTGAACACACATGAATGTTCATTACAATCTGAGCTCTAATTTGCATTGCACTGATATAATTTGTTTCATTAAAATGAACAATTTAAATAAATATTATTTAAATCAATACAACTCTTTCGCTACAGAAATACATACAATGAGTTGAAACACATATTTCAGCACCAACTGAATGAGTGTTTCAAATGATTTCGGCGTTGTCTCAACATGACGTTTTAACTCCTTTTCCTTTATCTACGTGTCACCAACTCTTATTATTCTCTGATAGCATCTAAGAGTGTTAATTTCTAAAAGTGTTTCAAATGATTTCGGCGTTGTCTCAACATGACGTTTTATCTCCTTTCCCTTTATCTCCGTGTCACCAACTCTTATCATTCTCTGATAGCATTTAAATGAGTCATTTTAGAAAATATATAATTTAGATAAGTATTAAACATTTGTTTCAACATACCTTGGTTTGTTTTCTAAAATTGTACCGATTATAAATGGGAAAACGTAATTTAAACTTCGAGAGGGAAGACTTATTCACTGCTAATGAATGTAGATGTTTTAGTGTGTACTGTTACGCAATGCTGCAGGTAGATGTAAATAGAACTCCTACAGTAAGCAGGATGCATTCCAGGATCACTCCCGATAGCTAAAATTTATTCCACTCTAACTTCTAAACCTTGTACGTAAGTTGATAATCATATAAACTAAACGAAATTTATAGGTTAGCAATTTTCAATCTTTACTTGTGCATTTGTAAAAAATTCTAAGAAGTTATAAATACACACAATGGACTTCAAAAATAAATAAATACATTCATGTTGTGTGCGCGTACTGCAGTTTAAATTATACCACATATTGAACAAAATAATTTACATACATAGTCGTAAGGTATGTTTTGAACTATGACGAGATTTGCAATTTTTTTTTAAATGAAATGATATTTTGAAATGTATACTTAAATTGAAATGACGAATTAATAATATATATTATATATATAATATATATAATTATATATATTATATATATAATATATAAATATTATTATTATATTATATAAATAATATATATAATATATATATTATATATTATAATAATTATTATATATATTATATATATATATATTATATAATATATATTATAATAATATATATAATATATATATATAATATATATATAATCTGTATATTATATATATATTATAGCATAGTAAACATATTAAAATAATATAACATATTAAAATAATTTATATATATAATATATATATATATATATATATAATATATATATATAATATATATATAATATATATATTATATATATAATATATATATATATATATATATATATATATATATAATATATATATTATATATATTATTTATATAATATAATAATAATATTTATATATTATATATATAATATATATACATATTTTACAAGAATTTTTTTAGAAAAATTTGTGTTTACATCTTATTACTACATTGAGGTAAATATTGTATACATATGCATTGTAAACTCGTTGTAAATATTGCATACATATGTATTGCGTACCTTGTAACAGTTTAGAATTTTGTCTCCATTAATTTTTAAACTAAAATGCGTACAAGATGAAAAAATGTAGTTCTGAGTAAAATCTATTGGAAGTCCAAAATTTTCTATAAATGCTTCATGCGCAGAGCTTCACCATTATAGCTCTAAAATCCATATTAATCTCAATTCTTTGAGAATTTTTTTTCATTAAATGATTTAGAATTCTCTTCACTTTTAATAATAAAGAGAAAATGTTTTTGAGTTTTTGAAGCTTTAGAAGTGATCTCACACCTTAAACTGGACCGGAATCGGATGTCTTGCGCATGCTAAATTTTCAAACTTTATGTTCATTTTATCCAGAATCTATAAATACAACCAGTATAAAATTTTCACAACTGAAAGATGTAATACTTTTACACATTTTAAAATATTTTTTATTAATTTTTGAAAAATTTTCAAACTATAATTTTCCACCAAAGTCACAGTTTTTGACCAAAATTTAACAAAATTAATTTTGTTAAAAAAGTATGCAACTTACCTTCAAAATCTAGTGTTAAAATATGCACACATATTGTCTAAATGTACCCTAAAAATTTCAGTGTTAGTCAAAAAAAAAAAAACATAAACAGTAATGAAAAACATTCTTTGAAAAATGGCAAAAGTAACTCCAGACTCTGAGGGTGGCCTATGAGTAGTGGCATAGGAAATTTTTCAGCTCTATTTTGTGGATTAACTAATATGATTCATTCCTAGAAAAAAAAAACATTCTGAGCCATTAAAATTGATAAAAAGTTCGAAATTTTCAACCTATTATACAGTTATGGTCCTCTTAATAATAACAATAATAAAACTTTACCACTTTCTTTTTGCTTTTTTACTTTCCCTGCAATACATGGTAATGTATAGGGAAAGTATTGGAATCATGCCGAAAATCACAATTCGAGTTTTCGACGGATCTACACGTTTTGACATCTCTAGAATACGATAAAATCATTTTTAGCGTGACGTATGTGTGTGTGTCTGTGTGTATGGCTGTATGTCTATCTGTGTGTTTGTGTGTCTGGCTGTATGTCTGTCTGTGTGTGCAGGTTTTGTATTCACTCTAACTAAAAAACTAATGGACCGAATTTCATAAAATTTGGTAGGTAAGTCACTTGTGAGTGACTTACTCTGGTGTTAATTAGTTTTGGGTACAATTCGAGATAAAAGAACTCGCCTTTTTTTGCGAAATCTCCCTCAAAAATTGCATGTATCCACTCTAGCTGAAAAACAAATGGGCCGAATTTCACAAAAATCGATTAATACGTTGCTTGTGGGTTACCCTGGTGCTGATTAGATTTTGGTATGATTCGGAAAAAATAACCTGCCTTTTTTTACAAAATGGCCCGCAAAAATCGTCAAAATCTAAAATAAAAACTAAACTACGTATGCTCAAATATATCCATTAAATACTTGTTTTATGCGTAATTTTTAACGAAGAAAAGAATAAGATCAACCCCATTTCACTAGGACTAGCCGTTCTAGAGATATTTTAGGGTTTTTTTTTTTTTTTTTTTTGGTATTTTCTCTACGACACCTTTGAAAATAAGTTCAGTTACCAAATGAGAACGAAAATTGAATTAATAGTGAATTAAATTTAATTAAAATAAAGAGAACGTAGATATAAGTCTGCAGGGTAAGTCATGTGTTGCCCACATCAGATTTTTAATTCGGCAGGTAGCAACTATTTGTATCTTAGTTTTCCAATGCACATCGCTTTCCATTCTGTAATTCATTCCTCAACGTATAGATAAAGAAATGAAGAAAATATTTTCCTCATTAATACCTTATACTTATTTTACGTCTATTCTCTATAGATCCCAATTCGAATTTAGACTGTTTAAAAATCATTGGAATCGGCGGCAGTCCGGTGAAGAAAGAAAACTTCCAGTATCTCCGAAACAAGGTGAAGAAAGACCTCTTCATTGGTAGCATGTATGGTAAGTAGAAGAGTCATTTCATTACAAATTCTGTAGGTATAGTGTAAACTATTGTAACACCTGCTTATTTACAGCTAAAAATCAGAATACTAAAGCTAATTAAATGCTCCACTAATTTTACAAAACAGCAGATACTATTCTCAAAATCATTCACACAACTGAATGTAGCTCGTATCACGTCAACTACTCCAACAGAGCGATGTCTCCTTTTTTATACTCTCCGTAGAAACTCCCAGAAGGAACCTGTATCTCCTAGAATATTCGTTATGTCGAGAAGATTAGAGTACATTCAAAAAGTCCCCATATTGGTGATAAATCACCAAATCTGGAGCCCCCCCTTCTCTATCTCTTGAAACCTCTCAGCATATGACAACCTTAAATTCACGCCATAGAAATGGCTGCCCGTATAGGTGAAAGTGAAGACGTTTTACATGTTAGTAACAATACATGCATTCTTAATAATTTCTTTCCAGGTGCAACGGAGGTGTTCGGTACTTTCTCAGGGTTCTGCTTCAACATGCCCGCATACGGAGGTGAGATCCAAGCACCCTCCCTCGGCATTGACATCCAGTGCTTCGACCCCGAAGGTAAAATATCTTAAGAAAGTAATAATTTCGCGCGCTCTGCATACTTATCGTGATTCCTATGAATTGGGATCAACACAAAAGAACCCCTCTAGTTTTGGATAAACGTCGTTTTGGGTCTGCAATCGTTTTTGACGCAAAATATGCTCAAGTATGAAATTTTGTGCAACTTTGTAAAATATTTTTTGATTAAAAAAAAAGTTGGAAATCTGTCGGAAATGTTACTTTTCTGCTGCGATTCGTCATTCAATTGTTTAAGGAAGAAAAATTTAAAAGATTAAAAAAAAAAAAAAAAAAATCGCGATGGCTTCAATCCGATGGAGCTGAAATCGTTTTGCGTGAATAACGTTTTATAAAATTAACTCCAATAAAATTCCAATTATATATCCTTGTAGGCGTTTCAAGGGGGCTACAAATTGCTCAGTTAATGTTCATAGCTAACTAAAAATATCAAAATTAGAACCCACCCCCCTTTTCAAAATGGGTCAAAATATTAAAAATATCAATATCATAACCACTATATTCCGAAACATATAATTTTTAACTGGAATAATAATTGCATTTTAATCATAACTGTTTATGACAACATTAGTTGCGAAATGCTCTGTTTATGAGAATCAAAAATAAAGAGCATTTTTGTGATGTTTCTGGCAGCAACCAATTACAGAGAATATTTGTCCATACTGGCAATGCAATATTTTATTGGACAATATTTAATTAACTAAGGTGTGAATCAAAATTATAAGCCCATCTATGTGATCATAATAGTATATAAGTAAAATGTCAGAACCATACGTTTTGACTTCTATTCGTAATGCAGAGTCAAAAAATTGTCGGGTTTTTCTTTAACATGGAGAGATATCTTGGATATAAAAATAAATACATAGCCCATAACGTATAATTGCTGGCGAACGCATTGAATATATACTACATCACTCAATAAGTCTCCGGTCTAACTAAGAAAAACAATTTTTTTTTAGAAATTCGACTTTATTCATCAACATACTCTCTTTCAAGAGTGATACATTCATTCCAACGCTCCTCTAACTTTTCGATGTCTTTTTTGTAAAACGATTTGTCTTTGCTCTCAAAATATAGGCCTCAGTTTCAGCAATCATTTCTTCATTTGAGCCAAATTTCTAAATTTCTTTTTTGTAGTAATGTATCCATGTTTCATCCATTGTCACATACCGACGCAAGAAATCCTTCTTATCTCGCTTGAACAGCTCCAAACAGCGCTCTGAATCGTCGACGCGTTGTTGTTTTTGGCCCGGTGTGAGCAAACGCGGCATCCACTTCGAAAGCAACTTACGCATGCTCAAATTTTCGTGTAAAATTGTAAACACACTACCTTATGATATCTATGAGGTGTCAGCTATCTCACTCAACTTCACTTTACGGTCTTTCAAAACTATTTTGTGGACTTTTTTTATGTTTTCCGGAACAACTGCCGATTTTGGGCGACCAGAGCGTTCAGCATCATCGGTGTTAGTACGACTGCGTTTAAATTCAGCATACCAGTCAATAATAGTTGATTTCCCTGGTGCAGAGTCTCCATAAAGCTTATATATAAAGCCACTGTTTGGCTTCAACAGTATTTTTCCCCATCAAAAAAACAATATTTAATTAATACACGAAATTCTTTTTTATCCATTGTTTTGAAAATTATAAAACTGGGGTCACTAAAACTACTGTAACCTATAAACTAATTGTCTGAATGTCATGAAATTTTGGCACGTGTCGTTTGAAGGTTGGTACTATCCAGAAATCATATGGGTATGTCAACAGTGTTGCCATATGTGTGTCAGACCGGAGACTTATTGAGTGATGTATATAATTTTGGACTATTGCCTTAATGCATGAAATTTTATTTTTTATGCGTAAACCCGACTGTTCAGCAGTAAACAAAATACAAAATATCCAGGCAAATAAATAAAATACAACATAAAAACAGGCAGCAGAAATAATCATTTATTACGTGTGTAGTGTTTGAAAAATTCAAATTACATAGAGAGTAAATACCTCTATATAATTTGAAAATTTTGTAAAAAATTTTATTAGATCATTTATTTATTTTCGTGGTTACACATAGCTACTAGATGCTTTTTTTTTTTAATTGAGAAAGTTAAACTTTACCTCCTGTCGCACTTAGGCTGTAATTTTGAATCGAAAGTGATCAAAAGTGATCAGTCTTCTGCGGAGGTAATAGGTGGTGTGATATTTGCAAGGTTCGTTAAAAAATAAATTATATTTTCAGTATCATCTTTGAGTATTTTAGCGATATTATTTCTTTTTTCAGTATCCCTTTTAAAAGAACGAACTTGCTTGCATTTTTTTCACGTCATAACGTCATCATTTTTTCACGTCATGACGTGATTCTTTTCGTATAGGAACACATTCAAATTCACTGCATTTAATAACTTTACAGCATTCACTGAAGTTTCGTTTCTTTTTTCGAATGAAATAGTGATATCAGTTAACTCAAAAAAGCGCTTAAAAAAAGTTTGATCGCAACGAATTGCATCTTTAGATACTATTTGTTTAGCATTTCGTATTAACTGGAATTCTCCCGCATTGAAACTATTAACAGCAAGAGGGAGTAATTCATTTGGAAAAAGGAAAATTAATTTTCTTTGCGAAACTTCGTGTCACAAAATTCCATTTTTCTAGGAAAAAAAAAACATTTATTTTCTCAATATTAAAACCTAAATTGCTGCAATATAAGCAGAAAAAATATTTAAAACATGAAAAAGGCATTTACTTCGAATTGGAGAATGAAAAAGCCTTTTAAGGTATTTTCCCTCAATTTAAGGCTTTGCTATTGAGCAAATTACGCAACATCACTACCACTTGCTTTTCAACGGACGTAACGCCCCATCCATTAATCATCCATCACTGTTGGTATTCCCAAAATTTTCCATTTTTAATAAATATTGCAATTCTATTACTATACAGGAAACTCTATGATTGGTCAGAGAGGTGAACTCGTCATATGCAAACCCGCGCCTAATTTCCCAGTCGGCCTCTGGAAAGACGTCAACAACGCAAGACTGACTGGAACCTACCTCACTAAGTTCCCTGGTAGGTTTTTGCACATTTTCATCAATAAGAAGCATATATGAATAGGGAAAATATTGCAATGAGGTCAAAAACCGGACTCGCATTCAGGTTGATTTACACGTTGTGAGCAACTCTAAATGCGTAATCCTGTTTTTAATGATCTTTTTCAGAGTCTGGGCACGATGTCGATAACTGTTGAAAAATTAAATAACATTTGGTGCTATTATATAATCAATCAATCAATTTATTGCAATAGGGGTATTCCCCTTTAGAAATTATGGCAAAATGCACATAAACAAGATAAAAATAGACATACAATTGGGATTGCAACTGAAAACATAAAGCAGTAAACAGCAAACGTTAAACTTGGGAATGCACTTAAGGTAAAGAAACACCCCAGAAATTTAATGGTGGGTATAATAAAAATTAGTTGGGAGATAACAAGTTCAGTTAAATCCATAAAATTATTGATTAAATATCAGAACCTGTGGGTTGTAACAGGTATTTCAAACGATGTAACAAACGATATTTAATAAAACAATAATATTTGGCTGCCCTTTCGAACAGGATATAGTAAAAAATTAACATAATCATCAACACAGCACAACTCAGGTAAATATTTTTTACGAAAATGTTTCATATTCAGAACAATTAGCTAAAATATGTCTCTCGAAGATTAGCTTTCCCCAAAAGTACATAGCTGGCATGATTCCTTTACATTATTTTATAATATCTTCCAGAAATAAACAGGTGAGATTGATCAAAATGAAATTGCATAATAATAAGTTTGCACATTCAGGGGAAGGAGAGAGCGAAATAGACCTCTGCAAATGGAGAGGTTTTCAAGCAAAGATAAAAATCAGAAGATTATTTTATTAAGATTATGCTAATCGATAAACTTCAGCGGTGTATCGAGTTATCGATTTCCCGTTAGCTCTGAATAAGAGGACCTCAATTCCTTGGAAATCTAATACAAAATATAAAAATTAATTATGAAAAAATGTGCCAGAGAAATAACAATTTTGGCCACATTTATTAATTGTTGCCAAGTTGGCGCAATATCGCCAACTTGGTGACATTTAGGAAATGTGGCCAAGTTGTCGATAATTCGATATCTCTGAAAATGAAATGTGATTTCTTTGATAATTCCTATCAGTTTGTAATATAATACTGATTCCAAATGGAAAAGTTCGCGGAGAACATAAGGTTTATTGAGGGGTTGATCGAAACATTAGCTACAAATAACAGCATGGATAATATTCAAAATAATTATTTAATGTTATACTAACCGGTATATATCCAATTTCTTTTTCAGGAGTTTGGAGTCAGAACGATGAATGTTGGATCAATCCAAGGACAAATGGTATAATTGTCATTGGCAGAAGGTAATAGTATTAATTATTTTCACTTTAAGTGTTCTTCAGGTATATATGTCAGGCGTCCACCGAGATTGTATTCAAGATAAAACTATTACACATTGGTTGCACAGCTGTGAAAGGCACTGCACAGAATGAAGGGGCATTTACAGCTAAGAATGTGTAGACATGTATCTGGCTTTAGCAACTAATCAGACAAAATACCGCCAACTTTGAAAATTTAGGGGAAGTTTCAGAAGATGCCAGAAATCACCTAAAAACGTATGAGACCGTAACATAACACCAACTTTTTCGGTAAAGTGATTTAACTTAAGTAAATAAATCTCTAACAAGTTCAGTATTTCAGGAATAAATTCTATTTAGTATTTTCTGGATAACAGCGCTGCAGTCAAAGAGGTTTAGAACGCATACGATCATACGATCATACGAACGCATACGATTACGCATTATACAGCGCATATAGAGTGCATATAGAACGCATTATAGAGCATCACATAATACAAAATATTGTTAACTGGTTTCAGAAGCCAAAAACAGCCTTCAAGACAAAAAAATATGAAGCGACCTAAACATAACGACTGGCTTTTCAAGGATAGCAAGGACTTGCATTTATACACTTGATTCTCTTGGTTTCCGGTGGTTAATTAATATTGTATAAAGCGAGATAAACATTTTTTTTTGTCTCTGCATATGGATTACAGCGCATAACCGACAAAAGAGTCTCACTTGGTAAGGCTTTGGACCCGACCCGGTGGACGACTCTGTCGATCATGATCCAATTGCTGGATGAGAAATAGTTGCATTCATTCTTAATGTCAACTTGAAAGATTCTATGTAACAGCAATCACAAGGCAAATCTCTCCACATGGTGAACTACGTGAAAATTTTTAAAATGCAAACTTCAAATGAAAATATATTTCAAGGACATTTCTCTCACATAATTCGGTCATATATTGAGACCCACGAAGGAAAAGGAAATGATTTTACTAAATTCATGTCATCTATGGTTACCCATTTGGGCGGTACAATCCGGAAATTGATGTGTAACTCGTTGAATGTATATTTTATGAGTTAATACCGAGCCCTATCAGCATGAAAACGTTATAAACGTATCTCGACATCTTCTTTCTGTCACAATTACAACGTCTGTTATCAAGAAACGATATTGGTTAGAAATACTTTTTTTTTTTTCAAATGGCCAGGCACTTTGACCTTCGTCATTCGCCTTTATTACAGCGGCCAGAGTGTGAACCATTTAGCCGTCCATTGACGTTGCCCCAGGCGCACCAGAGAGGGGCGCACCACAACATAAACATCCAAGCCTTAAGTGGGGCTCGAACCCACAACGTGGCGGTCGAGCGTGAGAAATACACTAAAATTTAGTATTTTAAAAGCTTTAACGTAAACGTAGATATATAATTATTCATATATAATTTTAGTTGTCTCTTTTTTTATCTAGTAGCGCACTTACGTTCGTAGTCTTACTCGCTGAACAAGTGCTTTAAATCTTTTGTGAACGCTCATTTTCCTTTTTGGTATTTTATCGTTCATTCTTAGCATCTTCTACTCGTTCCATTATCCATGGTTTTTAGCTCTTTTATCTCCTCCAACCGCAAGAAACACAATTTCCCTACTTCAGCCACGTCTTCTATTCTAACAGCAGTTGCTGGTTTTGCTTTAATGAGTGAAGGTCACTCTACTTGCTAGTTCTGACGAAGAAGGCAATTTCTTGCCTTTGAAACCGGTTAACACTTCCAATTTTGTGTTGTGTATTGTTTAAAATGTTATTTTATTGATTTTATACCACTCAATAACTTTTAAGAAACGAAATATTTTTTGTATATTGTGTGTTTTGCAAAACTTTTAAATCAATATATATATAGAAATGAGAATACTATTTTCATGAACATCTGTTCATGAAAATAGTGTTCTTTTTTCTAGCTATATTTTTAATGCGGGACAATTTGCATTCCGATTTAGCTTTGATGATCGATTATGTAGTTAACATTTCTATTTGCGATGAAATAGCGTAACACCTGATGCATTATAATATGTTCAACGATGTTTCCCTTCCTGAACTACAATGTTTGCGGCACCACATGGGAGTTCAAATTCATGCATGTTTGAAAAAAAAATATCGGAATTATCATAAGTATCTGTGAAACTATCTACATTTATGCAAAGTAAGTGACTCTTTTTCGACTTTACAACCAAGAGTATGTCGGCCACACACTTAGCTACAGTAAACCTTCGGGTATGTCGTGTGGTCTGGGTTTCCAACCAAGAGTATGTGATGAATGCAGATCAAAATTAAGTTTCACTTGAAAAGAATTATACTTTTAACACATTGACTACCAAGTCGATGTCAGAAAACAGTTCCTATGGGGGGGAGGGGCGAAGTGATTTTTCTTTTTTAATTTAAATCAATTAAAAGATACGAACGAAATAATTGTTTTAATCCCACTGATATTTAATAGTTTTACTTTCCCGTATACTATAGTATAAACTGAAGTATACTTCCTAGTTAACACACTCCTGTACCACACTCCCAAACTTCTGTAACAACTTCCTATAAACACACTTAAAAAACGGGTTTTGTAACCGTGGACTCCATTGCAGTTCAATGTAGCTCGATCTCCATTTTGATCATTGAATTATAACATCCTCTTGAGCACAAACGCCGGTAAGATGTAGTATAAGACAATAGTCCGTGAATTGTTGTATTTAGACATATGTACTCTCAGTACATATGTATAAAGTATTCTAAAATTATATTCTGTCAAAGAAAATGACAGAAGGCCAACTCCTGTTACACAGTGTTAAATTGTTTAATATAGAAATATAAATTCAATATTACGATGTATCTCGAAGGGGAGAATTTTTTTTTAGAAAAAAGCGCTGTACATAAATATTTTCATAAAAAAAAAATTGATAAACACCATGTAAAAATGTGTTAAAGTCCAACCATATCAGACTTTCTAAAATAGGGATCTGTAATAGAAACATTGCAACATACACTGCTGGACAATTGCTAAGGACGGATGACACTGTCATCCATAGCAACCACAAAATGAAAGGAAGCAAAATGTAGAACATTAGAATAAATGCAGGATACAGTAAGAAGATTTGTGCGTATGCGAATTTTCATTTCCACGCCTGTTCGTCACGTGATAGTGCTGATAAGAGATTTAAAGGATTTGACGAGTGTGGACAGTTGTTGTTCCAAGTGAAAGTTTTACGGGAAAGATTTAATTGACGAACTTGAAAATTTTGTTATGTCTTCCCGATATCACTTAGATGATTTTACGCGTGGCCGTATTATTGGAAAGATCGAATGGCGAAAAATAACAGATGCTGCCAGGGAGTTCGACATCGCCCATAGCGTTGTTTCACGGTTCTGGTAAGCATTTAAAACAACTGGAATGTGTAGCAAGCGTCACGGAGGAAGTCGTGTTAGAAGTACGACGCCTGCAGGAGACAGGTACATTGTCCTATCGGAAAAAAGGGACCGGCGCATCACAGCTAAGCAGGTGGCAAATCAGTTTCTTGCTACCATAGGACAACGGATATCCCGAAAAGCTCTAGCCATATTGGGGGAAGGAGGACTATACGCCCGCAGACCTGTTGTGTGTGTCCCATTTTCCAGACTGCACCGTATCGCCCGTTTTCAATGGTGTCGTGAGCATCGCAATTGGACCGAACAGGACTGGGCTTGCGTACTATTCTCAGATGAGAGTAGGTTCAGTCTGTCACCGGATTGTAGACGCCAACTGATCTGACGTGAGAGTGGTACTGCTTATCGTCCAGAAAATATCCAGGAAAAGGACCGATATCCGACATGCACTATCATGGTATGGGCCGACATCATGATCAATGGCCGCACGGCCCTACATGTGGTTGCAACTGGGACTATGACCGGCCAACGAAACATTGATGAAGTTCTACTGCTTCATGCTCGCATTTTTCGTGGTGCTGTCGGTGATAAATTTGTTTTCATGGACGACGACGCACCATGTCATCGAACACTTGCTGTTTAGGATTGTCTATCTCAGAGAGTATTCAATGCCTCTTATGGCCAACTCGTTCTCCAGATCTAAATCCCACTGAACATGTTTGGGATGTTTTGAGGAGGCTTCTTGCTGGTCGAAAATATCCTCCAACAAACAAGAACACCCTCATCCGTGCACTGACAGAGTGGGATAACTTGCCTCAACAGCCGCTGGATAATGTTG
This sequence comes from Amaurobius ferox, assembly GCA_951213105.1. Taxonomy (NCBI): domain Eukaryota; kingdom Metazoa; phylum Arthropoda; class Arachnida; order Araneae; family Amaurobiidae; genus Amaurobius; species Amaurobius ferox. The sequence continues at coordinate 140,404,178 of OX578138.1, read as the reverse complement.
TTCAAAGCATGACACGACGTGTGTAATGTTGCATCGCACTCCAAGGTGGACTATCCCGTACTGACACTTTTCTCAAAGGTGCCTACTGTCGTTCATATGCATTTTTCCATTTCTCCATACACAGCATCAAATGAACACTTTTTTACTTTCAGATGTTTCAAAACCTTCTGTATTTTCCAGAACAATAAATGATCTTTATTCCAATGTCCGAACAGTGTGGCAGCAATATTTCATCCTGCTGAGCCTCCACCCCCGGTTAATGTTGTGCTACATTGCAATTTGGGATCCTTCCTTAGCAATTGTCCAGTAGTGTATTTTAATTTAGAAATAACTTTTTAGTGTTACATTCATAAAATTTTCTTTGGACATTATCCAGTTTTATAAATACCTTAAAATATCTTATAATACAAATATATCTTATATATAAATATCGAGCAAAATACAGTAATAAGCAAGTGCAAAATATTAGGGTAAGATTTAGGCCTGTACAAATTTTAAAATGCTATTATGTGAATTCAGCGTTTACTGATTTTGTAATTACATTGACTGGAAAATCAATAAAATTTTAATGTACAGAGCATTATAAATTTACTGTCATTTAAACTACTTTTAAAAACTTCAGAATTTATATGCAAACATTGTAAAGCAAAATATTTTCCTGAAATTTCGCTATTTATACCCATCAATCGACTTTCTTCTACGTTTGTTTCGGATATATGCTAATTTATTCATTATTTTTTTCCCTCAGCGATGATACTCTGAAGCAAAATGGAGAAAGGTTTGGATCGGGCGATGTTTACTTTGCAAGTAAGTTCCTTCTAAGTAATTTGTTTCTCAAGTATGAAATATGTAGATAGAACACTGGTGCATTAATTCAGATGTAGATTTTAAATCAAAATATTTCTGAGAGCTTTATCTTGTATAATAAAAAAGATGTTTTTCTGTGTGTCTATCTTCGTCTGTAGCATCCGAAGCGTCAGACAGAGGTGTTAATTTGCTGCATTGGTGTTTTTCGTCCCGACAATATACACCTCGGCGAGATTTTCTTTTCTTAATTTGATTTAGTTTAAAAGTGGGGAACATTTAAAACCTAATATCTGCCGAAATTTCGACTTCAAAATCATTTTTATTCCATACAGACGATTAAAGATAAAATAGCGCGGATGGTCTGCTAAAGATATGACAGAAGACAACTTTGAGACAACTTTTATTTGCTGTTTTTCTAACTTTGTAAATTTAAAAATAAATGTTCAGGGTTTGAAATATCTAATTACTTCGATATTATAATTGAGTCTAATCGGATGAAAACTCGCTGAGATAGCAATTGCTTGTTTTATAATTTGACTTCTGGGGTAAAGGAACATTTTTTTTCTTTTTATGCGACTTCAAGTGTTTTCTTTAATTTCGACGCGCTTATTTAGGGTGTATCAAAGAAGTTTATTTAGAGCAGATTAAAGAAGCGCATTACACCCATGTTGTATAATTGACATGGTTGCGCAAGGATAAAATGGAGCTCGAGATTGATTTTGGTTCAAACAGGCAATTTAGAAATTGAGCGTCGTTATCTCTATCTGCATTTTTTAAATAATGGACTCTGGGTAACGCTGGGGTGATGTCTGGCATGGTATAAAGCAGATAGATATCATTTGTAGTCCGCCCTATGTTGATGCCATCTCCTATTTTACAAAGTTTTATAAATCGTTCTACTTTTTTTAGTTACCCACTGGTAAGACATTTTAACAGATCTTACTATAGAGTGAACGAAATAAATTTATTAAGAAGCCTTCCTATAGTGATGAATGTACTTCAATTTTAATGGAACTATTAAAGAGAATATAAACGCTTATTTTTATTCCCTTTGCATACTTATTTTGTAGAGTCATACGAATTTTTGCTAAAACCGGAATTGGCATCTCCAGTAGTGGAAGTGAAAATCCATAGTGAAATTTTTTATTCCTCTGGAATTCGTTGCTGAGTTCCTATCACTAAGTTCTATCTATAGTCAATCCTGACAAAGAATTTTTTTTTTAACCGTAAGTGGAGATATTTAGTAAACAACTCTATCTCCTGTAAAATTTGATGCTAAATTCATATCAGTCGCATCATCTAAGCCCTTTTTATTATAGACAATCTTTAGAAATGGATGTCTAAAATAAAAAGAAAATTTAGAAGATTATAATCATGTCTCGTCTGCCATTGATTAAATTGCTTATGAACTTATATTTTTGTTTGAAATTCGAGTTTTGTTGTAATCTCTGCATAATTTTTGTTTACTTTTTAAAAGACATGTATTTTATTAAAAAAATTTGCATCAAATATTAAATACGTTGATATCATTTTATTTTCACTATTAACTTCTGTTTTTAGTAAAAATAATATCACAACAGTGACTTGGATGGTCTCGGTATTCTTTGCAAAATGAAATAACCAATCTGGCATAAAGGACCATGTAGAAATGATTTTATAAAACACCCCCATATGAGTTCAGAAAATTTTACAACTGAAAAGGATATGGTAAAATTTCTAAATCACGACTTCCAGGTGGTCATCGACAAAATTTTATCATGGCATGTTCTAAAACATAAAAGAAATCCCTATTTATATTTTCTATAAAGAAAACACAAAACTCAAAAGAATTGACGTTGAGGAAGATGATATGCACAGAATAAAAAAAGTTTCACACACTCCCGGTCGTCCAAATAGTTACCTTACACCTTTCTGGTAGGTCGGACGGTCTGGGTTTCAACATCAACAACACTCCCGGTCGTCCAAATAGTTGCTCAAGTCCTCTGGATGAGTCGGACGGCCTGGGGTTTCCACACACATACACACACAAGGTCTTCACACATACACACACAAGGTCTTCCCGGCCACTCAAATACCTGCTGTGAGCCTTAGGGTCAGCCGAGTGGCCTGGGCCTTCAACACACAAGGTCTTCGACAGATTCCTAGGACCATTTACGTTATACACTTTTGCTTGCAAAGAAATAAAATATTACTTAAATGCTTGATTCCATAGCAAAGGAAGTATAATAAAATATAGTACTGCAGATATTTATTTTTTCTCCCCTGTTTGCTTTTGAGAAAATTATTTGATTTTCCTTAGTAGGCCCTCGTATCCGAGTCTTGCCTAATACATATGGCCTAACCTATATATATGGCTATACGTATGGATATACATATTACCTTATAAATATATGGCCTACCTATTGCCTAACGTATTTTTGGCATTTCAGACGTTGAAATATTTTCAACTTAACTTCTGAGTCATTTGATTTTTATTTTGTCTTTTGGCACAGATAAAATAATCTGGGATACCAGATCTACATCTGGCACAGATAAAATAATCTCGGACACCAGATCTACATCTGGCACAGATAAAATAATCTCGGACTCCAGATCTACATCTGGCACAAACAAAATAATCTCGGACTCCAAATCGATATCTGGTACAAATAAAATAATCTCGGATTCTAGATCGACATCTAGCCCAGAGGATGTGATTAATCGGAACTGTCACTTCTCTATTCCTTTCTAATTCATTCTACAGGGTGTTCAAATTGCTCCCCCCACAATTTATATTACTTACTACTTCTTTATGGACCATGATGTTGAACTTATGTAAATGAGAAAAAACGCTCACCATGTTTCTTTACAAAAGAATCAGCACAATTCCACGTGTACTCCTTTAACACAATGTCAAATCCATATATTTTACCTTTCTTTAAAATTGGGGAGTTTCAATTCCATTTATCATTTTAATTTATTTTTATAATCATTACACTCAACATTTCAATTGTCCTATCCACCTTCATATACTTGTATATAGCTTGGAATTGCTTTATTTGTGCCCTATATGTACTTGGATATGTAGAAATAATTGGTACTTCCTGAGGAGGGTCTCCTTGGAGAATTCCATTACAAAAGATTAGATACCACGTGAATCGTACCCCCAGCATAGTTACAGAATGAGAGGTAATATTCGAACTCTAAATATAACTGTGAATACCCATTTCTTTTTTTCAACCCAGAAGGTTCGACTTACAAGAAGGTATAAGATAACTGTACGGCCGGGACTGTACCACACAAGCTGGACCAACCTAATGGGGGAGGCAACCACAGGGATTATACCATCCTTCCCCGTACCCCCTCCCCTACTTCGGATAAACTTTTGAATCTGCAGATTTGTCGTGCTCATACTCCGCGTAAAGACGGAGATAGTTTTGAATAGCATTAACGATTGAACACGGCACTTCTGCATGGGATCATCCCTCCTTAACCTATCTCGGTCCCAGTCCTTGAACAACTTTTTTTCAAATAGTTACCTTATACCTCGGGTGCATCAGACAACCTTGATAGAAACATCGTCAAACTCCAAAGAAGAAACAGTAAAACCCAAATAGAAACTCGTCGGCTCCAAAGTTTAGTATAATTAAGTAACACAAGATAAGTGAACAAGTAAGCTACGCGCAATATTTTTAGTACCAGTCTTTATGCATACCCCCCCCCCTTTCACTCGATTTGTGGCCGCTCTTAAATACTACAACATAAACTACAGTATTATCAATGTATTATCAATATCTATAATATTAGCAAAATTAAACACACATCCATAACAGAAGGTCTTTATTTCACTTCCTTAAGAGGTACAAAAGTTTAAAAAAGGCCATAGCGCTTTCGAGCATAAGCATGCCCTTCATCAGTGGCTACACGGAAAAAAAGTTTGAATCGTTCATATATAGACCAGATATAGCAACAAAATTTGCATAAATACAATTTACAAAGGAATCTACGTTTAGACAAGGATGAACCGTAAACAATTTTTAAAAATTTTTAACAACACAAGAACAGCATATTAAATTACAATTTAATTACAGAAATCGAAAAACGGGGGGGGGGGCAATCAAGCATAATCCCAAAGAGGAAGACATCAAAGATAACTTTGCAGAGACTTGAATTGCATGGATTCGAGAATGAGTCGCCAAGCGTAACTCGGTTTCATAACAGGGGTGTAACTCTGCAAAGTTATCTTTGACGTCTTCCTCTTTGGGATTATGCTTGATTGCCCCCCCCCTTTTTTTCGATTTCTGTAATTAAATTGTAATTTAATATGCTGTTCTTGTGTTGTTAAAATTTTTGAAAAATTGTTTACGGTTCATCCTTGTCTAAACGTAGATTCTTTTGTAAATTGTATTTATGCAAATTTTGTCGCTATATCTGGTCTATATATGAACGATTCAAACTTTATTTCCGTGTAGCCACTGATGAAGGGCATGCTTATGCTCGAAAGAGATATGGCCTGTTTTTTAAACTTTTGTACGTCTTAAGGAAGTGAAATAAAGACCTTCTGTTATGGATGTGTGTTTACTTTACTTTTGCTATTTTAACATCAGACGTGATGCCAAATAAGTTATTTAATTATCTATAATATTATTGTTACTAATATTTGTATATACTGTCAATATTGCTAATTATGGGTAAGTATTTATTGTCATTGTTTGCATGTTCTTAAAAAGTCATATGTCACTTACCTTGCATTGCAGTTCATGCTTTGGAAGAACTCCAGGACTACATCTGTGTTGGCCAGCAAAAGTTCAACGGTGACTCCCGGGCGGTTCTGTTCGTGAGGCTGAGGAAAGGCCACCAACTGACGTCTGAGGTTAGGAGCAAGATCGAAAGAACCGTCGGCCAGGAGTTGTGGGAGGACTGCGTGCCGGAGGTCATTGTGGAAGTACCCGACATCCCTGTAAGTGGAAAACTTGCCAATTAAAACTGTGCTGTTCACGATAAACAAAGCACGACAATAATTTAAGTTCGCGAGGAAAATATCCTTGAGTAGTATCCCCATTTTTTTCTGGAAGAAAAAATGTTAAATGTAGTTTTAACATGATATAATCTCATGATAAAAATATTACTATGTCGTATACTATGCCATATTACTATGTAAAATATTACTATAAAATTAACAGGTCGTTTTTCTAAAACAAATTATAAAAGTATGATAGTTTTCTAATTGGTTTGATAATTTCAGAGCTATAAATTCAAGCTCAAGATGAATGACCAAAATTTGCTATATTATGACTTTTCTTATGTAATCCTTACAAAATAAGAGCTCCAAAATTATCACAGAATAATTGAATTTTTATTTAATTATGAAACGATTTTATTTAAACTACTTGGATTTCGCAGCTTTTGTTCTATTGTCAAAATTATTTCAGATTCTTCTAGAATGTTCGATTATATTAAATATTTTCCTTGATAGATTAGACTTTTTGGCTTTTACATGATGCTATAAAAGGTTTTACTTATAAATATATTGACGAAAAATAAGTAAATATTGAAGGTATAACAAATTCTAAAGTTTAAACAGTAGTCTAGAATTTTTTCAAAAAGTGGCCTGTCATTCATAAGTAGTATATTTACTAGTAAACTAAACCCAAATAAAAATAAATGTACTAAGCCAACTTTTAAAATGTGCACTTAGATATGCTTCAGAAACATTCCATATGTAGAGATACGATATTTTGTTTGGAGGTGAAGTTCCGTTAAGGGGTGCTAAAGTCCCTTCATCTCTTACACTTTCAGTTGCAACGTATAATATCAATATAAACATGAAAGATCGTTGGGGGCACAAATGAAAATTTTGGGGGTGCTTAAGATCCCAAGCTGTCACCCTAGCTCCGCTTATGAAACATTTGTGCAAAATAGCTCATTATTTGATCAGGACAATAAACATTTTGAATGTTAGATAATGTTCATCTCTAAGATTTTACTTAATTGTCCTACATACATAGTATAATGTATAGGAAAGGTATTATGACGGGGTCGAAAATTCGAGTTCGAGTTTTCGACGGAAGAGCACGTGTTAATCCTCCCTGATCTGGTATCAAACTTTCCTCCCCTCCTACGCAAAGTGTTATCTTTGTGTAGGAGGGGAGGAGGAGAGAGAGAGGGAACGTTTCTGGACGCAATATCTCGCGAACAAATGCAGCGTTTCGAAAATAATTTGGTACGATTATTATTACAGTGAGTACTGCAGACATATTGATTTTGAACACGATCAAATGTTTAAAAGACCCCCCCCCCCCCCCATATTTAAAATGAGTTTTTGATAAAATCATAAGTCAGCACTTTCAATTTTCATAAAAATTAATATCTGACGTAATTTTCCCTGAAAAACGAATGACACCCATTTTAGAAGGCTAGTTTGAACCGTTCTCGAGTTATTTCAAGTTTTTCAAATAAATTTATCAAAAAAATTACGTAAAATAAAAAAAATCTAGTCCATCATCTAATCAAACAATAAGTTCACTTTCCATACATGCAATATTATACAACAAATCTGTTTACGCCATTCTCGTGGATCTAGTTCATTCCATTCACGAGAAAAGATACTTTATGTACTAGTTTTGTATTTTGACGCCAAAGAATTCGCGAATAGTCACTTATTTAACGGGGTATTCATTAAGAGTTTTTGGATGACTATTTTGCACGTATGAATAAGTTACTTTGTTTAGACTCATAAGTTGTCAAAAGCGCAAAATTTCAATTTACGGGTGCTAAATATTTCAATTTCAGTGACTAAAATTGTTGTGCTGCCACATCGTATTTTTTTTAAATTTTAATTTAGTTAAATTACTAATGAATGCCTTGAAGAGCATCCTCTATTTCAGCAAATACTGCATTTAAAAATGCAAACCACACAAGAAATTAAAGCGCCTAGTCTGTAGATTTGTATGGTATATATCTCTAAATTGAACTACAAGCCAATCTTTTAATATATTGTTACTTTTTCATACTATGTAATATAGTATATAGAAAGTATTATTTTCACGAATATTTTCGAATTCGGGATTTTTATGCCAATATATGTTTTGGGACCCCTTTTGAACATGATTGGACTATTTTTGGAATGACTTCCGTCTGTCTGTATGTCTGTGGTCGATTTCCTATGTACACAGTCTGCCCCAAATATTAATAGATTTACATGAATCTTTACATCCGGCTTCGTTATTGGAAAATTTAGAACGAGATAGAACTTTTTAATATTCAAGCGAAAACTTCGAAACCTTGTATTTCTTTAACATGGCAGCACAGGCCACAATTTGACATAATCATGCATAAAAGGGATTATTTATGGCTCAATCTCGAGACAGTTTAAATCTTTGTTGCAAAAAATAACCAAGATACAATTTTTGTGTTCCTGACGTCATAAGCCCCTAGGAGGGCAAGTTACCCCACCCCCTTTGGTCGGTAGATTATCAAATATGGTATCAATCGAAAGATTTTTTTCAAGTCCTTTAAAGTGAAGGATAACACGCTATAATTGTAAACATTTGAACTAAAGATACCTATTTTTTCGAAAAAGTTCTTGTAAAAATGAATTTTGGTATAAGAAAGTCAAGTTAAGGAAACACTCCAGTTTTTGCGAATTTGTACTACATTTTCCCTCTGGGATTTCAACCATCCCGAACATTTTTGACAATGGCCTTTTCAACAAATAATGGATTTACATGTCAAATTTGTTTTTTTCCCTTATTATGATTAAATTTTGGAACATCTAAACAAAAGTTGTAAATAGTTAATATGATTTCCTATTTTACGCTGCATAATAAGTTCAATAGCATTAGTACTCCGTTTAAGTTTTACTACTAGAACAAATACCAGGCGTTGACAAGGATTTGAGATACAAACCTCTGATTAAAATGACATCGGAATTCACAGCGAAATTCCTGAAAACCAACGAACGCTTGAAAAATACGCCCGTTTAGAGCAAAAAATATATACTATGTTGTAACGTCAGGAAACAGGAACCTGTTTACCCGTTCGCTTTCCCCAATTGCGGTTGAAATTAAAAATTGCGATTTTTATAGACCCACTTTAAACGTGCATAGAAAAATTAAAAAACGAAGTAATTAAAAAAAAAATTAATCAGAATGCGAAGATATCAGTTTATATTCACGTCAAAAATTGATAATCCTGTGACTTATCAATTCGTGATGCGCATAAGTGTAAAAGAAATTGCACAAATTTCGCATATTCGATAAATTTTCAAATATATATATTTTTTTGATATGAAAGAAGGATTCGGTTGAAAAGTCGTTGAAAAGATCTTTTCTCGATATAACCGGTGGCGTTAAAATGGAAACTATACCATAATATTTTCGATCGCTAAAGAACCAATTTGTGTGAAAATCGTCCAAAATTTAACAAAATATAAAAAAGGAAACTAATTCGAATTAAAAAAAAATTACTCCCAGTTGTCTAGGAGACCTGACCTGAAGTATCGCTGTACTGAATTTCGAAACTGTGGGTCACTTAAATATTTCGCTAATGCCCCCAGGGCATGGCTACAGAATGACAAGGTAATATCCGAACTCTAAATATAACTGTAAATAATCCCTTCCTTTTTTTTCTTTCTACCCAAACCGTCCGACCTACAAGAAGATATAAGGTAACTTTTTGGATAGCCAGAACAGTGCCACCCAAATTAATGGGGAGGAAATGACAGGAATGGTACCATCCTTCCTCACTCCAACTCGGATGAATTTTTGGATCTACAGATTTATCGTGCCTATACTCCACGTAAACACGGGGATAGTTTTTTGGACTGCGTCGCGAGGATCGAACACGACACTACTGCATGTAATCACCCTACCTTAACCATTAGTCTATCTCGATCCCAACTCTTAAGCAACTTTATCCAAATGGTTAACTCATGCCTTCGGGTGCATAAGACGGTCTGGGTAGAAAAAAAAACGCCAAATAACAAAACAGGCGTATTCTGTTATTACGCTAGATTAAAATTTCTCTATTTTTATTCCAGTACAACCTCAACAACAAAAGGATGGAGAGCGTGGTGAGGAAGATTGTGGAGACCAACAAAATTCCAGAAGTGATGAATATCAAAAACCCCGCCTGCCTCAAGCACTACCTCAACATCCCAGAAATTTTAAGTTATAATCAGAACTGATTACTCCACTATAACCCCTTTTTCCTGTGATCAAGGCGCTCATCAGTGTTATCACCGTTTCATCATGTTTCACTTCTTACACCTATACATATTTATAAACTGCTGGGGTTTCGTCGTGTTTGTTTCGGTGATGTGCTCTATACAAATGTTGTGTTTGTCCACTTGTATTTAGAATAAAAATTTTTTGGTCTATTTGCCACTTTTACAAGCAAAAAAGGCACTGTACATGCATTTCGATAGACCAAAAGTCAGTTTGTTTGTATAGCTGTATTTGATGTGTTTTTATTGTTAATTTTATTGCAGAAAGGCATTGATGGGTAAATAATCCGTGTTATCATCTCTGTGAAACCTAATTTTTAAAATTGTATTTTTAATATAGTCTTGGTTGTACATTTTGACTAATGTTAAATTATTGTACATTTTAAATAATATCAAAGTGTTGCAAAAACTTTTTTGTTCTTCTGTGAATAAATTTTTTAATAACTGTTTCCTTCTGGTCTTATTATAAGAGCAAATATTGAAGTAAACAATTAGCAAACAAGATGAAAAAAATGTTAGAAAAAAAAATGAGATAAATACGAAAAAACATAATTTAGTAAGCACTGGACTCCATGATTTTTTTTTCAAAGGTTGCATTAGAAAATTAATTTCCCCACTCAAATTTAGGATTTTAGTCCCATATTTAGTCCATAGTAGATTTGAAAATATAGTCCCATATTTTATACGACGTATCATCTAGAATCGTGGGTATGCAATCAAGATACAAGAATGAGCCCAGATTTCTGGATAACTAACACCTTTATTCACAATCACAATGTAAACAGGAACACTATATGCAGTAAAACAAGACTTGAATATTTAATTAATTTCACAAAATAACCGATTCCCCCACTGAGTTCCGGTCTAAATTGGGTAGCACTTACCGGCCGTCCAAACGGTTACCTTACACCACCTTTCTGGTAGGTCGGACGGTCTGGGTCTCAACAACAACAAAATAATCTATACTGTTCTCGAAACATTGATGAAAGTCATTTCCCGAAATAGCAGCTATTATTCTGAAAACATTGACGCAAGTCATAGTTCAATGTAGCTCGTATCTCTCCAACTGAATGATGACTCCTTTTTATAGATTCTCTATAGAAACTTCTGAAAATCTCTCATATCTCATAGAATACTGGTTATTTCGAGGTGTTTCTCAAAGCTTTGAAATATCGCTAAATTGGCGATTAATAGCCGAATCTGGCAACCCTTCTTCGAATTTAGGCACATGGTAACCCTAGATTCACATCATGGAAAGGATGCTTGTACGGGTGTTTTCTCCGTCTGGTTTTCGAGAGAGACGAAAGTGAGAGGGGGGGGGAGTAGAATACTCCACAGCTTTTTATAAGTTCGCAATAATACCTTTTCTCTAAACCAAATTAACTTAAATACACGTAAAAAAAGGCAATGCAGAGTTAACTCTGCATTGCCTTAAAGAAGTGAAAAGTATACAGTTTGCAATTTTCCTCTTAATTATTATATTTTAATTGTTTGGCGACATAATAGGTGGTAATTATACTTATCATTTACTCAGTAGTGTTGAAATCTATCCAGTCAGTCCTTGATATTAAACTCTGAACAACAAAAGGGATTATTGTTTTACTTGAAAACACAATAAAGTATGCATCCTACGTATTATGTTTTTCTTAAGTCAAGCATGATAAAAAAAAAGTGGCAATTTGAAAAATTTTCAACTACAAGGAATTCTTTATGAAGGTCTTGCGGTAACATCTCCAACCTTTCTCCACATATAGTACTCATGAATACAAAGAAAAAAGTAACTTATGAATACAAAGAAAAAAGTAATTATCTTCGTTACGTTAACACCGTAGTTAGCAGAATTCTGGGCACTGAATTTGAAAATGAAGAAAGGCAGATTTACGTCAAATAAATTTTGAAATGTACCAAAAATAGGAAATATATTTTATGTTTTTCCTAGCTTTAAATCAAATCTGAGCTGATTAAAGTGAATAAACACTAGCTGTACACCTTTTCTTATGAAATATATAATATAAAGAAACTCACAATTGTCAATGAACTTATAATATTGGAATCCTTTTTTTTCATTAAATTTTATAATTATCACAAAAAAAAAGTTCTCCGTTGCTAAAATAATAAACATATATCATCAATACAATAAAGCATTAAACTGTAAAAAATACTTACTATTTTATGCATTGAATATTCTAAACGAAGCTGTCAATAAAAAAAATACTCTATTCTATGAACATTCTAAACTATGCTGTGGGTAGTAACAAAAACCTAATATTGCCACCTTGTAAAAAAAATAATTAAAATTTTTCTTTCGTTAAAAAAAATTCAACGTAATAAGCCGATAAAAAAAGCAGACAATAAAAAAACTCAAATGAAAGAAACCACATTTTCTTTCTCTTAATATTGACTGCAGATTAAAAGATTCATTTCTTTTTAACACTTTACAACAAAGTTGAAAAGTGTTTATGACTTTGTTCATTCTGTCTGTCTGTCTGTCTGTCTATCTGTCTGTCTGTCTGTCCGTTAGCACGATAACTGCCGTAAAAATGAGTTTATCAAAATGAAATTTTAGTATGTTGTTCAGACGGTCTGTAGGACCTATGGGAATATAAATAAATAATATCACCCAATTAGTTTTTTATTGAACCCGGGTTGAAAAAATGAAATACATTGAACCCTATGGGACCTAATTTTTCAAACATTTTTTAAGTAAATTTAAAATTCACGAATTGCTTCGAAATTTTTAGGAAATATTCACATTATCCCATAGAATATATAAAAAAAATTCAGTAAAATATGTTAAGTAGTTTTTTAATTAAAAAAATTATTTAATATAGGGAAAAAAACAAATTCAATTAAATTCTGACTTTGGGATATCTTCCAGAAAGAAAAGAGAGAGATATTATATAATAAATATCTCTCCATTTGTTTAAACGTTTTGCATATGGGAGTGGCTTCATATTTTAAAATAAATTTGGTAGAACAATTTTTCATTTTTTTTAAATTTTATATAACTCTTCATGATAAATTTAATTGATGGCATTTTAAATGCACTTTCCTACGTCCTAGAGAGTTAAAATTTGGTACACAGCTTAAATTTGTTGAACATTTTATTCGACAAAAATTTGATGGATCTTTAAATATAGATCATACATTTTTTTCGAAATGGCCTGAAAATAATCCCCGTTCACTTCTATAAATCATTGGTGTAATATTGTTAAAAATTCTGATGTGGACAGCACATGTCTTTCTCTGCAGACTCATATTCGTTCTCTTTATTTATTCAATGATAATTTGTGTTTATCTGCACAACATAAGTATTTTAAATGACATTGAATTTACACGTTAAACTTAAATTTGGTTCTCATTTGATAGCTGGACTTATTGTCAAAGGTGGCGTAGCGAAAACGCGAAAAAACTAGAATATCTCAAGAACAGCTAGTCCTAGAGTAATGGGGTTAGTCTTATTCTTTTTGTTATCAAAAATCACATATAAAATAGGAATTTAATTGATATAATTGAGCACACGTAGTCTTTTATTTTTATATATAACGATTTTTGCTGGCCATTTCGCAAAAATAGCCCGTTCCTTTTTCCCGAATAGTAGTAGAATAACCTACAAATGATTTATATACAAAATTTTGTTAAATTTGGTATATAAATCACTTGTAGGTTATTGAAATATTATACTCCAAATTTTGTTAAATTTGGTTCATTAGTTTTTAGCTAGAGTGGATAAAGGCAATTTCTGCGGCCATTTCGCAAAGAAGGCAGATTCTTTTATTACGAATCGTACTATAATCTAATGAACATCAGGATTTCCCACAAAAAACATACCTACCAAATTGTATGAAATTCGGTCCATTAGTTTTTCAATTAGAGTGGATGTAATATCCACACAGACACACAGAAACATACACAGATACACCCTTACACACACAGACCTCTTCCTAAAAGTAGTTTTTTCGTGTTCTAGAAGTCCCAAAACGTGTAGATCCTTTGAAAATTCGAGTTCCGATCTTCGGCACGATTCCAATACTTTGAGTACATACACATACACATATATATTATCTGTGTATCTAAATTCCGTGCCTATGCAATTATAATAGTTGTGATTTTAAATGATCCCTAAACTTTTATTATTTCTTCAAGGAAGCCTAATTTTAACATATGCAGAATGCAAATATCTCAAGCGATTGTAAGATGAATTACATAAGAATTGCTGAATTTTTTTCACACAAAATTATTTAGCTCTGGAGTCTGGAATACAAGTTATATGAATGAAATATTCATTGATTTTGCATAAAGAATCAGATGATTTATATTTCGATACAGTTTTAAGTATTTAAGTATAATAAATTACTGTAGTACTGTGATAATGTAAAAGATATTACCACTGAATGAATCACATTTTAGAAATTTTTAAATGAAATTACATTTCAGTTGGAAAGTGTTTCATAATCAATGCTTATGCATGATTGATCTTTCTTGTTTTGTTAATAATATAAGATTTCCATAATTTTAAAGATAAGAACACGAACGTGGGTCGCGTTATCGGATTTTGAATAGTAATTATTATAGAGAAGTTAAAAAAATCTGATGTGGGCAGCACATGACTTTCCTTATATAATGCAATGAATTTACTACTTTTACAGTAAAAACAAATTGATTATTCTTATAGTAGTTATTTGTATTCTTTCCAAGCTATTGAATTTTCGTCAATGAGTCGTCATTTTCCATGTCGTCATTGATTTAGCGTCATTTTTATCCATTTGGCGAGTATTTCGTTAATTTAGCAACATTTAAAAAAGTCGCCAAGTTGGCAACATTCCACCAAATTCATCGCCAAAATCTCGCCAAGCGTTATGAACGAAGAAATAAGTTATTCTTACAGCAGATAAATGACTATTGGGCTTTCAAATACAAAAGTATTACTCAAAGTATCTTTTTTCATGAATGGAACGAGCTAGATCCACGAAAATGATGTCAACAAATTTATCGCATGGTATTACATATGAAAAGTGAACATGTTTCTCAATAGGAAATTTTTTTTTATATGACTTTTTGATAATTTTTTTGAAAATTGTTCAATATCTCAAGAACAGTTCATGTTAACGTTCTAAAATTTATGTCAATCGTTTTCTAATGAAAAATTACATAAGAAATGTCTATTTGCGTAACTTTATTAGCGGTTTTGATTTTTTGACGATATTTTCAAAATTTCACTCGAAAATTTAGGGGGTTCTGAACATTCGATTGCGTATAAAAACAATAGGCTTCCAGTGTTTATGGATTGTGATCTTTGTACCAAATTTCGTTCGAATCGGTCTATTCGTTCGTCAGTTATCGTCTCCACAGGCTCACTGACACACACACATATATATTTTCACACACACACATATATATTTTCACACACACACACAGACATAACTTCAAAAATGCTTGATTCGTGATCAGGGATGCTTGAAACGTGCTCTCCCGTCGAAAACTCGAATTCGAATTTTCGATCCCGTCACAATACTTTCCTTATACATTATGTATATAAGGATAGTAAAAATTAGGTCGCGATATGTTTGAGACTCAAATAACGATTGGGTCCCGTTTGTTTGGAGGCGGGCCATGTTGAAAGGGAGAAAACAGTCAAAAGGACATTAAGACAGAAGGACGATCCATGAAACATAGTTGTTTTGAAATTTCTAAAAATTGATAATTCAAAATAATTTTTTTGATTGTCAAAGTACAATCATGTATGTCTGCAATGTTCCCTTTTTACATTAAAAAAGCTTTCTACAGCTACTGACAAAAGCCTTCTAAAATCTCCTGTCGAGTCTACCAATAGTGCTATAGCATCAAATTATTTGCAATTTGACGTGACTCTTTAAAATACTGTGCAATGTGTTATCTCCTATTTTTGTTACAATCTGATTAAAATTTACTATTTTTTATTGAATGTTGAAGTGAAAATTTTATTTCTTGTTATAGCGTAATCATCTAATTACGCGAATTCTTCTATCTGAACGTCATTGGAAAGCCTGCTGAATTCAACTTTTAATAGAAATAATTTCGTCACAAGCTGACTCCGTGCTTATGATTACAGAGCCGACCCGATGGTTTGCATTTCTCGGAGCTTAGCTAATGCTCAACTCTGTAGCTAGTTTGTGAATCGAGCACATTTATCATAAATAGACATGGCAGCATTTCATCTATGCACAAATTTAAAATACTAGGAAAATAGTTTCTTGTCGGATTTCAAGAACCCCCTCACCTTTTCTCTGCTGCTCATAGGAGAGAGTCCAGGAAGCAAGTGTCATTTTGCCACGTTCTTAGTCTTTTCTTTACTACCCTTCCTCCCCTCCCCCGACAGTTCGTTTGATGTGCTTCTATAGTATCGTATTCCTAAGCCAGCTGTGAAAACTTGACCGATGCACAATAGATGACCGAGGACTGGAAAAGAGCTTCTTTTCCAGTTCTTCTTTGCATAGACCATAGACGTAAAAGTATATATCAATGGCATTGACAAGGAGGGATTTGTGACACCTCCCCCCACCCACACACACACTTTTCTGATCACCCGTTTACCAAAAAATGCCTGGAAAGTCCATATCCTGTGCCCTCACAGTGGAAATTCCCACACACAGGTCGTGCTCTCTGCGCCAAAAAATTCCCCTATGAATCAGTGACAGGATTGAACTATCAAACACAATAATTATTACTCAATGCATATTGAACAATGCATTTTCAGACGATTTGCTTCAAATCGAGGGGTGTGTGTGTCATTTTGCTCAATAGATTCAACTGAAGTGGTATTTTGAATAGGTACATCACAGCAAATGTATGCTTGTCGATCAAAGATCAGAAGGACGTACACCCACTCCACCATCATTCCCATTTTAAAATCTCACAGAAACCCCGAAGACATCAAGGCTTATCGCCTGATCGCGTTAACGTCCACCGTGACCAAGATTGTTAAAAGAATGATCCTTCACAGGCTACTTAACTATACATATTATGATATGAACCTCTTTCACGAAAACAATCGTAGATACTTTTACCACAAAGGTTAAATAGCACTTCTAATCAAACCTATGACTCCATCTGGATAGATGGTTTATTGAAAAAAGCCCCTGAAAAGAATATTCTGGACAAATGACCCTTTGAACTTTTAATTTTATCATCCAACGCACATGCCAAGTGAAGAAACACGCTGTAGCTCTCAAGATCTGCCCCACGGGTGTATAATCAACTATTTCCTTTTTAAGCGACATTCTTTTATGTATCCGAACCAATGTTCAGTGCTTGCTGTATACTGACATTTTTTTCTATAATGAACACTAAAACAGAAAACAAGACATCAGATCCTTACAAACTGCAGTCAACTCTGTCAAAAACTCGTGTAATCGCTGAAAATTCACCATTAGTCCAGACAAAATCCGCATAATCGATTTATCGAACAAAAAAAAACCTTCTTGCAACATCACTATCAACAACTTCATTATCCCTAAAGTAAACCGGCTTAAAAATTCTAGGAATCCTCTTTGACAAACATATTATTTGAGACCCACAGTTCACTCACATGAAGGAGAAAAGGGCCAGAGCACTCAATCCGTTTAAATTCATTTCACTAAAAATGTGGGATGCATTAACTTTTCATCTTCTCAAGATAGGAAACTCCACCATTAAAAGCCAATACGTTTATGTTTATCCAATATTTAGTGCAGCAGCAAACTTAATAAAAAATTCATCTGTTTATTATCAAAAATTCTCATGTTTATTATCTACAGGGTGTCCCAAAAATATTGAAACGCGCTTTATTTCTTTACCTGTTGGAGATAAGTGGGCAATGTAAATTACAAAAAATGTTGAAAGTAAGGTAGGAAATAAGACTACGTTAATGAAATACTCCTCTCATTAATTTTCAGAAAGTTACACTTTTTTAATTTTTATACGACCCCCTTAAACAAATTTGGTCCATCAGAAAATTTTTATTTTTAATGCAACAAGATCATTAGAAAACCGCATATCTGTATCTTTAAAATCAACTGAATTATGATAAAGAAAAAAATCTGACTTACGCCACTTTTCCGTACCATGTGAAAAGCTGTTTCATCAATGAAAATAGGGATCATAAACAAATTGACGATGGAAACTGCTTAGATCAAAGATACGTTAATATGTGTCAAAATTTTTTATCACAAATGCACCTACATAAAGCATTACACAGACAGAGATCCTATAAAGCAGTGGTGCTCACTACGCGGTTGGTTATCCTATGTATTATCACCCATTTTTATCATATTTGTGATATGTCACAAATTTACATTTCTAATTTGATATATGGTCCTCATTCACAATGTTCAATTTTCAATTAAATATAACTCGCTCAATTTTAACGATACAGATATGCGGGTTTTTTTAATGATCTTGTTGCATTAAAAATAAAAATTTTCTGGTTGATGCACTTTGTCTAAGGGGGTCGTATAAAAATTTAAAAAGTGTAACTTTTTGAAAATGAATGGGAGGACTATTTAATTAACGTAGTCTTATTTCCTACCTTACTTTCAACATTGTTGCAATTTACATTGCCTACTTATGTCCAACAGGTAAAGAATTAAAGCGCGTTTCAATCTTTTTGGGACACCCTGTACACTGATACTAATGCTTCCTCTCTCCAATATCGTCACACCATCCGGAAAAGAAACTATTAAACAAAAAACTGTTACATTCGAATGTAGACTTCCCTGCATGATAGAATCCGGAACCCCCCCCCCCCCCGTCACAAATATTTGGTTCTTGAAGGCCAAATAAAGCCCCGTTCACCGTCTGCATACTCAACTGTTATGAAGATCTTGGACATTACTAATCAGATATTATCTGCTAGACTCCTGTCATTCCTCACCGTAACTACAAGATAATTGCCAACTAATTTAGCTTATCAGAACAAAAACCTACAGGATGTCATAATCTTCGGGTTTTTCAAAACTTCCTTGACAATAACCTCAATTACACCCACTTAGCCCAGATGATTCCAAGACAGCTAGCTCCAGTGCTGTTTGCACATTGATCCCTCAGCTACATATCCTAAGGAACGGCGCCACCTCTCTTTTCAACTCCACCACTGAAGTTCTAGCTATCTTAAAGATCGCTGAGGATTGGAATGATTAAAACACCAATCACTTCAACTTTTCCCATAGCCTCAGTGTTCTCATGAGCCTGAAGGATGTTCAAAACCAGTCTCTGTATAATTATGCAATTTTCTCTACAAAAGCTACCCTATCTGGACTCCGGAACATAAGGGTGCTTCTAATAATGTCGATGGCAATCGCGCAGCACAACTCGCCTATTCATACAATACTATTCTGAGAGTCATTGTTAAAGATACCATTGGCATGAGCTGCAAGGGCGCTGTAATTTCAAAACATCTCCCTCAGCATGGCGAACGAAATTCTCTCTACCTCAAAACGTCCGTGCTAACACCCTTTTTCTCAATCCTATCCTGCGCAAGATTGTTATTTGTCAGACGTTCATCTGCTTACGGAGCAATGGTTACAAGTATTTGGAACATTTCTTCTTTAACTGCTCTACCTATTGGGGATGCTCGCACTGTCTTCCTGAATATCCGCCATCGCTTTCACACCCAGCCTTCACTTCATGAACTGCTGCATACTTTCTCTGACGACGTCTGCTTCGTCTTTTCCTGTGTCTTTTTGGTTATTTGCCGTTTTTAATTATGTTTTGTGCTTTCTTCATCATATGCTCCTCCCAGCTTCCTCGGGGCATAAGGCTGTGAGCCGCGCCTCATCTTCTACTCATGCAGCGGAAGACTTTATCATTCATTATTACATTCTTGAGTTCCATACTCGATACGTACTTACTGAAATACAACAATTTACCATTGAAATGTAACATTTTGTGAAGCGGAATCATTTTTAAAATGAAGCAGTCTTGGAAAATAATTTAAAATATTCCTTTAATAAAATTCGTTAAAAAAAACACTTTTTGTATTAATACACTACCCAACATTAAACTTGTTCCATAAAAAATGGTCTTCTATCGCTATGCAAATAGACATCGTGTGAGTACACTTTAAATATGAAAATCTTTCGAATACGAAAATATCACGTGTTTTCTGACCCAGTTAAAGGGCTATTTATTAGTTCGGACAATTAATAGCATAAGAAGTAAAGGAAAATCAAAATATCTGAGACAGATTGTCCCCATGCAAAGTATAGTTACCCACTACAGATTTAAGTTTCGAGGTGCATACATTTCCAAGGTTACGGCACTGAATCCACAGCTAATCAGGACACGCAGGCTTTGAATGGCGTGACATGTACTCCGGGGTTTAATTGAGCGCCCAAGTTTACGTTCTATGTCCGTCTAGTTCCCCAGGTCACTTATGGTTCTAGAATCTTGATGACGTAAGACAGAAATAAATTAAAAGAAACTTGCTAACGACATACCCCCGTGTATATACTGTGAGCAGAATCCTTGCTAACGAAACAATTAATTGATTATATTTCGAACGATATCACTATCCAGGTACCAGTCAAGGTCCTGTAATATGAGGTTGCGCTCTCAGCCTGCCAACGAATCAAAAATGTTTAGCTTGGCGTCCATGTCGTACTCTTTAACTCCATAATGGCGTCAGTGGGATAGGATTTCGTCATTCGTGACGCACAGCCCAGGATCTCTCTAGCTCCATCGTCTATTTCAAGGTTTTTTAATATAAAGTTGGGACATCAACCTGGTTACCAATCAAAAAGTTGTCAGCCTGATATCGGTGAACTTAGCATTCGTCATTCGTGACGTCACGAACGAGGAGAGCTCTTATCTAAACACAGCAAGTTTTCCCATTATTACAATTAAACCAGAAAGATCAAACATGCTTAAAGCATTGATTATGAAACACTTTCCAACTTCAATGCAATTTTATTTAAACATCTCTAAAATGCAATACATTTCTCGGAAATATTTTAAAACTTGTCACAATACTACATTAATTTATTATATTTGAAAACTTAAACCTTCATCGAAAAAAATGAACTTCATTCAAATGACGGCATTGAAATATAAATTGTCTGGTTTAAACATCTCTAAAATGTTATACATTCCTCGGTAATAATTTTAGAATTATCATAATACTACGATAATTTATTATATTTGAAAACTTCATCGAAAACAACTGAAATTCATTCAAATGACGTCATAGAAAAAATAACACGCCTGGCTCCCTCTATAAAAGCAGCATTTCATTCATAAATAATTTCCCATTCACGTCATTCATCACAATACTATAATAATTTATTTTATTTAAAATTTAAGACCATGGAGCTGCAAGTAATTAAACTCTATTCGTAAAACTTCATCGAAAAAAATCGTCCTTCTCTTTGTAAAATCAATTAATATTTCATTCATATCAGCTGTGCAGACTCCATGAACTAAATGATTTTGTGTTAAAGAAATACAACAATTCTAATACAACTCATTCTACATATTTTGCTGTTTACATTTTACATAGGTGAAAAATAGGCTTCGTTGTAGAAATAATCAAATTTGGATGAGCATTTAAACTCAAATATGTTGTAATTGCGTTGTTTCAGTATGTAGATGCACAGAATTTATGCAAAAATAAAGTGGTTTTAGGACGGATACAACACTCAATATGAATTAAAAAGAACTTTAAAAATCACGATTTTGAGACAAGATGGATGCCATATATCATTTTGAAGTGGGTCACGTGATCTTTTCATATCGTGGTCACGTGATCGCTTCATATACGAGGTGTTATTATTATTTTAATTTTTATTTAAAAAACTACTGAATATATTTCGCTGAATTTTTTTTTTATATATTTTATGGAACAATTTGAATATTACATAAAATTTTCGAAGCAATTTGTGAATTTTAAATCCGCTTAAAAAATGTTTGAAAAATTAGGTCCCATAGGGCTCAATGTATTTCAATTTTTCAACCCGGGTTCAATCCAAAACTAATTGTGTGATATTATTCATTTATATTCCCATAGGTCCTACAGACCGTCTGAACAACATACTAAAATTTCATTTTGATTAAGTCATTTTTACGGTAGTTATCGTGCTAACGGATAGACAGGCAGACAGACAGACAGAATGAACGAAGTCATAAACACTTTTCAACTTTGTTGTAAAGTGTTAAAATGTTTGCCAATTTTGAAGTCGTAATAGCCAGACGTAAACAACCTGCACAGAGAGTTTTAATTGTGTTGTCTACACCTTCCTCAGCGAAGCCTACGAAGGTAAAGATGACATCTAAAGAGATTCTATGAGATTTCTAATGAGATTTTCATCTAAAGAGATTCTATGAGAAGGTAGAGATGACATCTAAAGAGATTTTGCTCTCGGACTCTTCAAAGAGCCCGAGAACATAATTCGCGCGTTTACAATTCCCGTGGCATCATATGCGTAGAGACAAAATTAAAAAATGAAGTCGGTCATACACGGCGAGAACCCCTCTCCCCTGTTTCATTTTACTTATATTTTACTACAAAAGCAAAAGTGGCAATTTCCAAATGTAAACAACTTGCGCAACATTTTTGAATTATGGTGTGCACACAAGACTCTGACATAAAGGAGATTTAGTAACGTCAGTAGGATAAGATGACAATCCTAGATAACAAATTTAAGTAAAATCCTATACAAAGCCCCCAGAACAAAATGCGGGCGGTTTTCCTACGCCACTGATATCATATGCATAGAGTTAGCCATGCTCAGGACGAAACCCCCTTGGGTTAAAGTAACGATTATATTATATTTAGATCGTGAGATTTTGCTTAGGATCAAGCACAAAATAAGTCTGTACTGGATGGAGTACGGTTAAAAGTTTAAACATTTCCTAAATGTATTAATCCCGTGTGCGCGCCATCCTTCCCAGTTTTGATATATACGTTTACGGACCATTTACTGCACACTTTTATAAGATTTCACTTTTTAATTAAACTTATTCTTTTTTCATAAATGTTTTCCATAATGTATTCTAAGCATCTGCCCATATAGCAACGCATACTCAAAGAATGAAGAGTGTTGCCGGTACGTAAGAAACTAGATCACACCGGTTCCAGCTCATATATATATATATATATATATATATATGTCAAACTTTAAGGGACCGCTAGGTGGTAGCTAATGAAATGAGGAAATTATGACTCTCGTGAAAAGAGGAAATACAAAAATGACAGAGTAAGCACGAAGTACGTTTTACTGACAGAAATTGCAGAATGCATGGACAAAGTTACAGCAACTGCTCAAAAGTGCGACGACCAGCAGTAATGCAGGCTTCACACCTGCGACGTAGCAAGCGGCGCATGTTAGCAAAAACACCCGGCATATCTTGGACAACGCCGGCTGCAACAGCAATCCTAGCAACAAG
Organism: Amaurobius ferox; assembly: GCA_951213105.1. NCBI lineage: Eukaryota > Metazoa > Arthropoda > Arachnida > Araneae > Amaurobiidae > Amaurobius > Amaurobius ferox. The sequence continues at coordinate 140,380,768 of OX578138.1, read as the reverse complement.
GTCCTCGTCGGAGTCGATGGGGCTATCGTCGATGAGACTTTTTATATAGCCCCATAAGAAAAAGTCGAGACAGGAGAGATCAGTCGATCGTGCCGGTCAAGCTATGGGACCACCCCGACCAATCCATTGCTCTAGGAATGTAGCATCTAAGGTGTGCCGCACATCCACGCTAAAATGGGGTGGTGCTCCGTCGTGTTGGAACCACATACATGCTTTAATGTTGGCAGGAACATGTTGCTGTAACTGTGGCAATACCTCCTGTATAAATAGGAGGTATGTTCTGCCGTCCAGTCGGCATGGTAGAAGATATGAACCAATCAAATGATCATGGACGATTTCAGCCCAAACATTTACGGAGAAACGGTGCTGGAAGGAATGTGGACGTGTGTTGTGCGAATTTCTAGATGCCCACACATGAAAATTGTGCATATTAAAAATGCCCTCACGAGTTAAGGCACATTCTTCCGTGAATAAAACATGTGCACTAAAATCAGGCTGCGCTACCATCTGTTGCAGAAACCAGCATGCAAAATCGACACGTGGCTGATAATCTACAGGTGTCAAGGCTTGCACTTTCTGTGCATGGTAGGGGTGTAATCCTTCGTTCCGTAATACTCGACAAACCGTTCTTTGAGACACATTTAAGGCATGGGAAAGTGCCCGTGTGCTGCTTTCCGGACGATCTTCAACCCTCTGCAGAGTGTTCTCTTTAACTTGTGTCGTCCTCATACTCCTGGAACGTCCTGTATCATGCATGCCGCTGACAAATGAGCCAGTTCCACACAGACACCGATGCAATCGCTGAAAGATTTTTCGGTCTGGCATGCGTTTTGTCGGGCCAACGGCCCTACGGTGCTGAAAACACCTGTTCCCTTTAGATCACCGAAGTCAAGCAGCATCGGGCGCGGTTAGTACTTGCGTGGGTGACCACCTGGGAACACCGCGTGCTGATGGCACATTTCGAGCGCGGTAGCCCTGTGGTTTGCGTGTTGGATTTGCACGCTGCCACAACTGCCGCCGTGTTCATGCGGAGTACGATTACGTTAAACATGTGGGTCCGAAAGTCCTTCCGAGAGGTTGGTAGTAGGGAAAGGAAAGTACGGTCCCTGTGGATGCCTCCCCCCTGGGTTCCGGTCTAAATTGGGTGGCACTTCCCGGCCGTCCAAACGGTTATCTTACACCTTTCTGGTAGGTCGGACGGTCTGGGTCTCAACAACAACAACGCGTCTTGTCGGGAAACGTCCCAGGTATAGTCTTTGGGCTTTACGAGCATTCCCGTCCGCAGCACCATACATAAAGTGCAAGTGCGCCTTTTCCTGCTTTGTGAAACCAGCCATTCCTTCTACAATCCACGGTAAAAATGACGATGAGTACGAAAAACCCACCGCTTTATGCGTTTATTTCTTCCGAGCTTTTATTCTTTCTATCGTTTTTTAACCAAAATTCTATCAATTAGAATAAACAACTGAAAGCTGTTGCCACAAGTACATAAAAATCGTTTGCAAACAAAATAATTATTTTCGATTACTTTACAAGAGAATAACAGTGGCGCTGCAAGTTGAGCTTCGTTCGCTAGTTCCAATGTTTCCGCTACGATCGCATTTTTCGCAAATAGCTAATAGACTATCCAACATACGAAAATTAAACAAGAAGTTTTAGCTTTTTTGCTAAAGAAATTTTAAACTCAGCTAATTCTGACTAGCCCTGGCTAGTTCTGACGCAGTCGTCACTGAGTTCAATGTCAGCGACGTCTAGCGGTTCACCTCTTGCGTTACGACCCTGCTTTGTATGACAAAAATTGCTTGTTTAGATGTGATTTATCACCCCTTAAAATTTGGTCCAAGAGTTCTGACTCACCCTATATACATAAACTTCGGATGAGAAAATTTTTTTTGGCAAATATATGATCCATAGGTGTTGTAAGCAATTAGAAAAGAAAATTAAGCACATAGTACAGAATAATTAAATTTTATTCTTGTTTTTAGTCGGAATACAAAAATGCACATTTTGTACATGTTATAAAAACGAACAAAAAGTATTATTTCTCCGATGAAAACGAGTTTTAATAAGGAGTATGGTTTTCCCTGACCGAAAGCAATGTTGCACACCTGTGCGGTATGGCATCAATGAGGTTATCATGGTGGGACTGTGGTATTCTATCCCATTCCTGTAGAAAATCGGTTTCCAACTACTAAACTGATTCTGGGGGGTTATAAGCGACCAGCATCCCCTTCTCCCTAGAATGTCCCAAACATGTTCGATTGAGTTTATGTCAGCGGAACATGCTGACCAATCCATTCGAAGGATTCCTTCGTCGAAAAGGAAGTCGTCCACTAGCCGAGCACGATGTGATCCAGCGTTAACATCCATGAGAATGAATTTATCCCCGATTGCTGCAGCGTAAGAAACCACAAACTGCCTGAGAATATGATGCCTATATCTCTGAGCCGTCAGTGATCCATTTCTGATGATGTGCAGTTCTGTACAGCCATTAATAGAGATACCATCCCAGAATATCACTCCGCCTCCTCCAAATCGAGCTCTTTCATTCACAAATGCAGGATTATTCCGAGTGCCACATTCTCTCCAAATTATAATCCGCCTTTTGTCAGATTGTATACTAAAGCGGGACTCGTCTGAGACGAACGAGATCGTCGCTCCATTCATTTCGTCTCCATCTGAGATGCTCTTCTGCGGGCAACACGGTAGCCCTCTGTTAAGGAAACACAAACCATAAGTCTGCGAGCATATAAACCAACACGATGGAGTCGGTTTCGAACAGTTTGAGTTGAAACGATGGTGCCGATAGCCCTCCGAAGGGGGTGTTGCAAAAGAGTGGAGTTCATACTACCGGTATTTAAACACTTACGGCCGAACGTTATTCTTCTGGCCGTAAGTGTTTAAATACCGGTCCTCATTGTGTGTTATTGCATGCATGCCTACGGCCTTGCGCTGGTCTTCGGCTAACATTTCCAGTTTCCAAAAACCGATTCCATAGTCTGGAAATGACACTTTGGGACACTCAAAGGGCTTCCGCTACAACGGGTTGCGTTTAGTCCGCCTCAAAACGACCGATGACCCTCCAGGCTATCGATTCGGCTAAGTCATGTTGTTGAGACATCGTATTCCTGCTATGAAGTATTCAACGCATATCAATCGTTTCTAATATCTTCATGAATAATGCTGCAGATAATTTTTCACTCCTTATCTAAAGCACGTAATTTTCACCGTCACAGACAAAATTTGCATATTCCGAAGTTTGTAAACGTAATTTTCCTTTTTAATCTCCTGTCTTTCATTTTTGTTAAAAAATCTAGTCGAATATAGGGTTGTTTCATACTGAACTCACAATATCCCCTAATTGTTTTGAGCAGTGTATATATAAAAATAAATTTCTCAGAATATAACCAATATTTCCTGCCGTTAATATCGGTTTTTTACCAAAAATGTCCCTTCCATAAGAAATTCCCTTTTTTTCGTGAAATTTCCCTCCACCTGAAGTCCGGGCATTAATCTGGCAACACTCTCCGCTGTTCATTTACTTATGCATTTACGAAAATAAGGTGCACCTAGTTAGAAAGCTTTTGTCCTACTAAAAGGCATTCCATTCGATATGGCAGAAGGTATTGTTTCTTTTAATTTCGTTCGTAATTTCAAATTATAATAGCTTACGTTGAATTACTTGTCTGTAAATTTTATAGAATCACCAATTTATAAAGCTGAAGTTAAGAGTAAAGTGAAGTGTTAAAGCATACTTTAAAATAAAAGCAGTCGTAAAGAATTTATGAAAATTTCATTTTCTAGTTTCAATATTGCAAAAATATTTTAAGCATAGACTGAGCATATTTTAAATGCTTAACGTTTCACAACTTGTATTAAACACATTCATGTCTACTAAAATAGCATTTTATGTAAAAATTTAAATTCGAGAAATGCTCACAACTTGAATATTAACCACTGAGATTTAATTCTGTATATAATTGATTGTATCAAAAACTTAAACGGTGACTTTAAAAAAAATTCTCGTTTGATTTTACTGCTGTATTTCACCCGTCTCATTTATCTTTTGCTACGAAATTCTGTATTTAAGAAAACGTGCATACACTGTGAAAGTTGAAGAAACTGAATACAGTGCTGTCTAAATTATTGACTTTAATGCGTTTGAGACATATAGGATCTTTCAAAATGACTGATCCGGCTTATAACTTTTGAACCATTAGAGCTAGAATTTGCAATAATTTAGAGACCCTCCATAAAATAAAGCCTTAGTGTAGTTTGTGGTTACTTTTCTTTTGCAAACCACTATTCCATTTATATACATGCCGACATCAAAAATGCTTCATGAAAGTTATCACAAGCTTTTCAATTAAAACTAGCATTTATTTAATGGACTCTATTTTATGCACATTTTCTCAGTAATCTCACATTTTGAAATGTTATATAAAGTGTTATTTCCTGCATATTATGCAACTATGTTACGCAGTTTTTATACTGTTTAAATATAATTCATTATATTTAAAAAAATTGCCAGTCAAAAGTATGCGTCTAACACTAATTATTCAAAAGTTATAAGTCTGAGTCTCGAGCTTTTGAAACACCCTGTATAGTGCCTAGTGCATGGTATTTTGTAAGGGGGAAATTATTATTACTTTGGTAGCACTTAATAAATTTTTCGAATGTATAGTATTCACTATAAAAGTACCAAGATCATTTCACGGATCATAAAGGAAAATATCTCAGTTCAAATGTCAGTGATTTTGAATTAACTTGAAGTGCATTAAGTTTTCCGCACGTGGAGACTGTGTAACCATTTATATTTCGAAACAATCTCCTAATAATTCTAAATACATAAAATTTGCATCTAGCAAAAATTGGTTTACTTGTAGTTTTTCTGATCTCATGAAAAAATAGCTATTTTTTAACGGTCCCTGTTATTTGTGGTGTGTGATTTGTCTTCAAAATAATCTCGACTTTTAACACCATTTATCGTTTAAAAAAATATAAAGATGCAGTTTTGTCCACATGCATAAAACGTAATAACGCAAGGCTCCAAAAAATTATTTTCTTAAATTGTTCCAGCAACAAATATACTTACAGTAACCAGTGAGTTGAAATTTTTATCACGCAATTTGTGAGGTGGGGTTTCAGCAAACCCCATGCTTTAATTGTTTATGTACGAATGCAGAATACTTTAATAATAAGTTATGTGGTAACTTAAATGTCTAATAATTGTTTATGTAAATATTAAATAGTTTAGGTAATTAAAACAAATGTATTTTTAATAACTATAAAAACGTTCTGTGTGTATGGGGGGGGGTGTATTTAGATTATAACTTCTATCATTTTTGGAATCCTCTATCGCTCATTTGTCAAGAATAGACGTTGAAAATGGGAAGTTTTGTATATTTAAAAGACTGATCGATTAAAGTATAATGATCAATTTCGTACATTGCGTTTACCGTGAGTAAGCCATTCTTACGCTGTTAATGGCTTCCGTATTTTACAAATTTCAGTCTGATTGTTTTACTCATTTCATCGTATGACAATTCTAGTCAGTGACTAATATTTTCTCAATAAATCATATACGTATAAGTTGAAAATGGTTCTGAAAATTTCCATGGGAAAACACACGTGCAGCCAGTTTCAGCATAGTTGACCTCTTTTCTGAGCTTCAACGAAAGGTGAAAGTTACTTAAATTAAGGGTGAGCGTCAGTAAATCTTCTGCCCTATCCGCGCTTTGTTAACTTTTGCGGCACACGTTTTTCGCCGAAATTCTGCTCAAACAGTTGCGAAATATTTTCTGAAAGATAAAATGCAATGCTTAGATTAAATTAAAACTAAATTTAATACCCAATAAAATATAGAATATATTTTTTATTTTAATCTAAAATATTTTTGGTGCTGCCATCTGTTGTCGTAATTTAATTCATACCGACTATTTATTTTTTAATGAACATTTTAAAATATCTATTCCTTCTAATACAGTATTAAATACAACAACAGATCATATCTAATAATGCCACAATCACGGAAAAGTAATTTCTCATTCTATAAATTTGATAAGGGGATCTGAATGTACATCACTGAGGATATCAGCTTTGTCTTCAAGTTCCTTTGTCTCAAGTCCAATTTCAATTACATTTCCGTGATTGTGGCATTATTATATATCTGTTGTTGTATTTAATAGCGTATTAGAAGGAATAGACATTTAAAAATGTTCATTAAAAAATAAATAGTCGGTATGAATTAAATTACGACAACAGATGGCAGCACCAAATATATTTTGAATTAAAATAAAAAATATATTCTGTTTTATTGGGTATTAAATTCAGTTTTAATATAATCTAAGCATTGCATTTTATCTATCAGAAAATATTTCGCAACTGTTTGAGCAGAATTTCGGCGAGAAACGTGTGCAGCGAAAGTTAAAGCGCGGATAGGGCAGAAGATTTACTGACGCTAGACGAAATTTTTTCATATTTTTTGGTGGGTGGTCTTTCCGCAAACCAAAATATGGGATTTAAATATTTATAAAGCTCGTTGAGCAAAAACTGTTCAATCACAGTAACTAGTCTAAGGAAAAATAAAACTATGCAATTAATTATCCGCAATGCTCGACCCTACTTAATAAATTATGGAAGTTTCTTCCTACAAAAATCGGAGGTCAGCTGGAAATAAAACTGTTCAGACACGTCTTGAAGTCTGGTTTTAATTTGCGCTCAGAATAGACTAGAAACCGAACCGGGTAGCTAGTCATAACATTATTTTAATAGTTTTTTACCTTACTTTCCTTATATGCATAGTATAATGTATAAGGAAAGTATTGTGACGGGGGAGAAAATTCGAATTCGAGTTTTCGACGGGAGAGCACGTTTCAAGCATACCTGATCACGAATCGAACATTTTTGAGGTGATGTGTGTGTGTGAGTCTATCTCACGAACGGATGGCGCGATTCGAGTGAAATTTGGTACAAAAATTGCAATCCATGAATGCTGGAAACCTATTGTTTTTAAACACAATCCAGTGTTCAAAATCCCTTAAATTTTCGAGTGAAATTTTGAAAATCAAAACCTTTAATAAAGTTACGCAAATGGACATTTCTTATGTAATTTGTTCTTAAAAAACGACTGACATAAACTTCAGAATGCTAGCATGAATCGTTCTCAAGATATTGCACATTTTTCAAATACATTTATCAAGAAATCCCATAAATTAAAAGAAATATATTAACTTGAGAAAAATGTTCACTTTTTTAAATGTAATATCATGCGATAAATTTGGTGTCATTATTCTCGTGGATCTAGCTTGTTCCATTCATGAGAAAAGATACTTTGAATAACGCTTTCGTATTTGAAAGCCAATAGTCATTTATCTGCTATAAGAATAACTTATATCTCCGTCCATAACAGTTGGCGAAATTTTGGCGACGAATTTGGCGGAATGTCGCCAACTTGGCGACTTTAAATGTTGCCAAATTAATTAAAATATCGCCAAATAGATAAAAATGACGTTAAATCAATGAAAATAACGACTAATTGACGAAAATTCAATATCTTGGAAATAAAATAAGTATCCACTATAAGAATAACATATTTTTTCAAACCAAATATTAGAACAAAAAAATTCCGCAATTCATAAATATTTCGATCAAATTGCCAAGATTTTAGATTTCTGTAATTGTTTATAGGTCCCGTATGTATGCAAATTTTTAGATTTCTAGCTTCAGAAGCTGGGTCTGTAATTCCAGTCCCGCTCAGCCGTATAATGTAAAGATGCACTGAATTAAAAAAAAATTCCTAACCATTCTAGTAACTCAACGAAATTGACTTTTAAAACTTTTCTGCTGCGGAAAGAGGAAAATGAGCAATTTAATCTTTCTTAACAACTGGTACATTTACCCTCTAACCGATGTAAGTTTGATAGCGTTTTAATATTATTAAAATTCATATTTGCGTTTCAGGAGGATTCGACAGAAACTGGTTGATTGAAAACGCGAAAAATCAGCCGATCACCTGGAACAAGACTGTGCCGAACACCAGGCTGGAAAAGTTCCAGAACGTAATAGAGATAAGGTACCATGTGAATGTCGGTAAGTTATACTCGTGCTTAACGGATCACTTCAGTTCAGTGGTTCTGTAAAGGTTTTGATTGATAAATTCTAATTTCTGAAGCATAATGCACTTGAGAGCCTTACAGAATAGAATGTGCCAGATTATGGGCGAATTTATTGCAATGCAAAGACGGTAAGAGCTGTATAAAAGGTCGTTGTGCTAAACCATACCGAAGGCAGAATTTTTGATTTTATGCAGAAAATGCATGGCCCCTTACTATCGCCCCCTCCTTTTTTTTTATAAATTATTATTTTCCCTAAACTATTTATGTGGCCCAGGCCCTCAAATATCCGAAGCCACTATGCAATGCATCCTTTTGCTCCTCCCTGACAGCAACCCTGGTGCCAAGGCCTTAATATGGTTCTTTATCTAGATTTGCGGCTCTCTACACACACAATGCTTGGGTATCTCGGTACTTGTCTTAAGGTGAGGAGATCTTTCCTGAATACTGTGTCATAAGATTTTAACAGTTAATTTATTACCAATCTTGTACAGTGATTTTCAATAAATCAGTGGTAGAAGATCACATGTTTATTTAATGATGTATATATGTATAGAGATCTTTTTAAAATAATTAAAGTTTATTTCAACATGCAAGACGTGCAAAACATATTTCAGCCTGAGCGCAATACGCTCATCAGAGGCATATAACAAGATAGATACTTTTATATTCCGCCAACCCGCAAACTAAGTTTGCATATTACAAACAGCCGATTGGCAAAAAGGAATTCATACGCAATGAAGAAGCATAAAATAGGCGTACTGCAAGGAAATCTAATATAAATATGTAAATTACAGTATAGGGGAAAACCGGATTAGCAAAATTTCAAATGTTTTAAGTACGTGAATAAGGGCTTCACTTCCGTGAAATTCAAGATAAGCTGTCAGGCAAAACTGAGTTTTGGAACAATGTCATTGTTACAAATGGAATCTCGATAAATAAACAAGAGATAAATAAGAGAAATAAACAAGGATTCAAAGTAGAATAGTTCGTGGTTTATTACAAAACATTAAAAGAAAAAGGTTTGTCAAAATGAGTGGAAGGGAGGTAAAATAAAAAAGGGGAGTTTTTTCTTTAATACCCAGAAAATGCTTAATCTGTGTCCCGAATTATGCCTTCATACTTTTTGATCAATTTTGCTTACATTGTGATTTCACGCGTTTAGAAATAATCTATTCACTATATTATGCTTTTTTACATTATACATAAAAGGAACTCTCACATTTATGTGAATACAAAAAAAAAATCTAATCTTTCAAGAGATAACATCTGCTAAAACATTTAACGTACGTTTCAACAACAAATGCATAACTTTATTGCGCAATTAATACAGTAATAGAACTTTAGCAATACATTGAATGCATAGTATCCAAAAAGTGTATTTCAAGAAATAATGCCAATAACAGCGGCAAGGGATCTAGAACCCCGTGTTTAAAATATTTGCAAGCATGTTACTGAAAGTTTCGAAGGAATCAGCTGCCCACGTAATAGGGAGTAAGATTCCTGATATGTATATATATATATACGTATATACACTCAAACCTGTTTTTGTGCGATTTTTTATTTGTGCAATTTTTTTATGCAATTTTCTTGTGCGATTTTTTTTTGTGCGGTTTATGAAAATTTCAATCAAATTGGAACATAATTGACGAAGTTATCAATAAAAAAAATTTAGTAGGTTTGATCGGCCATTTAGTTTTTCGATGCCAATTCTGAAAGAACTTCACAATTCCAAAAGGAGCTTCAATCTTGTATATCTGGCTACCGAGACATATACAAGCGTCTAGTGAAACAGTCGTCTCAAAAACTGATCACCGACTACATGGTAACTGAAAAAAAGTCAACTCTAAACGAGTGCGAGGTAGTATCTTCAAGTGACGAAAGCGATTTTGAACCAGTTTACCACAAGAAAGTTCGCGTATTGTCAGACTACGAAGGATAATGGTTATACGTTTTGAAAAGTTTTGTATGTGTAAAATAAGTACATATGTAAAAACTGATCACCGACTACATGGTAACTGAAAACAAGTCAACTCTAAACGAGTGCGAGGTAGTATCTTCAAGTGACGAAAGCGATTTTGAACCAGTTTACCACAAGAAAGTTCGCGTATTGTCAGACTACGAAGGATAATGGTTATACGTTTTGAAAAGTTTTGTATGTGTAAAATAAGTACATATGTAAAAACTGATCACCGACTACATGGTAACTGAAAACAAGTCAACTCTAAACGAGTGCGAGGTAGTATCTTCAAGTGACGAAAGCGATTTTGAACCAGTTTACCACAAGAAAGTTCGCGTATTGTCAGACTACGAAGGATAATGGTTATACGTTTTGAAAAGTTTTGTATGTGTAAAATAAGTACATATGTAAATAAAATATTTAAAAACGTTCGCATGTGTATTTTCTAAATCAGATTCCAAAAGGTTTGGCGAGATTCCAAGTAGCTGCCAAGCCTCGTGTCTTGATTTCGTTTAAAAAAGCAATTCCTAGTTATTTCGTAAGGTTTTGAGTTATTTTCTACGTGAGACTTTTTTATGCGTCCCTATTCACCGCATTAAAAAAATACTTTTTAATTGTGTTGCGGAAACTATTTAAGCTACTCGTGAAGTTTTGTGCGATTTTTTTTTTTAATTTTCTTTTATGCGGTCCCTATCCACCGCACAAAAATAGGTTTAAGTGTATAAGCTTCGGCAAACGATAATTGGCTGAATATTTCAGAAATGATGCTGAAATTTTCATGAACGCCTATAATTGCGGCTTTTCTGATAGTTTGCTGAAATTATCAATAAAGTAGAGAAGATGAGCAAATGTTGAATGTTTTACCGTGTATGGATTGTGATACGGAAACACTATTTATAATGCTGCACTGCCATGATAAGAGCTTTGAAATTTATTATACTATAATATTGAAACTGGGCTCTTTCTTAAACACAAGGTCATCTCCTCGTTAGGTATTCTGATACGTCCCCCCCCCCCCCTTCACCACCTCTAACCTATATCTTATCTACTTCTGCAAACATTCATGAACGAAGTAGATTCTTTTCTTTGGGGAATTTTTATTTTCATGCTCAGTATTGAAAGTATTTTAACAAAAATTATCGATTTTGAAATTTTAATACCAATATGTTTTAGAACCTCCTGAAAACGTTTTGCTATTTTTGGAGTTATGTCCGTCTGTAGTTGATTTATTGCTTTCACGCTAGCCCTCACAAATACTAAACTGCTAAATGGATTTTCAAGAAACTTTATATCCGTCTTTGTTATCGAGAAGTCTAGCGCTAGATAGAATTTTGTTTTTTTAAATTCGAGCGGAAACTTCAAATTTTCTATTTTCTTAACATGGCAGCATGGGACAAAAGTTGACATAATCATACATACGTCACTCAATAAGTCTCCGGTCTAACTAAGAAAAACAATTTTTTTTTTAGAAATTCGACTTTATTCATCAACATACTCTCCTTCAAGAGTGATACATTCATTCCAACGCTCCTAACTTTTCAATGCCTTTTTTGTAGGACGATTTGTCTTTACTCTCAAAATAGGCCTAAGTTTCGGCAATCGCTTCTTCATTTGAGCCAAATTTCTTTCCCTACAGCATCTTTTTGATGTCTGCAAAAAAGCCAGTAGTCGCTGGGGGCCAGATCTGGAGAGTACGGTGGGTGAGAAAGCAATTCGAAGCGTAATTCATATAATTTAACCATCGTTTTCATCGACTTGTGACACGGGGCATGTCCTGTTGTTTTTGGTCCGGTGTGAGCAAACGCGGCACCCACTTCGAAAGCAACTTACGCATGCTCAAATTTTCGTGTAAAATTGTAACCACACTACCTTCTGATATAAGGTGTCGGCTATCTCACGCAACTTTACTTTACGGTCTTTCAAAACTATTTTGTGGACTTTTTAGGTTTTCCGGAACAACTGCTGATTTTGGGCGACCAGAGCGTTCAGCATCATCGGTGTTTGTATGACCGCGTTTCAATTCAGTATAGCTGTTAATAATAGTTGATTTCCTTGGTGCAGAGTCTCCATAACGTTTATCAAGCCATTGTTTAGCTTCAACAGTATTTTTCCCCATCAAAAAACAATGTTTAATCAACAAACGAAATTCTTTTTTATCCATTATTTTGAAAATTACCAAATTGGGGTCACTAAAACCACTGTAACCTGTAAACTAATTGTCAGAATGTCATGAAATTTTGACACGTGTCGTTTGAAGGTTTGTACTATCCAGAAATCATATGGGTCTGTCAACAGTGTTGCCATATATGTGTCAGACCGGAGACTTATTGAGTGAAGTGTTATTTATATCTGAAGGATCGCGAAACTTAGTTTTAATAACTGTAGTGATACAATAACCGCGCCACAATTTTTGTGTTCGTGACGCTATTGGACCCCTCGAGGGGGAGCAAGTTACCCCTCCCCGGAATTAAAATGAAGGGTAACATGTTACAATACATATTTTTATAACATGTTATAATACATACACAATACATATTTTTCAAACTTTTATATTTTTCAAACCAGTGTCGTATGGAGTGAACACTGGCCATTTCAATGGCTAGTTTAACAATATTAGTCAAACGCCAGGAGTTTTTATTTAATCCATTCTAGGTTATATAATAGGCCATGCCTTCTAAAATATTAAAAGTTTCGATCAAATAATGTTTATACAAATGTTTATGCAAATGTGAACAGTCGTTCTACGTAAATATTTGGAGGGGAATTTTAATGCATGAGATATTGAACCAGATATTGATTTTTACAGATACGTACTGGAAACTTTACAAATGGAGTATAGACAATTTCGAGAAGTTTTGGGAAGAAGTGTGGTATTTCTTTCGCATGAAAGCATCTATGCCGTACGACCAGGTAAGACTTGAATCAAATCATCTGCGCCATACGATAAGGTAAGACTTTCCGCAAAAACTAAATTCTTTAAATTTGACAAGTGACAAAAGTTGAATCCCGCTAGAATTGCAAATCATACATGGACCGGTTTCAAGATTAGATGGAAGCGTCATTCTAATGAGGGGGAAAAGAACCTTACTTTGGGGGAAGACCCACCCCGCCGAATAGAGTTCATAGTATGAACTTGGTCACTACAGTCTAATGTAAGCCGATATCAATTCTGAATAAATTTGAAGAAAGCTACGTAGAATTATATATACATTCTTAGCACTTTCCAACATAGTTAAAGTGTTTGACTTTGTCCATTCTGTCTGTTCATTCGCACGATAACAGCTGTAAAAATGACTGTCAAAATGAAATTTTAGTATGTTGTTGAGACGGTCTGTAGGACATATAGGAATGTACATTACGTGGTTTCTAGATTGCGTGGAAGCATTATTCTAATAAGAAGGGGGGGGGGGGGGGGAGAACCTAACTTTGGGGACCCCTTCGAATCGAGTTCTATTAGTATGAACTTGGTCATTGCAACCTAATGAAAGCCGATATCAATTCTGAATAAATTTGAAACTGTCTACGTAGGATTATATATATACATTTTTAACACTTTCCAACATAGTTAAAAAGTGTTTATAACTTTGTCCATTCTGTCTGTCCGTTCGCACGATAACTGCCGTAAAAATGACTGTCAAAATGAAATTTTATTGTTGAGACGGTCTGTGGGACATATCGGAAGGACTTACGGACCCCCATGTTTAACGTGATCGTACTCTGCGTGAACAGGGCGACAATTTTGGCTGCGGAGGGAATCAACCCGGACCTACAGAGTGCAATTCCCGCGCGCTAACAAACATCCTACTGTGTTGTTGTTGTTGTTGAAAGTAATAGTTTTGTATTTTGATGCCGAAGTAAAATTCGCCAATAGTAAATTAGTTATATATAAGAAAAACCTTCCTATCCATCTGTCTGTAAAGCTTAGCCACAAATTTGGTGACCCTGACGACGCATTTAGCGAACAATCGCCGACTGCGATTATTCGCCAAATGTTCGCCCAGGATGATCGATTTAGGAGGCAAATTGATTGAAATATCGTCAAAATTTCAAAAGTAACTACATTAACGAAGATGACACATTGATGAATTTTGTGTCACAACTTTTAATCTTTTAATATGATTTTTCCTTTTCTCCTTGTGTTTCTGATATTTGTGCTAAATCCTATAGGAAAATCTGTTACATTAAGATAATTAATTCAGGATTTTACTAATGAGGATACCATCATTGTTCTCTTTAATGCCTTGGTCCAATCTGTGGGTTGGAGACCTTATCATGCTTCTCATGCAAACAAGATCGAAATTATTCAAAACAAATTCTTGAACTATAAAAAAACTAGTACTTTTTGTTATGCCTTATCTGCTACTTTGTGGTATTTTTAGTGTTAAGGGCTTGCAGGGAAGGGATTTAATTTTCATTTTTCAGGAATCTGTTCAATAATAGTTCCCCTATCTTGAGTGGGATCGGGTTTTCATGTTCCCCAGTATCCTACCAGGAGCATGAGTTTATTTGATGTGTGGTGCGCTAATAGAAGAGAAACTTGAAGTTGTACTTTTAAATATTACATTCATTAAGATTGACATGGCCGTAAATTCATACATAGTGGATTTATTAACTAAATCGTACATTGCTTTATTGTGCCGCTATAAATCCTCCAATTATTTAACTTTCGCGTGAGTCCTGTAAAGGAATTATTAATATTTTACCAAAAGGATTGCACTAATTTAACTTTAACAAAAACATTTATTAAAAACATAAAATACTTATTAAATTCAATTACAATATTTAATTATATTTCAGCGGAGGGGACATATGCGACCAGTACGGAAACGCCTAAATAGTGGTTAGGACCAGGTATCATTTTCAATGGGCGCATACCTTTAAATCTGTCTTGTACTTTGTCAGCATCTGTTCTTAATGTCGTCCATTTACCGGCATCTACTCTTGGTGTAATACTCCGACACGTAAATTCGTTGTTGAACATATTGTACTGCTGTAACTCTGCACAAATCAATAGTTCTATCATTATCTTTGAATATTTATCTTTGAATCATTATCTCTGAATATCTACGGAGCATTCTACATTTCTAGTCGTCATGTTATAATGTCGGGCAAGTATCGGAACAAGTCATCCTTGTTGTGTCGTTATTAAGTCATCACTGCGTCGTCTTCTAATGTCCCTCCTCGGTCACAAGTTGTGGTTCCCTTTTTCCCTTGGGGTTGTCACTCCCCCTTTACTTCATTTGCAGCATTCAGTGTGACGTAACAAGAAGTTTCTCTATTGGTTAATCTTTGAACCAATGTCACTACTTGACATCCTCGTAAGGGCCCCCTCTGTCTTGACACTCCTAAATTTATGGTTTCCTGCAAACCTCGGCGCCACTCAGACTGGCAGTATTGTCCGAAGTTTCGAATCAATAAATAACTGGCATAAACCTGTCTCACCAAAACACATGCGAGATCTATTTCTGGTCTCGCATGATGAAAGGAATTTTAGTAGGAATAATGGTTATTGTGCGATTAATAATTTTTGTAAACTATACCACAGCTTCTCAGATAATCTTGATGTTTTTATGCATCGGATATGGCTTTTAAAAATCATATGTTGTAAATATTTTATTCATTTGCAGGTGCTTTTGAAAATCATTTGTCAATAGTTTGCATTTTAATGTATTTTATTATATTTTAATCTGCATATTTTGTATTGTATTTTATCTTGCATGCTGTTACTCGGACTTTGTCCCGTAGCTTACATTCTTTTAAATAAATAAATATATGGCATTGCTTATTACAGATGTTATCTATATTGATAATTGTCAAGTTAGAATTACGCGACGTAAGATTATAGGGTAGTTTGGCTTTTTAAACGTGGTCATCCAGACAAATGACAAATGTTCAATTCAACGTTAAAAACATTAGGCAGCGAATCTTGTACATAATTTTTTTTCACTATAAAAAAACGCAAATTCATTGCATTACGTAGGGCAAGCCATGTGCTGCCCATACTAGATTTTCAGCTCTGAATTCATTTTGCTCACAGGCATTCCGCAAGACCGGATTGGGAGACAGATTTGAAAACTCAGAGTGGTTCCCGGGTGCCCGGTTAAACTTCGCAGAAAACATACTGAAGTGTCGGGACGACAGGATTGCTCTCGTCTGCCTAGGTAGGTGCTTTCTAAAGTAATTTTTCAAAAATTAAATTGACGTACACAAATAAGTGAATCTGCTATTTAAGACGCTGGTCGGGAAAAAAAATGTCACGAGTCAAAACTCATTTTTTTAGTAGACTATAAAATTGTTTTCTCAAAAGTTGAGAAATTTCTACAAGTCTTTTACATGACGTTTGGGAGAAAGCACGACTTGTCCGAAATTTTGGTCGCCCTCTCTTTGCGAAAGATGGAACACAGCCGAGTTGTGACAATCTTGTTGACAACGCGGGGAACACTTCCCGACAAGTAAAAAACGACACAGCTGCTCTCTGCCGACCATAA
The DNA here is from genome assembly GCA_951213105.1 of Amaurobius ferox. NCBI lineage: Eukaryota > Metazoa > Arthropoda > Arachnida > Araneae > Amaurobiidae > Amaurobius > Amaurobius ferox. The sequence continues at coordinate 140,364,206 of OX578138.1, read as the reverse complement.
CTTGAGCTAGACTTGAGTCAATTTTCTAGCAAATGCGATACTTTTTGTTTACATAGAATATGGTATCAATAATTCAATCGTATTTTTGACTTATGACGTTTTCTTCCGGACCACCAATATATTTTTTATGAGCAAACAGATTAAGTATTGGTATAAATGCGAGTGCTTACATGTCAAATATATGTACATTTCCAGACGAACTCGGCAACGAAGAGATGGTGACATATGCTGAAATGTTCCAACAAGTGACGTTATACGCTGCTGCTTTTAGAAAGAATGGCATGGGGGAAATAGATACAGTGGCCTGTAAGTTTTCTTGCATAGCAATCAATCTCTTTAAATATTCTCTTAACACTCTTGTTATCACTAACAAATGTAGTTTTATCCTCCCTATTGTACTCTTCTGTAGTGATTCCCAGCCATGGTTCCACGGAATTTTCTGTACTTTTTAACAGTAATTTGTTACTAGAAGCAGAAAATGTTCTTGCAATATTATGTTAAAATACAAGTTGATTATTATTTAACCTTACTGCTTTATCCTAAACGTGGCGAAGCGGGAAAATGGTGCTGACAACAGCGAGATCAGAACAGAGGTGGAGGGCTAAAAATCCAAGAGGCAGGAACCAGAGGTGGAACATAAATGAACGGTAAAATGCCAAAGAAAAGTGAACGTCAACAACGGATTCAAATCACTTGTTCATAAAATCCCAATTGAATTAAAAATAAAAATTGCCGATTAACTGAAAATTGACGAAATAAGGATCCAAACAATATAAAAAAATTAAATCTGATATACAAAAGGTCAAATTTAATTATCAATAAGGAATTTTGAGTGAGAAACGATGGAGAAATTTTAACGAAAGTTCATTTTGAAAATGAAATTCGGAGTATAAACGATCTTAGCTTAAAAAAAAAAATGAAAAATATGGAGTCCTAAGGACAGAATATTCAGCAATTAGATTTCGAAATTTCTTGTTTGGAAATATGGTTCATGTGTTCCTTAATACAAAATTTAAGAGTTCTTCATACTCTTTGAGCAACATAACCAAACCTGTATTCGCAAGCAAAAACAGCAGCATGAGCCAAACAAATAAGTTTAAAGTCTGCAATCGCTGAACATTCTTGGGAGTCGAATTATGTATTTCATTTTTCCAAAGTTAAGATCGTATTTACTCCTAATTCCATTTCTGTAATGGACTTTGTTTCTAAATTGTTTCTCGGTCAAAATCCATTATTAATGACAATTATCCTTTCTTCTCTTCTACTTCGAAATCTGATTTAATTTTTTAATTTAGTTTCTTTCCTTATTTCGGTTAGTTTTCATCATTTTCTTGTTTATAATTTGACATTTTCGAACAAGTGATTTAAATTCGTTATTGAACTTTAACTTTTCTCTTTGGTTTTCTTCCGCTCATTATTGTGTCCCACATATGGATTCTCCTGCTGGGATTTTTACCTCTCCATACTTTTCTTTTCTCGCCGTTTGCAACATCCTTTTTCTGCTTCTGTCACGTTTGCTGTTCCTGCATTAGTCGCCGATCTTTCTCTTACGTATGAAGCTTGCTCTTATTGTGCGTCATGACAAAGCTATTTTTGTCTTGGAAACCGATTTACTTTTATTTTTTTATATGCTGCTTTAAATGAAGTTACGTGAATTTTACTTAACTCTACTTTACTGAAACCCCCCAGTTCACACAGAAGTAGCACGTAATAGTGCGCCAAGGGAAAACATGCAGGTCGAATAGTAGAGTATGTTCTCACTTTGAAACTCTTTTCTAGCCACAAACTACTCTAAAAACCACTACACACACCCCAATTGTTTATACTAGGTTGGTATTTCCATAAAAACATAAAATCTAATACTTTATGACCCCTATAAAGCCAAATATCCAATTACTCGAAATACCTATACACTTTAATATAATAATTTGCTCTGTATCTTTGAAATCAAAGCATATGGAATGAAACAAAATTCTTGTCTTAAACCAAAAAACATTCTCTTATTAAACAATTTCAAAAGAATTTAGATCGCCTCCAAATAAAGCTTTAGTGTATTTTGTGTACTTATTTTTTTCCTACTATAAGCAACTATCCAATCTATATACGGACAGCAAAATTTGTTTCATGAATATAATTGTTAATGGACTCAAGATTTTATGCAATTTTTCCTTATAATAGAACTTTTGTTCGCTAATTGGGCTATAGAAAAAATTATTTTTCGTATTTTTAAGCTAATACGTTACATAATTTTGAAGGCGTTTTAACTCTTTATTTACCGCAAGCCTAAAAATAGGCTTTTTGCTGCCAGCGCTTATTTACCGCGATCCGATTAGTGGGCTTTTTCAAGTGTTTTTGCAGTAATGTGCCGTTTCATTAGGAGATTCAAGCCGACGTGAATGTTTGCCCCTTGTCCTGGTGGATTTAGATGATTTTTAGTTTTTTTGATCCAAAACCCAGACAAAATGAATCCTGATCATGAATGCACAGACATTTTTCTAGATTCTTTATCAAGGTGTTCTAAATGTTCTTTGAGCAAGGATAGCAGCAATTACAGTGACGATAGTGATATTATCGGGTATACAAAACATTAGACTCCGGAAGCAAGGAAATATTACGCGTTAGCAACACTACCATATTAAGAAATTATAAAATTTCGAAGTTTTCGCTTAAATTTAAAAAAAATCTACATGGTTTTAGAATTTTTTGTTAAAGCCGGATATAAAGTTTATGAAAATAATTTAATGTTTTAGCAGCTATAATGTACACAAGAAATTGAACACAAACAGCACTCAAAATAATTAGAACATTTTCAGGACGCTCCGACACCTATATGCTGGTATAAAAATCTCGAAAATAAAATTTTTAGTGAAACTACTTTCTTTACTCTATTCAATAGTATGAAAAATTAAAAATACATAAAAATTTCAAGAATTTCGTTCAAATTTAAAATGGCTCTTATGAACTAGCGTTTTATCTTTTATCTTTTGTCTTTAAGGTTATATATCAAACCGGAAGGAAGCCATCTTCGCTATGCTCGCCACAGCCAGCATGGGGGCCTATTGGGGAGGACTTTTACCATACTACGGAAGTCGGGTAAGAAATTTGCATCCGTTTTTTAAGTTGTGCATGAATGCGATTTATATTTCCACCGACGCGATTATATTTCCTTGGAATAAAATTTCTGTTATTTTCACTGGGGAGTTAATATTGCGATTCCATCAAACATCTGTAATAACTGGCAAGGGTGTAAGGCTCAATACTTTAAAGATTAATAAATTCCATCCTCGACTTCTTTCCAGCGCAATGTCTTCCCGGGAGAAAGAAGAGTCTAAAATGTACATAAAAGTTTCGCAGTTTGTTTACGTCAGGAAAATTGCCACTTCGAAATTAACAATGTTTAACGGTGATAATGCGAAAACTTTTGAGTTTTGGCAACTCCTCTGAAAGTTTATTCTGGACAGTGACATCGACGAAACTTAATCCTCATGACGTCAAACTGACAACTTTTTGATTGCCGAGCTGAGAGCTAGCTCAACCTAAAATTGACAAACATTGATGGTACGTAGTATATGCGCTGCCGTCAATCTGAGAAAAGTAAAACGTTAGCGAATATAAGAGTATATGTATACAGGTGTTTGTATTAGTACACATTATAATTTATATCAACGCCAATTGTTTTATTTCTGGTTTATATAGTTTAAGAATAAATTAGTAAATGTTATCAAAAAGATGGATGCGTAGTCCATTCAAGACCCTCACAAGTTATTCTCCCTAAAATGAGACCATAAGGGCAAAATGGAATGACATGCATTTTAAAGTACTAGTATAAATAATTTCATGCAAATTAATCATTCACAATCTTAAAATTCGATGTTATGACTCGATTCTATGTACTGAAGTGACTTGTGTGTGTGATTTTCCAATTCTTGTATTTGAATGTGTGGTTATTCATACTTTCGTTAACTCTTGCCATTGTATACGGTATGCATGTTTTTTTGTCATATTTATTTGTAGCTGCTTTCTGAACAGTAAATCCGAAAGGGGGAAGTGTATAAAAAATCCTTTTTGTTTAGGCTTTCAAACTTTTTAATAGATATATGATCTCAATTTTTAGCTGCCTTGCGCTAAATTGGGAATCGCAATTTTCGAAAGTTGAATTTATGCTGAATTACTTTGGTAAATGTTGCGTCAAAATGTTAGTGTTATGGTTTTGTCAAGTTAATACACACACGAGTCACATTATGACCACCAGTTAATATCCGGAGTAACCATAGTGTGCAGCGCGGACAGTAGCTAGACGGGCTGGGAGTGATTCAAGGTGCTGCAAGGTGTTCATAGGTATGTGGTACCATGTTGACTTCAGTGCAACTGACAGCTGCTGGAGGGTACGCGGTGGATAATCCGTAGAGCGAACAACCAGGTCGAGTGATACCCAGGTGCTCAGTTGAGAAGACTGGGGAATTATGAGGCCAGGGAAGTACCTTGAAGTGCTCCTCCAAACACTCTCGGATAGTTCTTGCTGTGTGACACGTCGCATTGTCGTGTTGGTAGATTCCATCCACCCCAGCGAAGGCAATTAGCATGCATTGATGTGCGTGGTTTGCAAGGATGGATTCATAACGAATTCGGTTCATAATGTCTTCTACAAGTATGAGTGGACCCAGATATTGTCACGAAAGCATTCCCCAGACCATAACGCTGCCCCATCACCTTGTGTTCTTCCAGCAATGGTTGATGAGTGTTTGTTCTCCAATCTTTCACGCCTTATACGTCAATGTCCACCCGTTCGATGAAGCAAAAAACGTGACTCGTCGGAGAAAGCAATCGGCGGAGGTCCAATTCTGATACTGCCGTGCAAATGTAAGCCTCTCGCACCAATGGCGCGTGGTGCTTCAGTTTCCAATTCGCTTATTCGCCATGGTGCCATTTATCTATTGACTATGCATTTTAACCACAGCAGCACGCGAATAGTTCACAAACTGCAGTTTCAGAAATGCTGAAACCCTTGACCCGAAACCCGATTATCATGCTTTTTCCAAATCTGATGAATCTCTCCTTTTAGCCATGACAGCAACAATTGATATGTGTTCAGAACGCCTATACCACACCTTATTTACCCACCAAGCCAGCTCACGACACTTGCTTTCTTTCATTGACTACGCGCTGTTGACGTCTAATTAGTCTTATGTGCATTGCGGTATCTCTTCAGGATTAATGAGCATTTTGCAATTCTGTTAACATGGAGATTGCCGTATATGAAACACTACTTCATCTCCGATCACTGTAGGTAACTTTACTTTTAAAACTAAAAATCTATTAATTATAGCATTTTTCAATAGTGTGATTTGAATAATAGCCAGCAGGCAGAGGTCTGTATTTAAGACTGAAACGTAACTTGTTTAGCCCTAGTTTTATCGTCTTTATAAGTCGTAATTTCGAAAAATTTTCGGCTCTAAATATTCACCAGTCTTAAAGTAAAGTATTGTTCGGCAATCCGAAGCGCCTCTGTAGAGTTTCGCCGCTATCCCAAGCTTCTATTCTCCGCTACGGACAAAGTTATACACAGCCATTTTATTGTGAAAGATATAATGAATTGACATTTCTCGCGAGTTAAAGTTCAGACCCTAGAATCTAATCCGTCCACACAAAAGTGATATACAGAGTATGGTGAAAAAATATATAATGATCTGTTATATATTAAAGTATAGTGTTTAAGTTTTTCCTTATGCTTCTTATAGTTACATTGTGAAATCGTAAATCAACCTAATCTGAAAAGTAAATTATTGGTCATTAACTACGCTATTTAGTTATTTAAATTACAATTTGTTTAGTAGCATTCAAAGGTTATAAAAGTAACGCCTACAAAGTACAAACATTTTTTACAAAACTTATTTAAGCTTTGTCTCGTACACTAAGGGGAGATACTGTTACACCCGATTGATTAACATTAGAACGACGGAAGCGGTCATTTTGACCGTATAACTACTTTGAGAAATGATTCCTCCAAAACTGTTAATCCCAGCCCATTGAAATTTTGACTTTCCTTATTTTAAGTTATTGAAAAAACAAGAAAATTATTTTTGGCTTTATAATAAGAGAACAAATCAACGATCTTCCTAGAACGATGACAGCGATCGCTGTAAGTAGCGGTATAAGTAGCGGTCGCTGTAAGTGTGGCTGCTGTAAGTAGTTATGCGGTCAAAATAAACGCTTCCGTCGTTCTAGTGTAAATTACCACTAATTAAGTTCTTTTCTTGACCCATTTGTTTTAAATATAGTTAGTACATACCTTGTGTATATGTTAATTGCATCAGAAATCACACTGCCTAGCACACTTGAGCACTTGAAAATAGTGAGAGTCCGTTAGACTCCATTTTATCTCGAGGATTTAACTATCACTTTCCTCACGAACTTTTCGAATACTTTCACCCGTCTTCACATCTCGAATATATTTTTACATGTCTACTACTTTCACAAGTTTCGCCCTCTTTCTCGTTAGGAAAAGCCTAATTTTCACCTTGCTTTGGAGGAATAAGCTTTTCTTGTGGATCCCCGTATCTTGATCGGCCTTGCTTTTCCCCTATGTTGGTTTAGGGCCAATCTTTATTGACCTTCCCCTTATTGACAGATTCTTTGGGTCAAGTCCGCAGCATGAATTTCTTCCATCCAGACTCTGTGACGCTTAACATTGATTTGATCGCAAATTGGTGAATGTATGAGTCATAAATATTGTTTAAATATAATTCATTGTTAAAAGTCAAATCTTGGGTCTATTCGTCTGAACCTTTGTTTAGGTTGTTTCACACCATGACATATTAATTTAAAAAATATATATTTTTTCTAACCTCACACTGAGAAAAGTTGGAGAAAATCAAATAATTACATGCACCGAAATTTTCAAATTAATTACAAGTAGGCTAGGGTTTTCAGTTCCTGAAGCTATTGCAAATCTGGTCAATAAAACTGTTTGTAAAATGTCTTAGATTGCGTGATGGGAAATATACTCGGCGTTGCCCGGGAGTGTAAGTAAGGGTAAATTGAAATTAATCAAAAAGAAACAACAAAACAATGTGTTCATATAAATAAAAGTGATAATTTCATACAATCTCAATTGTGTACAACCTGTGCAATGAAGCTAAGGGTAAATTGAAAGGTAAATTGGGTAAGTTAGGGTAAATTGAAATTAATCAAAAAGAAACAACAAAACAATGTGTTCATATAAATAAAAGTGATAATTTCATACAATCTCAATTGTGTACAACCCGTGCAATGACTTCATCCCTAAATTATCCGCTTCCCCTCTACCTTTAAAATGGGCCCGATTTCGAAAAAAAAGATTCAAAAACAAATATATCCTTCTAGGCGAGTAGAAAAGGCTTCTGTGGCTTAAAGCGGATGCGTAACTTCTGAAACGAAAGGGCTGGTTATCGAAAATTTTAAGTTCTCTCGTTTAAAAATTTATAATTAATGAACGGATGGGTTCAGGAATGTTTTAGAGTACACTCAAACCTATTGTGCGGTGGATAGGGAACGCATAAAAGAAAACGCATAAAAAAATTCGCACAAAACTTCACGAGTAGATATAAAAAATAGTTTTCGCAACACAATTAAAAAGTATTTTTTTATGCGGTGAATAGGGGCCGCATAAAAGTCTCACGTAGAAAATAACTCAAAACCTTACGAAATAACTAGGAATTGCTTTTTTAAACGAATTCAAGACACGAGGCTTGGCAGCTACTTGGAATCTCGCCAAACCTTTTGGAATCTGATTTAGAAAATACATATGTGAACATTTTTAAATATTTTATTTACATATGTACTTATTTTACACATACAAAACTTTTCAAAACGTATAACCATTATCCTTCGTAGTCTGACAATACGCGAACTTTCTTGTGGTAAACTGGTTCAAAATCGCTTTCGTCACTTGAAGATACTACCTCGCACTCGTTTAGAGTTGACTTTTTTTCAGTTACCATGTAGTCGGTGATCAGTTTTTGAGACGACTGTTGTTTCCCTAGACGCTTGTATATGTCTCGGTAGCCAGATATACAAGATTGAAGCTCTTTTTGGAATTGTGAAGTTCTTTCATAATTGGCATCGAAAAACTAAATGGCCGATCAAACCTACTAATTTTTTTTTATTGATAACTTCGTCAATTATGTTCCAATTTGATTGAAAATTTCATATACCGCAAAAATCTCGCAAAAAAAGACCGCACAAAAACAGGTTTGAGTGTAATGTGTAATATTTAAAAGATGCTGTTACATTGTAAATGTTGAATTTGCAAGTAATTAATTTATATCGCAATATAACAATCGGAGAGTTTTAAAACGCACTCAAAGTATGTTTTAAATAGTCATTAAAATCAGTCTATTCATCATATGGAATCCGTTCAAAATTTGCTTGAAAGAGAATTTTTCGATCTTTCCGATGGTGTCAAGATGGAAGCTGTGTGAAAATATTCTAGATCGCTAAAGAATAGATCTGTGTAAATACAGACCCAAAAAACATACAATAACTAAATTAAAAATAAATAACTAAATAAAACATACAATATCTAAATTAAAAATAACGCCGTGGTGCACCCCTGTACGTCGAGAAGACGACCTCCTGGGGCCTCAAAATTTTGTACATTTTTATTGAACTTATTTTGCAATTTTTAAAGGCTCTTTAATTCACTGTATATAAATTATACCTAATCCAACACTTTCTTGGTATTTTATATAATTCTAAATTTTATTATTAGGTATTTGTGTATCAGTTTATAGTGTTCTTTATAACGTTTAGGCTACAACAACCTGTAGAACCTTTTGGATGTTTAAAGTAAAATTACCTCAGAAACGACAAAAACTTGGTTAAGTTATGCCGGAGTTCATCAGAATAAACGGAAGGTTTAACTGATCATTAGACAAACTTTTAGCTCTATAGTAGTATTCTGAAAGACATCTTAAATAGCCTTAAGGACACTATTTTGCCCAATACTTTACACATTTTAAGTTGGTTTACAATTTAAAGTAAAAATACTGTTTATTTTGCATTAAATAGTATAGTACGCTACTACACACTTTTAAATTTTAGATAATTTAGTTTTGTATATTGAGATTTATTTTGTAGAATTACATCGATATTTATTGCATGTAGTTACTTAGAACCTGCAGAGATTTTTGAAGTGAAACTTCTATGGACGCGATACCGTTACGGAAGTCCATAAGACTAACCGATCACGGAAGTAGAATTATGTAATAGAAGTGACATTTTGTTACGAATACATAACAGAAAACCATTGTTATAATTTGATATATCTATGACCTCCATACAGAATCCAATATGCATTTCCTTCTGTTATGAAAATGTTATATAAAAATAGTTCTAAACTAATAGGATTACTTTTAAACTTAAAGATATGTTGAAATTAACATGTTTTTAATCTTGCATTTCAGTTCTACCGTATGGTTCTCGGCACATACTTTTTAACCCAGTGTATAAAGTGGGTTATATACATATTACTTTTCATTATATTCATTCTCATTATATTGATTCTCATTATATTTATATTCTTCTCGTTATATCCATATTACTCTTCAACATGTATATATATGCTGAAGAATAATATGAAAGAGTGAAAGTACTTGATTAACCTGCACACATTCAGATATCTTAGTTGTACTGAATTATTCCATTAGATAGCGTTCCACACCCTGCAGCTAATGAGACCTCGTTTCCTGATCACAGTGGACTCTCACCAGGATAACGGAAAACCGCAGTCAATGCTGGACCTAGTACACAAGACTAAAGGTACTAAGTGAATGTTCTAATCCAAGCCATCTTTAAAATACTTTAAAATCAAATAATACTGTTCACGGCAAATAATTCCTTGCAGTAGTATAAGTAATTTCGGTGTAGCTTTTAGAGCGTCTAAAAGAAGAAATCCAAGAAACTCTGTTTTGAGCACCAATTAAGTGTAATACAGTAAACCCTCCTATAACACGGTTTCCATATAACGTGGAGCAAAAATTGCGACAGACCGCCCACAACGCGGTACTCATAAAACGCTGTTTCCATATACAGAGGTAGTCTTATAAAGCGGTTTCTCTATAATATAACTCAATTAACTTGTACAGTCTCTATAGCATGAGTTTTTCTATTATTCGTTTATGGTTGAAATTAATGGGGAATTCCTCAGTTTCCTCATCCACGTACATCACCATTTTTTAATTTCAGTTATCGAGGAAATCCCTTGTAAATGCAGAAATAATATACAGCATTGCTGTGGCAGCACATAGTCTTAATAAAAATAATTCGAAATGTGTAAACATATTTATTGCCTTTTATGTCTATAAACTTAATTTCATAGCCGTATTCATCATAACATGGTGCTCTAAAAATGCAGTTTTATATAAGGTAGAACGAATCAACTTAATTTATATGTTCCGAGTTTCACTTAACGCGATTTCCATATAACGCGGTACGAATTGTTCTGTTTTGCACTAATTCTGAATTTCTTATAATGCAGTTTCCACACAACACTGTATGCGGTTACCATGTATAGCACGGTACGAATTAATTTGATTTGCACTAATCTGAGTTTCTTATAACGCGGTATTAATTAATCGCATTATAGGCGGGTTGACTGTACTCAAACGTCGAAATGCAGAAATATAAAATGGTTAATGCTACTTTTCACTTACAATACATCACATATGAATGAAAATGACAAGTAATGTGAGGAAATCTAATATTCGGCTCTGGTTTTGATGAATTTACGCGTTTTGGATAACGCGGAACTCGAATCGGCAGTTTTTTTTAACGTCTGTCTGGATGCCAAAGTCGTATAGTAAAGGCAATTAGGCTTCCACCATGAGCAGTAGAATATAGCGATAAAATAGGCAAATTTATATTCAATCAATTTGAAAATTATAATAGTTACGAAAAAAATCAGTCATTTGAATAAGCATTTAATAAAACATAAAAGTAGAAAAACTTTTATATTTAAATTTATGAAAATATTTTTCACGGTGTGCATTCCAGTCGAGCAGCTCAAAACGTCAAACTTTTTCCGTGTTAAAATTGTTTATTAAAACTGCATCAATAGATTCGTCGATGAAACCTTTGGCTTTTTGTTTTTATAGAGCACTTTTGCGGTTAAATTTAGTTGCTTCGAAATTTCTAGTGAATTTTCATCTTTGTTTGTTAATTGTATATATAGTCTCTTTATAGACATTCATCCCTTTAGCCCCGTAGTACTTTAGCTCCTTAGTACGTAAATTTAGTGAAAATCGCGATTAATAAGCGGTAGCTATTTTTAGCACTCATTGTTTATGGCAATTTCTTTAAAAAAATAAAATATAGCAAAACAACGCACTCGCTACGCAAGGGGATATGCAGCTAAATAAAATCGTATACGCCCTAAATAGGCCTTTATAGACCGCACCGCAATTAACAGCCTCGCTAGATGCATGTCAACCATCTCAGCATTCGTGAAATACTTCTTTCTCCATATATGTGCGAATCCAACGGTACAAATGACAATGTCGTAAAATAGTCAATTGTGTGCCACCTAATAGTCTTCTAGCGACGTCTGCGGTCATACAATCATTACCGAAAACGATTAAAATGCCATTAAATTTTGTCGTTATTCAAATGTAAAATAGTGTAAAAGGTAAATAAAATTTGAAATGTGTTTAATTTCTGAAAAAAAAAAATCTACGAATATTTATGTTGGAGTCCATTAATTTGATGCATAATTCGTATTTTTTCTTTTTTGCGTGAAGTACCATCCGATGTCTTGGATGTTAAATAAAATTTTACAAAAAGAATTATTGGTTGTTTAATGCAGATTTCACTTTTCAGATATTGAATCCATTCAGAAAGTAATACTGGTGGTAACCGATCAAAATACTTACACCGAAGATTTCTCAAGCGTACCAAAGTGGTAAGATTGTACTGCGAACTTAAATTTAATTGTTATAAATTGTATTATAAACTGCTCGTTTGTAAAGCTGAAAAAATAACTTGTAGGTTACGTAAACTTCTGTGTTCTTCCCCACTTGAAGTAACCATAAAACCCAGTGCTTTGAAACATTGCAAACAGTTTCAAGCCCATTATCCTTTCGGGGATTGTTTTTGAGTTTACATTAAAAAATTTGTAACTAAAATTCGCCTTTGAAATTATGTAGTCATTTTGCTATTTTAAAAAAATTAACGTGATCTGATTGGTGACTAATTTTAACTCGGGATGTTCCCCCACTATTTCTGATCGAATTCCATTACGTGTAACATACAGTAAGGTAACAATTTTAGTTCTTACTTAAAGCAGAGATACGCAAATTTCGCGGCAGCAATCGTTTCGAAGGAGTTTTAATCCCTCTTCATCAGATAAAAACAGTGTCTTTACTTGACAAAGACTGTCTTCAATTCTTGCTTGGCGTTTAAGTAAAGACCCTGTTTTGACTTGATGAAGAGGGATCAAAACTTCTTCGAAGTAATTGTCACGTAGTTTGCATATGTCTGCCTTTTTTAAGAAAGTACTATAAGTATTAGTTTCACAAGCATCGGCTTTATATCTGTATGTTGCAGTAGTATGTCCGGGAAAGATTTCACGACCTTTATTTCCGCAACCGTTAGTCGTAGATATATATACTTACAATTACTAAAATGTTTCATATGAAGTAACACTTCATCGTGTAACAATTTTAAATCAAAAAATAACTTTGCTAAAATATTGGCAAGACACCAGCCACGTTCTATTGAAATTTAATGCACAATGTTGAAGGCTCTGCCGGACGTCTTTTACACGAGCCATCAAGTAGTAGTTGTTTTCAGTCTCCTGTATCTCAGACATTAAAAGGAATAAAATGTTGATTTTTTTACTTTCAGACACGCAGGCGTGATTAGACTAGAAGTTATAAATTATGTTTGTTGCCCCCCAGTCAATTTTCTGTATTAATGAGTCAGAAGAGGGTAAATTTTGGTTTTCTATGAAATTTCCACTTTTTCATCTATAAGCTCTACGTATATAAAGTCGACTGATGACGTTACAAGTTCAATATTCATCACGTTGAGTATTCCACTGCTAATTTTAAGGCAGAACAGAGATTTTTCACTTATCAAAAATTTAAATAGCTGTAATGACTATTCAAAACCTCAACTGTCATATTTATCAGTTTCTCTCAAATTGGATGACTTAAATCAAAATTTTGCAGAAAACTTGTTTAAGATAATACAGTAAAATTTCTATGATCTGATTCTCCTGTAGCAATTTATAAAACAAAAATTTTAAAATTCAGAATTTTCGATTTTTAAGGAACCTTAATAACTATTCAAAAACAAGCATGTCGTATCGTCAAAATGCAATCGTCAAGCAATCGTCAAAAAAGACCGATATCCCCAATAGAACACAGAATTTGTAAAAATATGAAAAATTTTATAGCTTTACAAAAAAAGTGTCAGCCATAAAATCGTCAAGCAATTGTCAAAAAAGACAGATATACCCACTAGAACACGGAATTTGAAAAATGTAAAAGCAAAATTTTATAGCTTTACAAAAAGTGTCAGCCATAAAATAATTGATGTAGAACTATTGCTGAGTTTATCACACTTCATGAGTAAAAAATATAGAGGAAAACTATTGAATACATTTCGTAATAAACTTGGTAAATTTGCATCTTTGATCCAAAGCATTTTCTTTGCTGAAATGGAAGGAGTCGGGGTGATAAAACTTGAACTACGTATATATTGCATCTCTATATCTTTATTAGGTAAATTTGCAAAGTTTATTATGAAATATGTCCAACGTTTGTCCTGTATCCTTTTCACTCCTGCAGTGTGATACTTGGTAATAGTTCTACATCTCAATCATTTTTATAGCTTACTTTTTTGTAAAGCTGAAAAACCTAACTTTATTGTCTAATTGTTTACTATCAGATATGAGTTTACCTGAACAACACAATTTCCTGGTCTAATTTGGTAAAATATAAAACATATGCTTTATATAAGATGTGATTTCAGTTGTGAGTAGAGTATTTACAACACCATAATGTTGTAGGTGTAGCTTTATGTAAATCAGGCAATGGAAACAGCAAGGCCAGATATGCAAAGATCAGCTTTGTTACGCAGTGACATAACACCTTGCCGAGCAGTGTAAAAGCGGCAGGTCAAGGAGGAGCGATATCACAGCTAAATTGTAGCGTCATTAGTTTCAGGTTGTAAGAATCATCACAATATGTCAAGAGTACGTCGACGTACCACATACGTTCAGTTATCAACGAAATGTCAACAAATCATTGTTTTACGTGATGGTGGCATGCCCCTTCGAAGGATCGCAAAAATATTGGGTCGTGATGTGAACACAGTTCAACGGTGTGTGTTACGGTTCTTGAGAGACAACGAAACGACACGAAGATCAGGTTATGAGAACTTCCAGGTGTACCACACCACGTGAAAATAGTACGCTTCTAAGAAGAGTTGTACAGGAGCCGTTTACTACAGCAACAGTGTTACAAAATTTATCCCACACTATAGGTAACGTGGTCTCCACGGATATAATTCGAAATAGTTTGCATGACGCAGGACTCCGAGGTAGACGACCTTTTCGACACATGCCGTTTCAACGTCTTCATCGGTTATGACGTCTCCAGGGGTATCAAATGAGTCAATGGGTCGACAGAATGGCAAAACATTCTGTTCAAGGATGACTCACGATTCTGTTTTGGTATGTCAGATGGCCGTACTCGCGTATGGCGGCACTTTCAACAACGTCACAAAAAGCGTTTTCTATCTGTCGCCACACAGGCCCCCTAAGTGGTACCATGGTTTGGGGTGGTAGACGAACGCCTTTAGTCTACGTTTCTGGCAGTATCACGGCACAACAATGAGTCTCTGACACAAGCCCCGTTCACATGCAAGCGGGTATTTTCCGGCCATGAAACATTGGGGTGAAAAAGGGGTATTTTCCGGGATCCATTCTAGACCCGTTCACATGTGCAACCCCCATCACTCCCGCTTAAAGGGCTAGGACCAATTTTTCTTAAATGCTTTTGACATTCATTTTTGGTAAACAATATATCTTTTACTTTTCTTTTTTTAATTGCTTTTTTAAAAAGCGTATTATTTTTAATTCATTATCCCATGTTATTATTTACCTATTTAATATGACAAATGTGCGGAAATGAGAAACAAAATAATCTTATATATATAAATTAAATCTAAGTAATGTATATACATTAAACTTGGATCTTTATAAACTAAACATCAAATTAAAAATAATATGCCAAAATTAAGTTTAATATATTTTTAAAACTATAAATATATGCTTATTGTAATATATATAAATGTTTTATTCCATGAAACTGTTTAAAGAATTCATTTTTAAAAGTCAAAAAAGAAAGTTTTTCCCATTTAATCTTCGTTTTTAGGCTAATTATGACGTATAAACTTGAATTAGTGGAAAGACGTTTAAGAAACTTTATTCAAGACAAATCGATATAAGAAGTTGGCATAGAGAAAAAAATATGCATATTTATACCGAATACATTTTAATTATTACAAAATCGGTATAACTCATTTTTTATTAAAATCACATAGGACCTTACTGCATGGCCCAGATACAAAAAATCTCATATACCACTAATACCGCAATTAAAAATGTTTTTAATATAGCAGTATAAAAAATACTTGATGAACATGTTTCATTGATATGTAAAATAGGTGGTCCTCTAAGTAATCCAAAAATAAAATTAATAAAATAAAATAGTCTTCATATGTAGTTAGTATCTAAAATATATAAAAACTTATATTTCTGATATTAGCAATCATGGAGTATTCTTTCTTTTTTTAAGGGGGGGGGGAGAGCATTTTGTAAGCTAATTTACACAGTTCAGTTTATTGCAAAATGTATATGTAAAGTTATTTTGAATGCCTGAAACATTTTACTTTGTTATTGATATACATAATTATAAAACGCAATTATCTACTAATCATAATATTGGCATCATAATCACATCATCTCGAGTTATGGAACATTTCGCATTGATATGTAAAAGCTTAGAATACAAAACTAAAATAATCAAACTTGAAATATAATGTATAAATAATTTATTTACAATAATTAACATATATTCATTTAAATATAAACACATACTACTTTTTAACAATATAAAATAAATGGGTATTAAGATAGATTTATCTAATATACATTCTCCTTATATAAAACTAAGAAAATCTTTTATCATTTGACAAAAACTACTTGGATAAATCTAGAAAATTTGCCCAAGAAACAGAACATTATATTCTAAAGTTGCTGCTTCAAAGGAAAATTAGCTGGCTTACGACTTTTAACTAACACTTAATTGTATACGTTTTGTAATTAAGAAATAAATATTTCTATAAAAATTATCCTGAAATCGAGGAAATTTTTTTTTTTCTAATTCATGAGATAAGTTAGCTCAAATAAACAAAATGTACATACCCGCATCAGTCTTTTTCAGTTAGGATTCTCCGTTCATAAATTCTGATGTATAATAAGGATCAATCCGTTTAATTCGTAAATAAATCCGTGTAAGGAATGCAAAATAATCTATATAACAAGCTATAAATTCATCATTATTGTAAAATGTTCAGATAGAATTTGTAAACAAGGTACACGAGGTATCTCGGTATCCGCCATGTTTTTCAAGAAATCGCAGTTGCGCGAATGGAATTGTGGGTAAAAATCCCCAATATACCCCCCTCGTTCCCTCAAATAAGAAAGAAGGAAATCATACCTCCTTGTGCTTTCAACTCTCTTTCGAACCGGTATTTTCCTCGCTTGTACATGTGAACGGCGACACAGTCGAAATGCGGCTATGATACCGGCTTTAAATTGTGCATGTGAACGGGGCTATTGTGAGACCTGTGGTGCAGCCATATCTGTCAACCAGGCCTGGACTGCCTTTTCAGTAGGATAATGCCAAGCCACATACTGCACGGGTAGCTATGAATAGTCTGTAATGCTTTGATATCCTGCCTTGGATATGATATCCTGCCAGCATATTCTCCGGATTTGTCGCCAATTGAGCATATCTGGGACATCATGGGTAGCCGATTAAGAGAACTCCCAATTCCAGCAAACCATGTTCAGTTACAGGCCCAATTGCATGTTGTGCGGAATGCCATCCCTCAGCACACCATTGACCATCTCATTGACGGGATGCCTCGTTGTATTCAATCCTGCATAGCCGCTCGCGGTGGGCCTATTCCATATTGATCTAATATCAGTAAAGTTCCATGCTTTCATTTTCCAGGTATGATTTTTTGATCATTTGCACGTCTCCATGTGTTACAAGTATATTCTGTAAATTTCATAAAGGTGCATCAATTTCTTCATGGTGTTGCGATTTCAGTTGTGAGCAGTGTATTTGTTTCAGGTGTCCAGATTTATTCCAAATACAAATAAATCTAACTGTGTATGTATACTAAGTGTTTCTGTTTTTCTAGCTTATCCTTCTGTGTTTATTTACCTCTAAATGGATATGTCTTTAACCCTGTTTACGAATTCTTTTCGTTTCTTCTCGGCAGTGTGTTTCTCAGGGATTTTCTGGAGGAGGGTCGGAACCCAGACGAAACAGTTCCGGATATTGTGTTCAAACAACTGCCCTTAGACCATCCAATATGCATCAACTTTACTTCGGGCTTATCCACACAGAGACCAACGGGAGTAATGCATTCTGCAGGAGTATGTTGATATTTATCATTTTAGTGCGGTAAATTGTGATGTTAAATTTTGTATATATGTGTCAAATAAGAGCACGGATGATTCCCATAAAAACAGACTCCGGAAATGCCGATCAAATCAGTACACCAGATTTAATATAAAATACCCAGACTAGTGCATTAAAAACTTTACTAATAAAAAGCAAAATTTTCCTTTTTACTTTCCTGAAATACATAATGTATAGGGAAAGTATTGGAATCATGCCGAAAATCGCAACTCGAGTTTTCTACGGATCTACACGTTTCGAGACCTCTAGAATACGAAAAAACTATCTTTAGCATGTCTGTCTGTATGTCTGTGCAGATGTTGTATCCACTCTAACTAAAAAACTAATGGACCGAATTTTATAAAATTTGGTAGGTAAGTCACTTCTGGATCACCCTGGTGCTTATTAGATTTTATGATTCGGAAACAAATAACGTTCTTTTTTTTTTTTGCAAAATGGCCCGCCAAAATCTAAAATAAACTACGTATGCTCAAATATATCCATTAAATGCTTGTTTAACTCGTAAATTTTAACGAAGAAAAGGATAAGACCAACCCCATTACACTAGGACTAGCCGTTCTGGAGATATTTTAGTTTCTTCGCATTTTCTCTACGCCACCTCTGAAAATAAGTCCAGTGATCAAGTGAGAACGAAAATTGAATTAAATTCAATTAAAATGGAGAGAACATGAGTATAAGTCTGCAGGGAAAGTCATGTGGTGCCCACATCAGATTTTTTAAATACGCATTTAGTTATTTGTATGTAACTTTATATGTATGAGAATCGTGAAATTGCTTTGAAGCTGAATCATTATTTACGAGCACCGTTATCCGCAATTCGTGCAATCTTGAGCATTGATTTTTTATTACCATATATCAGTCATTCTAGCTACTCCAGTCCACTTATTACTTGCAGAATTGAACATTCAATGTCTGAAGCAGGATGGGCTGAGCGGGTAGTATTTAATATCCAAAATATTAAGATGTTGCAAAAGCTAGAAATATACCAAATTTGAGCTATCTAGATCTTTGTCTAACTCCCCACCCCCTCCCAAATAACGAGTACATTCCCATGACGGGCTCAGGGGAGGGACTAGCCTGTTAAAGTAGTTTGAAATCCAAAACTAAAATGTACCACAAAAGACAATGACATACCAAATTTTATGGTACTATGATTA
This sequence comes from Amaurobius ferox, assembly GCA_951213105.1. NCBI lineage: Eukaryota > Metazoa > Arthropoda > Arachnida > Araneae > Amaurobiidae > Amaurobius > Amaurobius ferox. Next base: position 140,345,290 of record OX578138.1, on the reverse strand, counting down.
TTGAAACCTGATTAGTTAGGGCATTAAAAATTTAAACCATACTGACAATCGGATCAAATTATGTTAAAGCAGTGTAGAAAAAAAATTCTAAATATCCACATTTTCGAAGTTTTAGGCAAACAAGTTTAATAAATTCCTTTAAAAATATTACATCTAAATGAATAATTTGGCAAAACCTTGCGATAAAAAGAATTTGCAATGATTTCGAAACAAAATATATTTACGCCCCAAAACTAATTGAAATCCTCAATTTAGTTCGCATAATGAGCAAATTCTGCTAAACGGGGTTTACATAAATAGAACTGTTTGTTCTCTGTTATGTAGAAGGGTAATTAAAATAAAACTCTGCTGCACATGTGCTTGCCCTAAATTATGTAATTATTTAACTTTTCTTACAGTGAAATAATCATGTACACGACACTTTTATTTTATATATTTATTTACTTTTGCTCAAAATAACTGTAAACTGAAATTTGGTGCTTTTATTTGACTTTACACAAAGTATTCCTACGTATTTATATTAGCTCAAATTTCACGCGTATTAAATTTAACAATCGAATTCATAGGCAATAAAATTGAGACTAAATTGTTCCGGTAAATAATTTAGTCAATACCATTTTAAACGTATTTCGAAATCTTGCTGAAATAAAGTCGATTGTTTAAGTTCCAACCCATTCCTAAAAATTTGAAATCGACATTCTATTCATGATCTTTCAATAGTTTTAAAAAACGAATTCGTGTTTCATATATTGAAAAGCGAGCGAGTTTGTTTCTATGGTAACAATTTAATCATCATACGCAAAGATGGATACAGCGCATACATCTGTACCATAGCATAGCTGCCAACCTTGGAAAATGAAAATTAGGGAGATTTTTAAATATATGCAATTCGCGACAAAAGTCGAAAAATCGCACAGCGCGATAACAATTTTTTTTACAGAAAGCATAAAAGGGAATTTTCAAGACAGAATAGGGATTTTTTTCCCTCTACTACAAAACTGCACCATAAAAAATAGACAAATATGATAAATAATCTGTATTGTATCTATAAATACAATTTAATTTCAACGAATACAAAAGAATTAAAACATCTTTTAAAAAATAAGCACAGCACATTCGTTAAGAGTTATTCTCATCAGACAATAACATTGTTCATTACACTGAATATGATGCATAAAGAAAAATGTCATTGGTTACTGTTTAATAATCATTCACATGTCTTTGACACAAAAACACTTCTCTGCAGATAAAATATTGAATGAAAGCAAAATCTTTTGGTAAGTAAAAATACAGCACGTAAACGTTCTATATAATTCAAAAATGTCAAATTCAATCCTTCTTACTACTTAAAAATAAAGTAGCTGTTTTTGCTTTTTTTAAGAACTCCTTACTAAATTTTTCTTCAATATCCCTTCAGAGTTCATACCGATTTTTCAAAATAGAAAAATTTGTATCATGCAAATATAATTAAAAAATTAACTTTATTAATTAGCCATAATATGAAAATAAGCTAGTTTAGTCAATCTAATATGCAACATTTAAATGATGGAGATGGATGGAAAAAGATACTAACGTACTCTCGGCAATTCACGCGAAGTAACTAAATTACGCAATCGCACTATTTATGCGAAAATAATTAAGAAATTAGCCACAATAATTAATCAGAATATGAAAATAAGCTAATTTAGTTGATCTAATATGCAACATTTAAATGATGGAGATGGATGGAAAGAGATACTAACGTACTCTCGACAATTCACGCGAAGCAACTGAATTGCGCAATCGCATTATTTATGCGAAAATAATTAAGAAATTAATCATAATAATTAATCAGAATATAAAAATAAGCTAGTTCAGTCAATCAAAAATGCAATATTTAGAAGATTGAGATGGATGGAAAAAGATACTATTGTATTCTCGGCGATTCATAAGAACAAACTGAATTGCGCAATCGCAGTGTTAATGCGAAATGAATGAACAAAATAACATTTGAACGATTTATGCTCAATAACCTTTGAAGAAGTATGTTTATTACTTTCATAAAATAAGCGATCGAGATCTTAATTTACATTACACGCGGCCGTAAATCTCCGTTAATGTGATTGGCATTACTCTGCATTGTATTATGGATTTGCTACGATCCCGGGAATGATAAAAATCAGTGCTAAAAATGCGAAAAATTGGTGTTTTCGAGGAATTATACCATGTCTGGTTAATTGATAAATTTCCAACAAAAAAAGCCGCAGAATTTCGTTTGTAATCCGGAGGCCGGAGAAATAATGAAAAATCCGGAGAGTTGGCACGTCTGCATAGGGATCTTTTTTAGAAAAATGCCTTTTGTAGGGATTTTCTTATTGTAAAAATTCGGATGATTTAGGAATTTTTCGGGAGTTCGGGTGATTGCTTCAAAATTCGGGAGACTCCCGAAAAAATCAGGAGATTTGGCAGGTATGCCATAGCATTGAAGACAATTTCCGCAGTACGCCCCCTCATGGCCAATCCGTCCCTTTAACTTATAGTTCGCACACCTTCAATCCAACAACTTCGGTTATCGACAACTCATTGGGATTGTAGTACCGTAGCAAACGCTTATAATGCAATAGTAAATGTGTTAAGGACACCTTGGCAGGTTGGAATCGATGAAAAATGTAGTTTTATGCTTTTACGGAAATCTATGCTCAAAAGTACACAAAAAAATTTCAATTTTTTTTTCTGTATAATTATGCTAAAGATATGTTTCGTGAGAAAATAATAGGTAAAATTATTTCATTATTATGTGTACTTTTTATATTACCATAGGTTTCATGAAAGGAAAATGGAACTTTTTTTTATGAAAAAATTCTCATCGGTACATTTTACAAAAAAAACTTATCACCACAATGTCATGAAACTTTCAGAATATACTAATTCATGTTCAATTTCACTATTATATCAATAATTTGTATTATAAGAGTGATAATTTTCAAATGATTTAAAAAATTGCATTGTACTATTGAAATTCTCAAAACTTTGTTGATTAAAATCAACATAAATTATAATTTTTTGACAATATAAATAAAATTATATTTTGAGCTAATAAAGCATATATAATTTTATATCTATCTTTGATAGTTTTTAATAATTGCACCGCGCGCGGAATCTCAAAAAATTAAGTTTTTAAAAAATGAGGTTTAAAGAAAATATTTTATAAAAAAAAGTTGCTAAAACTATACAGGATCGTATACTGTCTGTGTCAATATTTCTCTTAAAACTGCCTTTCTTTTTTCACTTCGCTGTTTCACCCTGGCGTCTTTTGTTATTTCTTGCACATTAATTTCGGCTTTGAATACCCGCCATATGTCAATGCACCTGAGAGCGCTTTCCATGTTAACACCTGGAAAATAGCCCATAGACTTTAAAAGTTTTAATCGACTCATGACACCATAATTGAAAATAAATGTGGCATCTATAGCACCAATTTGAAGGATTGAAATTTCAACAGATGTATTTTTAGAGATCCTCTCTTATATGAAGTGGTTCACATTTTCATTTGGTTTTGTGTTTGCCCATGTAAGCATTTTATCAAAATGCTAAGGAGCTTTGAATTGGCTAAATCTCTAAATGCAGATTTTATTCATTATAGCCACTGGGAGTGAATGTTTATGCTTATACATTATGCCTTCACTTTCTGCTTTTTAAAACCACGCCATGAATCTGGGCATAGACCAATGTTGCATTCAGAATCTGTTGTAAGCTTATGAAAAAGAGGCCCATATTATTTTCTTAATTTATTTAACAGAACCTAACTGTTCGACGAATCGCCAGTCCATAATATTGTTGTAATAGATCAATTTGGATATCAGGTCAACTTCCACGGCCTGACAATGGATTTCCAATAGAGTTTAGTTCCAGTCAATGTTTCACAACTAGTACAAAGTACAACTAGTCATAAAAAAAAAAAAAAAAAAAAAAAAAAAAAAAAAAAAAACCGCTTTAGAAAACAGTAAGCAAAGCAGAACGTAAGAAAACCTCAGTCATTTACAGTTAAATCTCGCTGCTTCCAATTGCTATTTATAAAAAATCTGTGGGCAGGACATGACTTTCCTTATATAATGCAATGAATTTACTACTTTTACAGTTAAGAAAATGTTATTCTTATACTTGATACTTATATTCTTTCCAAGATATTGAATTTTTGTCAGTGAGTCGTCATTTTCATTGATTTAGCGTCATTTCAATCCATTTGGCGAGTTTTTGTTAATTTAGCAACATTTAAAAAAGTCGCAAGTTGGTGACAGTCCACCAAATTCGTCGCCAAAATCTCGCCAAGCGTTATGGAGGGAAAAATAAGTTTCTTACAGCAGATAAATGACTATTGGCGTTCAAATACGAAAGTATTGCTCAAAGTATCTTTTTTTATGAATGGAACGAGCTAGATCCACGATAATAATGTCACCAAATTCATCGCGTGGTATTACATATGAAAAGTGAACATGTTTCTCAATAAGAAATACTTTTTATTTTATGATATTGCATATTTTCCAAAAAAATTATCAAAATATCTCAAGAACGGTTCATGTTAGCATTCTAAGATTTGTCAATCGTTTTCTAATGAAAATTTACATAAGAAATGTCTATTTGCGAAACTTTATTAGCGGGTTTGATTTTTTGTCGATTTTTTCAAAATTTCACTCGAAAATTTAGGTGGGTTTTGAAAATTCGATTGCTTATAAAAACAATAGACTTCCAGTTTTTACGGATTGTAATTTTTGTACCAAATTTCGTTTCAATAGGTCCATTCGTTCGTCAGTTATAGTCTCCACAGACTCACTGACACACACTTTCACACACACACACACACACACACACAGACATCACTTTAAAAATGTTCGATTCGTGATCAGGGATGCATGAAATGTGCTCTTCCGTCGAAAACTCGAATTTTCGACCCAGTCACAATACTTTCCTTATACATTATTGTATATAAAGAAAGTAAAAATAAAATAGAATTTGAAGTGAATCTGCTTGCTTTTGCTGGCACTCAGCTGCAGCTGGTTCTTTAAAAAGTAGGTGTAGCCAACGATGTGGGACGAGTGAGCTTCATTTAAATGCAAGTTTTAACATTTCTAATCATGGTAGATAATTAAAACTATATCATTGCGTTCAGAATTAAGCTATAAAATAGCAGTAAAATTGAAAAATCGAGATTTTGGAAAGTTTCCTTGCCAGGGTGTCCTTGCTGGCTGGAGGCGTCTTTACCTCAACTCTAACATGCTTTGGCGCCGAGATTAAACGCCGGCACTGCCAAATTAGTAGTTTCGCATTCTCGCTCCAGTTTTAAGCAATGTGTAACCTGGACCTTGGCTTGGGATGGGCTGTCTACGATTCAGTGGGGGAGGGAGACTTACACTGCTGATTTCTGCCAATGTGAAAGCTAACATACCAGTAGACAGGGGGTTTATACTCTCAATTAGTAAATAATATTCACATATCTATAGGTTTCCATTGGGAAAACTAAATTCAACACTTACATTCCCACATTTGATAATTCCCTTCACTTTCCGAGATTCTGTGTACGCCTTTGAACCCTATAGGAAAACCAATAAAGGGTATTATAACCCCTAAATTTTTCAGCCTATACCACCATTCCAAGACATTTATGTTGTTTGGAATTCTTTAATTATTAATATTTTGGAATTATGACGTTAAATAACTGATATTACAGATCTATATTTTAATATAAATTTTATTAAAACTTATATGGTGTACTTTCACGTCTTTCAGACTCTGCTTGCTCACATGAGGGACTTTGGTCTTCACTATAATATGGATGAAGGGGATGCTCTCTTATCTTTATACCCGGTAACGTTTCACTCCTATTAATAACGTTTTGTTTAACCGTTAGCTTACGGGGCAGCGTGAATCCGAAACGAAGAACCTCGTTCTTCATTTGGGATGGACGCTGTCCCACCCGTAAGCAAAAGGTTAAACTCTGGTGAGTAACCTTGCCTCTTTAAAACATTCAGCCTGGATGGAGCATCTGGAGCTACTTCCTTTCGAGCCTGGCCATGAATATGAAGCTCGTCTTGTACTGTGGAAGCCCCTACTACAAGGTAAGAGGCAGAAACTTCTGGGACATCCTGGCCAAGTACGACGTGAAATTCACGTTCTTGATCACCAGCATAGTGGACAAGATGGAGGAAAAGCAGATATTTCCAAGTGAGTAGAATAATTTATTTTTTCGAAACTTCAATCATTTATCTCTTTGCACAAATACAAGTGTACTATTTTTCAGATCTTTTGAAGTGGAACTTCTTTATAGACACTTACAAAACCCTCTTGAAAGATGGAGTGCATGAAATTGTGAACAATCCTTTCCATAAGTGACCCCAAGTTTAAAAATAGAAATTGATTATTGCAGAAGGAAATATTTTTACAACTTGCCGAATATTTGTGACGGTCATTATTTTCCACAATTTAACGTTATTTTCTGGAATGATATAGTTTAGCTTTTATCCCTTTAACTGGAATAAATGTCATACCAGTGAAAGCGTTAACGCCCTCACAGCAAAGATCGTCACATGTGTGACAGTGACGTTGTAGTCACGCGACACCTGGGTCACAATGTGACATGGTATTTGTGACTTCTATGCGACGTTACGTATTAGTAACTTCATTGTGACTACATTCTGTGACGTTTCCACAATTTAATTAACACGTAACAATGTGACGACATTACAATGACAATTACAATGTGACGTCACAAACAAGTCAATATGCGACATCACACACGACCATGAAAATGACCAAACTGACTTTGCGGTGACCTCAATATGACATTGCCGAGACGTCCTGTGACGTCCCAAAGTCAGTGTGACGTAAATCACACGTCACTGTGAAAAAAAATGCCGTTAGGTTGAGATATGGTTCAAATTCGAATCGTATATACCCACATTGCTTCCTTATGTGAATCAACACATTTGAAATTCTAATTGAAATTTGTCGCAATGTGAATTGAAACATACACATACTGAGAACGGAAGAAGTGGTGGTGCATTTCGAAAATTTATATAATTCTAAGGACAATACAACCTTTAAATGTAACGGGATCAGTTCCCAGTGATTGTGGCTGAAGACATTACACTCGATCGCTTAAAAGATGTTAAAACGTTCAAAAATATCAAATTATTGGCCTGTATCAAGGACAAAAGGTGTGCAAGGAGATTGTTGAAATCAAAGTTCTTTAATATAAGGTTGGGCATTCAGCTCGAAAACAAATAAAAAAAAATTGTCAGCTCAACGTCGACGAACATGGAATTTCGTTATTCGTGACGCCACGGACCAGGGAGGACTTTGCGTAAATACCAAAACAGTTTTTGCATTATTGCAATTAAAAATCGTTAATTTTGAAGTGGCTATATCGAGACGTAAACTACTTGCGCAGAGGTTTTAAATTGTACTGCGCATACCTTCTACAGCGACGTTCAATAAGATTTAGAGACGTCAGTGGGGGGTAGAATGAGTTGCAGTTAACATGTTCGGCCTTTCCTAAGAAAAAGATAACAAAATGGCGCGCTTGCTATCTCCATAACATCATATGCGAAGAGACAGATAAAAAAAATTAAGTCGGTCATGCCCTGGACGAGCATCCCCTGGCTGAAATCACAGCCACCGGATTACGAACTGTTCAGCGTATTATTAAATCTTCAAAAGATTACGGTGAACGTCACCTTCGCGGAAAATGTGAGGTCGAAAACTAGTCCTGAACGATCGTGACCGAAGACCATTTAAAACAGTGAAATCGAATCTCAAAAAAAAAAAAAAATCGACTCTAGAACTTGCAACCATATTTTATGGTGTAGGCAAGATAATTTCCACACGCACGATAAGACGAGAGATTAAACAGATTTGTTGCGGAAAGAAAACCCTGGGTACTTAAGAGTAATCAAAAAATCTCCAGTTCGTCAAGTAACATACAGATTGGACTGTTGAGAAATGAAGATTATCATATGGTCCAATGAATCCAGATTTACTCAACATCGTAAACGCATCAGGGAGTTAGAAGAGAACCATAACCGTACGAAGCATTGGATTCTTCCTGTACTGTACCCGCTGCACAGGCCTTAGAAGGGAGTGCTCTATGATCAGAGGTTGATTCTGTTGGGTTTGTCTAAACGCAGCAACACCGTGCAGCAATAAAATGAAGTCTGCTGAGAATCTGAGCTCCCAACGTCTTTCATTAATGGCATTTCCCGCTGTATGCACTGGTACATTCCAGGGTGACAATACCACGATTCATTGCGTAGAATTGTAAAAGATTCGTTCGAGGCTTCAATCGCACACTTAAAATAGCCATCACAAATTCCTGACGTCTCCCTCATTGAGGGTAGGTGTGACATACTGAAAAAGCATCTCCAGTCTGCCTTCCTCAACCACGGATCTTGGCAAAATGTTACTGCAAATCTCACAAATAAGGGTAAAGTCATTGCATAAACTCAGAATAGTTCGATCCCTCTTTGCAGACATTGGTGTCCGGACGCCAATGCCTGCAAAGAGGGATAGAACTGTTTGGGATAGGGTATGTCAAATACCTGTCTGTTTGAGAGATTCTTCGTTTGGGGTTGATACTGTCCCACTCGTAAACAGAAAGTTAATCAGAAACTGAACACTCTAGGACTGTTAAACTGTGGAACTAAATGACTCATGTATAGCTCGTTGGATGTAACGAGAACCGTTCCAGACATACAGCGGAAGAGGCACGGAGATTCGGAGCAAGTCAATGGCAAATATAGTTTATACTGCGTTTATTCAATATGCTGAATCTATAGCGACGAATTACATTATAATGGGCATCAAAGGATGTTAATGAAAATAAACTTAAATTTTAGAAAATAAACGCGTTTGCTGATGATTAAAACGTTCATAATGAAACTTACTTATAGAATGCGAAATTTGCAATAAATGAAGGGATAAAACAATTGGGATGCAAACAAGAAAAATCAATCATGCATAAAGCATTGATTATGAAACACTTTCAACTGAAATGCAATTTTGTTTAAACATTTATAAAATGAGAAGCATTCAGCGGTAATATTTTTAAAATTATCACAATACTGCAATAATTTATCATATTTGAAAACTTCATCGAAAAAAAATTAACTTTATTCAAATGACGTCATTGAAATATAAATCGCCTGGCTCTATGAAAATGCAGTAAAAATTTCATTCATAAACATTTATTCTGTTCCTTTCATTCATCTCAATACTGAAATTTATTTTACTTAAACTTAAAACCATAGAGATAAAAGTAATTTAACTCTATGCTTTTTTAAAACTTCATAGAAAAAATCTATTAAATCATCTGCTTCTCTGTAAAATCAATGAATATTTCATATCTGCTATATTGAAGACTCCTGAGATAAAGAATTTTGCATTAAAGAAATTCAGCAATTCTTATACAACTCATCTTACAGAATATGTTTACATTCTCCATAAGTGAAAATTAGGCATCGTTGTAGAAATAAAGTTTAATCATTTAAACTGAAACATATTGTAATTGCGTTGTTTCAAAATATAGATGCACAGATATTAAGTAAAAATAAGTCTGTTTTAGGACGGATACAACGCTAAATATAAATTAAAAATAACTTTAAAAATCACGATTTTGACACAAGATGGATGCCATATTTTATTTTGAAGTGGGTCACGTATTCTCTTAACGTATGGGTGCAATTATTTTAATTTATTTAAAAAACTAAATATATTTTGCTAAAATTAATTTTTTTATCGGATAATTTGGATATTTCCTAAAACATTCGAAGCAATTTGTGAATTTTAAATTCGTTTAAAAATTGTTTGAAAAATTAGGTCCCATAGGGTTCAATGTATTTCATTTTTCAACCCGGGTTCAATCCAAAACTCATTGGGTGATATTATTCAAATTTGTATTTCCATAGATCCTACAGATCGTCTGAACAACATACTAAAATTTCATTCTGATAGTCATTTTTACGGCAGTTATCGTGCGAACGGACAGACAGAATGAACAAAGTCATAAACACTTTTCAACTATGTTGTAAAGTGCTAACAAAATACCATATACAGAACGCGCCGCTATGGGGCGAATTCCTGAAGTTTGGATAGTGTTGAGATTGCAGAGTTATCTGTGTGGCAACCAAAAGTAAGAGAAACTTTAAAGTTATAATTAACATTATTATACTACTACGTTGTGTTCGCAATAACCCTCCAATTATTTATCTTTGCGTAAGTTCTGTTAAGGAATATTATTAGAATAATATTAAATCTATTACTACACTTAAACTTTAACAATAAAACATTTATTAACAACATAAACACTTATTAATTCATTACACAATTATTAATTTTGGCGGGGGGACATGTGATACCACCTAACTGGCCTAATATACTTGTTTAGACCTAGATATCTTTTTGAGGAACACATACCTTAAAGTCTGTCTTGGACTTTGTTAGCAGAACGTGGTTGATGTCGTCTTTATTACTCGCAGTGTAATGCATCCACTCGTAACTTCGTCGATCATATTGTACTGCTGACTCCAACACGCGCACTTATTTCATTCTCTTAGATTGTTCTCTCCATATCTAGTCGTCGTGCTATATTTTCTAAGTCATCGTGCTTATTGTAATGTCGAACTCGAACTGTTATTCCACAAGTCGTTATTTAAGTCATCGTCTCGGAGTTATCTCTAAGTGTGCTCAAGTGTCTTTAGGTCACAGGTTGTGGTTCTCCTTTTCTCGGGGGTGTCATTTACCCCCTTGCTTTCATGTGTAGCATTGAGAGTGACGCAACAAGCCCATTTTCCATTGGTTAATCTTTATCCAATGGAACTACTTCAGAACCTCGTAAGGCCCGCTCGGCCCCCTCTGTCTTGACGCTCCTAAATTTATGGTTTGCTGTAAACCTCGGCGCCATCCAGACTACAAGTATTATTCGATGTTTCGGATCAGTAAATAACTGGCATAAACTTGTCTCACCAAAACACATGTGAGATCTATTTCTGGTCTCGCAATCTGCAATGGGAGTCCGATCGCAAATTCAATCTACACAATTATGTATGATCAGAGGTACATTATTACGGGCAAGACTGAAGAGTAAAAACATGCGTATAAAATGAAATGAGGGAAATAACTGAATGAATAATAGTTGTGCATGTACCGCGAATTTGAGGAAGATGCATAACAAAGCCTCTTTGCAGGATTTATTTTTTTAAATGCAAAAAAATTTGTTAATCTGCAGGGATTACCTGTAGCCATTGTAAATAAAATTGACTAAAGTATGGTTCGATTCTACTTCCTCATACCAGAATCTAGTTTTGGTAACTTTTTCTTAATTTTTTCTTTTGAAAAATCTGTATTGTGTGGCCAAATGATTGCAATTATTGCGTGTTACCCTTCACTTTAAAAGGACATGACAAAATCTTTCGATTTATAGCACACTTGACAATGTACCCCCCCCCCCCCTCCCCCCGAGGGGCGCTAATAACGGCACGAACAAAAAAAATTATATCGTGGCTATTTTTCACAATGATTGAAGCTATTAAGTCATTCGGCCATAAATAAACCCTTTTATGTGATAGTCAAATTTTGCTAAGTTTTCGCTCGAATTAAAAAAAAATTCTATCTAGTTCTAGACCTTTTTTAATAAGAAAACCGGATATAAAGTTTCAGGAAAATCTATTTGTGACCGGTTTCGTGTACACAAAAAATTGACCACAGACTGGCATCACTCCAAAAACAGTCAAAACGTGTTCAGGAGGCCTGAAAAAATGTATTGTCATCCAAATCTCGAATTCAAAAAAATTTCGTGAAAACCACTATATTAGAGTATAAGAATGTAAAAATACATACGTAAGTACTTTAAGACCACAGATTATGCCGAAATAGTGGCGCGGTTACGCAAATTCAACCATGAGATTGTTGCTTTCATGTAACGAGTAAGTGACTTTACCAGACTTATCCTAAAATTTTAACACAGTAAAGATGTTTTACATCCAAAATTGACTTTCTGGTAGGTCGGACGGTCTGGCTCTCAACATCCAAAATTGAGAATCAGTGTCTATTAAAAGTGTAAAATCTCAGAAATGTAATTTATTTTTTTTATTATTAAATCTTTTCATTTCTGCAGGTGCAGACTCGAATTTGGACTGCTTACAAATCATTGGAATCGGTGGCACTCCTGTCAAGAATGAAAACATTCACTATCTCCAGAGGGTGACGAAAGATACCGTCATCGCAAACCTGTTTGGTAAGTAGTGCAGAAACTTACAAAGCCGGTGGGATAGTTCTTTCCTTAACACTTCGGAACTAAATTTTGGGTTTCATCCGGTCCGACAGTACTGGTGTCCTAACCTCATATTTTTTTTTAAAATAGAAAGAACCCAAGCACGAAGATTTTAGAGTCTCGACCCGACATGGTGTTTATCCAAATATATCAGAAACATGAATTTGTGGAATATTTCGTGCTCAGAATTTAAACATTTCTTCACACTAATATTTAAGTCTGTTAAAAATAAAACAACTAACTCTTAAAAATAATTAATTGCAATTAAATAAAAGTAATTTTAATTCTTTTAATAAGATTTTACAAAAGGGGATCGAACTATTTAGGATAGGGTATATCAAATACCTGTCTGTTTGAGGAGGTTTTTCATTTCGGATTGACTCTGTCCCACCCGTAAGCAAAATTTTAATAAACAATGTTGTTAAGCTCTTGGCTTCAAGAATACTTGTTTTAATCTAAAATTGCTTATATTAGGGTCAGTCCGTTGGTCGATGCTATAAGTATGCAACGTTTCAGCTTTTTAGGTCGCCTGTGTGTGTGTGGAAGGGGGGGGGGGGTTCCTGGGAAGGGACAGGAAAAACGTCTCATCTCCATTTTAGTATTTTGTAGATTTTTTTGCTAATTTGCTTACAAGATTCAGCTTTCTAAGTCACCATAGGACATCTGCAGAGTTTTGAAAGTGTTTTAAAAAAAGCTCCTTCTCTGCATCCCCTGGGTGAGAATCAAAATTTTGACTGCGTTTTGTCCCATTCTCGAAACTAAGTGTGCAAAAAAGTCTGTCCTCTATATTACAGCGGGGACTTCCGGAGAATCTAAAATACTATTAAATTAAAGACAACCAATCATAAGTTTAAAAAGTCGTTTAATAAAACCACCTTTTTCGACGTACATAAGTTTATAAAACCAAAGCGCTTTCGGGCATCGCCACGCTCTTCATCAGTGGCGAAATGAAAAATACAGTGCAAACAATTGCTTATATATAGGCGAAATCGGCAGGCAAAATTTACATATTCATTTAAATATTTCCATGATTGGTTGTCTTTAATTTAATAGTTTATTAAAATTGGCGTGTGTTTAATCTAATCTAAAGGACTTTTAGAATCCCCCTTCAATTTCACCGCTTTTCGATCATCGAGGGGGGGGGGGGTTGAAAGGACCAAACATTAGAAAATAGTAGATAGCTGAAATGAACAAACTAATTGCATATAAATTGTATTTATGCATTTTTCAAACACTGAATACTTTTAGGTCGGACACGAAGTAAGGACCTAAAATAGAGATCCGACTCGACCCCTGTGGCCCTGCAGATTTCTATTTTAATGTTCCCACCTTTCCTCTTTCAGGATTCACAGAGGTGTTTGGAACGTTCTCGGGTCTCTGTTTGAACATGCCCATTTACGGATGTGAGATCCAGGTGCCCGGTCTTGGTATGGATATCCAGTGCTACAACTCAGAAGGTAAAGTTTTCTACAATTATTTTTATGTATTCTACTCCTCCAAAAGATCGCGCGCATTTTGAGTTCCCAAGAAAAAATAAATAGTATCAATCGTTCTAACTTTAATCAATACTTTTTTCATTTAGATATCTAGCAAGAATGGGTGTCAAATGTAGGTTCTCATTATTTTGAATAAAAGAAACTTGGAAGATTTTAATTTTGAAAATACTCTTGCAAAAAAAATATATGCACCCATAAAAAATGGAGCTACAGCCGCGAAACTCTACATGTATGTATTCTTTGAGGAGATATGCAAATGATTAAAATATGGGGGTCATAAAAATTTTGTTAAAAATGGTGGCAACAAGGTGACATTTTAACAAATCGTAAATCCTCTCCTGGCAGCTATGCAAGCATATTTTCGATGCGACATAGTCAATTAAGTTGCTTAGGTCCCTCTGCGGAGGATTCTGCAACAAGTATTAATAACTGGTCAGCTAATTCAGTGGTATTTTGAGAAGGATACAATTACCATTCTAGCATGTCCCATGCGTGTTCTATTAGAGTGCCATAATTGATTATTCCTTAAAGGCATTAATGAATAATTTAGAGTAACATTAGTCTATACTTTAAAGGTGAAATTAATCCTTTGTATTTTGTATCTAATTAATTTACTTGAAATACCTTATTAAGTCGTGTAAATAAATGGATGAAAATATGCATTACGCTTGCATTATATGATGTTCTCATTCCTGTCAAGGTCGGTGCTTCATTGAATTTCCCCTCCCCTTTATCCTTTTGTAATTGTTTTTTTTTACTTTCCTTATATACATAATGTATAAGGAAAGTATTGTGACGGGATCGAAAATTCTAATTCGAATTTTCGACGGGACAACACGTTTCAAGCATCCCTGATCCCGAATCAAACATTTTTGAAGTGATGTGTGTGTGTGTGTGTGTGTGTGTGAGAGAGAGAGAGAGAGTCTGTGGAGACGATAACTGACGAGCGAATGGACCGATTCGAACAAAATTTGGTACAAAAATCACAATCCATAAGCACTGGAAGCCTATTGTTTTTATATGCAATCGAATGTTCAGAATCCCCCTAAATTTTCGAATGAAATTTTGAAAAAATCATCAAAAAATCAAAACCTTTAATAAAGTTACGCAATTAGACATTTCTTATGTAATTTTTCATTAGAAAACGATTGACATAAATTTTAGAACGCTAACATGAACCGTTCTCGAGATATTGCACATTTTTCAAAAAAAATTATCAAAAAGTCATATAAGAAAAAAATATTTCCTATTGAGAAACATGTTCACTTTTCATATGTAATTCCATGCGATAAACTGGATGACATCATTCTCGTGGATCTAACTCGTTCCATTTATGAAAAAAGATACTCTGAGTAATACTTTTGTATTTGAACGCCAATAGTCATTTATATGCTGTAAGAATAACTTATTTCTTCTGTCATAACGCTTGGCGAGATTTTGGCGGAATGTCGCCAACTTGGCGACTTTTTGAAATGTCGTCAAATTAACGAAAATCTCGCCAAATGGATAAAAATGACGGTAAATGATTGAAAATGACTATTCATTGTCGAAAATTCAATATCTTGGAAAAGATATTAGTATCTACTAGAAGAAAAACCTATTTATTTTACTGTAAAAGTAGTAAATTCATTTCATTATATAAGGAAAGTCATATGTTGCCCACATCAGATTTTTTTTTTTGTATTCCTGCTCTTATTCGAAAATCACTCGTCAGCTTTTTGACGAAAACCATTCTTTGAGAGTTCTATGATCTCGGATTTATTCTCGATACGGTATTTGCAGAGGATTCTATTGTAGCTTTAGTTTACCGCCACTCACTATTTGTGATATCATTTATATCAGCCTTCATAGGCATCTTTCATTGCCTTGGCTGCACACATCGGGTCTTATCCTTTATTCATAAGACTCCGGTTATCGATAATCGGCCGAAGTGGCCCTGCGTGAGCATTCGTCTAAGTGACCATCATCTCATACATTCGCCATCAAACGAAATTCTTTCATATTGATGTATAGATCATAATGACTAGTTGGGTCTGGACAAAATAGCCATCTCTAATGGCCATCGATTGGAATTAAACGAAAAATTGGGATTATCTCCAAGGTTTTTTTTATAAAAACAAAGGGGCCTATATATATGGGCCGAGCACTAGGCCGAGAGTCTGAGAATCTTAGCACTACATCTTTGCCTCTCTACGCAGTCTGATTTTAGCTGGAGCTGTACTAAGGTAATTAGCAGCGAATTTCCTAAAAGAAGTTGCAATTGATCATAGCCTCTGTATTTCAAAATAGAGGGTTGAAGTTGTTTGCCAAGTTTTAGGAGCATATCTTCGACTTCTGGTCAAGCTGTTGTCCAGTGAGAGTAACACTTGGCACTAAATTTTATAGTTTGGCAGCTCAAATGGTTCCTTTAAGGAATCTCGCAATGTTATCAGGTAGTAACAATAGTGGTTCTTTTAAGTTTCCGTGGAAATCTTGAGTTCTTGTCTGCAAAGGAATTTGGCCATTGAGCATGTAAAAAAAAAAAGTTTGCACGTGTTTTAGGGGAGGAGGTTACTCTCGACGAAGGAGAAACTATTTTGAAAGTGTTGGCAAACGTGAGAAAGTGGTTTCGAATCAAAGCTGGTTGTCTATAGTTACGTCCTTTAAATGCATTTAAAATAAAGAAAATGTGAATTTAAAATTTTGAGTTAAATATAAAATAAAATATGCATTTAAAATTTAATTTAAAGATTTTAAATTAATTGAATTATATAAAAATAGACAAAATGCCATATTCACTATGACAGATAGAAACCCTCCTCTTGCCTGCGAATCGTATTACATCTGAATTTTTCCTGAATTCATTACAAATTACATCAACGATTTTACACACAGTATTCATAGGGTAAAATTACATTGAATATTCCAGGAAGTATACTCTTGTTTATTGCACGACTTCCGTCTGCAATGAAGATGCGTCTCATTCACGTTATCTGTCAAGGATGGCGAGTTCTGACATCGAATTTATGGCAAGGAGTTGTTTTGGATCCTTACTTGCTTAGATCTTGCCAGGAGCTCATTTATTTAATTCTGTTGTGCTGGAGTAGGCCATCTCGGAGCTTCATTCTCCGGACAGGAGAAACGAAACTGGAACTTCACCGACTATACTAAATTAAATCTTCTAAATTGGGTCTGACCCATTGTCGTGTCTTATCGAATCGCAATATGACACTATAGATATGGAAATGACAGTATTAGAAAATGAGTGATGCAATTGCAGAATGTGTAATGATCGCTCTGAGCTAAGATAACATTTTTTTTAAAGCTAAACTACAAAAGCCTTATATACTCCACACTAAGTGAGATATCTATAGATGTATAGAAATGATTTAAATAAAATAAAAGCATTTGTATAGCTGAAACACCAGAAGACTACCATGTATTATAGGGGAAAGTAATGGAATCATGTCGAAAATTGAAACTCGAGTTTTCGGCGAATCTACACGTTTTAAAACCTTTAGAACACGAACACGCTATTTTTAACGTGACGCCTGTGTGCAGATTTTGTATCCACTCTTGCTCAAAAGCTAATTGACCGAATTTCATAAAACTTTATTAAAGTCGCTTGTGGGCTATCGTGGCGACAATTAGATTTTGATAACGATTCGGGATAATAGATCCTGCCCTTTTTTTTCCGAAATTGTCTGTATCCACTCTAGCTGAAATACTAATTGACCAAATTTCACAAAAAAAATGGTAGATAAGTTGCTTGCGAGTTGCTTGCCCTGGTGCCGATTAGATTTGGGTATAATTTAGAAAAAAAAATCTGCCTTATTTGCAAAATGGTCCTGAAAAAATCGTTAAAATCTAAAATAAGACTGTGTATGCTCAAATGTATCCATCAAATACTTGTATGCGTAATTTTTGACGATGAAAATAATAATCCCATTACTGTAGGATCAGCAGTTTTCGAGTTTTTTTTCCCCGCATTTTCGCCACGTCAACTTTGAATATAAGTCCAGTTACCGAATGAAAACAAAAATTGAATTAAAAGTGCAAATTCAGTGCCATTTAAAATAATTATGGCTGTTATTTTATTCACTTAAACTCAATGGATTATTGAAGAAATAAAGTGAGTGAGTTTGTAGGAAAGTGCTGCCCTCATCAGAATTGTCCTCACTGGAACATTCCGTTGATACGTTCACTTAATTTTTACAAAGTAGTCTGTCTGATCACAATACCTTCGCCGAGCATTCCCAGTTATGTGGAGAATGTAAATACAAGCAAAATGTCAGGTGACACAATCTATAGGGGTGATCACTGTAATCGTTTTCAGAGTGTACTTTGAACACTTTCCTAATTTTAATCATTATTAAATGTTTTTCATGCAGGAGTGCCAACGACAGGAGAGATCGGCGAATTTGTTGTGCGCAAACCTGCACCCAACTTCCCAGTCAGATTATTGCACGACTGCTTACACGGAAGACTAGTCAAATTATACCTTACCAAGTTCCCAAGTATGTTCTTGTATAGTTTTTAAATAGAATTAATCAACTAACAAAACACTTGATTTTTTTTAACAATCTAAATTTTGTCTTATTTTTTACTTGCATATTAGTAAGCTGCTCACAAAAAAGCAACAGCTAACTGCACTATTACCCTTATCCATATATACTAGTAAGCTGTCCACAAAAAGGCAACAGCTAGCTGCACTTTTACCCTTATCCATATATATATATATATATCGTTGCTATCCGTTCCATTATACTTTAAATTGTTTTTATTAATACTTTACAACAAAGTTGAAGTGTTTATGACTATGTTCATTCTGTCTGTCAGCACGATAACTACCGTAAAAATGACTTAATCAAAATGAAATTTTGGTATGTTGTTCAGACGGTCTGTGGGACCTATGGGAATATAAATGAATAATATCACTCAATTAGTTTGGGCTTGAACCCGGGTTAAAAAAATGAAATCCATTGAACCCTATGGGGCCTAATTCTTCAAACATCTTTTAAGCGGATTTAAAATTCACAAATTGCTTCGAAAATTTTAAGTAATATTCAAATTATCCCATTGAATATATAAAAAAATTTCAGCAAAATATGTTCAGTAGTTTTTAAATAAAAATTAAGATAATTACACCTCTTATATGAAGCGATCACGTGACCATTTTATGAAGAGATCACGTGACCCACATCAAAATGAAATATGCCATCCATCTTGTCTCAAAATCGTGATTTTCAAAGTTCTTTTTAATTCATATCGAGTGATGTATCAGTCCTAAAACTGCTTTATTTTTGCTTAAATTCTGTGCATCTACATACTGAAACAACGTAATTACAATATATTTGAGTTTAAATGATCATCCAAATTTGATTGTCTACAACGAAGCCTATTTTTCACTTATGTAAAATGTAAACAGCAAAATATGTAGAATGAGTTGTATAAGAATTGCTGCACTTTTTTAGCTCAAAATTATTTAGCTCATGGAGTCTGCATAGCTGATTTGAATGAAATAAATATTCATTGATTTTACAGAGGGAAGGACGATTTTTTTTATGAAGTTTCAAGCATAGATTTTAATTACTTGTAACTCCATGATCTTAAGTTTTTAAATAAAATAAATTATTATACATAGTATTGTAATGAATGAAACGAATAGGAAAATGTTTATGAATGAAATGCTGCTTTTATAGACAGCCAGGAGTGTTATATTTCGATGGCGTCATTTGAATAAATTTCGGTTGTTTTTGATGAAGTTTTCAAATATAATAAATTATAGTAGCATTATGATAATGTTAAAAACATTACCGAGGAGCCAGGCGATTTATATTTCAATGCCATCATTTAAATTGAAATTCATTTTTAACACTTTACAACAAAGTTAAAAAGTGTTTATGACGTTGTTCATTCTGTCTGTCCGTTAGCACGATAATTGCCGTAAAAATGACTTAATCAAAATGAAATTTTAGTATGTTGTTCAAACGGTCTGTAGAACCTATGGGAATATAAATGAATAATATTACCCAATTAGTTTTGGATTGAACCCGGGTCGAAAAAATGAAATACATTGAGCCCTATGGGACCTAATTTTTCAAACATTTTTTAAGCGGATTTAAAATTCACAAATTGCTTCGAAAATTTTAGGTAATATTCAAATTGTTCCATAAAATATATAAAAAAAAATCAGCGAAATATATTCAGTAGTTTTTTAAATAAAAATTAAAATAATAATTACAGCTCTTATATGAAACGATCAGGTGACCATGATATGAAACGATCACATGACCCACTTCAAAATGATATATGGCATCCATCTTGTTTCAAAATCGTGATTTTTTAAAGTTCTTTTTAATTCATATTGAGTGTTGTATCCGTCCTAAAACTACTTTATTTTTGCTTAAATTCTGTGCATCTACATACTGAAACAACGCAATGACAATATATTTGAGTTTAAATACTCATCTAAATTTGATTATTTCTACAACTAAGCCTATTTTTCACCTATGTAAAATGTAAACAGCAAAATATATCGAATGAGTTGTATTAGAATTCCTGTATTTTTTTAACACAAAATAATTTAGTCCATGGAGTCTGCATGGCTGATATGAATGAAATATTAATTGATTTCATAAAGAGAAGGACGATTTTTTTCGATGAAGTTTCAAGCATAGTTTAATTTTTTGTAGCTCCATGGTCTTAAACAAAATGTTTAAATAAAATAAATTATTATAGTATTGTGATGAATGAAATGAATGAGAGAAAGTTATGAATGAAATCCTGCTTTATAGAGAGATCCAGGCGTGTTATTTTTTCTATGACGTCATTTGAATGAATTTCAGTTGTTTTCGATGAAGTTTTCAAATATAATAAATTATCGTAGTATTATGATAATTCTAAAACTATTACCGAGGAATGTATAACATTTTAGAGATGTTTAAACCAGGCAATTTATATTTCAATGCCGTCATTTGAATGAAGTTCATTTTTTTCGATGAAGGTTTAAGTTTTCAAATATAATAAATTAATGCAGTATTGTGATAAGTTTCAAAATATTACCGAGGAATGTATTGCATTTTAGACTTGTTTAAGTAAAATTGCATTGAAGTTGGAAGGTGTTTCATAATCAATGCTTTAAGCATGATTGATCTTTCTTGTTTTTCGATGAAGTTTTAAGTTTTCAAATATAATAAATTAATGTAGTATTGTGATAATTTTTTAAATATTTCCGAGGAGTGTGTCGCATTTTAGAGATGTTTAAATGAAATTGCATTGAAGTTGGAAAGTGTTTCATAATCAATGCTTTATGCATGATTGATATTTCTTGTTTCAGATGCTTTATTTACCATGATCTGTTTGTTTCCCCCACTTTTTCATTCTCATGTTTATATCAGTATGATTGATTTTGTATTTGTCTTAAGTGCAATGCAGTATCTCAAAGGGTTTAAATTGTTGTTCTATTAATTATATATATATATATATATCCCTTCATTCACTATTAATTCCCCTAAAGACAACAAACTACAGTAATATCCTCATCCGTAATATATATTATATACAATCGAACCTGTTTGAAACGGAACCTGTACGAAACGGAATATTGTAATAAGCAGAAAATATTTTCAGCACCGTCCAAAAATATAGGAAATTCATGTTATTTTCCCGGATATGTGAAATGGGACCTGCACAACGCGAAAACGGACGTCCCATTTAAAATATTTTGTTTATAAAAACACTTGTTGCAACGAACAGAGAATGGAAAAATTATCTAACTATTTTAGCCATTTATTTCCATGAGAACCCTTCTTCACATAAATTTCTATTAAGCTATATTAAGATTTTCTGAAAGTCATTTCAGAACTTCAAGAATTTTTCCGTTAATAAGGGGAACTCCTAAATGCTAAAAATATTAATGAATACACGATTTTTAACTGAAATTCGCATCATCAGTAAGACATCAGTTGTCCAAGAAAGCATGTTGGATTATTTTGAAAGTTCACCTCGCATTATTTTTCATTCTTTTTAAATATATTATAGTAAACAGTAATATTTTGTCTTTAGGTCAATTCATCTAGGTTTTAAAGAATGGTAACAAGCCAACAGTTAATGAAATGGAGTACACTATATAGTTTTATTTACGTATACTCCTGTGATCGCAAAATGCAAAAATATACGTATATACATATTTAAAATAATCAAATTAGCTAGTATGTTACAATAAAGTATTACTCGGATTTATCTAAATACACTTTTCAGAATTTTTAAAGTCTGATGTATAGGTGAGGAATTAAATCTGTCAACATTTCCGGCTAAATTTTTAAACTGCTTTTCCTGAAATGACCTGCATGAAACTGAAACCTTTTCAAGACTGGAAGTTCTTCTGGTCCTCTGAATTCCATTTAAAGCGGGTTCGACTCTATATTTTTAATATACTGTTTATTTTCCTTTTTCAGCATGGTGGCCGTATTTTAACTGTTTTGGTTATTTTATTGTCTTGTCATTATTTGGTATTAGTTATTAATCCATTTTTTTCTATATGCATATAGTTTTAAGATGGAAACGAAAATATAATATAGAATTAAAATACTTGCAATATAATAAAGAGGGGCGACATGCTGCACTTTCTATAAGGGGGGCAGATATTATTTGCTTATGATGCATCTGAGTCGCGTCATTTGCACCTTTGCCCTCTTGCTGTAAACATTTACATTTTAATTTGTGATTAATCCCTCACCAACTTTGTTTAAACATATCTCGGACTTTTTATGATAAAATGCTGAAATTTTGTACATCCCTTTATTAGTGTACGGGGCACATTTTACTCATTGGAAATGTTTTTGTACGGGGGCCGTATAAAAATTTAAATTTTGTATTTCTTAAAATTTAATTCCCTTGAAAATTTTAATCGATTTCATAAACTTCTGAACCTTTTTTACGCAACTTTGTAATTTATTATATATGTCTAAAACCAATATTTAAAGAATAAAAGCAGAGGTCAATGTTTTTGAGACACCCTGTATAGTCGCTCATAAAAACACAAGGATAACATCAGAAGAAATAATATAATGCTGAAAAAAGTGCATGCTATACAAATAAAGCAAAATTAATTAAGTATTTAATAAAAGTTCACGAGTATTAGATGAGTATTGGCACTGTGAAAATTTTAGTCATAAATTCCACTATTGACCTAGATCATATGTAAAATCTCTCAATAAACATATTCACACTTCTTAAATATTTACAAAACCATCCAAAGTGAGAGGATGGTCTTTACAAATAGCAATCTTTAGGAGGAAAATTCAAGAAAGTAAATGTAAAAATTGAATAAGGGCGACACATTTAGGAAAAGGTCGCCGACTTGGCGCGTACTTAAGGTTTGCGTTGAGTGGCCCTTTCCCGATTGCCCTACATTACATTACCTAGATACCTTACACTTTCGGGTAGGTCGGAACGTCTGCATAGATAAAAAAAAGGACAATACCTTATGGAAGAATTTTTTAATAAATAAATATCTCCAAAGTTTGGAATCAGTTTGTTTATGCGTTCGAAAGTCAGAACCCATACAAGCGATCCAAACTGTTGAACAGATAGGGGATGATGCTCTGAGATAAGGTTAATTTATAATGCTCATTTAGATCTAATGAACTTTCATCAACAGATGTGTGGAGCCAAAACGAAGAATGCTGGATCAACCCCAAGACGCGTGGTTTCATCATCACTGGAAGAAAGTAAGAATTAAAATTGTTTTGTGAAATATTTTTTAATACAATTGTAACGCCATCATACTCTCTCAGCAAACAGTTCCGAAATATATCTTGCTCAGCACAATATATATATATATATATTAATATATATATATATATATATATATATATATATATATATATATATATATATATATTATTTTGAAAATTCAATGATAGAATAGAGAGAATTTGCAACTCGAAAAACCCCACCATTAAAAAATGCCTAACAGATAAAGTATCGGAGAATCATCAATCAAGTGTAAAATAAAATGCAAACCTCTAGTCATCAAGCTGAAGACAAACAACAAACATAAATGGAAAGGAATCGATAATAGAAAATCAAATAAAATCCAAGCATTAAAGCACATTCATCATTAAAATCCAAGCACATTCCACATGTGGACAAGCCTTAGACCTAAAACAATGAACTGTTCATTTCGATAAAACTCTTCCAAGTCCCAAGTATTTTAAGATAATCTTCATAAGAGAGAACTGTAACCATCTATGCAGATATGTAGTAGTAGGCTTAATTCATTCTTCCATTTTTGGAAAACATTTTCATTTTCTTCATTATTTATGGTTTTTCTCTTAGTTATTTGGGGTGTGGTATAACCTTTGTGTTCAATGTAACAGAGTTGTAAAAAATCTTTTAGAAAGCTCAGTCTCTCTAACGCTTGGCGATAAATTTGTCGAACTGGGGTACTAATTTGGTAAAATATGGCCACTTTTTTTAATGGTGAAAAATTGACAAATATCGCCATAATTGCGAAAATGACGCCAAATTGATGAATAATTTATTACATTTTTCAATATATATATAACGGACACTATCTATATTGAGAATTATCCAAATTGACAATTGTCAATATGGTCAAATTGTTAATATTGGTAATTGATAAATATTGACAATTTACAAATGAGTTAATTGGGTACTTTAAATGTTGCATGTTGCAATCCAGTTAAACGTCAAATGTACAATACGTATATAGCGTTAAAAACATTGTACCGTGGATCTTATACATCACTCTTTAAGGCTGTGGAAGAAATACATTTATTACATTATGTAGGAAATTTCCTGTGCCGTCAATATTGGATTTTTAAAATCATTTTCGCATGTTTGGCAAGCTATTCCTACAAAGGAACCTTCCTAAAATTTCATCAAAATCGCAAAAGGAACCAAATTGCATTTTAAAGTACTAGTGTAGGACTGAAAATTGTCATAGCGGGAGTTCCGAGGGCATCAATTGTCGCAACGGATTCCTGCCAGACACGGCTGACAGAGAAAGTAACTTTCTCGGAGAATTTTCGCGACCCAGGTTCTAAACACGCCTCCCGTCAGTTGGAAAATCCTAACTGATGACCTGCAAAGGAAACCCAAACAAATTCCAAAATAAACAGAAAAATACATTTTCCTAGGACTCGCCAACAACTGAAAACACTTAAATCAACACAAATAAAAACTCATACTTTCATTTAATTCTTAATTTATTATAAGTCGGATAAAAGGAGTTATCACATATACAAATGCAGATTCGCATTCCTGCCCATCTACCACTGGACCACATTTACCAAAATCATCGGCTCTTTGCCGGAATTAAATATTCATTTCTATAAATCATTAAGTAACTGTATAACACATAATATCTCATTCTACTATAACATAAAATGATATGGTCAAACGAGAGAATGCACACTCGAGGAATCAACTAAGAATTCAATTTAACGTATTAACTTAATTTATATTACTATAGATGTATTAATTCTTAATTATAAAGGATGGAAGCTGAAGTTAAACGATATATATATAATTAATGATGGCAGCTGAAATCAAGGGCGAAGTGTTCTTCGGAGTCGACGCTCAAGTCCAGACGACTGCCAACGGCACGTCTAAATATCCAAGGCTTACCTCAAAAAAATTCTTGGAAGGACTCATGGCAAAAAGAGCACAGGCATCCACTGGCAATTTCCCTCGGGGCAAACATTGCCCCGCTCCAGCAGGAACGGCAGAACTGCAGTTTCCGGCAGGGTACCGGATCAGGCTTGCCAAGGGACCAGTATCATAATTGCTTCTTCTGGTCCAGGTACGCGATCAGGAAAAATGAGGCATCTCTCCAACGTTCACACATACCTTTCAATTTATTTTTAATACGTAGGAATATTCTTTATTGTTTCAGTTCTACTTTGCATTGCGCTAATCATTTATTTTTACAAAATAAATAAAAATTTTAGACCTTTCGCCATAGAAATGCATGCAATGCAGTACTACTTATTTTATCTCAGCGCCACCTGAACTTTTGTCTCAAACAATATTGGCGTTTTCTTAATATGAAGTTTTTAACTCCTTAATGATAATCCCCTATGAACAAAACATAAGAAATTCATACAAAAAAGCTATAAAATGACAATTATGACAACGTAATGTCTGAAATAATGTGACCAAGAAGTTTAGCTTTAAAAAAACTTTGGTTTCTCAATAATTTTAATAATATATTCATAAAAAATTATTTTTTATCAACCTATTGAAAAATAACTTTTCTTACTTTGGCCGAGGCAAAAGCGTCTATTAGTTCCCCCAAAATCAAACTGTCTTTCTAATGCGGATTCGAAGCAAAGAATTACGGGTCCTGATGCTTGGGTAGAACAGGAGGGATGGAAGTTTTTGATTCTTGTCAATACACTGAAAGTCGCTTCCTTCTATGCCTGCTTTAATTTCTAAACTAAATGTGATTTCGAGTTATAAACCTCACCCAGTAGACATTGCACACGTGATAATACAAATATCATAAAACATGTTATACAGTCTCTAATCGTATATTCCTCAAACGACATCTATGTTCAAAGTCTATAAAAATTGTATTGTACAGATGTGGTCTATTTGTAATTCACTTAAACATTTTTGGCGCGTAACTTAATAAAATCATATTTTTTTTCATATAAATTTTTACTACAGCAATTATTCATGAAACTTTAAGCCGAAGGTAAGTAGTTGAAGTTAAATGATTTTGAGTAATTTTTTTTTAATTTTAGCAATCATTGTTTACACTTTCCATTTATTTATTTTCTTTCATTTTTTGTAAAAAAAGTCAAAATTTCAGGCTCTCTGAAAGTCCGGCACCGGGGTGAATCCTCCCGTGCCCACCCCCTTTCTCGATTGGCCTGATAATATGTTAAACATTTGTTAAAAAATGGTTTAGTTTAGACATATGCTTTCACTCGGAACACCTGCATCAAATTAAGTTAAGCAGTAGTGTAGTTATAAAATAGTGACATAAAATACTAGTAAATACGCTAATCTACACAATATGGGGCGTCATAGTTGTTAACATGTTTATTATAACTTTGAGTCTAGCGCAAGCAAGTCCGAAAACATGCATGTGGCAGACGAGGTCCTAATCAGTGTAGTACCATTCGTATTACTTTTTCTTTATTTTGTGCTCTGTGTTGACAAACCTAAGGTAGGACAGTGGCATAGCCTCAATGCTTGCTACTAAAATATTTTATTAGCAACAAAGGATTCCTTCTACTATGTTTGGTTTTGTTTAGATAGACCGATAACAAATGAATGTTAAATTGAAGTAAATTTAAACATTAAATATTTACTGTCATTTTGTGAAACCGAGCTCGACCTGGTTAGATAGAAAAGTACCAGGGCTGTGCCCTGGCACGATATAGTCGGAAAATCTGACTGAAATTGGAAAGTTACGAAAAATAGGCACAGAGCCATCCATAGAAATTGTGCCCCCTCCCCTTACAAACATTTATTACGGGCTCACTGGATTTAGTATAATCCCTTTTTCATTCTTAGCAATTTTAGGAGAGAATCTGGCAATCCCTGCTATATGCGGAACATTCCATTCTGGCAACCCTTTCCGCGTCTTTTGTCGCCAAGCTTAAAATCGCAATATTTCAATCTGGCAATTCTTTTCGTGTCTTTTATCGTCTATCGTCTTTTGTCAGTTTTGTGCAACAGTTGATCTGTAGCAATTCAAACATGGGCCTTCTCGGGTTTAACTCGCTACGCTCGCCAGCTAGAAAAACGCCACAGGATCCGGCCCCGCTAGCTGTCGGAGGTCGCACCTACCAACAGCTGTTTGTGTAACACATGTTCTATGACTCATAGAGCACAACAGGAAAATTTTTTACTTTTTACAATGGCGACAAAAAACGAAAATTTGCAACAAAAGACGCGGAAAGGGTTGTCAGAATGGAATATTCTCAAAATCATAGCAGGATTGCCAGAATCTCACCTAAAATAGCCAAGAATGAAAAAGGGATTATACTACATCTGTGCCATTAATGTTTGATATATATATTATTGATTTTGAAGAAATTTATTTTTGTCTCCAAGTAATGACTCAATCCATTCTAACTTTATGTTAAAATAATATATATACAAAAAATAAATATATATATACAAAAAAAAATATATATATATACAAAAAATAAACATGTATATATTTACAAATATAATGAAATACAAATGTATTAACAGCATATTCTTACATATTCTTTAATTATTCCTCAGCGATGATTATCTGAACCCAAAAGGATTACTTTTTGAACCAAAGCAGGTGTACTTTGCACGTAAGTTCCTTTTCGCTCACTTTATTTTTCTTCATTATATTTATGCTGCACAAGTGTTTAAAAGTATATAAGCTTATATGCTTCGAGCATTATTACTAGTAGTATTGTAACTGCCTATTGACCCAAGTTTTGTATTCATACGCTCATAATGCGTACATTACCTACATGGTTACTATAGTAGCAGATCTCTTTTTAAATATTTATTTAGAATACTTTTAATTGAAATATGTTAAAACAAAAATGGAATGTTAAATACAGTCAACTAGCTTTAATAGGAATAGCGAGGGAAACAGTAATGAGTTCGCTTTATATAAAACTCGTATTATCGATCGTCATTATAACTATGTTTTTCCCCCAAGGGAAAGAGAAAATTCGCTTTAACGCAAGAATTCGCTTTATCGGTGTTCACTTTAAGCGAGTAGACTGTATTTAAGAAATTGATTGATTTGAATCATCGGTTTTATAAAGTTTTTAGGTAGTCCTTAAGCATTTCCAACTTTAAGAAAATTCCATGAGTGTATTCATTTGGCGCATGCGCCGTTTGATGTCACACATGCCCATTCGTTTCTATTACGCGGATATAGTGCATTGTGGTACAAATTCGCCATAAAATGTGAGCTTGTTTGGTCGGAAATTCCTCTAATAATTCTAGAAAGGGATACGAATGTTTGAATTCTCGAATGAACAAGAAAGAAGGGGAAAATAATTGATAAATTGTAAAAGAAGTGAATGCAAGAATATAGTTTTTTCGCCGTAGGCGGCGATAAGTGTACTAAAACGTGCATGTTCCACTGGGGTTAACAGACACCACAGGTCGGCAAGGATAGTGGTACTGGTTCTCACTTTTTGATAGAACAGAGCGGCCATATGTCAGCCTGTGTTACAGGAGTTCTATATCAGCGTGGTGATGCCCCCCCCCCCCACCCTCGTTTGAACTTCTGGCTTAATTATCTAATAAGTTCTTAATTTTGACTTCAATATTCATCCCTTTCACTAATTTACGAAGCTGGAACGATTTATTCTTCTTTGAGAATGGCTGATTGTTTTATTGTTATTTTCATGTTTTTATTCCTGGAGGTGCCAAGCATCTTGATCCTTGCTTGATTGCATCCTGGAGGAGTCAAGCATCTCTAGCTAGTGGAAGGGCATGTAGTATGCTATTGCTTAGAAACTAACAATGGTATCGGACGGCATATAACGTAATTGAAATGGCCCAATCACGCTTGATTATTTGTTTGCTGTAAGTTCGATTTTTCTGTTTCGGCCCCGATAACTTGAAACGAGATGGACCTCCAAAAATTTTGGCTCCAGAAAAAATTTGAGCCATTTCTTTCGTCTGAGCCGGAACTTGGGCTTTCGAGATGTGTACGGGAAAATTATTTACCCTGGCAAGGGTAAGTTAACTTTCTGATTATTTGAATTCAACGAAATTCGTGATTGTGCTTGCCTTGGAGAGACAAATTTCCGCATATTTTCTATACAAATGCCTGAACAAATTTTACATCAATGCCTGATGGTATGCATTTACGCTCAGCCGCATTTTGCCATGTCTTAGATCGTCGATGGATAGAAGCAAGCTCTCAACTACAATCTCGCTTTTTGCTATGTTTTCAACAAAGGTCTTCAGTAACATGGAAAGGGGTGCTTTTTGATTGGATCCCGAGGTTAAGACTAACCGCTCCTCTCCTCTGACACGGAAGGTCTCCTCCACCGATTTTCATGAAAAAATTACTGTGAATAGTATTGGTCTGTCACAACACATGGTGCAAGTACCAGCGGCCCTATAGAAATAGAAACGACACAATAAAATATTGAAAAAAAAATAATTTTCATCGCCAAATGTAAACCTACTGTAGAACTCGGAGCCAACTTTGGCGTACAGTATACGTCACATTCCCAGAGTATGAATACGGAAATAGTGCATCGGCTCGTTTGCTTTGCTCTTCAATTCGCTTACTGTTTGTTCTGTAGTACTGCACATTTCGTATATACAGCGACATTTCTTATAGTTTATTCCCCTTTACTGTTTGTTTGAATGCAAACTTGTTGCATGATTTTCTGTTTTTTTACAGTATCAAATGCTGATAGAACAGTGTGTTTAAACTATTTGAACATTTTTTACATTTGCAATTTCACCTTGTCGTTTATTTTTTTCAGGACATTTTCAAAATCCGGTTGATTTTGTTTTTCATACATAAGGTTTGCAAAATGTAGTTGATGTTGCACATATTTTTATTTCGAACATTTTTTACTATTTCTCACCTCTGCAATACATTTATTCCATACATTAATTTAGATCGTAATGGCTCCAGATTGGATTTGTCCTACAGTCTATTTTATGACAAGTTTATAAAAAGTGGGACTTCAAATGCTGATGAGTTGTATTAGTAGGTACTGTCTTGTTAGAGTTCACTGTTTAGTATTACTATTGATTTTGTTAAAAACTGCATAAGGGCTCTCCTCCTGCTGGGAGAAGTGCCCAGGAGAAGGTAAAGCGGGACTTTCTAAAGATCTTGCTTCGCATTAACGTTATGTGGAGAATATCACTAAAAACTCTGATCAATCGAATGCGAGAACTCAATCTCCCATTGGTGTCTTACTCACAAATGCGACCCTTGTATACCCAGGATCTAGGCATTAACCGAATTTTTATAGCATTACATCTTCGGAGGGTTTCACCTTTCACGATTATCATAATGAATAATCGCCAAATCGAGATAATGTATAGATTCTGGTAATCCAGAACCAATTTTCAATAGTTTATTGTGTCGTTTCTATTGATATAGGGCCGCTGGTACTTACACAATGTGTTGTGACAGTCCAATACTATTGACAGTAATTTTTTCATTAAAATCGGTGGGGTCGGTCAAGAGACCTTCCTTGTGAGTAAGTCTCTATTACGGCACGATGGTTGGTCATAACGCAAGGAGGAAATTTATCTTTACGATGTTTAATAAACGCCTGAAGTTCCTGGAAGTACATCCTTGCCTTTTACTGTTTGATGGAGCTCATTTTCGAGATCACTTAAATATATTTTTCGAGTAACAATTTTATATCTAAATGTAAACTCTCAAGCACAAACAGTTATTGTGTGTGCAATTATTTTGAAACTGCATATTTTCTCTCTGCAAATACCAGAGATATATTATGTTCCATTTTCTATATCAGATGATTTCACCCTTTGATACTTGTGTGGCAAGTAAATAAAAAAAAAAAAAATACGCCGACAAAATTTCATGAGTAATTATTCTAGCTCTACCACATTAATGATTACATTCTTTTCTTAAAGTTGATTATTACTGTTTTGTTAGTGTCCATGTCTTGGGTAAATCCCCAAGCCAAAAGCGTGAGCCTGAGTTTCCACTATGTTAGATCAGTGACATTTATAATGTATAATTTCATGAAGTTTTGAGAGAACCTCTGCCCCGGCACCAGTTTCAACAATTTATCATGCCACAATACGGCATTAGTAAAATAGCCATGCCCGTTAGAATAACGCGAATTACAGCGCCCTTAGGGTAATTCAGTCGACCTCGGTCCCCTGTTTGTGGCCCTATTGGTAAAACCTTTTATGCCTCCATTTTCCATCGGCATAAATCAATAGGTTGCCGTGGAAGTTTGAGCTTGAATACCTTAGTAAAGAATTTAACAAATTAAGATAACGTACTCTGTAACAAAGCGAGATAATGGTCAATTACAAAGTTGTAAAGCATTGCTCAATGTTCAGAAATCGAACGCTTGCATGCTTCAGGAATCTGAAGAATTACAGTACCTTTTAGTAAAGAATTTAACAAATTAAGATAACGTATGCGGTAACAAAGCAAGATAATGGTCGATTGCAAAGTTGTAGAGCATTGCTCAATGTGCAGAAATCGAAAACTTGCATGCTTCAGGAATCTGAAGAATTACAGTACCTTTTAGTAAAGAATTTAACAATTAAGATAACGTAGACGGTAACAAAGTGAGATAATGGTCCATTGCAAATTTGTAGATAATTGCTCAATGTGCAGAAATCGAACGCTTGCGTGCTTCAGGAATCTGAAGAATTGCAATACCCTTTAGTAAAGAATTTAACAAATTAAGATAACGTATGCGGTAACAAAGTGAGATAATGGTCAATTACAAAGTTGTAGAGTATTGCTCATTGTGCAGGAATCGAACACTTGGGTGCTCAGGAAGAAGATTGATCAAAATGCAACAATACTTTTTCAGAAAAAATATTATCGCGTGCTTTGACAGTATTGCAAGCCTTGATGATACTTTTCAACAGGAGTTTGTTTCATTCACTGTTCTCGATGTCGATTCCTACTTTTAAGACAATAATTTACCATATTGTACTTGTATTTTCCCTTCAATTTTACTTTGTTACGGAGTTCGTTATCCTAACTGATATTAACATTCGTAACTTATAACAACATTCGCCTCTCAATGCTAACGCCATTCGCCTCTCAATGCTAACGCCATTCGCCTCTCAATGCTAACGACATTCGCCTCTCAATGCTAGCGACATTCGCCTCTCAATGCTAGCGACATTCGCCTCTCAATGCTAGCGACATTCGCCTCTCAATGCTAGCGACATTCGCCTCTCAATGCTAGCGACATTCGCCTCTCAATGCTAGCGACATTCGCCTCTCAATGCTAGCGACATTCGCCTCTCAATGCTAGCGACATTCGCCTCTCAATGCTAGCGACATTCGCCTCTCAATGCTAGCGACATTCGCCTCTCAATGCTAGCGACATTCGCCTCTCAATGCTAGCGACATTCGCCTCTCAATGCTAGCGACATTCGCCTCTCAATGCTAGCGACATTCGCCTCTCAATGCTAGCGACATTCGCCTCTCAATGCTAGCGACATTCGCCCCTCAATGCTAGCGACATTCGCCCCTCAATGCTAGCGACATTCGCCCCTCAATGCTAGCGACATTCGCCCCTCAATGCTAGCGAATCCCAAATTCAGTGTCGTGAAAATTGCATAGCTATCCATAAGCAATTTTTTTTTGTCTTTGTATTTCAATTAGTATTGGAATGAACAACACAGCACGTGCCCCCCCCCCCCCCCCCCCCTACAGACCCAAATTATTTCCTCTTTCTTTCCTTATTCATTAAATTGAGTTCAATTGCAGAAAATAACGCGGATAACATCTATGCTTGGGGTCTCTGGACGGAAATCGAAGCTTTACGTAAAACGTAAACACTTTGGACATTATACCTCCGAACCTAATAGATTAAATTATAAATAATTTTTCATGTTTTATCGGAAATAGTGTCCAGATTATGAATATATAAAAACAATTTAAATATTTTGAACATTTTTTTCGAAAAGCATTAAAAATTCTGAGAGCCGGCAAATATCAGTTCATTTTTCTCACTCGAAATATCTTCGAAACAACGATATATATAAATAGTAATAGACAAAATTATGCATGAAGAAATTTAGTTTCTAAATCTATATTTATTTTTAAGAAATGCTCTTGTAACTTTTGAGGAATCGGCTTGTCAAGCTGGAGATTGAAAATTTTCAGTTTTTCAAGATTGTAATGTTTATATCTCAAACTGCTAGCTATGAATAATAAGAAATAATTTGTAGCTCTATGAAAGCTTTACAAGTGTACTATATAATTAATAATTTTTGTCTCGATCCTAATAAATGCAGTATGGGGAAGGTAAATATATAACTTTAAATGCTTTTAGGAACACTTATTGCAGATAGTGACATCCGTGCACTAGTCTTGCTCTTATTTAGATCTAGCAGCAATAATTCGCCTCTCAATGCTAACGACATTCGCCTCTCAATGCTAGCGGCAATTCGCCTCTCAATGCTAGCGGCAATTCGCCTCTCAATGCTAGCGGCAATTCGCCTCTCAATGCTAGCGGCAATTCGCCTCTCAATGCTAGCGGCAATTCGCCTCTCAATGCTAGCGGCAATTCGCCTCTCAATGCTAGCGGCAATTCGCCTCTCAATGCTAGCGGCAATTCGCCTCTCAATGCTAGCGGCAATTCGCCTCTCAATGCTAGCGGCAATTCGCCTCTCAATGCTAGCGGCAATTCGCCTCTCAATGCTAGCGGCAATTCGCCTCTCAATGCTAGCGGCAATTCGCCTCTCAATGCTAGCGGCAATTCGCCTCTCAATGCTAGCGGCAATTCGCCTCTCAATGCTAGCGGCAATTCGCCTCTCAATGCTAGCGGCAATTCGCCTCTCAATGCTAGCGGCAATTCGCCTCTCAATGCTAGCGGCAATTCGCCTCTCAATGCTAGCGGCAATTCGCCTCTCAATGCTAGCGGCAATTCGCCTCTCAATGCTAGCGGCAATTCGCCTCTCAATGCTAGCGGCAATTCGCCTCTCAATGCTAGCGGCAATTCGCCTCTCAATGCTAGCGGCAATTCGCCTCTCAATGCTAGCGGCAATTCGCCTCTCAATGCTAGCGGCAATTCGCCTCTCAATGCTAGCGGCAATTCGCCTCTCAATGCTAGCGGCAATTCGCCTCTCAATGCTAGCGGCAATTCGCCTCTCAATGCTAGCGGCAATTCGCCTCTCAATGCTAGCGGCAATTCGCCTCTCAATGCTAGCGGCAATTCGCCTCTCAATGCTAGCGGCAATTCGCCTCTCAATGCTAGCGGCAATTCGCCTCTCAATGCTAGCGGCAATTCGCCTCTCAATGCTAGCGGCAATTCGCCTCTCAATGCTAGCGGCAATTCGCCTCTCAATGCTAGCGGCAATTCGCCTCTCAATGCTAGCGGCAATTCGCCTCTCAATGCTAGCGGCAATTCGCCTCTCAATGCTAGCGGCAATTCGCCTCTCAATGCTAGCGGCAATTCGCCTCTCAATGCTAGCGGCAATTCGCCTCTCAATGCTAGCGGCAATTCGCCTCTCAATGCTAGCGGCAATTCGCCTCTCAATGCTAGCGGCAATTCGCCTCTCAATGCTAGCGGCAATTCGCCTCTCAATGCTAGCGGCAATTCGCCTCTCAATGCTAGCGGCAATTCGCCTCTCAATGCTAGCGGCAATTCGCCTCTCAATGCTAGCGGCAATTCGCCTCTCAATGCTAGCGGCAATTCGCCTCTCAATGCTAGCGGCAATTCGCCTCTCAATGCTAGCGGCAATTCGCCTCTCAATGCTAGCGGCAATTCGCCTCTCAACGCTAGCGGCAATTCGCCTCTCAATATTAACATTTCCAATTTTATACAATGTTTGTTATTTTAATCCCAAATTCAGAGCCGTGAAAATTACATATCTATCCATAGGTAATTTTTTTTTGTCTTTGTATTTCAATTAGTATTGGAATAAACAACACAGCACGTGCCCCCCCCCCCCCCCCTACAGACCCAAATTATTTCCTCTTTCTTTCCTTATTCATAAAATTGAGTTCAATTGCAGAAAATAACGCGGATAATTAACGCGGATAACATTTATGCTTGGGGTATCTGTGACGGAAATCGAAGCCTTACGAAAAACTTAAACACTTTGGACATTATACCTCCGAACCTAATAGATTAAATTATAAATAATTTTTCATGTTTTATTGGAAATAGTGTCCAGATTATGAATATATAAAAATAATTTCAATATTTTGAACATTTTTTTCGAAAAGCATTAAAAATTCTGAGAGCCGGCAAATATGAGAGTTCTTTTTTCATTTTTCTCACTCGAAATATCTTCGAAACAACGATAGATATAAATAGTAAAAGACAAAATTATGCATGAAGAAATTTAGTTTCTAAATCTATATTTATTTTTAAGAAATGCTCTTGTAACTTTTGAGTAATCGGCTTGTCAAGCTGGAGATTGAAAATTTTCAGTTTTTCAAGATTGTAATCTTTATATTTCAAACTGCTAGCTATGAATAAGAAATAATTTATAGCTCTATGAAAGCTTTACAAGTGTACTATATAATTAATAATTTTTGTCACGATCCTAAAAAATGCAGTATGGGGAAGGTAAATATATAACTTTAAATGCTTTTAGGAACACTTATTGCAGATAGTAACATCCGTGCACTAGTCTTTCTTATTTAAATCTAGCGGCAATAACCTTGATGCATGTCAATTTCGCGAACATCTAGGAGAACTCCCAAATCCAGTTAAATCCATGTACGTGGCATTCGTAACTTAAGCTAAGAAGTATGGTCTTGAAAACTAAGGTCTAGCATAATTAGAAACCGAATTATGATCCTATTAGTGAAATGCCTAAAATGGGTCCGGGATCAGGACAATTGGACTTCTCTGAGAGATGAATTGAAACATTTAAAATGAAAGTAAAATAAATGAAGGAAAACACGGTAGGAAAGCAAGTTTGAACATTGCGCTTCTATAACTTTCTTACAAAAATGGTTATTAATATTCTGTGCAATAGACTTATTAAAGTATGATAAATATGTAGGAAATAAAATTGCCTCCCGGAGAAATTTAGTCTTTGAAATTTTCTAGTCCAATCGAACCATGTATAAAATTGTCAATTTCTGTCCCTCTTAGAAGTGGATAAATATTTTCGAACGTGCATACAAATTTTGTCTTATTATATATTCGATAATTGTTTATTTGAATGTCATTTATTGTGAAAATGGTAAAATATAAACTTTTTGATGTCACTGCTTAATAGGTTATTGTTGCTTACTTTTCAGTCTTTTATCTTCTTGAGATCAAGGACTACATCTGCGTAAGTCAGCGGAGATCCAATGGTGACTCCAGGGCTGTTCTGTTCGTAAGAATAAATAGAAACTACCGACACATACCTTGGCCCCCGTTGCAGGACAAGGTAAAAACGGCAATCGAACAAGAACTGTGTGCTGAATACTGTGTGCCGGAGCTTATCCTGCCAATACCCGATATACCTGTGAGTAGAAATTAAACATATTAACCTCCTTAGGAGCATTTAATAGTGGGCTAATATTGCATATCTTGGCATTAAATTAGAAATATTTCCAATGTAATCCCAATATTGGGGTTACATTGGCCTCCAATATTGGCTAAATATTTTCATTACAATATTACACCGATATTGGTGTTACATTGGAAATATTTCCAATGAAACGCCAATATTTGCGAAATATTGTCCCAATATTTTAAGCAGAGTGGACGAATTCCGTCAAAATGTCCACTTTTTCGTATTGCTCCAATATTTCCAATATTGGAGCAATAATTGGAGCTCCAATATTTCCAATATTGGATTGCTACTTGGGCTAATACGTACAAACCAAAGTACAAGGAATTAAAACCGACCCGTCGAGTACTTATGGTTTAAAAGTTTGCAATAATTATACACTATTCGATAGCATATCTATATAATTGGTGTGCAATAAGGTACGAACAGAGCTTTATTCTTGACAGAAGACTCAAATACCTTACTGTTGCTGATTTTCAGCAACTACTTGTCAGATTTGGGGTAAATTTGGAATATTCATAAAAATTACAGGTCGTGGCGGAACCCGAACTTTAAAATTTGATCTGTGGACTCTGATAATTAAAAGTCAAATGTCAAGTCATTTGAAATCTATG
This sequence comes from Amaurobius ferox, assembly GCA_951213105.1. NCBI lineage: Eukaryota > Metazoa > Arthropoda > Arachnida > Araneae > Amaurobiidae > Amaurobius > Amaurobius ferox. The sequence continues at coordinate 140,307,689 of OX578138.1, read as the reverse complement.
GGGAAGGGAGTATTCTTTTAGAAATTTTTGCGCGCGTTAGGTTAAAAAAGAAACCATTTGTTAGCAATGTAATGATTTGATACGCGAAATATATCCTAGTTTGCAGTTAATTAAAATGTTTTCAAACACGTGAAAACACATCACGTAACATCGAAACTTATTATTTAATACACTGTAATACATTTGCCAGCATGTTACTGAAAATTTCAGGAAAAAAAATCTGATGTGGGCAACAATAATGCAATGAATTTACTACTTTTACAGTAAAAAAAATGTTTTTCTTATAATAGATACTTATATTCTTCCCAAGATATTGAATTTTCGACGATTAGTCGTCATTTTCATTGATTTAGCGTCATTTTTATCCATTTGGCGAGATTTTCGTACATTTGACAACATTTAAAAAAATCGCCAAGTTAACGTTATTCTGACAAATTTGTCGCCAAAATCTCGCCAAGCGTTATGGATGGAGAAATAAATTATTCTTATAACAGATAAATAAATATTGGCGTTCAAATACAAAAGTATTACTCAAAGTATCTTTTCTCATGAATGGAACGAGCTAGATCCACGAGAATGATGTCACCAAATTTATCGCATGATATTACATATGAAAAGTGAACATGTTTCACAACAGTTAATATTTTTTTTTAATTTATGGGATTTTTTGATAAATTTGTTTGAAAAATGTACAATATCTCGAGAATGGTTCATGCTAGCGTTCTAAAGTTTGCCAATCGTTTTCTAAGGAAAAATTACATAAGAAATGTCTATTTACGTAACTTTATTAAAGGTTTTGATTTTTTGATGATTTTTTCAAAATTTTACTCGAAAATTTAGGTGGGTTCTGAAGATTCGATTACGTTAAAAAACAATAGGCTTCCAGTATTCACGGATTGTGATTTTTGTACCAAATTTCATTCGAATCGCTCCATTCATTCGTGAGATATCGTCTCCACACACACATCACTTCAAAAATGTGTGATTCGTGATCAGGGATGCTTGAAACGTGCTTTCCCGTCGAAAACTCGAACTCGAATTCGAATTTTCGACCCCGTCACAAGACTTTCCTTATACATTATGTATATAAGGAAAATAATAAGTCGTCCGTAATGGGGAGTAAGGTTCCTGATAGTTATGTGTGTGTATATATATATGATACAAAAATAACACTTCGACAAACTATGATTATTTCAGAAATGAAGCTGGAATTTTCACGAACGCCTGTAATTGCGGCTTTTCTGATAGTTTGCCAAAATGATCAACAAATTGGCTGAAAAAAAAAGAAACAAAAGTTGCAGAATGTTTTACAGTGTACTATAGAAAATGTACCCGTCGTTTCCCGGGATTTAAGATGCAAAACATTGATAAAAATGATACCGGAACTCGCAGCGAATTCTCGAAAATTAAGGAACGTTTTTAACAGTACACCCGCTTATAACAACCACATAGAAAAACGGCTGTACCAATGGTGTTAGGATGAAAACTTCTCGAATATCTTGGAAGTATTCTGTGTCGAGAGATTACATCTTCAACAAAGATAATACATTTTTTTAAATTCACGATTTAGGGAACACTGGGAAAACGCTTGCCTCAAGTACAGGGACGACGATCATAAAATATAGATCGCCTACTGGCCAGACAGAGATCTGAAAATTGAACACTGGTCTGGTTGGAACATGAATTCTTTACATATTGTAAAAAATATAATTATCATACTATCTATGATAATCGCAACTCAATCATTCGAACAATGCATAAATTCACTGAACATAATCAACCTTTACTAAAAGATTGATGAATTTAGTAGCAAAAAAAAAATGCAAGAATTGGTTATTGAAGTATTCATTTTGGATTTTTAAGACTAAGTTTCTCCAAACACTTGTGTAAATCAGTGGTAGAAATACTGATTCAAACAGTGAAAAAATATTAAATTAAAATGAAATTTAAAAAAAATCCGACCCTTACAAATATAAAAACATTTTGACATCTATGATTTTAAATTGAAATAAAAATGAGTATCTCCTTCTGAAAGAAAAGAAAAATGTTTAATGTGAATATCTTGTATATAAATTTAAAAGGCTGTACTAACGGACATTTGTTAGCAATAAGTTTATCTTAAAAATACTATAATATTTTTCTTTAATGTAGTACTTTCCTAATAGTGGACTCTCAACATTAGCTTTTGAAATATATAGTGTATCCTTTGTGTACAGTACTGGCTTTTTTCAGGTAATGTAGGCGCACACAGACGTCACGCTAAAAATAGGTTTTTCGTATTCTAGAGGTCTCGAAACATGTAGATCCGTCGAAAACTCGAGTTGCTATTTTCGACATGATTCCAATACTTTCCCTACACATTACCATGTAGTGCAGGGAAAGTAAAAATCTGATGTGGGCAGCACATGACTTTCCCTGCAGACTTATATTCACGTTCTCTTACAGAGAGAGAGAGAGACGTATTCTGGAGTTCTACGCTGCGTATGGCATCAGATACTGATAACAAAGCTGGATATTACTCATTTTTAACTTATTTACAGCAATGGAACACGCTGGAGCTTTATTCTGCGTATGATATCGGATACTGAAAACAAAGCTGGATATTGGACTCATTTTTAATTTAATTACAACCATGGATATTACAATACCTCTGCTTATGCTGTGTCAATGCCGGCAATGAGTCTTGATTTTATTACAGCAAGATTGCTCGTGAATAAACAGGTTTTTAAATTTCTTAGGGGCCTCACTAGTGTATGTAACAGATGTACACGCACGTACATCATCCCAAAGAGACAAAACACATTGTCGTTGAGTGAAAAATCCTGTATCACATGCTGCAATGGTAGCTGAAGAAATATAAATATACGCAAATTAAATTTTTTTAATGTTTTCAACAAGAAATGCCTTGAAGAGGCGGGGAAAGCTATATGGAGGGACTACTGGGGGAGAGAGCAAGTCGAGGTGGGAATATCAGAACAAGATGGGAAGGGAAGAAATGAGACATCACCTGCCATCGAGATACAAAACAACATAATTCAGAGTGAGTAATTTACGCACGTCATTATACCGGGTGGTCAGAATTAAAACACTCCTACTCTGAGCTCTCTATACATCGAACTACTCAGTGTAAAGGCTCCAAACATGTTAAACCTACTATTCAAGGCATGGGGAAAGGGATTACGCGAAAAAAAATTAGTTCCAAAAACACCGATAGGTGGCGCTGTACAACAGAAAATATGCTGAAAAGACACACAATACACATTTGTAACACATTTTATTCGAAAGTACCAAACATTCATATCACAAGGACCTTATTGATGTAGGGAATGCTGCGTATAACGCTATCCATTGATTGTTCAACAATAGCGGTGGCAACATCGTCAACGACATCTGAACGAGTCAATTTGCGTCCTCGACCCGGCTGAACTCCAAGATGTCCAGTTTTCTCCAATCGAACGATCATTCTCCTGAGAGCTTGTGGAAGTAATGGTCCTTTGCGCAAATTCTGAAGTCGACGAAACTCTCGAAGTGCAGCTGCAGCATGTCCTTTATTTTCGTAAAACAGCTTCACAAGCAAAGCGCGTTCTGGAAGTGTGACAGCCATCGCTGATAAGAATGAAAATTTCCCAGTTTTATTCCCTTTTTTGCCCAGAACATAGTAGCTGCAAACCAAGGGTTTATGCAAATTTTTGTGCTTACAGTGCGAAATTGCAGTTACAATGACAGTTTAAGTTTCTTCACTTTTTTATCTTCTTTTTTTTCATATCAGCAAAAAAAATTAAAAAGGAAAAATTCCATTTCGCATGCGTTTGTTTTTTGTGATTATTTTGTGTCTTTTAAGCATATTTTCTGTTGTACAGCGCCACCTATCGGTGTTTCTAGAACTATTTTTTTTTTCGCGTAATCCCTTTTCCCATGTCTTGAATAGTAGGTTCAACAATTTTGGAGCCTTTACACTGAGTAGTTAGTTCGATGTATAGAGAGCTCAGAGTAGAGGTATTTTAATTCTGACCACCCGATAGTTTGCCGAATGACAACAAGCATGTGCACATGTTCAACGACCAAGTTTTTACTTACGTTAGTCGCTTTTATATAAGACATTGTGTTATTAAATACTTTTTGCAATAATACGTTATACAAGATATTTTTGTCTTATTTAATAACTTATTGTTTAAATCATAAACTAGAGTAAAAGTTTTACCAAAAATTCTCCGCAAGCGTAGTTAGACCCAACCGACACTTATCACTTCCGCCATTATTCTCCGGATACTTGCGGAAGAGCATATCAAACTGGATTTAAAGAGATAATTATGAATTGTTTTACTAAGCTAAATAATACATACTAAAAAAAAAAAATTATCAAGTAATCCTGTTAAGATATTTTTGGCAAAAAGGAACATTAAATTCCGGGAAAATTTGTATTCACTGAAAGTTTTCAGGTACTCACTAGTAATATAATAACTCCATCAAGAAGTCGTAAATAATCCTATAATCCTGTTATTGTCTCTAAGTTGTCGAACGTAGCTCCCTTTTTCGAGTGATTTCAATGACAGAATGTTAGTAAAAGCATCACTTTAGTCAATCCTATTTTGAGCAAAATCTGATCTCAAATTGGTGGTTAATGAGTGTAGAAAAAAAACAATCGAGAAAAACACACAAAAAAAAAAAACACGCACAGATCACAAAAAAACAATTGAAATCGGTCATGTGTTGAAGGAATAATGATCGGCGGTTTACTAAGGTTGAGCGAAGCGAAGTCCATTCTCCATTTCTAAAGAAATGAAATCAACATTTGCCTGAATTTAGTGATCCCCTTTTACTCGAAAACTGCAATGGGCATGAAGATGAAATTCTGCGTGCGTACGTACGTCACATTGCACGCAAATTTGCAGAATCTCAATTTTAATTATTAAAACGAACTGTGATTTGGCCAAACGCATGCTCACTGTGTTTCCTGAAAATAGCAAGTAAATGACAACTTTTAAACAGCTAATCAAAGCTTGTGCATTGGCATACATTGTGATTTAAACGGACTCCTATACATTAATTGCATTTTTGCGAATCAAATTGGGTTACTTTGATGTCATTGTTGATGTTTCTTTGTTCTCATTTAATATTCAGATTCCAAAAACTTGTAGGCTCTTTTGTATTAGGATTCTCAAATACTAAAATTTATTTCTGTTTCTAATTCATAATTAATTAAATTAAGTTTCAATTCGAAATCTTCCACAGCTGCATACTTCATACGCTCCGTTTAAAGTTCCGCTCTTTGCTAATATACCCCCCTTACTGATCCAGTCTTCATTGATCAGATTTTTTTTTAATATAGATAGTTGATGTGGGCAACACATGACTTTCCTTATATAATGTAATGAATTTACTACTTTTACAGTAAAAAAAATAGGTTTTTCTTATAGTAGATACTTATATTCTTTCCAAGATATTGAATTTTCGACAATTAGTCGTCATTTTCATTTATTTAGCGTCATTTTTATCCATTTGGCGAGATTTTCGTTAATTTGGCAACATTTCAAAAAGTCGTCAAGTTGGCGACATTCCCCCAAATTCGTCGCCAAACTCTCGCCAAGCGTTATGCACTAAAAAATAAGTTATTCTTACAGCAGATAAATGACTATTGGCGTTCATTTGAACGCCAAAAGTATTACTCAGAGTATCTTTTTTCATGAATGGAACGAGCTAGATCCACGAGAATGATGTCATCCAATTTATCGCATGGTATTACATATGAAAAGTGAACATGCTTATCAATAGGAAATATTTTTTATTTTATGACTTTTTGATATTTTTTTTAAATGTACAATATTTCGAGAACGGTTCGTATTAGCGTTCTAAAATTTATGTCAATCGTTTTCTAATGAAAAATTACATAAGAAATATCTATTTACGTAACTTTACTAGTGGTTTTGATTTTTTCAAAATTTCATTTGAAAATTCAGGGGGGTTCTGAACATTCGATTGCGAATAAAAACAATAGGCTTCCAGTGTTTATGGATTGTGATTTTTGTACCAAATTTGGTTCAAATCGGTCTATTCGTTCGTTAGTTATCGTCTCCACTGACACACACGCACACATACTCACATGCTTTCACACATCACTTCAAAAATGTTTGATTCGTGATCAGCGATGCTTGAAACGTGCTCTCCCGTCGAAAATTCGAATTTTCGATCCCGTCACAATACTTTCCTTATACATTATGTATATAAGGAAAGTAAAAACAGTAGCTGACGACGCTGCTTGATAAATTTCTCTGACCTCAAGTTTTCTGTTTCGTACCGCAAAAACTATTGCATAAAAATATATAAAATTTGGTACACTTGTAGAGAATGGTTTGATTTTTTGTTTGCTTAACCCAGCCCGTCCGACCTACTTACTCAAGTGTCTGCTTACGGCCGGGAAGTACTACACAATTTAGACAGGAACCCAGTAAGGAAAGCATCCAGAGACAGTACCCCCCTTTCCCCTGCCACAAACCTCTCGAAAGGACTCACAGACCCACACGTTTAACGCGATCGTACTCCGCGTAAACACGGCGACAGTTTGGGCGGAAATCGAACTCGGGTCATCGGAGTGCAATCCCCGCGAGCTAACCACTGGGCGCTCCCGTAGAGGATGGTTTGGGGAACACACTGAAATAAACCTTTTTTCGATATATATTTTAGTTTAAGAAACTAGGGGGCTCTGTCCACTACTGCTACGCTTCACCAACCCCCGTAACTCGTTTTGAGAGTAGGGAGACTTCCCCTCGCTTCGTGAGCTATTTCAAATCGAACTAAAGTTTAAACTGGCAAACGGTTTATTTCAGCGTTACCCCATAATTTCTCTATAAATGCACTAAATTTCATATTTTTGTGTTTTTTTTTAAATACGAAACTGAGAAAATCGATGAATGTACCGATACGAAAGAACATTTTTCACTTCAGAAGTACATAAAGTAAAATATCTCGTAAACTACATCGAAATAAATAAAAATGCGCTCTTCCCTGCAAACATTCAGCTAGGTTGGTCTTGCTGTTGTTAGTCTATCCAGGACACGAACTCGCATCTCAAATGTTTTGACTTGAACATTAAATATTTCTTAACCTTTTTTTCGATATATATATTGTAGTTTTATTTCAGCATATTCCCCAAAGCTTTCTCTACAAGTCTACCAAATTTTATACTTTAGTATGCTATAGTTTTTGCGGTACGAAGCAGAGGGACGAAAAATTTAAGCGGCGGCGTCAGCTGCATTTTACTTTCCTTATATACACAGTATAATGTATAAGTAAATTATTATGACGGGGTCGGAAATTCGAATTTTCGACGGGTGAACAATTTTCAAGAATCCCTAAACATGAATCGAGCGTCTTTGAGGTAGTGTGTCTGTGAAGGCGATATCTCACGAACAAATGGAGCGATTCCAACGAAATTTGGTACAAAAATTACAATCTGTGAACAAGGAAATCTTATTGTTTATAAACGAAATTGAATGTACAGAACACTCCCCAAATTTTCAAATAAAATTTGGAAAAACAAGTCAAAGAATCAAAACTTTCAATAAAGTAGAGAAAATAATCATTTCTTCTTATGTAATGTTTCAGTAAAAAACGATTGACATAGGTTCATGCTAACGTTCTGAAATTTTTCTAGAGATGTTGCACATTTTAAGTAAATTTATCAAATAATCGAAATTAATTAAGTATTAAGTACTATTGTGAAATATGTTCACTTTTCAATTGTAATATACTATACATTTGTTAACATCATTCTAGTGGATCTAGCTTGTTCCATTTACGACAGAAGATACTTTGGGTAATAGTTTTGCATTTGGACGCCATTAGTCATTTATCTACTATAACTTATTTCTTCGTCCATAACGCTTGACGAAATTTTGGCGACGAATTTGACGAAGTATCGTGAACTTGGCAACTTCTTTGAAATTGCTAAATTTACGAAAATTTTTCAAATTGATAACTATGTTGCAAAGTTGATAAAAATGATTCAAAATTAATGAAAATGAAGACTAATTGAAAAAATTCAACATCTTGGGAAGAACATAAGAATCTACTATAGGAATAACCTATCTTTCCCGTCCGTAACACTTGGCAAAATTTTCTAATATTGCCAACTTGGCGACTTTTTAATGTCGCGAAATTGATAAAAATAAAGGTAAATCAATGAATGACGAATTGGTGAAAATTTAATATCTTGGAAAGAACATGAAATTCAACTATCAGAATAACCCATTTCTCCGTCGTCCATCCGTCCATAATGTTTGGCGAAAAATATGGCTGGATGTCGCGAACCTTTTAAATGCTACTAAAATTAATAAAAATGTCGCCAAGTTGATAATGTCGCGTAATTGATTTAAATGACGATAAATGAGTTAATGTTTGCTAATTTTTAATACCTTCTAGTATATAAGAAATGTTTTTTCTCTTCGTTTGTTTGTAACACTTAGCGATACATTTGGCAAACTTTGTGAATAATCTTGCGAAATTGAGATTGCTATTAAAATTGATCATTTTTAATTTACGGTTGCAGGAAATATAAGCTAATTGGATACGAAATAGCTTTACATGTTCTCATCCGGAAAAGAGCGAAATGTAGAATTTAACGTTAGACTCTCCACTAGCGATCTTATACATGAATTTTTTACTGTAAAAATATAAATTCGTTGCATTATATAAGGAAAGTCATGTGCTGCCCACATCAGCTTTTTTTAATATAGAAAGATATTTAATGTCAAATCGAGGACAAAATATTTGAGCTGCGAGTTTGCGTCCGGGATGGACTAACAAAGACCACCAATATTGGCAAGACCATAAATTTTTTCAGGCAGGTACCTACATAGTTGAATTTTTGCATGACGGCGTTCCTTTTTTTTAATAATTTCGATGAAGTTTGAGATATTTTACTTTTTATACATTTCTGAAGTGAAAATGTTCTTTCGTAATTTGGTACATTTGTAGAGAAAGACGGTAACAAGGTAAAATAAAGTTTACCGATAGAAACTTTAGTTTGGATTGAAACGGCTCGCGGGGTGATCTCAACGAGCACCAGCAACTAGGAGGTAAAGATGGGCTTAAACTTCGTGTTTCTGTCTCGTACGATAAAATTGATAATAAACAGACGTATGAAATTTTGTTCATTTGTAGAGAAATAATAGAGTAACACGGTGAAATAAACCTTTTATTGATTTAAGCATTAGTTTGGCTTGAAATAGCTCGCAATACGAGCATAGCGAGTAGAAGGCGGAACCTCTCGACTTGCGAAGCGAGTTAAGGGGGTTGAGGAAGCGTAGCAAGCAGGGGGTAAAGCCCCTAGTTAGAAAAAAAAAACTAAACCGGGCTTTACAGAAAAGATTCAGCATCTTGCCTTTCCCACTATAATACCTGATAAGTTAAATTGGTAAGTATTTATAATTTTTACTTTCCTTATATACACAATGTATAAGAAAAGTATTGTGACGGGGTCGAAAATTCGAATTCGAGTTTTCGACGGGAAAGCACGTTTCAAGCATCCCCGATCACGAATAAAACATTTTTGGAGTGATGTCTGTGTGTGTCAGTCAGTCAGTCAGTAAGTCTGGAGACTATAACTGACGAACGAATGGACCGATTCGAACTAAATTTGGTACAAAAATTACAATCCGTAAACACTGGAAGTCTATTGTTTTTATACGCAATCGAATGTTCAGAACTCCCCTAAATTTTCGAGTGAAATTTTGAAAAAATCATCAAAAAATCAAAACCGCTAATAAGGTTACGCAAATAGACATTTCTTATGTAATTTTTTATTGGAAAACGATTGACATAAATTTTAGAACGCTAACACGAACCGTTCTCGAGATATTGCACATTTTTCAAAAAAAAAATTATCAAAAAGTCATAAAATAAAAAAAAATATATTTCCTACTGAGAAACGGGTTCACCTTTCATATGCGATACCATGCGATAAATTTGGTGACATCATTCTCGTGGCACTAGCGCCTTCCATTGAGGAAAAAAGATACTTTGAGTAATACTTTTGTTTTTGAACGCCAATAGTCATTTATCTGCTGTAAGAATAATTTATTTCTCCGTTCATAACGCTTGGCGAGATTTTGGCGAAGAATTCGGCGCAATGTCCCCAACTTGGCGACATTTTTAATTGTTGCCAAATTAACAAAAGCCTCGCCAAATAGGTAAAAATGACGCTAAATCAATGAAAATGACGCCTAATTGAAGAAAATTCAGTATCTTGGAAAGGATATAAGTTTCTACTATAAGAATAACATCTTTTTAAACTGTAAAAGTAGTAAATTCATTGCATTATATAAGGAAAGTCATGTGTTGCCCACATCAGATTTTTTTTAAAGTATGAAAGATACGTTAATGTCTAATGAATTTAATGTGATTATTCGACAAAAGTTAATTATCTAATTCACTTCAATTTGCAAACCGAAGTGAGTTTGCGTCCCAGTAATAATTGATTATACATATAACGAAATATTCCTCGCATCTCTTTGTAACAGTTCCTGTCGCTGTCCATTAGATAATTCCACAGCTTCAATTAAATTTGAATTCTTGGCATTCATTTTGAAATTCTAATCTTTCTTTTAGTATGCCGATGTAAACACAAACTCAAGAATGGAGAGCATGATACGGAAGATACTGGAGACCAACGAAATCCCAAGAGAATTCCTCAGAGAACAGACTCACAGTATAAGAAGCCAGAATAGAACAGCTCGTCTCCAGAAATTCTTAGACATACCAGAAATTTTGAGTTACAATCGGAATTGATCTTCTAGCCTAGCCTGGAATTCTGTAATCAACTACTTCATCAGTGCTACCATCTGTTCATCCTTTTTATGCTGCATTTTATACCACATTTTATGCCCCTGCGGGGGCCTCTGATCCCCGATGGTAGGGGGTGGGGGAGGATAGATTCGAACTCTGAACCTTTAGATTACTGATTCTGTACTATGCCATCAGGTCCAAAAAGTGCTTGATGGCATAGTAATCTCAAAGTTGAGTTTGAACCCATCCACCCCCCCCCCACATTCCCTCTCCTGCTACATACTCATATTATTAAAATGCTGGGCTTTTATCGCGTCTGCTTCAAAGGTTTATGCATTGTATGCAGACTTGCATTTGGTCACTTGTATTTAGAATCAACTTTGGTTTGCCAGTTTTATAGAAGTAACAAAAAGACTCTGGATGCATCTTTACGGATCAAACGTCAGGTTGTTGTATAGCTAGCCCTATTTGAAATGATTTTAATTGATTTTATTCGGCCGAAAGGCTTTGATAATCTGTGAGTGTGAAATTGAAATTTTAACGTTCTTTTGACAAAATTTTAGATTGTGCATTTTAAGTGTGTTGCATTATTTGATTTATTTTAACTGATGTCATAGTGTTGCAAGAATTTTCATGGTTTATGAATAAAATTTTAATAAATATTTTGCTTCTCATTGATCTTATTACAAGTACACGCTTACTATGCAAAGACGAAAATGAACGAATTTTCCAAAAAGTTTGAATTCCTGTTTTAGTTTTATTTCTACATTAAACCTATAATATTATTTCTGAATTACATACGTAGTTTCGTGTTAATTAAGGGTTTCATAAATTGCCATTTTCTCTACTCTGGTTTAATCTTTTTAAAAATTTATCTCCCCACCCCCCTTTCCTCATTTTCAAGTAAGCTTATAGCAATCTCATTATTTTTACTTTCCCTGCAATACATGGTAATGTATAGGGAACGTATTGGAATCATGCCGAAAATCACAACTCGTTTTAGACGGATCTACACGTTTCGAGACCTCTAGAATACGAAAAAAACATTTTTAACGTGACGTCTGTCTGTCTGTGAAATGTATGTATCCACTCTAACTCAAACTAATGGACCGAATTTCATAAAATTTGGTAGATAAGTCACTTGGGTATGACCGTGGTGCTGATTAGTTTTTGGTACGATACGTAAAAACAGAACCCGCCTTTTTTTTGCGAAATGGTCCGCAAAAATGTCATGTATCCACTCTAACTAAAATATTAATTGACCAAATTTCACAAAATTTGATAGATAAGTTACTTGGCGGATACTCTGGTGCTGATTAGATTTTGGTATTATTCGGAGAAGAACAACTTGCCTTTTTTGCGAAATGGCCCTCAAAAATCGCAAAATCTAAAAAAAGCTACGCATGTTCAAATATATCAATTAAATACTTGTTTTATACGTAATTTTTGATGAGGAAAATAACTATTACTCTAGGAGTAACCATTCTCTAGATATTTGAGATTTTTCGCATTTATTTATGCCACTTTTAGAAAAATGTCTAATTACCAAATAAAAACAAATTGAATTAAAAAGCACAAATTTAATTTAATTTTGTGCAATTAAACTCAATTTAATGAATTATTAAAGAAAAAAAATAATATGAATTTGAGTCTGCAGGGAAAGTCATGTGCTGCCCACATCAGATTTTTCTTGTTACTTTCCTTATATACATAATGTATAAGGAAAGTATTGTGACGGATTCGAGTTTTCGACGAGAGCACGTTTCAAGCAATCCTAATTACGAATCGAACATTTTTGAGGTGATGTGGGAGTCTGGAGACTATATCTCACGAATGAATGAAGCGATTCGAATGAAATTTGGTACAAAAATCACAATCCGTGAATACTGGAAGCCTATTGTTTTTAAATGCAATCGAATGTTCAGAACCACCTTAAATTTTTGAGTGAAATTTTGAAAGAATCATTAAAAATTCAACCTTTAATAAAGTTACTCAAGTAGACATTTCGTATGCAATTTTTCCTTAGAAAACGATTGACATTAACTTTAGAACGCTAGCATGAACCGTTCTCGAGATATTTCATTTTTCAAATAAATTTATCAAAAAATCCCATAAATAGAAAAAAATATTAACCGTTGAGAAACATGTTCACTTTTCATATGTAATATCATGCGATAAATTTGGTGACATTCTCGTGGATCTAGCTCGTTCCATCCATGAGAAAAGATACTTTGAGTAATGCTTCTGTATTTGAACGCCAATAGTCATTTATCTGTTATAAGAATAACTTATTTATCCGTCCATAACGCTTAGCGAGATTTTGGCGGCATGTCTGCGACTTTATGACGACTCATTCTTTCAAAGATACTGAATTTTCGTCAATATAAGTATCTACTATAAGAATAACCTATTTTTTTTAGTGTAAAAGTAGTAAATTCATTGCATTATATGAGGAAAGTCATGTACTGCCCACACCAGATTTTATTTGCCTTGATCCACCTAGAAATTGTTTCCACACGGTAAAAATTTAAAACTAAGAAAAAATGAAAACTTGTCTTGTGGCGGTAAAGGGGAGGTATTTTCCTTTAGTAAATGCAAGCGAGAATTTTAATATCTTGATTAGCAGATTTAAAACACAAACTTCTTATTTTTAATTTATACCCCCCCCCCCTTCCGAATTCAGTGTTTTTACCTCTTTTGCCAACATTAAAAAACCTAGCTCCAACAAGTCCCTAGAAATGATATTGATAAGAATTCGTATTTCACGTAAATGGGTATATTTGCATCTTGAGTATACGTGACCTTCATTTATTCGATTTAAGCATAGAGACTGACGGTGAACAGTTTTTATCGTGCATCTCCGGCGATTATTGCCAAATTGAACGCAATTACTACGTGATACATCGAATGAGGACATTAAAATTGGGTATCAGGTGTTAACATTTCAGTTTTCAAAAATACGAAACTAAATAGACTAACATGGGCGCCCATGGCAATTTTCCCAACTAAGACGCAGAATATTAATTATCGTTGATGTCTGCCTTTGTGGCCTGAACGTCGAGGAGGAGACAAATACCCTCCCCCCTCTCGTCTTCCTTTTATTGCCGGCCATGAAGACTGTCCATATACTCGTCTTATGCACATTTATATACAGGGTGTCTCAAAAAGATTGAAACGCGATTTAATTCTTTACTTGTTGGAGATAAGTGTCGCGAAGGTTTTGGTATACTCGACAGAGAAGACAAAGTTTTGAAATCAAACACATTTATTAAACATGAAATAACAAGGCAGTTGATCGAAAACAGTGGAGTACAAGCATTTCTCGCAATAACTCAGAGTTACACTCGGTAGGGTGACCATTAAGAACACCCCTGGAGGAAGAGGAACCAAGAGAATACACATATTTTCTGATACATAAAATAAACACAATATTCCTCACATTATACTTGACATTTATATATCACATTTGTATACTTTGAACATATACGACATTTTCATATAACATCATCAATGACTTGATACTCACGAGGATTTGACAATTAACACTCTATTCGTTAGGTGGAAGGCTAAATATATATAAAACTTTACCTCGTCTCTTTTAAATATAACATTTACAATTCTGTACCATGGGAAAGGATATCAGGATGGACTCTCGGCATAAACTCATCGAGATTCTTGCGCAGAACAAAATCCATAATGGTCGGGAAACTTGATTACACAACATCATGCTGGCGGAATTCGACATCTTGGTTGGTTACGGAGATTGGTTGATTCGTACCTTAGGACACAAGGAGGAGTCAGGCAAATACAAATCGCTGTAAAATGAGCTTTCCCTCTAGCCCTATTAGCGATTCAAGCCGACCAGTGAAAGAACCATTTTCTCTTTTCACAAGACTCATTATTCCATTACTACCAGGCTGATTCATTTAAAAACACGAGTGACTCATCTCTGAACCGAGCCAAACGACTCTACGCACAACTTGTCGAACTATGTTACATATTTTAATCACATCCTTCCACTTTCAAAATTAATCCACCTTTTCTTAAAATTCGCGATCATACGCGAATCAAACACACACGTCTACATTTTTCCACGACTCCTTCCACACTGCTTCCAAAATCCTTTTTCAAACGCGCGCGTGCGCAAAACCTGCAAGTTCCCAACTAGCGACTGAGAAGCGAAAATACAAAACTATTACTATTTTTCTGGAACATAAACACTTTTACGATTTTAGAGTTCACTTCCCTTAAAAGTCAATGTAATTGAAAACATGTAGAAAAGACATTTACATTTCGAAATTGACACTTTCAATCACACAGAAATAAAACAATACTTTAATATACAATTTTAACACAGAGGTGTGAAAGCCTTATCACACTCCTTCGGGGCCCGGGAGAAAAATTTCCTGCAAAGCGGGGAATTTTTCCACACAATACTAGGAAAATACCTGCATTAAGTTCCCAATGACATATGTTCCATTGAGAGGAATTTAGTGTAAATTTTGAGCGATGTACATGTACATCAAAGAAAAAAAAACAAAAACAAACAAGATCATGACCAGCATAATAACCAAAATCCAAGAGTGGCCTAAAGTTTGACTCGTGAGTCAAAAAAAAAATAAGTCTCAATACAAGCATAGACCTTTACAAGACAACACCAAATTAACAAGACACAAATGATGAAATTGCCCCTTTTAAAACTTAAACACTAATACATTTTCTGGTGAGTACCACAGAGACATGAAAATTTAATTTACTCAACTCACAAAAAGTTTAACTAAACAAAAAGTTTTCTTTCTTCAAAAATTTTACAATTAAAATTCTATAAATTTACTTTTCACAGAAATCAATTTATTAACTATTATCCAACCTTGCCAACAAATTACTTTAAAAGACATTTAAAAAATTTACTAATTTAGAAAATGAGACAAATTTTCAAACCAAGAATGTTGATCAGGCACCCAGGCAAGAAACAAGTCCATTAGAAAGTTGCAAACCTAGAGGTGGCGGTACCCCCAACCAATAAGTCAACAAACACCAAATGACAAAAAAAAAATTTCTAAAATTTACTAGACCTTTAAATTAAAAAAAATCATTCACACATTCATAAAATAAAACAGAGATAAAAATTATCAGTTATCCTTAAAAATCCTTACCAAAACTCTAATCCATCAAGTACTTAATTATCTTAAAAATTACTCTAAAACATTACTGCTTATCATTAAAGTAAAGCAAAAAAAAATTATTATTTAAGTATTTAGAATTTTAAAACACTACTTCAACCTGATTAACATGGCACTCACATTCAGAAAGCTGCACTGGCACAGAACTTGCAGTACAGAACATTCAGCTGACTGACACATAAAGCAAATTACACAGAAGTTCAGAAATATTGGATCCATTTTAACATAGCATACAGTTTTGCAAAACATTTTGTGAAACAATTGAAAATATAATATTATGAAACATAACTGTCCATCTCACAACAATATCAGTCTTTTTTTTGAAAATGTGAGAATTTCATAATCTAAACATTTTACTTTACTTTTGAGCCAATTGCTCTCTTGACATATTGCCTTAATTGACAAGTAACTTTAATGAATAAATTGGCCTCTTGGGCGCAAGTCATACTTGTGTGAATTAGGAACATTTTGAGTTTTAACCCTATTTTGATGGTTTAGAAAATATCTACTTTTAAATTGTCTTGTTTCTTGAGTTGAAGAATTATCAATGTTATCATTATATGTGCTAGAAATCAATTCACTACGTCTAGGAGGTAAAGGAGTTAATCTATTAACGTGGACCAATTGCTGATTACATGGATTGTTTTTGTGTTGAATGACAAAGTTAACTTCAGTACCACCTCTAACATGATTTTGCTTTTCCCCCATATGCAAAGTAACATTCTGTGCATTTACTACCAAATCTCTAAAAGATTTGCTTCCATTTTCCAAATCGTTAATATGTACCTCTTCACTACCCAAATGTGGCACTACATTATTTTCCGAAAAATTTCTGCTCACATACTCTTCCCGAATGACCTGAGACTCATTCACTACCGGTGCTAGATCTGCTTTGCATTTGGCACATGCATTCGTATGGAACTCTTTCGGTTTACAGTCCTCTACCACACGAACATTTTTTCCACTACTCATCTGCGAGTCAGGCACAGCAATACGCTTTGCGACACTACTTAGGTTTGAGTCTGCAATTTCCGACTCATTTGCCGGTTCATGATTTGAAATCGAAAGTAAATTATTCGTACATTGATAACCAACAAAAGGAATGGAAGAGTTTGAAAACTTAAAACAGAAGTGATTATAATCTATAATAGCATTATGTTTATGTAAAAACTTGTTACCAAGGATTACATTATATGAAATAGGAGCTGGTGATTTTAACACAAAAAATTCGGTAGGGAATCTTTCTTTTCCCAAATTTAGTGAAATAGTGGCTAAACATTCAACTTTAGTATCTTGTGAACTAAAGCTACGCAAAATTGTTGGTTTGTATGTTAGCAACATATGTGCAATGGGTACAGTATTTAAAGCTTCCTCATACACTAAATTAATTGAACTACCCGTATCAATCAATATTGACACTTCACTGCTCACTAATTTTCCTTTTATAATAGAAGAAGATGACAAAGAATTTGTAATATTATGACAAATATTATTTTCCTCAAAATGTGATGTTTGCCTATCAAAAGTTTTTCTATTATTATAATTGTGCATGGGATATCTACTCTGATTCCCAGAAGAATGATTTTTGGAATTTTGCAAAGATTTATATGACTCCTTATTTTTATAATTTTGCGTTCCTTGCTTTTTATACTTCCACTCATTTGCAGACATTTGCCCTCTGTGTCTTTCACCCTGGTGATACCTAGTTCCAGGACTGGTATAAATTTTCCTACATTTTATACCGTACGCATCTCTTTTTTGAAAAACCTTTTTCCAACACTGTTCTTGAACGTGACCTAATTTACCACATTTGTCACACTTTGGACGCGGTGAACGCTTTTCGTTAACTTTATCTGAATTAAACTTAAATTTTTCTATTTCACCCCTAAGAAATTCAATGTCCCTTTCCTGTTCTAACACTTTTCTTTTTAAATCTGACATACTTTCACTTCGATCTGGTGTGAGAACATATTTTTCTGGTGTGAGAACACCTTTTTTTGTAAGTACCGGATTAGTCAAGTACATAGCATTATTTTCATTTAAAATAGATTCCTCAAGAATTGCAAGTTTCCTAGCCGAATAAAAATCTCTAGGGTTTTGTGACAACACCAATCTTTTTAGTTCCGGATATAAACCATTAATAAATGAAGTTTTTAAAAGTGTTTGCCTGATTTTATTCTCACTTTCGGAATCTACATCTTCCGGAACAACCTTAAATGAAGCAGCTTCGATTCTCATCGAAAACTGTTTAACCGACTCATTTGGTCTCTGTGTAAAGTTCACGAGTGAAATTATGTTTTTAGTAACATTTTCGGTCACTTCAAAATGATCTTTCAAAATGTGAATAATTTCCTGCAAATTTTTACAATTTCTGTGCTTTGGATTCTCTTCAATCAATCTATTTGCTTCCCCCTCTAAATTCAATCTCAAACAAACTAATTTGTCACACTCACTCCAGTTTGCATGAGTGGCTACTAAATTTAACTTTTCCAAAAACTGTGACAACGAAAGCTCTGAATTTCCCGAGAATTTTGGAATATGATGTGCGAACTTAGGTGTGAAAATATGGAATGATTTTAACATGTTATCATTTACCGATGAAGCACTGTTTTGATTTGGCAAAGTGCCAGAAGAAGAATTCAAACATACCGGCGATTTATCTGATATATTTTCCTCATTAGATTTAGCTTTGTGGCTAACATTTTTAACTTTACTTCTAGAATTAACAGTATCCGACTCAGTAGCAATATCAAGCGACAAATTCAAGGAGGAATTTAATTTTTTACTTGAATTTTTACTCATCTTACCGACATTTACTTTTTTGTTTCTAGTAATTGGAGCCATTTTGCATAACAATCAAATATACTCGTATAGTTTAACACAAAATGCAATTGCAATGTTCTTAAACAGTATTTACAATAAAACCAGTTTTTATCAAATCAAATGACATAAATATGCAAACAAATCAATTTTTTTTATCAAATGGCACATATCAAGTTCCAAGAACACTCGTTTTTGAGAATACCGAAAACAGAACATGGAACTCTGTTTACTTAAGAAAACACTCATTTTAGCACAACGGTAATTTTTAACCTTCAAAATTTCAATTCTTAAGAAAATTTTTAAAAATTTTAATTCTCTCAGCTCTTCCCCACTCACCGAGAAAAGTAACGGCACCAATTCTGTCGCGAACGTTTTGGTATACTCGACAGAGAAGACAAAGTTTTGAAATCAAACACATTTATTAAACATGAAATAACAAGGCAGTTGATCGAAAACAGTGGAGTACAAGCATTTCTCGCAATAACTCAGAGTTACACTCGGTAGGGTGACCATTAAGAACACCCCTGGAGGAAGAGGAACCAAGAGAATACACATATTTTCTGATACATAAAATAAACACAATATTCCTCACATTATACTTGACATTTATATATCACATTTGTATACTTTGAACATATACGACATTTTCATATAACATCATCAATGACTTGATACTCACGAGGATTTGACAATTAACACTCTATTCGTTAGGTGGAAGGCTAAATATATATAAAACTTTACCTCGTCTCTTTTAAATATAACATTTACAATTCTGTACCATGGGAAAGGATATCAGGATGGACTCTCGGCATAAACTCATCGAGATTCTTGCGCAGAACAAAATCCATAATGGTCGGGAAACTTGATTACACAACATCATGCTGGCGGAATTCGACATCTTGGTTGGTTACGGAGATTGGTTGATTCGTACCTTAGGACACAAGGAGGAGTCAGGCAAATACAAATCGCTGTAAAATGAGCTTTCCCTCTAGCCCTATTAGCGATTCAAGCCGACCAGTGAAAGAACCATTTTCTCTTTTCACAAGACTCATTATTCCATTACTACCAGGCTGATTCATTTAAAAACACGAGTGACTCATCTCTGAACCGAGCCAAACGACTCTACGCACAACTTGTCGAACTATGTTACATATTTTAATCACATCCTTCCACTTTCAAAATTAATCCACCTTTTCTTAAAATTCGCGATCATACGCGAATCAAACACACACGTCTACATTTTTCCACGACTCCTTCCACACTGCTTCCAAAATCCTTTTTCAAACGCGCGCGTGCGCAAAACCTGCAAGTTCCCAACTAGCGACTGAGAAGCGAAAATACAAACTATTACTATTTTTCTGGAACATAAACACTTTTACGATTTTAGAGTTCACTTCCCTTAAAAGTCAATGTAATTGAAAACATGTAGAAAAGACATTTACATTTCGAAATTGACACTTTCAATCACACAGAAATAAAACAATACTTTAATATACAATTTTAACACAGAGGTGTGAAAGCCTTATCACATAAGTGAGCAATGTAAATTAGAAAAATGTTGAAAGTAGGGTAGGAAATAAGACTAAGTTAATGAAATAGTCCTCTCATTAATTTTCAAAAGTTACTTTTTAAATTTTTATAAGACTTCCTTAGACAAATTGGGTCAATCAGAAAATTTTCATTTTTAATGCAACAAGATCATTAAAAAAAACCCGCATATCTAACTTTAAAATTGAGTTTTCTTTTATTAAAAATTGAACATTGTGAATGGGGAGCGTATATCAAATTAGAAATGTAAATTTATAACATACACAAAAAAAAATAAAACTGATACTACGCGGTTGGGTATTCTATGTATTGAGTTCTACAGCTTTATGATCTCTGTCTGTGTAATGCTTTATTTAGATGCATTTGTGATAGAAGATTGACACATATTAACGTATTTCTGATCTAAATAATTTCCATCGTCAATTTGTGTACGATCCCTATTTTCACTGATGATACAGCTTTTCACATGGTACGGAAAAGTAGCATAAGTCGGATTTTTTCCTTTATCATAATTCAGTTGATTTTAAAAGTACAGATATGCGTTTTTTTAATGATCTTGTTGCATTAAAAATCAAAATTTTCTGATTGACCCAATTTGTCTAAGGGCGTTGTATAAAAATTTAAAAAGTAACTTTTGAAAATTCATGGTAGGGCTATTTCGTTAACGTAGTCTTATTTCCTAGATTACTTTCAACATTTTTGTAATTTACATTGCCCACTTATCTCCAACAGGTAAAGAATTAAAGCGCATTTCAATCTTTTTGAGACATCCTGTATAATGTCGCTACAAACTTCATTTCCGATGTTTAAAGAATAAAAGTCAGTTTTATAGATTTTATTTATATAATTTTAACATTTTAGAATCCATTTTATGTCGTATATGCCATTTACATTATACAAAATTATTATATCAATTCGAATATTACATTCCTTTCTTAGCTGTCATTTACGTAACAGGTTTCTCATACTAACAATACTTTATATAAATATAAAAGTTTCATCTTAAAAAGTTAATAACACATACAGGGAAACTAACAATATCCAACATGGATTTGCTCCAACTGTATTAAAATCTTAACACTTTATAAGTTCAGAGTTTTTGGAACAAAAATGTCTTCACAAAGTTTAATTTCGAAGTTTAAAGAATAAAAGGCAATTTTCAAATTTTGTTTACATAATTGAACATTTTATATCCATTATTGTAAATTTATCCTATTTCATATTGCCCAATTGCTTTTTCAATTATAGCATTGCTCACTTGAATCCTGCATTCCATTCGCAATTGTCTTTTACACAACAGGTTTCTCATACAATCGATACTTTAAATTTAGATGAAAATTACATCTTAAAAACAGTAATAACATATACATGGAAATTTAAAAGTCAATATCCAACATGAATTTGCTTTTTACAATTTTATTAAGCCATTCCTTGCTGTAAAAGTTTGTTCATAATGATCTTTGCTCCAATCTGTCTTTTTCTTCCTACAGTTTTATTAATGAGACTTCATAGTTTATAGGAAAATAGTCTTCCCTAATTTCTTTCCATAATTCGCAATCATAAATGCAATGTTCTATTATACCAAGGGCTTTTTGACAATAACAGTTTACATCTTTTCCATAGAACCTTGTCTAATGGGTTCTTATTGTCACGTGATTCGTCAAGACTTTATTCAGGTAGAAGTCCCCCCCATTATCGGGTTAGTTGGCCCCTTTAATAGTTGGGAATAGAGGGTTCGTGCTTTCGTCCCATTTTTTCTGCCATTCTTCCATGCTATCTTCGTACATCATAGATTTAATTTGTTGTGATAGCAAGAACACATTTTCGATGGTGCCTATTGTTAACGCTCCTTTTGCTAGTTGATGTGCTTTTTCGTACCCCCACCCCTCACTCCTACACATGGGATTTAACCCAATGTAGGTTAATTTTTCCCTTGTAATTTAGGATTTCTTCTTTCAAACAATAAATTTCTTATTGTTTATCCTTGTTGAGCATAGTGCCATCAATACTGACCTTGAATCTGTATAATTGTCAATTTCATTATATTGATTTATCTATGTATATTCCATAGCTTTACATATTGCATACGTTTCTGCATTAAAAACTGGTATTGCTATTAATACGATGTAATTCCATATGCCTAATTTCCTTCTCTTTGCAGACTGCAAAGGCACTCCAAATTTTGTGATCCATTTTGGATCCATCTGTATAAATCGCTGTTTTACACTTTTTCTCTAGATCTCACTTTTTTAATAAATATGTGCTATTAGCGTTGTTTCCCTCAATTTGAATTATATGTATTTCTATAGAGAAAGGCTTTTATTGCACTATTTAACTCAATATTGCAGAAAATGTCGATTTAATGTGAATTATAGCTAAAATTATAAAGAAGGAAAAATTATACGTATTCAAATTTATCCCCCCCCCTTTGTTATCTTTTTGACTCAATATATTTTGTAGATTTGTCAATGGTAAGAATACATTTAATACTTGATTCGTAATTGGGGAACTTTAAAATTAGAAAATATTCAAAAGTGCATATTCTCAACACTACGTTTTTCTGTAGTCTCAAATAAGAGCACATGAAACAGTAGCAGCACCTAGATTAGTTGCATCCCGTACCCTTTTGGAGATATATAATTAATGCAATATGATATATTCAAGTTCCATAAAGGAGTTTTCTCATAGTTCTGGTTTTAGTCTAATAGAAAATATCATTTGCTTTCATAAATTGACAATAGATGGCAGCACTACAAGAGTCAAGAAATTTGTAACAATTCTATTTTGTAAAGACAGGAAGTACAAACACAAATTATAACTAAAACGATTGATACAGTTATAATTTAACTTTAATCGTGCATATAAAATGGTCTTTCTTTATGTGAATAACATCTATGTTTGGGATTTCTCTAACAAAGAACGGAGGCTGACGAAGAATGTAATCACGTAGAATGTTTATACCCGAATCTAATAGATAAAAATGTAATTTTTCTTTGTCGGAAATATGGTTCAGATTATAAATATATAATTTCATAATTTGAACTTTCCTTTTCAAAATGAATTAGAAGTAGCTCTCCGAGCAAGTGTTTTTTCATTTCCCTAACTTGAAATATATCAACTATAAATAGTAAACGACAAAAATGTGTACTAGAAAATTTAGTATTAAATTAAAAACCTATATTAAAAAAAAAGCTTTTGCAGTTTTCCAGTAGTCGTCTTGTCAAGTTGAAAAATAAAAATTTCTGCTTTTCAAGTTTGTAATGTTTATATCCCGAAAACTAAAAGAACTAGCTTTGAATAGCTTGCAAGAAATTTGTAGCTATTTGAAATCCCTGAATGCATATAATCAGATTTTGGATCATGTTCTTTTTTCCCGATATTACAAAAATTGAATTTTATCTTACCAAATGTTATTCACGCAAAACCATTTCGGCTCCATCGGATTGGAATCTCCAATTTTTTTTTTTTTTTTTTTTTTTTTTTGGCTTACCTTTGAATTGGTTGAAAGCGCCACTTAACATTAAATTCTTGAATTTAATGCGTTTGTAAGAATATTGAGTAAATATAAGGATGATAAAATGGAACTGGATTTGATATGATAATATTTGATTTTTCTTGTTTCAGTTGGTTTATAAATTGAAAGATTTAAATTTCTCCTAGATTGTTACTTAGGGGAAGAGGATGGAGTGGCACATAAAAATCAAGAAATTTAAAAAATTTGGTACTAAAGAAAAGAAAAAAGTAATTCTAATCGAAATTTTTCGGGGGCAATTGACACCCCCTCCCTCTTGGCTACGGCCATGCTTTCATCACGGTTTTTCGTCATGCTGTGAGTAGTTAGACAATCATTTATATTCAGTTAGTTAGTCGAGTCTATTTACTGAAGTAAGTACAGTGCGGAGCTACGAACCCGCGACTACGGGGGCGCAGAAAGATTGTAAAAATTGGGGGGGGGGGGCGCTAGTTATTAGAAGAAAAAGATGAAAAGGACGACAATTTAATTTTTTCATTGTGGACGGAAAACGTAGTATTACACTTTGTCCCGACGTGATTCTACGGGTTTATATTGCAGACGATTTTTCTTTAAAATATTTTCCGATTAAAATAATTAAGAAATGTATATAAAACCACATTTTATGGGAATTACATTTTAGATTGAATTATAATTTCTAAAGTCATCTGCTTTATTTTGGTACAAAATTTTCAATCTTCTAAAGCATAGCCAATTGTTAAAATCATTTAAGCTTTCATTTTGACATATTTTGATCCAATTTCATATTTTTTGTCAATTTGTTTACAAACAGGGCCAGGATGCTTTATTCTTCAGATCTGCCTCTGAAGATAATTTTGTATAGCGAAAACTAGATATACTTAAGCTCCCTTTTAGGAGAATGAAATTAATTATTTTCATCGAATGTTTTGAATAATTATGTTATTTAGAATACTATAGAGATTTTTGCATAAATGTATATTTTATGTTTATTTTCATTATATATTCCGTACGAAGAACGGGTATACTGTTAGTGAAGAGGAAGGGACTGAACTAAAGTGGGATAATGGGAGCGCAACCAAACCAAGCTCCGCCACTGAGTAAACTTAGAGTGAATTACAGCATAGTTTATGTAAGGTCCATAGACATGAATAGGGAAAAAAAAGAAACAACCTTTTTGGAGATAATAAAATCAAACAGGATATCCGTCTACTTTTCGGGGACAAATCAATGAATTCCCGATTGAGAAAAAAATAATTGCAATGGGAAAACGTATCCGTATGTGATATCTCGAATAAAATCTAAGAAAAGCAAAGTAATTTTTCAACATTTATTTTATTCAATATGTTGAGGGACATAAATATCTTATGACCTCCTGAAAGTAGAATGACACTCCCACTGCATCCATAGTAGCATTTAATATGGGTCCAATATTGGACCAATATTGTATATATTGGTATTACATTGGAAATATTTCCGATGTAACCCCAATATTGGACAAATATTGGGGTTACACTGGCCTTCAATATTAGCTAAATATTTTCATTAAAATATTACATTAATATTGGTGTTGCATTAAAAATATTGGCGTAATATTGTCCAATATTTTAAGATGATATTGGACCAATTCCGTCAAAATGTCCACTTTTTCTGTAACCCCAATATTGGACAAATATTGGGGTTACACTGGCCTCCAATATTAGCTAAATATTTTCATTACAATATTACACCAATATTGGTGTTGCATTAAAAATATTGGCGTAATATTGTCCAATATTTTAAGATGATATTGGACCAATTCCGTCAAAATGTCCACTTTTTCTGTAACCCCAATATTGGACAAATATTGGGGTTACACTGGCCTCCAATATTAGCTAAATATTTTCATTACAATATTACACCAATATTGGTGTTGCATTAAAAATATTGGCGTAATATTTTCTAATATTTTAAGATGATATTGGACCAATTCCGTCAAAATGTCCACTTTTTCACAAGGTCCAATATTGGAGCCAATATTTGATTGCTACTAGGAATCAACAATCGATTTAATGGAGCTGGTTTATTTATAAATATAAATAATGTCTAATAAAACATAAATGTGTGCGTGTGTGTGTAGGGTATGCGTGGACACATGATGATGAACAGTCATATCTCAGTAGAATAAAAACATTTCTGCAGCGCATTTCCCGTACGATATTTCAGATTTCTAGCACCCCTTCAGTTAGTTCTTCGCCTCACTCATCTCCGTTTTTCCTTCACAGAATCAATCCTCCACCGATTTCTTGGAGAATTTAGGAGTTCGCGTAAAAAATAAATTATGACCAAGCAGCAGCCCGTGCAGAAAAACGTACATTAGTAGCGTACATCATGACCGCGTCATGGATGACGCAAAAAAATGCGACATGCATGGAGGTAAAAGTAAGGGGTTAAAACTACATACTGAGAAAAAGCCAGTATAGTTTGAGACAATCATTCAGGTGGCGCTGCGATAAGATAAGCATCCCTGCACTGTATCTGTATTTCTATGGTGAAAGGCTTAAAGTATGTATCAGAACTGTATATTTTGTAGAAATAAATTAATAGCGCAATGCGAAGTAGAACACAAATAATAAGGAATATTCCGTCGTATTCAACATTATTTTATCTTTCAATTTATTTTTATCTCCCTATATTCTCAACTCTGCCCTGTAACTGTAAAAAAATACTGATTAATTATTCTGATAATTAGGGAATCTTAATTTAAAAATAATCAAAAAGTACATATACTCAATACTATGTCTCTGTATTTTGTCAAATAGAAACAAAGGGCACGTTACTAACACTAACGACACCTAGATATAATTCTCAAAGCATTATGGCATTTTCAAGTGTTTCATCCATAGGAGTTTTATTACCTTCTCTCTAACTCCATGGTGACATGTTAGGAATACAGAAATCAACTGCAAGTTGAACTCCAAAAAGCTCCAGCAAAGATTTTCAGTCATGCTGCGAATAAATGAGTTTTCTGCGTATTAAAATTGAGAAAGGCGAGAGTAAAAGAATTTCGCATCAAAACTTCCGATGACCATTAATCAGACGGTTTCACACGTCAGCCTAATTTAGGCGGTTCCTCACTGAACAATTCTGACTTGAAAATTTTAATATCTTTGACTTTTTTCCTTCGTGAAAAAAGAAATCTTTGGAAAGGAAATCTAGTTTTTAGATCAACAGTTTATTTTTACAAAGCTTTTATAGTTTACGAGCAGTTGTTTTGTCAAGTTGAAAAAGATTGGAAATGATTCGTTTGAAAGTTTTCAATGTTTATTTATATCTCGAAAAAGAAGCCAAGAACAGTAAATAAGTCATTTGTAGTCAGCCTAATTCGATTTCGGATCAGGTTTTTAGTTCCGAAACAGAGTGGTTATAGTGTCGATGTTTTTATATTTTAAAAAAAATATTATTTTTTAACGCTTTACAACATAGTTGAAAAGTGTTTATGACTTTGTTCATTCTGTCTGTTCGTTCGTACGATAACTGCCGTAAAAATGACTTTATCAAAATGTTTTTAGTATATGTTGTTCAGACTGTCTGTGGGACATATGGAAATGTAAATGAGTAACATCACCCAATTAGTCTCGGATTGAATCCGAGTTGAAAAAATGAAATACATTGATCCCTATGGGACTTAATTTTTCAAACATTTTTTAAGGGAAGTTAAAATTCACAAACTGCTTCGACAATTTTAGGAAATATTCTAATTATCCCATAAAATATATATAAAAAAAATCAGCAAAATATGATCGGTAGTTTTTAAATAAAAATTAACATAATAATTACACCCATATAAGATAAAGAAATCATGTAATCCACTTCAAAATAAAATATGGCATCCACCTTTTTTCCCCAGAGTAGAAATCGTGATTTTCAAAGTTCTTTTAAATTTTATATTTAGAGTTGCGTCTGTCCTAAAACTGTTTTACTTTTTGCGTATTTTCTGTGCATCTATATTCTGCGCCAATTCAAGTAAAATAATAGTTCTGTGATAATTTAAAAAATATCACTGATAAATTAAAAAAATCTGAATGTATCGCATTTTAAAGATGTTTAAATAAACTTGCATTTCAGTTGGAAAGTGTTTCATAATCAATGTTTTATGAATGATTGATCTTTCTTGTTATTCCATAAACTTAATATTCACTCGCAATTTAGACAGATTAAGCTATTCAATAATGTATCTCACCTTAGTTACCTTAGGCCCATATTATCCGTTTTAAACGGAAACAAATGAGACTAAACTCAACTAATAAGCTCATTCAACGAATAAGCTCATTGATAAGCGTATTAAGAACTTGTTACAATTGTATGGTAACGCGTCAAAATTCAGCAAAAACTCCAAAATTAAAAAAGACAATCCAAAAATTGGTTAATTAAAATATTTTTAATAAAACACATTTAATGACGTTCTTAAAATTCACCCAGACAAGAGCGCTTTCGGACATTTTTACGTCTTTCATCAGTGGCATAGTAAATAGGTGACAAGCATAAGCTCTAATTAGACTACAACCGCGAGACAAGATCAGCATGGAACGTTTCAAAGTCGATACATTTCAAAATATAATTTAATTACAACAAACATAAATAAAAGATGATCATAAAACGCCAGAGTAAACCAATAAATGTGTCGTCAAAAACAATGAAAATAATTACTTTATATCTAGAAAATTATATAATGGTTATATACGCAGTGAGTCGAGAACGAGACGCGAAGCATAGTTGAGAGATTGAACGGGATCAAAATTGCAAATAGAATCGCTGTAGATATAAATGAAAAGGGATTCATAAAGTAAAATATTAAGGGGGTTATTGCAACTAATTAAAAGGAAAGTTTTATCGAACACAAGGTGAAAATTATAGTTAATAACAAATAGGACAAGAGCCGTAGACAGTTTTTTATTTTTAATATCGTAGCATACTCAGATAAACGAATACCAACGGTACGCTTAGTACTACCAATGTAGAAGTTATAGTTATTTTTGAAAGATAATATGAGGACAAAGTACACCCCAGCCTAACACATGAAGTTATTCCTACCCTTAAATTTATCAGACCGAAAGCGATAAAATAAAATAGTAACAGTAGAATGGGCAGGTTTAAACTTAAATTCATGACAAAAGTGGATCAAAGGACGAAAAATTGCCCGATGGAAAGGAAAACTGGATTGATAGGGCAAGATGTCAGGAAAAGGGGTAAGATTAGTATTAGGATTATTATTATTGAATTTGATTGGAGTTTTATAAGACGCGTTATTCATGCAACACCATTTCAGCTCCATAGGACTAAGGACAAAGCCGATCTTTGAATCTTAGAATTGGTCAATGGGAGGGGGGGGGGGATTACTATAGAAGCATATGAGTAAAACTTATTGAATTAAATCTCTTAACATTTCCGTCTTAGAGATATCTCAAGGCATTACATAGACGGTGAGAAATTCCCACAAAGGGTGGAGCTCCGAAATGGAACATTGAGAGTATACTGAAAAGGCGGCCTTGTATGCGCCTTGTTTTGATTTAAGTTCAAGTAAACTCGAAAGACCACCGCTCGGATTTCTAACCGGAAGGAGCGATTCAAAACCAAGGATAGTCATACCTGCAGAGAACACGTAGTCCGCGTCTCGCATTGCGAGAAGTCACGATTTCAGAATGATCTCATCAACTGATCAGAACGCAAACAATTCACATAATGTACCGAGCACACTCAGGACTGTGACGGCAGACGGGATCGCGCTTTGTAGATAACAGCATCCACGAACCGGTATAGCCCCTATACGTTCTTCAGCATAGATTAGTCATAGGAGTATTGGTATTGATGTATCTATAAGTGATCTCACGATACATCTATCCTTCCTCTCATCAATAAAATAAATGCCTGGCTTGTTTTCGTATCTTTCTCCCCTTAGAAGCCTCACAGTAACCTATAATAATGAATCTTTAGTCCTTTCACGGTACTAAACATATAGGAAGAAGCAGAGTTCTTTATAAAGGAGCAGAGTTTTTGATCCGCCCCGCAGGGTGAAGAAAATAGAAAGTTTTCGAATAGATATTCCAGACCCCCCCCCCCTCTCAGGTACTTATAGAAAGTTGAATATTTTCATATTTACAGTATTGACCATGATGACAGGATCTGTATTTTCAGGATTTGACATATAGTTTTAGGACAGGATTTAGGAGCCTGTTTTTTATAGTTTTAAGAGCCAGATTTTTTATTTTTCCCCGTTGGGTAGAAAGAAAATGGGATTAAGGAGACGAAAAATCGATTAATATCGTATTGTTGCGAACTTGTAAAACGCTTTGGTGTCTATTACACCCCCCCCCCACACACACACACACCTCCTTACATTCGTCTCTTTCACAGACTATACGGAGAAAACATCCGTATAGGCATCTTTTCCCGTGACATCAGTCTAGGGTTTACAGAAGCTGAAACTAAAAGGAGGGCTGCCAGATTTTGTGATATTTGGTGACTTCTCAAAGATTCGAGAAAGACAGCAAAATAACGAGTATTTTAAGAGATATGAAAGAATTTTCTATAGAGAGACTATAAAAGGAGTCATTACTCCGTTGGGAAGCAGTCGACGTGATACGAGCTACATTGAACTGTAATTTTTGTCAATGTTTTGAGAATAGTAGCTGCTGTTTTGTGAATTAACTTTCGTCAATATTTTAAGAATAGTATTATTTATTTTGCGAAATTAGAGAAGCATTCAAGTTTTATTTTACTGTATATAGTTCCTGTTTACGCTGTGTTTATGAATAAACGTGTTAATTATCCATAAATTTGCACTCCTTCTTGTATTCTGAGTGTACACCCGCGGTTCCAGAAAGTACATCGCAACAGTATCAACAATTTCCCTGAGCTTGTGAACCTATTTGCTTTCGATTTTTTTTTTTTTTTTTTTTTTTTTTTTTTTTTTTTTTGCAACTGACGATTTATCTTTTGCGAAAAGGTGCTTTTTGAAAACATGTAGGCCGTTCCATTGGCGAAGCTTAATAAAATAATTTCAGGAAATATAAAACCATGAACCAAAGTTAGCAAATCACAAGTTTCGTGCTGCACAATTTAATAAAGTTGCAGATTAAAAAAAATACATATAATAACTTATGTTTTTGATAAAATGAAAAAACGGAAGTGGCATCTCCAGAATCGGAAACAGAAATCTTTGGTAAACCCCCAACGCAACCTCCTCCAGAATTTAAGGTTGAATTCATATCGTCTAAGCTCTGTCTCCTGAAAAAATAATGTTTCAAAGAAGTTCTTTGAGAAGTAAGTGGAAAAGAGAGTAAGTGAAAATCCTTAGTGAACTCTGACCTCCTCCGGAATTGAATGCTAAATCTATATCAGTCATCATTCAATCTGCATCTATAGCAGATTCCAAGAAATAGATGTTTCAAGGAAATATTTTTAGTTAAAACAGTAGTTTACAACTACAGTAAACAACGTTTTAAATCAATAGGCTTTTAGTATTCACCGATTGTAATTTTTCTATCAAATTTCAACCGAAACGCCCCATTCGTTTGTGAGATATAATAACTTATGTTTTTGAAAAAAATCACAGACTCACGGACATACTGAAGAGTCCACTTGCAATTTCGTCCTAGTAGCTCAACGGTAGAGCGCTGGCCAGTTCGGAAATCCAGGGTTCGATTCCCGGTTGGAGCAACAAGGTTCTTTACAATGGCGCCCGAACAAATCAACCCTCTAGGTTAGTGCAAAGTTGTCGGAGGTCTGAAAGTGGCCCTAGTACGATTAGTACGAATTCAGTGGACTCTGGAAAGTTGAGCGCCGATTTCAAAAGTGAGAGGATAACGACCACGTAGGATACTAACTTAACGTAAGATAGTAGTGTCAGGAGGCGAACCTGAGGTAAAAATAACAGGAGGTAGATAGTATTATTGTCAGTTGTCCGCCAATCTGACATTAGAGGGTGGAGAATGCAGAATCCACTTCGACGATAAGAGTTTGCAATTTCGTCCCAGTAGCTGAACGGTAGAGCGTCGACTGGCCAGTTCGGAGATCCAGGGTTCGATTTCCGGTTGGCGAAGCAAGGCTCTTTACGACACACACACACAGCCAGCATCTCAAAAACGTTCGATTCGGAGACTTTGCTGGTATCTCCAACCCTGATTGAAGGAGAGAGGAACCATTTTACTGTGGCGTAAAGGCACATGTGACACAAGATGTGAAAAGGAAGAAGCAGGTGTGTTCCAGACAATGCATGTGAGTAAGCTGTAGTCGTCCGCATTCGTCGAAAATGGAAATGGCGTTTGAAGAACAACGTGCAAATATCAAAGTCTGCCGGTGGTTTCTGTCTTCAATGGTTCTGTCGGCGATTTTGATCCGAACTTTTATTTTGCATTTCTTTATTAATCTGAATCAATGCAATTATTTTAGCATCTCGCTTGTGAGAATATAAATTCATCGAACTTCCTTGATAGACGCATGCGTACTAAAAAAATCTGATGTAGGCAGCACATGACTTTCACTACATAATGACTTTACTTATTTCACAAGGAAATAATGGTGCACAAGATCCACGGTATGGTGTGGATGGCGCTGAATTAGCACCGCAATAATTGAAATTGTGTACTTTATGAGTCCAAGCGGATTGCACTCGGACTCGAAGGAGCCGAGTTCGATTCCCAGCCCTGACTAAGCAATCCCCGTGTTTACGCTGAAGACTAGCACGTTAAATCTGTGGGTTCGGAAATCCATCCAAGAGGTTGGTGTTAGGGGAAGGAATGTACGGTCCCTGTGGATGTATTCCCCCTCCCCTGCTAGGTTCCGGTATAAATTGGATAGAATTATTCCGGTTATCTAAACAGATTCCTCACACATTCTGGTAGATCGGGCGATCTGTGTCGAAAAAAAGACAGTTGAGTTTTCTCTGAGGTAAAATAGCCCAATGGTTAAGGCATGGGGCATGCACTCGGAGGACCCGTATCCGATTCCCGTTCCCGTGCAAACTATCCTTGAGTTTACGCTAACGGCGGGCATCTTGAATCCATAGTACCAAACGTTCTTCCGAGAGGTTGGTGTCAGGGGGAGGAGGGTAGGTCCCTATGAATGTCGCCCCCACTGGGATAAATTGTATGGTATTGTCCCAGTGGTCTAAACAGATACCTAACACCTTCGGGTAGGTTAGACGGTCTGGGTCAAAAGACAGAAAGAAGACGAGTTTCGCTGTTTATGCCGCTGCAGGTTTGAATATAGATAATGTAATCAAGATAGGCCTGTATATAAATGAATAACAAAAGATAGAAAATAACGATTTAAGACCTCATTAGTTTTTCTAATTATACGAAAATAAAATAAAAATAGAAAAATCGCAAGAATTTGCTTTTAAACAGTGCAACCATTTAAATGCATTTCAAATAGAGCATTAGTTTAACTGAAATCGCTCTAAAGAATGGAGCACGGACTGACGAATCTATCTGCCGGCATCTTCATGAGGAATCTGTTCAAACAAAGCGATACCTCAATGATTTTAACAATCCTGTTGCAACTCCATGAGCGTCTAGACTTCAGGGGGGTTTACCCTGCAAAGCTGTGTCCACATCCCTAGTGTCAAATACTTCAGCTGTGCAAAATGCAAACAATTGGCATATAATTTCTGACCCACACGTTTGTGGAATAATATTCGCAAACAAAATTTTACTTACCCATATTGAAAGTTCTCATTCGATTAAAAAAATGGTAACCTTGTAAAGAACCTTGCTGCCTCAACCGGGAATCGAACCCAGGATCTCCGAACTGGTCAGCCGTTGAGCTGTTGGGACGAAATTGCAAGCTCTTATCGTCGAAGTGGACTCTGCATTCTCCCCCCTCTAATGTCAGATTGGCGGGCAACTAACAATCTGACTGACCACCTCCTGCTATTTTTACCTCAGGTTAGCCTCCTGCTACTACTTATTTTATCCAGGTTAGAATTCTGCTTCTAACCTGGTAGTCTCGTAATTCTCTCAATTTGAAATCGGAGAGCATTCTTCCAGAGTCCACTGAATCCATACTAGTCGTACTAGGGTCGCTTTCAGACCTCCGACATTAAAAACTGTATTCTTGTTGCCATGGAAATTTCTAATAAAGTGACCAAAGCTTATGAGTAGATTCTGCTCTCAATTAATTTTGATCAATGAATCCCTTTATTTCATTCTTATTAACTTATATGAACTTATTGTGTTCCCTCCATATTTTCTGTTTATGGGCAAAAAAAAAAGTGCTAACTGTTCTTATTTTCTCGGTCGGTTCTTTCTTTGTCTTTTGACCCTTTTCATTTGTATTTTTTCTAATTTTTCTTTTCTAAATTTTATTCTAAATTTTTGTTTTTGTTTTTCATGTGCCTAATTTTTTTTTCATTTTCATATATTTTCTTTTTATATATTTTCTAAATTTTACTTCTAAAATTTTATTATTTTCTTTAATTTTAATCTATTTTTCATTATGTTATTATATCTTACTCTAAATTTTATTTTTCAATGATCTTTTTATCTATATTCGCAATAACCCTTTTCCCATTTTTGTAAAATGGACGTACTTGTCAAGTTCACATATAATGTAAAACTGTCTGTATAATCACACTATTTTTCATCAATTTTTATATTTTTAGACCTAAATAAAAATTCGTTTGGTGGGATGGTAGACCTTGGGTGCCTCCTGAGTGCAGGAGGTATCTTTTCCCGGCCGTGCAGCTAGCTACTCTAAACCCACTATGTGAGTCGCACGGTCTGGGGTCTTCAGACCTCCGACATCTTTGCATTACCCTACAGGGTTGATTTGTTCGGGCTCCATTGTAAAGAACCTTACTGCCCCCAACAGGAAATCGAACCCTGAAGGGACGAAATTGCAAACTCTTACCGTCGAAACTGCAACATCGATGGAAAATAATTATTTTTTCAAGAAATATTACATTTTGCGGCAAAGGGGTATATTTCGAAACTGCCCATAGCATCTAAAGAAGGGCATATTTTCATGCATGGTTAAAGGAATTAACGAAAGAATTCATTCATTGTGAACTTTCACAATAATTAAAACTGCTGCTTATGAATATGTAACTTTCTAATGCTTCCTTGAAAAAAAGCATGCATAGAAAATGTAGATGACTACGATTATATCAAGGTCGTCTTGTGAGACCTCTTCCTCAGGTCAGAAATAATATGCTCTAAGTTGATGCTAAGAAACGACCGTCAATTGTTTCTAACGTCTTGCATATACGAATACGTTTTGTTTCGGTAAAACAACTGTCATTAATAGTTTATGACAAAGATCATCCTGATGCCAGTTGTTTCTGGTGTCTACATATGGTGTTCTGTTCAAAAGTTTTGTACCTGAAAAACAACTGTCATTATTAGTTTGTGACAGTTGTTTTCCAACGTTTGTTAAAAGCACAATGATTTTAGCCCGAGAAAGATGACTCAAAATGCCTTTGAAACAATTATAGTCGCCTAATATTCCTATTCATGTTTTCTTCAATGAAGCAATAGAAAGTTATAATACTAAACTTGTTTTTAATTTATTTTAGGACATTTTCTTTAAATCAAAAGTAATAATCCTATGTTATGTTATTCCCTAAATGAAAAATGCACATAAAATGGCTAGTTACTTACTGAAATAAAATATTGAAGAAATAAAAATATAATTATAACACTTTTAATATCTTAAATACTACTAATTTGACTATGCTACATTTCATGAATAGTACGTGCTTACTTCCCAAATTAATTTGTATTGCACTAAACATGAAAAGAAAATGAAAATTTATATTTAAACAAGCAGCTATAGAAGGCATTGTTCGCGATTAAAATTGAGCAAATGTTAATAGTATTTTAAATGATATTGTTCTTTAAAAATTATTAAAATATCTAATTTACTTCCCTTAAAAGAGATTACAAAGAATCGCTGGATTGTCGGGTTGCGGGTTCGAATCCCGCTAGGGGGCATGGATGTTGTCATGTCGAGGCCAAGTCAGACTTCCGCTCTTCGAGGAGCCTCTATGAAAGTGAAGCTGCAAATCTTCTCCCCTTCGCCATGGGATACCCTGGGGGTTTTATAGACGTGGTGCGTAGGCGCCCCTTCACCACGGGGGAAATAGTAATGAACGAACTGCAAAGAATGGGGAAAGATTATACCCTTTTTCTTTTCCCCTCTTTTCTGGCAGCAGAAAAGACACTGGTTCCAAAACATCACACATGATTAAATTGGATGGATTCAATGAAAATCGTTTATCCTACAAACAAATTTGAAATCATTTCGTTGCTAAGCAACATATTATTTTATTCGTAATAAGCTACAAAAATAAGCATCTTCACTTTGCTATTTCTATGGAAGCGGTTATTATTTATTAATATTTCAGCAACCCCTGAACCTACAAACACCCTCGGCAACCCCCTGAACATGGAGGGATTCCTCGCAGTGTAGTAGAGAATAACCATACCAAATTTAAAGAAAAAAAAAATCCACCAAAAACAGTAGATCTGTATACCGGACAAACAAATAAACAGACTTTCGAGTATATGTATAGATAAGGGAAAACTTTAGAATGTTGAAAATGCTAAAATGAAAAACAACGAAATTTCACTTAAATCGCTATAAAGAATAGAATTTCCGTATTTAGCAATGTTCCTAACGGTATCTGCATGAGGATCTGTTCCAAAACCCATACGGTTAAATGCCCAAGGATTTAAACAAAAAACAAAAAAACCCTGTTGTAACCTCACTATGTCTCGATTTCAATGGACAATTCCTTAAAGCTTCTGCGTTGGGCAAGGTGGAGAGGATAAAAAGCAATTGGTCAAGAAAAGTGTCCCTGACATGGAGTACATATGATCTGTCAAGCGTCGAATTCCTGAAGAGTAAAAATGAGTCGCACATCGTGAGAAAATGGCGCTTTTTGTCAAACGTATGCTTGATGATTATGTAGGCTTCAGTGCTCAGCGAGCATAAACGAGGGGGATTACCGCAAATGTATTAATTGATGGCTGGATTGTCTTGCACTAATAAATGAATAGGCAATGAATGAAATGTTTCCGTTGCTTTTGTTTTCCTTGAAACTGCCATTAGGAATATGTTGGATTTATATAGCTAAAGTTAAAGTGTTCTCATTTTGTATTCAAAAGTTTCTTTCTCTTATAACTGTTATTATAGAAAAAAGAAGAGAAGGGGGGGAGGTGCTTAAACGCGTGACCCACTAGTGGACTGCAGAACACCTTTCGGATCATAAGACTGTTAAATCATCAAAAATTTCAAATATTAAAAAAAAATTATATATATATAACACTTGCGAGGTTTAACGAGAATTTAAATATACATTTTTTTTTTATTTAGACTTTCAAACTTTTTAAACATATATATATATATATATATATATATATAGTAAACATATTAAAATAAAATTATTTCACAGTTATCCAATTTTTCTCCAGAAGTTGGCGCAATGCAGCACATTCTCCTAAAGTAACATGCAAGATTCATATGAAAAAGAGGGGAAATGACCAAATGCAAGGCATAAAATGGTACATATATATGTATGTATATATATATATATATATATGTATGTATATATATATATATACGAGACTAATTATATAAAGTCATTCAAACATTATATGGAAATATTGGAATGTAGGAGATTAAATATACATTTTTTTGTTTTAGGTATTCAAACTTTTTAAATATATATATATATATATATATATATATATATATATATATATATATATATATATATATATATATATATATATATATATATATATATATATATATATATATATATATATATATATACAGGGTGTCCCAAAAAGATTGAAACGCGTTTTAATTCTTTGCCTGTTAGAGATAAGTGGGCAATGTAAATTGCAAAAATATTGAAAGTAAGGGAGGAAATAAGATTACGTTAATGAATTAGTCCTCCCATTCATTTTCAAAAAGTTACACTTTTTAAATTTTTATACGACCCCTTAGATAAATTTGGTCAATCAGAAAATTTTTATTTTTAATGCAACAAGATCATTAAAAAAAACGCATATCTGTATCTTTAAAATCAACTGAATTATGATAAAAGAAAAAAAACCTTCTTTATGTCAATTTTCAGTACCATGTGAAAGGCTGTTTTATCAGTGAAAATAGGGATCATAAACAAACTGACGCTGGATATTATTTAGATCAAAAATACGCTAATATGTGGCAAATTTTTTTATCACAAATGCATATAAATAAAGCATTACACAGACAGAGATCATACAAAGCAGTGGTACTCTCTACGCGGTTGGGTATCCTATGTATTATCATCCAGTTTTATCTTTTTTGTGATATGTCACAAATTTACATTTCTAATTTGATATAAGGTCCGCATTCACAATGTTCAATTTTCAAATACTGTAACACGCCCAATTTTATAGATACAGATATGCGGTTTTTTAATGATCTTGTTGCATTAAAAATAAAAAAATTCTGATTGATACAATTTGTCTAAGGGGGTCGTATAAAAATTTAAAACGTGCAACTTTTTGAAAATTAATGAGGACTATTTCATTAACGTAGTCTTATTTCCTACCTTACTTTCAATATTTTTGCAATTTACATTGCCCACTTATCTCCAACAGGTAAAGAATTAAAGCGCGTTTCAATCGTTTTGGGACACCCTGTATATATACATTAGACTAATTATATAAAGTCATTATATATATATATATATATATAAACTTTCCTGAACATTTTAGAATACGTCGCAGTAAAAGAATTATATAATTACAGAAGCTATAGTCTAAAATGTCTCAGGTCATATGTGTTGAAAACCGAGTACAGTGGACTGACCCAAAAGATATACAGCTGCTGATTGAGTGGCCGGTTAGGTCATATATGTGGTTGTTTTGTGAAAATTTATTAAGAAATTAAATTTTAGTCGTTTTTCTCAAAATGTAATTTTTTGACCTTGCACGCAAGATAACACCAAAACTTTTTTTTCATAATATTTTCAGAAAATATAATGCATGCTTGTTTTTATAAAATGAATCTAAATTTTTTCATCTTTTCTTGCAGCAAACTATTTTTTAAGAGTTTATGTTGTTGTTGTTGTTACCCAGACCGTCCGACCTACCAGAAAGGTGTAAGGTAACTGTTTGGACGGCCGGGAAGTGCCACCCAATTTAGACCGGAACCCAGTGGGGGAGGCATCCACAGGGACCGTACCCTCCTTCCCCTACCATCAACCTCTCGGAAGGACTTACGGACCCACATGTTTAACGTGATAGGAGTTTATGTTGTTGAAATTTCGAAAATTTTGTGAAAACTAACGTGAAACATTGCATAAAATAGAAATGTAAATAGAATTAATTTAAGCTCACAAGCAGCGATTGTTTTTGAAATATAATTAGGTAACAAACATTTCGGTGTTTTGGATGTAAAATTTTCTGAGTAATGTTCCGCCTAAGCTATTAAACCTATTTTTTTTTTTTTTTTGATCGACAAATGATTTACAGTTTTCAACTCTATAAAAAATATTTATTTATATATCATGTTATAAAAAACTGCCCATTGAAAGAAAACATAGATTTATCACTAGGAAGGAAAAGTGTGTTTCTAAAATATATACTTTATATGATATGAATTGTTGAATAGTATATATAATTTTTTACTTTTAACATTTTAAAATTCCTATGGCCCCTCAAAGGAACGAGTACCTTCTTAATTTTCAAAAATTTGATTCTTTTTATAATTTGATGTTAAAGGTAGGTAACTTCCCAGCATGGTAAAGCAAACCTCTATACAGAAATTCATACTGGAAAGGAAGTTTTGACCGGAAGACTGCATCTTTATGAAGTATATTTTGGCTATACCTCCGCAAAATACTACAGAACGAATTAATGAATGGTATTAGAGAGCCACTGTCCTGCCACCAACCGGAAATGCAAAAAAGCACACGGGCGACACTACCAGGTAACACAATGTAATAAAGATAAATGAAGAAAGACAGAGATAACTAACAACAATAAAGAACAATGAATACCATAAAATAGAAAAAGTACTCTTTCAATTTAAGGGGAAAGACACAGATAACTAAGAATTCATAAACATATTAAATACAGTAAATTAACACAGTATATTTTAAATCGTAAAAAAATTCAAAGGTTGGGTACGTGGATGGTGGTTTGACCCTTTGTCGGAGTAACATCACCAAGTAGGGGGCTTCGGGGTCATAACTCCCGCAGGAACACATTAAAACCCACTGAAGTTAGAAAGGATATATAGAGGGAAATAAAATACTTAGATGGGTCGGGGGTATTATTTCCTATTCTTCCACATACACTTTGCTTTCCTGTCAACGCTGATGCTGCCATTATGGAAATAAGAATCAATCGCCAAGTAAAATTGAGATTTTGAACCGGCTTTTTATTGCAAATGGTAGCACGATAGCGGTCAATGAAAATAGATTTATAAAATATAATGGTCCTAGGGCTTCACAACGGGTTAAAAAGAAGATTTTGTCAAAGAGACAAGTAAAATTTTCTGCAAGGACGTTTTGAGACAAAACTCTTAAAGGATTTTACATTTTCTATATCACGACGATGCTCGCACCCTTTATTTCTTTTGTGTCGTGAATTTAAATTTAAACCTGCCCAATCCACTGAAATTTAAATATATTTTCAACCAAATTTGTACAGATAAAATTTAATTACAATCCTTTAAATCAAGTTGGGATGTCTGCGGTACCCCTTATCTCGAGTGACAACAACACGTATAAATTTGATATCAGCAGGTACGTATATAGGATCAACTGAACAACGTTGTGTTATAAAAAAAACGGTAAATCCTCTACTGCTTTATCTCACACCGTCTTCAGAAAATGTTACTCCTCTGTTTAATAAAATCTTCTATTTTTCAATCCGCTGTAATAACCTAAAACCATTCTCACTTACGTATCTATTTTCATTTACCTCTATCTTGACGCTATGTGCAATAATGTGTAAAGAACCTTGCTGCCCCAACCGGGAATCAAATCACGGGTCTTCATACTAGCAGCCGATACTTTGCCTTTGAGCTACTGGGACAGAAGTGCAAACACTTATTGTCGAAGTTAACTCAGTATTATCCACCCTCTAATGTCAAATTGATGTACGACTGACAATCTGGCTGGCCACCTCCTGTCATTTCATTTTTACCTTTAGCCTCCTACTGCTATTTATCCTCCAAGTTCCTTCCTGCGTGGACGTTGACCTCCCGATTGGAAGTGAGCGCTCAACATATCAGAGTCCACCGAATTCTTGCTAGTCGTACTAGGATCACATTCAGGCCTCCGACACCTATTTATACATTTCCTTTTCTTATATTTTCTTTTTATATATTTTCTAAATTTTACTTTTAAAATTTTATTATTTTTTTAAATTTTAATCTATTTTTCATTATGTTAATATACCTCACTCAAAAATTTCATTTTTCAATGATCTTTTTATATATATTCGCAATAACCCTTTTCCGATTTTTGAAAAATGGACGTACTTGTTAAGTTCAAATATTATATAAAACTGTCTGTTTAATCACACTATTTTTCATCAATTGTTATCTTTTTAGATCTAAATAAATGTTCGTTTGACGGCATGATAGACTTTGGGTACCTCCTGAGTGCAGGAGGTATCCTTTCCAGGCCGTGCAGCTAGCTACTCTAAACCCACTATGAGAGTGGAACTGTCTGGGGTCATCAGGCCTCCGGCAGCTTTACACTAACCTACAAGGTTGATTTGCTCGGGTGTTATTGTAAGGAACCTTGCTGCCCAAACCGAGGATCGAACCCAAGATCTCCGAACTGGCCAGTCAACGCTCTACCGTTGAGATACTGGGACAAAATGGCAAGCTCTTACCGTCGAAGTGGACTTTGAAAACGATCCGGTTCAATATTTAAATTTCACTTGGCGGTCCGTAATTCCTTATTTCCCAAGGAGAAAGACACTATCCATGAAAATAATCGTTATATATATTTTTTTTTCATACCTTTGCATTTCTATTCTATTGGATTGTTTTATTTACTGTACTTAAATTTAATAGTTTCTATATATCTAAAAATAAATAAATAAGTATTATATTTATTTTATTGTATAACTGCATTCTCGTGATTATAGATTTCCTGTCTTATGCAAGCTTTAACTATTTCTGTGCGTAACCGCATAGGCTATTTTATGACATCTGATTAGTGTCGGCTTGGCCCTGACGGTACTCCAGCCTTCATTATTATGTAAAAGACCTCGCTTCTAAGCTAAATCGGGAAGTACTTGTAGACACCTCGGCTAAAGATACGGCAGAGTTTATGCTCCTTCCCATGTTGTAAACTCATATATAAAAAATTAAATGCTCAAGCAGAAATATACTGTTTTTCTTTTCTTTCATCAATGGGACCCTGGAAGTCTTTTTCGCAGTAGGATATACTTGATTGTCCAAGTCAATATACTGCATCTGATATCTGTTACATTCATTAATTTACCTTCTAATAAAGTTCGTATAGCAGCTAAAGTGATAAAGTCTTATTTGTACTGTAAATGTCTGCCATGTAGTAATAAAAAATAATGTTTTTAAAGTTGATTTTAACTTAATGGCACATTTACCCAGTTGAATAACTTGCATTTCGTAAGCTTTAATGTTCTTTTTTTTTTCGAAATTATGTTGTTGTTTTGAGTATGATTTCTACAAAATGATTAATTGGATCATTGCCAGTTTAAAAAAAATTAAAGATGCTTTTAAAAGAATAACTTGGAAATTCTATTAAAAAGAACTATGAAAATATAGCTTTGTTTGATTCTTATTATAATACAAATGAGCATAATATGAAACTTAAATGAATGAAAAAGTGAAGTGGAGGTGGAATTAAGAGCCCACCTGCAGAGGGCCAATCATAATGCAGAATGAAGACTAGACCAGCTAATTCGAAATTGAGAACTAGATTGGAATGCCCCAAAACACAACATATATATCCCAACATGATGAGCCAACTCCGAACAAGATTAAAAGCAAATCAACAAGACGAAACTAACCCAAAATGGCACACATGGTCTAAAAAGCTGAGACATAAAATAAGGAAAACAAATATAACAAAAAAAGGATAACATTGCAGGACACCCAGCCAGTCCATTGGTAACCAAGTAGACAAGTCGTTAACTAAATTACTATAAAAAATTTGAGCTTAATTACGTTATTTAGGTTTTCTTCAAACACCCATTTCTTTCTTTTAAGAAGCCCCACATAAATATATTGCTAAATACTGAACCTATTTTTATTTGTAGCTCATTTCGTCTTTTTGACTTCGGGTGTATTGGTTCTCTTGCACTGACGAAGGGAATCCAGCGTATCCTCGAAACAGCTG
The DNA here is from genome assembly GCA_951213105.1 of Amaurobius ferox. Lineage (NCBI taxonomy): Eukaryota > Metazoa > Arthropoda > Arachnida > Araneae > Amaurobiidae > Amaurobius > Amaurobius ferox. The sequence continues at coordinate 140,264,482 of OX578138.1, read as the reverse complement.
TATACTGCGTTATTGTCTCATTTGTTCTTGTATACGTTGTTTAAATTGTTCATATCGTTTACAGAAAGTGTATTTTACTGACAACTTTTGTTTCATTCTGTTATATACTATTTCCATTCCTATAGAAATTTCATTTTACAACGTTTCACTTCTACTGATTGAGAACTCTCCACTGATAGGATGTACAGTGTTGCCAAGATCGGAAAAGGCTGTAAAAAACAAGATAGATGTTAAATGAAAATCAAAATCCTGACTCATACAAAACCGGGCAATCCCGAGTTAACCGGGACATAATTTGACCCTAGATTGGTGCCCTTCCAAGAAAGAAAATTTGGCATCCAATGAATGGCCACTCGAAGTTTTCCTCTTTTACAACATAACAAAGACCTTGGAAGGTCAGCTGTATAATTCAAGAGCGTTTGTAGAAACTGGACGTTTTTCCCCCCTCATTGACAAAGAGAAAGAGAACATGCATTTAAAATGAGCTTCAGAATACCGCGAATTCAAACGCTACCCCCCATTATCGTCCATTTAAAGCACTTTCCGTCATTGCTGAGGGTGTAATTGTCGTTCTTTATTGGACGTAATTTCCCGGAACAGGTTGCGACCGATATTTATTTCTGCGTAACTTGGGTGAATCAGCCACGTTTCCGACGGATGAAGATGAAGGTAGGAAATCACCTTGGCAAAAAAAAAAAAAAAGAATCGAAATTCATAAAATTCCTCTCATCAAGGATCTATCTTTGACTTCTAACTAATTTGTATCCAGATAGCGTCCCGAACCATGAGCAATGGTATACAAAAGAAAGTGAAAATACCATTATATAGAGAAAGTGAAACTACCATAGAGAAAGTGAAACTATCATAGAGAAAGTGAAACTACCATACAGATGAAGTGAAACTACCGTACCCCCCCCCACACACACACACACACACCACCACCACCACCACATACAGACACACCATTTTTTTTTTTTGTCGAGGAAAAGGGCAGAAGGTTATATATTCGATATTTTTAATAAAAGAAGAATATTAATATAACTTGACTTGGGTAATTAGAATTTTAAGAATTTTAAATTAAAATTCTAATTTTAAGAATAAGAATTTTAAGATATAAGAATTTTTTCAAATAAATATGAGGGGAGGGGTTGGAACTAGAATTATAGACAAGAATATTTGGGTAAAATACGGATTTTAATAGCCTTATTCAAATATTTTTAATGCAATTTACATTCTACAAACTATCAAATAGAAGAATCGCGCTTTCATTGCAAATAACAGCATCCATGGACCAGTTGCACACTTATGTGCTTATCAGCACTCAATAGCAAATACTTGCAATGGAAACAAGAAAACTTGTTAGAAACAAGAAAACTAGTTATATGATAATATCTTACAAACCTCAATTTAAACGGACAAATTCAGTTCCGCTGGGCAGCACATAGATGAGGTGGACACCACTATAGGACCCGGGTTCTCCCCCCACCCCCTTTTAAACCCTTTCAGGACGGCGGCATTCCGAAACTACCGTGGCCCAAAGGACGAAGCGATTCGTTTCCGAAATGTGCCCAAAAGACGGCTATTTTTTTGCGCTAAGCCTAACTCTCGAAAAAATTTCACTAAAAATCACCCGTTCAACACAGCATTCTACTTTTTTCAGGAAGAAAGGAAATACTTATTTTCTATTTGATGTATATTTTTTATACAAATTTTCTTTTATCAAAATATTAAAAATTTTAGTGTATATATGTTTTAGGTACAGATGGATAATTCTTTGGCATGTCCTTCCGATTTTTTAAAACTGTACCACATACATGCGTATTCTTAGACAACAAATACTTTGCAAGTACAGGAGAGGTAAAAAATTTATCCAAATACAAAGTATATCCTTTTCCTAAAAGTTCACTTAGAAATGTTTTCACAACGCGTTCTCCATACCCACCATCAGAGCTTGATAACCCCGTGTCCTTTCCAGTATACACAAGGAAATTCCATTTATAGCCTCATTCCGATTCTGACGATTTATATATTTTTATTCCATATCTGGACCTTTTCGATGGGATATATTAACGAAATCCCAGCCTTCCTTTCCATGAGAACATAAATAACCTAATCATTTCATTGCCGCACATTCCTTTACCCGCCCCCCTCCCCCACCCACTCAAAAAAAAAAATACTCTCTTATATTCCTCTAATTCAACAACGAAATCAATAAAAGACAAAATCAGAACGAGACCAGGAACTCAATTATAAAATTGTTTATGCTGCGAGAAGTGAGCTGTCTGCTTACGCTACAGAACCATGTTTCATCCCTCCAAATGGAGAAATAATTCATTGAATTCTCCTTCTGCCAAGGTCAAACATCTACAAAACACATTTAAGTTGCTTCCACGGGCATTTAACGCCATCTAGTAGACAAATACATTCAAATTAAAACGTTCCACGCAGAAACACCAATACGTGCCAGTCGTCCTTTAGGGTAAAATTTCCTCCGGCCCGAGGGCGTGCCGTTCGTCCTTGAATGCAAGTTCGCAGCTGGCACGTGGGCGTGCCAATCGTCGCGAAAGGGTTAAGGGAGGAAAAAAATGGAAATTCCACAAAAAGGGAGAAATCAAACATAGAGGGGGACAAGTGATAAATTTTTGTAGCGAGAGGCCCACAATTTGTATGGGTCTCGATCAGCTCTACCACTCAAGTCAGCTGCAAAACGTTCCTGAAGCATGCTAGGACTAAATTTGTTGATACCCACGGAAGTTTGCACAATCAACTCTCGTTTCGATTCTACCACTCAATTTTGAAACTCTTTTAAATTGTGCGCGCAATCATCCACAAAGAAATGAACTTCAGACACTATATATTTTGAACAAAAAAATGCTTATAACCCAGTTTTTAATGCAAGCTGGTTTCGCTGATCAATAGTTTAAATTAATTTTAATAAACTATTCAGCAACGTATTAAGTCCTAAAATCCGGTTTGTAAATAGGGAAGAATTCTAAAATAAATGTAAATTAATGTGCATCTGGGTTTTAAAAAAGTTACTATTGAAAGGGGTTTTATTATGAGCAAACATTTTTGCTGGAAGAGTAGTTTTAGAAACAAAGTGCGCACTTATATTAACTGACAGAAATAGTACACTATGTAAAGAACCTTGCTGCCCCAATCACGAATCGAACCACGGATCTGTATACTGGCCAACCAACGCTCTACCATTGAGTTACTGGGACGGAAGTGCAAACTCTTACTATCAAAGTGAACTCAGAATTCTTCACCCTCTAATATCAGATTGATGTGAAACTGACAATCTGACTGACCACCTCCTGCTATTTTTAACCTCAGGTTAGCCTGCTGCTGCTATTTTTATCTTCCAAGTTAGCTTTCTGCTTAGTCGTTAACCTCCCTATTTGAAGTCAAAGCTTACCAGAGTACACCGAATCCGTGCTAGTCGTACGAGGGTCACTTTTAGACCTCCGACACCTTTGCACTAACCTATAGGGTTGATTTATTAGGGCACCATTATAAGGAACCTTGTTTCCCCAACCGGAAATCGAATCACAGATATTCGTACTGGCAAGTTGATGTTCTACAGCTGAGCCACTGGGATGGAATTGGACGCTCTTATCGTCGAAGTGGACTCGAATTTTCTTTCGATCCGAACTGTCCGACCTACCCCAAAATGAAAGGATCTGATTGGATTATTGAACCCAGTGGAGGCGATATCCGCAGGGATCATACCCCCCCTTCCCTTACTACCAACCTCTCGAAAGGACTTGCGGACCCACATATTTAGCATTCTTGCACTCCGCATGAACACAGGTACTGTTTGGGCAAAGCTAGGAATTGAACTTTGGTCGTCCGAGTGAGATTCCCGTGCTTCAACAACTGAGCTATCCCGTCTCTCTAAAGTGGACTCTACAACTGTCATAATTATAATTCAAATAATTTTTATATATGTCTAACTATTTAAAAAAAAAAAACCATGCGTTGAATCTGGGGAATGAATTCTCCAAGCTGCTAATGAAGATCAACAAATTAAAGCGTTCATTAATTAAACTTTCATAAGAGTCAACCAAAATTTACGAGTTTAAAATGCTATCTATCCTAATAATTATACGGGAATTCGACAAGATACTATTGAAGTTACATTTTTTCGCCAAATATTTTAATAAAGAACCGAATTTTGACAGAAATACATGCATATTTATAACCAACATGTATATTTATAAACTATTTATAGAAGAGGACACAGCTGTCAAAGAAAAAATAAATAAATAAAATTCTAAAATGAATCCTGTATATATTTGTAAACAATACAGCAAACCTTTAATAGGGAAAGCCATTTATCAAGGCATTTAAAATGCAAAACTTGTCTAGTAGATGTGTTGGGGAAAGGAAGAAAATTGTGGACGACATTGGACTAATGAAGACGACGACATTGGGTTTTTTTTAGCACATCAGTCACTTAAAAATAGAATACTTCCTAGGTATACAAGTTGATCGAAAAGTCGTGCAATTTTAAAATCATATAATATACGGAGAAATCTATATAAATAAAATTAAAAATCTGTCTATATGTATATTTGTCTCATCATCACGGGAGAACGGCTGCACCGAATTTCATGAAATCTCGTGGGTAGCTTTGAAATAATAGCCCCACTTAAAATGTAGTCCATGTTTCGAGTTTCTAGGACCAAGGGTTGTCTTTAGATATTAATGAAAACCGCATATTTAAATCTTCCATAGATTCAGCATTATGTAGACGATATTATTTTCCTCAAATTTATTTGAAGAAGATTATATTATGTCGCTCAGCAACGGATTTAAATCCAATGTGTTTATGCGCCATGCGATTTTTATTAAATCTTTTCCGATTTAAATAATAAAGAAATGTATAATAAAATAAACTTTATTGAATATAGAAATTGCATTTTTGACTGGATTATATCAATTGCGGCCTTCCGGTTTAACGGTTACGGGGATTATTGATATTTTAAATTTATTACGTCATCTGTTTTACTAGGTATTTATTACGTCATCTGTTTTATTACGTCTGTCGGGTAATCTTCTGCTAATACAGGGTATATCTTCTAATCTACGAGAATATAAATATTACTGGTATATCTTCTCATACAATTTTAGCGCTTTCATTTTAGCATATACTGATTCAATTTCATATTTTTTTGTAAACTGCTTACAAACGGGACCAGGATGATTTATTCTTCAGATCTGCCTGTGAAGATAATTTTGTATAGCGAGAACATAGATTCTTAAACTTCTTTTTAGGAGCCTTAATATTTAAATATTTTAATTGAATGTTCTGAATAACAATGTCATTTAGAATACCAAGGAATTTGCACATAATTGTGGATTTTAAGTTTCTTTATAATGTACATTCCGAGCGAAGAACGAGTATACTGCTAGTTGAAATTCGAGTATAAGAATGTTTTGTTTCAGTTAGGTAGTACCCTCAAAAATATATCAAAAATATTGTATGCTGCTTTTAATATATCAGACGACCATTCTATTCTATCTGTGAGATCAGGAATATATATGTGAATCTAGGAATACGTGAGAAAGTTTTATGTTCTTTATTTATTAAGACTGTAATGTTGGACAATGGCAGCAAACGTAATGACGCCAGTTTTTACAACACTTTGACCCGAGAGGTCAATTTGGCCATAAACCTAAAAGGCTAAGGTGTAGCCACGAGATTGGCTAAAATGTTGACCAATATGGATGATATCTGGTCGCGTTGCCCTAAGTGTCCTAAGGTAACTTCCTTTTTAGGACACGCCCGGTAAGAGCGCGAAAAAGAATAAGGCCGTGAGTATAAACACAAACATTAATTTATTTACACTATATAAATATTTACAAGAATTTGATTTAAAATATTTAAAAGACAACTTCCCATATTCAAAATGGGATAACTACCAATTTTAGATAAGCAATTTAACAAATACAAAAGTATATGTAGTCTCATAGACTAAAATGTGAAAGATGGTAATTAAAAATTAAATTTAAAAATATGAAATATTTAAATATCCTTAACCTGGAGAGAGAGGTCGAATAAAAATGATATAGGCAAAAGGTCCCAATTGGGTAACTCACCAATTTCACTGGCCGAGTTGAGGTCGTCCATCCTCTGAAAAGGAACGCACTAAAAAGGCGCAACTTCTTGCCTTCAAGTCCCAGATCATTCTCCTCGCTCCCCTTTTTAAATTTCTGAAAACTCTCTCTCTCCAAGATTTTAAAACACGCCCCTGAGGCGCATACAAACATCCCATTGGATTCAGGGTCTTAACCCCTTGACCCCAAAGCAACGCCATTGGCTTTTAGACCCCCAGAAACAAAAGCCCCTTTTCAAGCCCCTGCGAAACCGATACCCTTTCGGCCAACTAATTCAAACAAGCCGAGAACCCTATGATCAGTCCGAAAAAGCCCCACGTTAAAATCTTTCGGTACGAATCCGAGATCTAAAGAAACTTCGACATCCTGGTTTTCTATTACGAGTGCAGCTGGCCGAACGAAAGGCTGACCCCCAAAAATAAATAAGAAGACTCTAGGTCGCATTCCCGAAGATATTGGCTCATGGGTTTTAATTAATGTAAATAAATTAATGTTAATGTAAATAAATAATCTAACCATGCGACACTAAGGTCGGTCAATGGTAGACGAATAGGCGTTACAGACCCCAGGCAAAAGGGGGCGGCTACTGAAAGGCACTAAAAAAGGATATGCACGATTCTACGAGATATATATATAACGCAGAGATTACGCAGAGGAGATGAGAGGATAAATTAAGCAGATAATGCCATGATGATTCCGTAAAACTGTGTTCCACAGAGATTCCACAAACAGTCCCCAAAAATGTTCTGATATAGACTTCAACAAAATGAGCAGATGCAGTACGAGTAGGAGCACAATACTTAGAGTTAGTGCCAGTACGATATATACTGGTGCAAGATTTGTGATCAATGGATAAAGACGAAATTGAAGGTATGTGCTTGCCAAATATTATAGCAGGTCTTAAACCATTTGATAATAGAATTTATCTGATCTCACATTTTCAAGCTCCTCAGTGAATAATATGATAATTATTATTGTAATCAATTTAATAGTTAAACAAATGTTCTTAATAAATGTTTTTATTTTAAAGTTAAAATGGGGTGCAATTAATTGAATAGCATTATGTTAATAAATATTCTTTTACAGGAACTCACACTAGAGATAAAATATGGTGGGTTTTAATAGCGGCACACAACGCAATGTGTATTAAGGTTTCACGATTTACGAATTTCGGCCATGTTGATTATGAATAATTCAATAAGTCTAGAATCCCACATAAACAAGTTTATATAAATGTGCACCACACTATCAAACAAAAAACATGTCTTTTAATCGGAGTGAAACAATTTTTATTTCTCCAGTCATTTTTCTCTAACCATTCTTCTTAATATATTCTCCTCTGAAACTATTCAATGACTTCATTGAAGAATTACAGAAAAGTTCGTTGAGGAGTTTTTAGCAACGTAGTCTGTATTTCACTTAGCAAAACAGATAGGCCTGAATTAGAAAAGAAGGCCTATCTGTTCTCGCTTTGTCTGCAACAGAGTCTGTTCCTCGAAGCATTTGTTTTATTAACTTCGTAATTGTTGAATTGTTAGGGATTTTATTGAGAGCATAGATATTTCTTCTAAAACTCTTTAATGATACTCTTATAAGAATGGCTAGAGAAATATTATTCTAAAATTAAGAAGAAGATATTTCACTGTGGGAAAACGCCGAGTTCTTTGATGTATAAAAAGGTAGTCTGCAATAACCGTCTCACGTATTAAAATCAGCAGACGATATTTTTGAAATACTTTTGGGGATTTATACACGAAATATATATACACAAATATTTATACACGAAAATCGCAATATAAAAGTCCTCAATGTAAATGCGGATTGAACCCATTCGGATGGGGGGGAGGGGATGCAGTCGAATTCTTTTAATATTTTCTAAATGCCCTAAGAGGGTTGCTGCTTCACCCGATTTTCTCATTGCTCCTTATTGGTGGCAAACTTTTTTCCCCATACAATTGTTTTTACTAAAGTGTCCTTGATTTCTCCGCATCTGTTGTAGATAGAGATTAGATGATGACTTATATACATTTAGTATCAAATTTAGATAAAGGAGGTTTACTAAGGATTTCCGTATCCGGTTATTTTTTCGTTTCCGGTTCAAATTTTTTCATTTTATTTGAAACATTTATTTCTCAAGATTGGCTATGAATAGAGCTGTGACGAAAACTGATATAAATTTAGCAATCAATTCTGGAGTAGGTAGAGCAGATTACTAAGAATTTTCACTGTTGGTTCAAAACTGTTTATCTATTTCTGAAGTCTGGGTACCGCTAGAGCTTAAAATGATGACGGAAATAAATTTAGTATCCAATTCGGAAGAAGGTTGGGGAATTCCCTAAATATTTCCACTTCTGGTTCAAAAAAATTTCCTTGAAACATCTATTTCTCAGAATTGGCTATAGATAGATGATGACTAATATAGATTCAGCATTGAATTCTATAGGGGGTGAGGGCGTTACTAAGGATTTCCACTTATTGTTCTGGAGATGCCCCTATCAGGTTCTCCCAAAATTTGTATGACTGTACGAATTAGTATGTAAAAGAGAATGGAACTGCTTAATACTTCTGTCAAAACACCGTGTACACGTTATTTGTTGCATTGTTCATATTTACTTATATTGTATCTCAGAGATTAAAGTGTATATTTTTATGAGCTTTCGTTTGAAAGTTGTGTTCTTTTTTTTAAAAAATCCCTTAATTCTTCAAAAATATATAAATTGGCATCTGGACAGTCAAATGGATACATTTTACCAAACATTCTGTCAGTTTTTGATTCTTACATGATATATCAACATAAAATTTATCAGACAATAAAGAGCGGTATATACACTTAATTGTAATTGAGGGTAGCAATGCATTTTTACAGCTAAATATTTTAACTGTTAACTGCAATTAACAAGTTAACTATTTTAATCTTTTAATCTTGATAGCCAATTTACAATATAATTGTCTTTTGCCTGACACTGTTGTATACGCTCTGTTTGGCTCCAATATCTATATTCCTATCACCATTCGCTTCTCATCTGCATTCACGGTATTCCCAAGATTTAATCTCTTTTTTCTTTTTAAGAGTATTATTCGAGAGCAGCGATCCTCAAATAAGATGCAGAGATAAGTAAAAAAGATTCTTCCAGAGAGTAATGCAGACTCTTTTGAAAGGTCGGTGATCTTGACTGATGCCCATTTTACAAACGGTTCAATTCAGTTTAATCAAATAAATTGCTGCCCGTCATTGGAATTTATTTTTACAAAAAAAATCAATTTTTTAAGTGTAGGGGAAATAAGAAAATGGTTAGTCACCATCGACATAAACATTGCCACTCTTCGTTGCATTTTTTCTTTTTTATATAATTTGCCCCTTTAAGGGATGGATACTGACGTCACAGCCAAAATTAATTGGTTAGCGGCTATTTTTCACAATGACTGAAACGACTAAGTTTTGTGATCGTGGAGCCATAAATAAACCCTTTTATGCATAATTCTATCAAAGTGTGTCCAATGCTGCCATGTTAAAAAAATTTCACTCGCATCTAACTAGTTCTAGATTTTTAGATAACAAAGTCGAATAATAAATTTCGGAAAAATCCATTAATATTTGTGTCTGCTTTCGTGGAGATAAAAAATTCAACCACAGACATCAGAGAGACTGACACATGGACATCACTTCAAAAATAGTCAAAACGTGTTCAGGAGATCTTAAAACATGTATTGGCATCAAAATCACGAAATAGAAAATGTTTGTAGAAGATCTTTTTCCCAGGAGCAGGTAGCCATAATCAATATTAATAAAAGATAAATTTCTAATACGTAACAACGCAAAAGGGGGATATTAAAAAAGAGTCCATTATCCAACTTTGCTTCGTAATTATAAACGAAACTGTATATATATATATTGAAACTGTTTATGAAGCTATTGAATGAAAAATGAAGCTTCTAGATGGTCTAAGGCAGGCTTATCCAACCCGCGGCCCAGGACGGCTATGAATGCGGCCCAACAAAAAATCATTAACGTATAAACTTTATGAGATTGCGACTAAGAATATCATTAATAATAATGCAAATACAATTTTAACATGCTATTAATTTATAAGCGATGAATTTTTTAATTTAATAAGTTCTTTAGCAATTAGATATTCATAAAATCATTCTTACCTAATCACACCTTAGACTCTAAGGTGTGATTAGGTCCTTATTTAGGGCGAAAATGTGCTCGAGTGTGTTTTGTAATTTAAGCATGTGCTCGTGGAACATTTCAAAAAACTTAATGAATGAATTTAATAAATCCATGCTTTATATACCGGTCAACGCAAGGTGCATTTTCTTGTTATTAATATGAATGAAAAATATCGCATCTTCTGTTAGTACATAAAACCGAGTTATGCATAATGAACACTTTGTCTGTCATTATTTGTTTTAAATTCCGTAAAGAACATAAATAAACCCATGTGTCATTTATTTTGAGGTCATTTCTGACACGAAAACATAGTGAATATGCATTAAAAGTCCATCCATCACGTTAAACAACTCAGTCATACATTGGAAATCTTAAACGAAATTCCTAAGAAATGATTCCAGGCAAAAGTTTTTAAATAAACTTTTTGGGAACTTGAAAATTGATAATTATCAGATATTCTGCCCTTTTTCGTGTCTTTCAAATAATGTTATTAAATTTCATCTAAATCGTTCAGGTTCAAGATAACATGCTCATGGGCTGTTAGACAACAAAGCATTCGACAAAGCAAAGGATCATTGAATTGCTGCTATACTTTTATTTCACTTAAACCATATCTTGTAAGGTGAATACAGATTATAATTTTAATTTAAGTACTTGCTTCACATCTGCGTAGCTGAAGAACGCGGCTCTTTAAAATAAATTGTGTTGTTACTTTTCCTACAATACCTGGCAATGTATATGGAAAACGTGTTGAAATAGATAACTCAACAGACCTACATGTTTTGGACACTCTGGATCTAGAACACGGAATAAAAAATTTTTAACATCTTTCTAACATCTATGTGTGTGTCTGTATGTGTATCTTTGATATATGTGTGCAGGACTGTGCATACAAATTATGGGCCCTTTATACAAGCATTTCATTCATTCATTCATTTTCTGTCAGCAGTCTTTCTTCCAGGACTTTTAGCCTGAAGAGGGGGAGGGGGAAGTTTTATATTTACACTAAATATATCTAAATGCTGTTACATAAACAGAAACTATGTTACCATAATTTGTCTCCGGGGAGGGGAGAGAATAATCGTCTCCGCGAGAGGATTTTTTTCCCCCTCCCTGGATGTATGCCTGAAAGAAACACTGACTGTCAGCGAGGGGCAGTCTCAAAAGGTTTCCAACTTGACAAAGTCTAGCTACGGAAATTAATATCAATGGATGGGAGCTTTTTTTCTAAGATGGTACTTGAAGATAGAAGTGCATAAAAATATGCTGGTCATGGGGTGAAAAAAAAAGCTAAAAGCAATTTAAAACCTTAATAATATGAGTACTAAAATAGATACATATCTGCTCCTTATGACATAAAAATGCTATGAAATCATAGTAGACAGAAATGTACTTGTTATATACTGAAACTCGGTACTTAGATCCAGAAATATAAATTTACAAATGAATTTGATGATGCTTAACACTTGATACTTAGATACCTCAAAAATCCCTTTTTAGTTAGTGGAGCACGTTGAGGAAAAATAAGCAAACTGAAGTGATATATAGCAGCAGGTACTCATTCTATAATATATTTAGATATAATATACATACACTGATTACATTTTAAGCGAAACATGCTGATTTGCTTGAAAATCTCTGATTTCTTTTAAAGTATGCTGATCTACTGATACACATAATTCTGAAACTACAAATATTTTTTTAAATACACCCAAAAAGGTGTAGAGCAGTTACAAGGGACGACCTAGAAAAACAAAACCTACAAACATTTATCATGTCACCCTTCATATTCGATTTTTCCCTCCTTATGAATATTTCACGTCTCCCCCATTCACTACAAAAATAATATCGGGGACCGCCCCCTTCCATGGGCGGCTGGGCTTCCCCGTTATGCATGTATCCACTATGTCTCAAAAACAATCCGATGGAATTTAATGAAATAATAAAGTTAAATATGCGTTCTCTGATTCTGATTAAATTTTGGAACAATTTGGAAAAAAAGAACCGGCCTTCCCCCCCCCCCCCCCCCCCCCTCCTTCAAAATAATCAGGAAAACCATCTGGAATTAAAATAAAAGACTAAATATGCTTAAAATTAATTACATGAATATTTTATACGTAATTTTTGACTCCAAAACTATTAAAACCCACCTCATACCCCATCCCTTGATAAACCCTTACCTTGATAAACCCTATATTATCCTTTGATTATCCTTGATTATCCCTTTATAAACCCTATGTTTTGTGTTTTCAAACTCAAATGAATTGCATTCTGAAATGTGCGAGGAGAAAAGAACGTGTCTGTAGTAGGAACAGCCATGTGCTGTGCTCTCACTGCTTTCTTTTTACTTTCTCCTACGTGGTTTTGAGAAAGTACTGTCTTCACGAAAATTTTCGGTTTCGAGATTTTGATGCCAATATGTGTTTCAAATTCTAAACACTTTTTGACTTATTTTGGAGTAATGTCTGTCTGTTTGTCGGTTTGATGGCTATGGTCGATTTCTTGTTGTGTGTACGTTATCTGCCACAAATATTAACTGATTTTTACGAAACTGTATATCCGGGTTTGCTATCAAAAATCTAGAACTAGATAGACATTCTTTTAAATTCGAACGAAAACTTTGAATTTTATTAGAATTTTTTTTTTTTTTTAAACATGGCAGCATACGACAAAATATGACATAACCATGCTTAAAAGGGTTTATTTATGGTTCAATGATCACGAGACTTAATAGTTTCAATCATTGTCGTGAAAAGCAACCGCGATACAAATTATTTTTGTTCGTGATGCCATTGTCCCTCCTCAGGGGCAAGTTCCCCCCCCCCCCGGGAGAAATACATTGTCGAGTATAGTATCAATCGAAATATTTTTCTAAACCTATAAAAGTTAAGGATAACACACTACAGTTATAATCTTTTGGACCCGCGTTACCGATTTTACATATTTTTTCTTGTAAATTTTTTTTTTAAAAAAATGAATTCTGGTAAGAGAAAGTCGAGTTGCGCCAAACCTCAGTTTTTTATAGATGTCGCTTTATTTACCAACTCCTCTAAAAGTCCATTTTCAGTCATAACGCGGATTTGTCCCTAGGTAAAGAGGTTTTAGTGCTTTATAACGCTTGCTGCAATCTCTAAAACGGACGAATGTTGCTATCCTTCTCGAAATGGGTTTTCAAAGTGGCGTTTCGAATTCATTTTATGGCAAACGTTTCGTCTTGGATGGGTTTCTGATTGACAAACTCGCGTAACTATTTTGTTTGGATTCGACGTAATTTCGCAACAGCTATCTGTTGAAATGCGCAACATAATTCAAATACTGTTAAATCACAGTAGAATAAGGTTATAACCATGGAGGTAAAAGTAAAGAGTTAAAACTTCATATTAAACAAACGTCGATATCATTTGAGACAATCATTCAGGTGGCGCTCAGGTAAGAGAAGTAGTCCTGCATTGCGAGCATATGGCAAAAAGCCTAAAATATTTTTTTAACCTGTCAATTCTGTAAACATAAATAATTAGCGCAATGCAAAGCAGAACGAAAACAACAAAGAATATTCCTACGTATTTAACACTATTTTACCTTTCAATTGATTTTTATCTATATACAGGATGTCCTAAAAACATTGACATCGGCTTTTATTCCTTAAATATCTTAGACATATATAATAAATTAGTCTTAGACATATATAATAAATTACAAAGTTGCGTAAAAAGGTGCAGAATAGTATGAAATCGACTAAAATTTATAAGGTAATTAAATTTTAAGAAATACAAAATTTAAATTTTTATACGGCCCCCGTATAAAAACATTTCCAATGAGTAAAATGTGCCCCATAGACTAATAAGGTGATGTACAAAATTTCAGCATTTTATCACAAAAAGTCCCAGAGATATGAAAAAAGATCGCGTTTCAAGGGTCATACACAAATTACGAAAGGGCCAACAGCCCTACCGTGCTGAACACACCGGTTCTCGTTACATCACCGAAGTCAAGCAGCATCGGGCGCGGTTAGTACTTGGATGAGTGACCACCTGGAAACACCGCGTGCTGTTAACACATTTCGGGCGCGGTAGCCCGATGGTTTGCGCGCTGGATTTGCACGCTGCCACAACTGCCGCCGTGTTCATGCGGAGTACGATCACGTTTAACATGTGGATCCGTAAGTCATTTCCAAGAGGTTGGTGGTAGGGGAATGAGGGTACGGTCTCTGTGGATGCCTTCCCCTCTGGGTTCCGGTCTAAATTGGGTGGCACTTCCCGGCCGTCCAAACGGTTACCTTACACCTTTCTGGTAGGTCGGACGGTCTGGGTCTCAACAACAACAAATTACGAAAGAAAACAATGATTACATAAATAAATAGCAATTTTTCTATTTATTGGTACAAAAAAATCTACACTGTGTAGAAATAATAACTTAAAGATTAAAAAGCTTGTTCAAAATGTTTTCCATCTAAGCCAAAGTTCCATTAAAGATAAGAGGCAGCTATTATTTGCCTATGATGCATTTCTACGTTGCGTCATTTGCACTCTTGATGTAAACATTTACATTTTAATGTGTGACTAATCCCTCACCAAATTTGTTTAATAATATCTCTGGGACTTTTTATGATAAAATGCTGAAATTTTGTACAGAATGCTGAAATTTTGTAAAAGATCATTGTACATCACCTTATTAATATATGGGCACATTTTACTCATTGTAAATGTTTTTGTACGGGGGCCGTATAAAAATTTAAATTTTGTATTTCTTCAATTTGAATCCCCTGAAAATTTTTATCGATTTCATAAAATTCTGTACCTTTTTTTGCGCAACTTTGTAATTTGTTATATATGTCTAAGATCAATATTTAAGGAATAAAAGCCGAGGTCAATGTTTTTGAGACACCTTGTATACGTATATTCTGTCTACTCTATTCTACAACGATGAAAAAATACTGGTTATAGTCATAATTAGGGAACGCTTAATTTAAAAATACTCAAAAATACATATACAAAATACTACACCTTTCTGTTGCGTCAGTTAACAATAACGACTACTTTATTAAAACTAGCGACACCTAGACATAATTCTCAAAGCTTTATGGTATTTTTAAGTTTTTCATCCATAGGAGTTTTATCTTTTTTTTCTAACTCTCCTCTCCATAGTTATAACACTAAATACGTTGTTGAACAAAATCAACACTATATACAGGCAGGGTTACCAGGAAAATCCATTCATGTGTACACGTTAGATCTATAGTAAAGTGAAAATTCCCGATCAAATATAAGCGATTGTAGCATCCCCTAGCGGAGAGTTGAAAAATTACGATAACAAACTCGACAACAAGGCGAGAAGGAAAATGCCAGATATAAAGTTGTGCAAGATCATCTATTGAATCAATATAAGAAACGCGTACATAAAAGGCAATAAGTAAAATTCTAACAAGTTGAAACCTCCAAAGTACGGGATTATATTCATTCTCGAATTCACATGCACATTGTTGCTGACGGAATGAAATTTGAACAGGGTTTGCATTAGTGCCTGTGCATATACGTTTTGTTTATTGTATCATTCCCGAATGCGAAAGCCATTCGCCAACTTTGTTGTCATATAAATACCCTCTAGAACGGTTTTAGGTTCGATTCGTACTCGTCAGAAAATTCCCTGCAATTTTTCGGAGGTCTGAAGACCCCAGACCGTGCGACTCACATAGTGGGTTTAGAGTAATTAGCTACACGGCCGGAAAAGGATACCTCCCGCACTCAGGAGGCACCCAAGGTCTACCATCCCGCCAAAAGAACATTTATTTAGATCCAAAAATATAACAATTGATGAAAAATATTGCGATTAAACAAACAATTTTACATTATATTTGAACTTGACAAGTACGTCCATTTTTCAAAAATGGGAAAAGGGTTATTGGGAATATAGATAAAAAGATCATTGAAAAATAAAATTTAGAGAAGTATATTAACATAATGAAAAATAGATTAAAATTAAAGAAAATAATAAAATTTTAAATTTGTTTGAGGTCTAAAAGTGGCCCTAGTACGACTAGCACGGATTTAGTGATTTGAGAAATTGAGCGCCGATTTCAAATCGAAAGGATAACGAGCACGCAGAAAACTAATTTGGAGGATAAAAATATCATCAGGAGTTAAAAAGTCCTGAGTTAAAAATAGCAGGAGGTGATTAGTCAGATTGTCAGCTGTACATCAGTCTGACATAGTGGAGAATGCAGAACCCATTTCAACAATGGGAGCTTGCAATAGCTCAACGGTAGACCGTCGGCTGACCATTGACTACAGAATCGGCAAATTGAAATCGAATTTTTACTTTCCCTACAATACATGGTAATGCATAATGAATGTATTGTCATTCGTGTCAAAAATCGCAACTCGAGTTTTTGACGGATCTACATGTTCCGAGCATTTTAGAACCCAGAAAAACTATTTTTAGCGTGACGTCTGTGTATGAGTCTGTCCGTCTGTGCAACGTATGTACCCACTCTAGCTGAAAAACTAATTAGCAGAATTTCTCAAAATTTGGTAGCTATGACACTTGTGGGGGACCCTACTGCTGATTAGATTTGGGTATGATTCGTAAAATAAATAACCTGCCTATTTTGCGAAATGACCCGCAAAAATCGTCAAAATCTAAAATAAAAGGCTAGGTATACTTAAACGTACCAATTAAGTGCCTGTTTTTTGCGTAATTTTTGACGGTGGAAAGGACAAGGTTAACTCCATAGCTCTAGGATAACCGTTCTCGATTTATTTGAGTTTTTTTTTGTATTTTTGTATTTTTGCCACATCGCCTGTGAAAATACGTATAGTCGCCAAATGAAAACAAAAATTAAATTAAAACTGGTTAAACTGGTTGAAAAGGTTAACTCCATAGCTCTAGGACTAACCGTTCTCGATTTATTTAAGTTTTTTTTTGTATTTTTGTATTTTTGCCACATCGCCTGTGAAAATACGTATAGTCGCCAAATGAAAACAAAAATTGAATTAAAACTGGTTAAACTGGTTGAAAAGGTTAACTCCATAGCTCTAGGACTAACCGTTCTCGATTTATTTGAGTTTTTTTTTGTATTTTTGCATTTTTGCCACATCGCCTGTGAAAATACGTATAGTCGCCAAATGAAAACAAAAATTGAATTCAAACTGGTTAAACTAGTTGAAAAGGTTAACTCCATAGCTCTAGGACTAACCGTTCTCGATTTATTTGAGTTTTTTTTTTTTTTTGTATTTTTGTATTTTTGCCACATCGCCTGTGAAAATACGTATAGTCGCCAAATGAAAACGAAAATTGAATTAAAACTGGTTAAACTGGTTGAAAAGGTTAACTCCATAGCTCTAGGATAACCATTCTCGATTTATTTGAGTTTCTTTTTTTGTATTTTTGTATTTTTGCCACATCGCCTGTGAAAATACGTATAGTCGCCAAATGAAAACAAAAATTGAATTAAAACTGGTTAAACTGGTTGTTGTTGAGACCCAGACCGTCCGACCTACCAGAAAGGTGTAAGGTAACTGTATGGACGGCCGGGAAGTGCCTCCCAATTTAGACCGGAACCCAGTGGGGGAGGCATCCACAGGGACCGTACCCTCCTTCCCCTACCACCAACCTCTCGGAAGGACTTACGGACCCACATGTTTAACGTGATCGTACTCCGCATGAACACGGCTGGTTAAACTGGTTGGAAAGGTTAACTCCATAGCTCTAGGACTAGCCGTTCTCGATTTATTTGAGTTTTTTTTTTGTATTTTTGCCACATCGCCTGTGAAAATACGTATAGTCGCCAAATGAAAGCAAAAATTGAATTAAAACTGCGAATTCAGTGTCATTTCAAATGAATGTGTTATTTTATGAAATTAAACTCAACGTTGTAAATTGTGAAAGAAAGAAAGACAGGGAAAATGAATTTATGTCTGTATGGAAAATAATGTGCTGCCCACATTATATTATTTCGGATGATAAAAATATGATAAAATTGAGTGGAGACATTCCAGACATTTTAATGGTATCATACCCAATTATCAGCATCCCTCCTTGACACTCGACAAGTTTAAAAATTTTAATTAATTTTGGAGAACGAGACGAATTTACCGTCATTAAACCTAAATTGCGACAAGGCTATAGCTCGACCTTTGCCCCACCCACATTTTAACTGCAGAAGAAAACGAGTGTTTCTCAGTGGATTTGCAATCCAATGTAAAAGTAGTTAGGTTAGAATTAGAACTTAGGGCAAGACGTTTAGATAAAAGAACTAGTCTTAAAGTGAAAATACTACTGTCTGCAATCATGAGGATGGATGAAAAATTAAAGCGAACTCTCCCCTGTCGCATCATGAGTAACTGGTTTTTCCTTGATTCCACGACAAATTGAAAAGATCCTCGCCAAATTCTGGCAACCCTACTTTAATCTAATAGCAACGGTTACCTGTAGAAGTGTTTTCTCCTTGCATAGAGTTAATATAAGGCAAAAGCATTTTATCAATTCCTAACAATATATATATATATATATATATATATACATATATTTAATATTAAAATAGCAAATCCAATTGTAGAATGGAATAAGTAACTCATAATACACTACCTTAAAAGTTTGCCGACAGAATACAATAAAATAAAATGAAATTCAACCATAATGAGGATATTATAATACATATTACAGTTCAGAAAGCCAGAGATAATCAACAAATGTCAAAGGAGAAGAATCGAAAAAAGGAATACCAAAATAATCAAGCATTAAAACATGCACGTGGAAGAGCTCTAGGCTTAAAAATAGTTCATTTCAAAAAAATTCTTTTCAAGTCCTAATATTTAAACGAAATGAACACAAAAATGCTTGTTTCTGAAACACAAGATAGATTTTATCTATAAACATGTGTTATTAGGACATTATATATATATATATTCATAATGGTCTAATTTGTTTATTCTAATAGCATCAAATGTTTTATTAAAATTTAAAAGTTTGGGTTAAAAGACTTTTCTCAAACTCTTATTTAATGAAAAGTGCACAAATACGCTTTGCGTGTATGAATTAATGATTCATTTCTAAAAAGGAAAAAGGAATTTTCATAAACACATATTAAACATTTTTCTCATTCTAATATTTCATCCTTTTTAAAACGTTTCCCAATCTCTATAAAATACAGAACAAAATGTCGGATCGCAATATTTTTGTTGCCATTGAAAATTATTTTAGTTATATTTATGCATCCCATTTTACTTAAGTTGCATATTAAGTAGCAATATTTGTTCAAGTTTTAAATAAATTTCAGTAATTTAGTTCATTTTAAATATGTTATCTTAGCATTATCCTTGTGCAAGGGCCACCAGTTGGCATGTCCGCATTATGGCTTAAATTTCATGACAAAGTTATCTAGAGAAAGGCGGCATCTCACCCCCCCCCCCCTCAAGATGCACAATTTACAATATTTCAGAAATTTACTAGCATAGCCATGTTTTAAACTGTGAAAGTTTCCAAATATTTCAGCTGAAACTCCCCCTCCCTTAATGCACAGAGTGATTATAATTAAAGTTCCAGGTTTGAAAATGGTCTCAAATAAAAAGCACTGGTCAGAATGATTTGAAATTTTTTGCGTGAACACTCGTAGAGCAATGGAATTTTGTTTGGCAAAAAAAAACAGTAGTTCAAAAAGTCGCCACAAGGAGAATAATTGGCGCTTTACTACACTGGAATACAATACAAAAGTAATAAACGTTGACTTACTCATTGGCTAATGAAGTAATAAATGTTCAATATGCTGTCCTTCGCATTCTGAAACAAGCTGAAAGCGCAAAATAGCGTGTTCAACAACAGATTTGAGTGTTTCTGTAGAGATGCTGTGGATGTGATGCGTGATGCTAGCTTTAAGTTCCGCTAAATTGGTAATGTGTCCATTAAACACCATATTCTTCAGATGCTCCCAAAGTAAAAAATCACATGGATTGAGGTCAGGGGAACGTGCTGGCCATCTTACAGGAAAATGGCGGCTGATGATTCTGTCATCTCCAAAATGACTTCGAAGTAGCCGCTTCACTGGTTTTGCGATATGTGATGGAGCCCCATCCTGCATGAAAATCGTATTATCGATACACTGACGCTCTTGCAGTGTGGGTATAACGTGACTTTTCAAAAGGCGTTCATATCGATGGCCATTGACAGAACAGGTGACGGAACCATGAGGACCAACTTCCTCAAAAAAAAAGGCCCGATAATAAACGCTGCTGTAAATCCGCACCACACAGTGACTTTGGGGGAATGAAGAGGCACCTGGCGTAGTTCCTGTGGATTTTCGGTTGCCCAGATCCTGCAATTTTGCGTATTAACAATTCAGTGGAGATGGAAGTGTGATTCGTCAGTCCACTAAACGTTCCAGGACCATTATCGTCCACTTGTATCCGAGCCAGAAATTGAAGTGCGAACATTTCACGTGCAACATTGTCCGCAGGTAGCAACTGTTGAGCATGGGTCAGTTTGTAAGGATAACATTTCAAAATGTGTTTCAAAATTTTTTCCACCGTACTGGAGGGTACGTCTAATGATCGAGCAATTCCACGTGCACTCGTAGATGCATTAGCGTTACGCTCTTCTTCTAACGCTGTTGCTGCGTCTTCCACTATCTCTCCATCGAGCGCTTTCCGTCCCCTGCCAAACCCCTGCTCACCAAAGAAAGAGCCAGTCTCTTCAAACTTTAAAATCATTTTGCGCAAGCTTTTGCCACACAGAGGACCATATTTTAACTTTTTCAACATTCTACACTTTCTAGGAGCTACTAAACAAGAGCTGTTATTCTCATAAAACAATTTGACAGGAAAAGCACGATCTTTTAATGATTGCGACAGAACAATAGAGATTTTTCATTAAGTTATGAGAAACAAGTTCCGCTCTACCTTTTTCATAGCAAACGTTTATTGCAACGTCACTGTCTTATGCAAATTTGCAGCAGCATTTGAAGAGCAATTATGCAAAACAAGTTAAATCCACTTTTTGTGAAAAAAAGATACGGCTTACGTTTGCTTAGAATTTAACATTATTTCAATGGATGAAAATTTTTTTTCATTACTTGCATGCATATGATGATGAAAGATTGACTTTTAATTCAGAATGCGAAGGACAGCATATTGAACATTTATTACGTCATTAGCCAATGAGTAAATCAACGTTTATTACTTTTGTATTGCATTCTAGTGTAGTAAAACGCCAATTATTCTCCTAGCGGCGACTTTTTGAATTTCTGTTTTTTCTTCACCAAACAAAATTCCATTGCTCCACGAGTGTTCAGGCAAAATTTCAAATCATTCGGATCAGTGCTTTTATTTGAGACCATTTTCAAACCGCGAACTTTAATTATAATCACCCTGTATATGATGTATATGTTACTGACAGTAGTATCCGTTTATGCTTTACAAAATTTTCCTTAGAAAAAAATCCCTGACCTCTGTGTATTTGCAGAGTGTTTGCACTTACTCTACAAAGCCAGACTGTGGAAGTTTAAAACTAGCAGAATTTCTATAAATATTTCTATACATAAATGTACATGATTAGCTGTGGTATGGCATCGTGCATTAAGATTTTAAAATTCTTAATAGTCGGTAATTAAGTATGGGTATTATAAAATAATATGAAAATACTTTTTGAAAAAGATTTAATTTTTGCAGATTTGTTTTATAATTTAAATCCAAAATATATAAAAAATTTGTAGTTCTCAATCTTGGTGAACGAAACCTTCTTTTTAAGCTGATTTTTCGGTGATCAGTCCATGGACTATATCTCTGTCTGCCAGTTGTAATGTTCCTTACTGTCCCAAACGGGAATCGAACCTTGGATCTTCAAACTGGCCAGCCGACGCTCTACCGTTGAGCTACTGGGACGAAATTGCATCCTCTCATTGCTGAAATGGACTCTGCATAGTCTGTCAGTCTTGGCGACAAATTTTAAATAAATATATTCCAACTTGGGCAGACGTCACTATGGTGATTACTCAATATCTGAAAATCGAATTTAACTTGCTGATGATTGTGAGAATTATTCATTTTATGTTTTTGATTCAAACTATAGTAAGTTTCACTATTTGTGCAACCGGCAGATTTTGCTAGAGGTTTAGGGGGTCGAAAAAAATCGCGTTTTCTGAAGTTCAACTACGTTTTAATTTTGAACAACTTAAATTCTCCCATAAAACCGAATTTCATAGAAAGAAATTATCCTTGAACTTTCGGTCTAAGAACCTCAAAAAGTAGCCTTGAAGCGCCAGAAGTAATGGCAAAATTTCCCCCTTTGTAGGAAGGATCTATTTTCTAAACATCCAGTTACACACTCCTTTATCACGGGTACTTAATCGGGTGGACTTCTCGGGTCATGAACGATCGGAATCAACTCAATTGTTCCGTTGAGGGCAAGCGATCGTGCTTTATTATATCACAACGAAAACGAAAGTGGATGACAATGGGTTTTTATTATCTTTGGAATTTACTTTTAAGTTTCAATACTTAGTCTTTTTTACCCAGTTCCCTTAAAAAGGAGAGTTATTTTTTTGTTCATAGCAATTAAACTCAACTGTGTTTGCTCCATGTCTCTACAATGGAAATGTTTTCCAGGCAACGTTTGGAATGGCATTTGACCCACTAAGCGCCGCTCTATATAAAGCACTTTGTGAAAAACCTTGAGGTATTTGTATGGTATGGTAGCAATGTAGACAATACTAGAACGAATTACTGGGCGTCAATGTCACCCAGGTTCTAAATAAACGCCCGCTACGTAAATAATACAGATTAAACCAATCAATTTACAAAAACCTCGTTTCGAACAAGAAATTACTTTGGTGCTCCATCATGTCTTCAATGCAAAAAAAAAAATTTACTCTGCTGACATAGCAACCGCCGCACATGAGCTATCTTGTGGCGCGACGAATTATCAACGGACTGCTCTTTTTTCGTCTTCATTATTGTCAACTTTTATAAACCCACTTAAAAATTCATAAAAAAAAAATCACGAATAAAGTGATTAATTTGTTTATTATTAGAATCCGGAGTAATCAACCAATCCTGATAATACCGAAACATATAAATAATCGTTTGAATTTCCTATTCTCCTACGTAAGAAAGCAAAATTTAAATAGCTTAAAATAGTTTAAAATGTGCATATTTCGATAGTATGTTTTTATTTTTATTTATTTTATTTTATTTATTCTATTTTATTTTATTTCATTATTTTATTTTATTTTATTTTATTTAAGTATAAAGGAATCAACCTACGGATTCGGTTCAAAGCTGGTTGGAATTAGCGACAGCCAAGGTACCGATTTGTGTGAAAATTGCTTAAAATCGCGTTTCAGCATAAAATAATTAAAAATTTTATTCAAATTTAAAAATAAATCAGTCCGATGTATCTCGGTACCTGACTTGAACTATCACTACTGTATCGAATTTTTTAGATGTGTTGATGTGTGTTGCTTAAATTTTCCCCTACGCAATAGACAGACAGAGAAACAAACAAACAGATATCTTCTTTTATTATGTCAGATGTGGTGACGCATAATAATGAAGAAATAATAATAATTTTTAATCACTGATACTACAGCAAAAAAAAAAAATAGTTTTCCAAAATTATTTGAATTCGAGATTTAGATAGAAATTCATATTTTAAAAACTAAACAGATTTCGAACACGTTTAGAAAGAAGTCCGTAAGATGTGCGCGCGCGCGCGTGTGTGTGTGTGTGTGTGTGTGTGTGTGTGTGTGTGATTGTGTGACATACACACTCAGGAATGAAAGCAGCTACAGCCATGAAATTGTATGTTCGGATAATTTATGTTGAAAATAGCTGTAGATAAGAATTCCTGTGATTATTCAAATTTTAAGATTTTCATAGCTTAATTTTCTATGCAAAACAATGATACTTTCCTGAACAATGAAGGTAATATAGAATATGCAAAAATATGCTGGCATATAGAATATGCTGGCAGTAGCTCCAGTCTGGTGGAGCCGAAATGTGTTTTGCGTGAAAAACGTATTTCTTTGTGGGTGGTATGTCTTTCACAGACATTTTCAGAATAGTTCAAAATATTACAATATTATTAAAATTAGAATCTCCGTTTTAATATAGCTCAAAATATTAAAATATCGAAATTAAAACCACATATACACTCACGGACAATGAAAGTTGCGCACGAAGAAGAAAACATGGTACAACCGCGTAATGATGTAAATAGCTAAAGAGGCGGGCTGGTATGCAAATGATATCACGCATAATTGTACACCCATGAGAAACGCTGCAAGCATGAGCCAGAGGCCTTATAAACCGGCGTGTAGTCGACGCACCATCAATGCGAAAATCTCCGGCCGACGCAAACACGAGTACGGGGTGAAAATAATGGTGGGTAGATGCCAGAAACGTCGATATACGCAACTGACGGACTTCGAGAGAGGCCTGATCATCGGGTTGAAAACCACAGGGTGATCAGTGCACCGGATAGCTCGTCACGTGGATCGTTCGGACTATACCGTCCGACGGTGTTGAGAGCACTACTCACGGGACGCCATCGAGACAAGGAGGACCGACTCTGGATGGACCAGGCATACTACGAGTAGAGAGGATCGAATGATCGTGCGGCAGGCACGTATAGAGCCCACGGTGCTCGATCCGCGATATAAGCACACGTAGCGGCTCCTGTGTGACCACAAACCATATCTAGAGGCCTGAAGGAAGCGAATCTGCGATCCCAGCGTCCCTTACGTGCGCTGCCGTTAACACAGGAACATCGGCGACTCCGGTTGCAGTGGTGTCGAGCCAGAGCAACGTTGAACGCCACGGATTGGCGATTTGCGGTGTTTAGCTATGAATACGGCTTCGTTTTGGGGACCGATGATCTGCATGTCCGGCTGTGAAGGTCCCCTGCACAACGCCACAAGCCTAACCTCGTTATCGAGCGCCACACCAGCCCCACTGCAGGCATCATGGGATGGGAAGTCATAGCCTACGACAGCCGATCCGTTCTAATAGTCGTATCTGGAACATTGACGGACCAGCGGTACGTGGATGAGATTCTACGGCCCCATGTGCTCGCATTCGTTGCTGGGATTCCAGGTGCGCAATTCCAGCAGGATAATGTCCGGCCGCACACTACTCGGGTCGCCCAGGTCTGCCTGAGTCATGTCCAGACACTTCCATGGTCTGCCCGCTCCCCAGACCTGTCCCCTATCGAGAATGTGTGGGACCAGTTGAAACTCCAGCCGCCTCGTTGCCGTAATCTTCGGGATTTGAAACGTAACTTTCAACAGGTGTGGACTCGTCTGCCACAAGACAACATCAGGCGTCTGTTCGACACAATGCCGGATCGTACTGCTACTTGTATCGCAGCACGAGGCAGTGCGACGCGCAATTGAGGATGACCGGACTGTGTACCACAGCGCTCTCTGTACGTGTTCTGCTGCGCTGTTTTTGTGATCATGTATATCATTTATCGTTATCCTTCCATTAATAAAATTTCAGGTCCATTCTATGCTTCCTTCTTGGTGCGCAACTTTCATTGTCCGTGAGTGTATCTAGCCTGATCCGTAATCCAATTATATATCCTAGTGAGGTCTGCAAAGGTCTGCTTGCAAATTGTTCATAGTATTTAAATTTTGCTACGATTACCCTGACCATAGACTGACTTGCGATACCCTGATCATAGACTGACTTGCGATACCCTGACCATAGACTGACTTGCGATATCCTGACCATAGACTGACTTGTGATACTTTGACCATAAACTGACTTGCGATACCCTGACCATTGACTTCACGTCGAAATATCAAACGATTTTACAAATTGGCTTGGCGGCATATAAACTAAACTTATACAATATCTCTGACGAGAATCAGAATTCAGATAAATCAATAAACCTGCCTGGTGACACATAAATACGTTCAAAAATTTCATACTTCCATTTCTTCTCGTGAAACCTCATCGATCATTAAGCAGCTTTGGAATTCCCAAGTTCACTTCGCTTCCTAATTTCTATGAAACTAAACAACATATCTCGTGCTTGTGCACCAATATTTTACCTCCAAGGAAAGACATTGAGCTGCAACACTTCGTAGCACTTTAAACATTACAGCTTTCTTCCTCACTGGAAAACTTTAACAGATCAAAATATTAAAATATTGAAATTATAAATAGTTCTAAAACTAATAACTCAAACTAACTTCCAATTATATATCCTTGTATGACTTTTAATATGCTACAAATTGTTGTTTACTGCTCATAGATAGCACTTTCAGTTTTTGAGATATAATCATGACGGATTTTTAAAACAGAAAATTTTCAATCTTCTTCACAGGACGATTCCTCAAACACTATTGTTGTAGACAGACACAGTAGTTATATAACAGCTTTGTAAAAATATATTATCACAAAAAACTGACTTCCAACTATACATTGCATTCCGACATCAGAGGTTGGATAATGCAAAGTCCACTTCAACGATAAGAGCTTGCAATTTCATCCCAGTAACTCAACGGTAGAACGTCGGCTGGCCAGTTCGGAGATCCAGGGTTCATTTCCCGGTTAGGGCAGCAGGGCTGTTTATAATGGTGCCCGAACAAATCAACCCTGTAGGTTAGTGCGAAGATGTCGGAGGTCTGAAGATCCCAAACCGTGCTACTCACATAGTGGGTTTAGAGTAGCTAGCTGCACGGCCGGGAAAGGAGACCTCCTGCACTCAGGAAGCACCCAAGGTCTACCATCCCGCTAAACGAACATTTATTTAGGTCTAAAAAGATAACAATTGATGAAAAACAGATAGTTTTACATTATATTTGAACTTGACAAGTACGTCCATTTTACAAAAATGGGAAAATGGTTACCGAAACAAAACGTATTCGTATATGCAAGACGTTAGAAACAATTGACGGCCGTTTCTTAGCGTCAACTTAGAGCATATTATTTCTGACCTGAGGAAGAGGTCTCACAAAACGATCTTGATATAATCGTAGTCATCTACTTTTCCTATGCATGCTTTTTTTCAAGGAAGCATTAGAAAGTTGCATATTCATAAGCAGCAGTTTTAATTATTGTGAAAGTTCAAAATGAATGAATTCTTTCGTTAATTCCTTTAACCATGCATGAAATATGCCCTTCTTTAGATGCTATGGGCAGTTTCGAAATATACCCCTTTGCCGCAAAATGTAATATTTCTCGAAAAAATAATTATTTTCCATCGATGTTGCAGTTTTGAGGATAAGAGTTTGCAATTTCATCCTCGATTCCGGGTTGGGGGCAGTAAGGTTCTTTACAATGGAGCCCGAACAAATCAACCCTGTAGGTTAGTGCAAAGATGTCGGAGGTCTGAAGACCCCAGACCGTGCGACTCACATAGTGGGTTTAGAGTAGCTATCTGCACGGCCGGGAAAGGATACCTCCTGCACTCAGGAGGCACCCAAGGTCAACCACCCCAACAAACGAATTTTTATTTAGGTCTAAAAATATAACAATTGATGAAAATTATTGTGATTAAACAGACAGTTTTACATTATATTTGAACTTGACAAGTACGTCCATTTTTCAAAAATGGGAAAAGGGTTATTGCGAATAGAGATAAAAAGATCATTGAAAAATAAAATATAGAGTGAGGTATAATAACATAATAAAAAATAGATTAAAATTAAAGAAAATATTTAATTTTAATCTATTTTTCATTATGTTATATGTCGGAAGTCTGAAAGTGACCCTAGTACGACTAGTACGGATTCAGTGGACTCTGGAAGATTGAGCGCCGATTTCAAATTGAGAGGATAACGACCAGGCAGGATACTAACCTGGGTAAAAATAATAGTAACAGAAGGCTAGCCTGAGGTAAAAATAGCAGGAGGTGGTCAGTCAGATTGTTAGTTGCCCGCCAATCTGACATTAGAGGGGGGAGAATGCCGAGTCAACTTCAACGATAAGAGCTTGCAATTTCGTTCCAGTAGCTCAACGTTAGAGCTTTGACTGGCCGGTTCCGAGATCAAGGTTCGATTCCCGGTTGGGGCAGCAAGGCTCTTTACAACATTTTTGTCGCTTTCTCGTTTGTATCTATCTTTTATAATTTATAATATATTTCGAGTGAAAATAAGCAAAGTAAAGAAAAACCGTGCTCAAAAAAATCTTTTTATAAACACAAAATGGGGCTATAAGGAACGTTTCCAAAAATTCAGAAGACAGTATATCCATATTGCAGATAACAGTATCCATAGGCTAGTTTTGCGCTTATTGTGCGCTCGTTAGCATGGGAGGATGAAATGTCACTGGTCATGAGATGACATAAGTCAAAATTATTACGATCTTTTTATGGGAGCTGACAAATTCAGTCCTTCCACGTGGCCGGCATAAAATTCATTTTCAATTTAACTCAGGCCATTCGAAGCTGCAAGGACAAAATTCATAAACACAAAACTCGCCTGTAAGGGGCGCCCTTATATTCCCCCCTCCCCCCAAAAAATAAAATCTGGCTTATAGCAAACTTCTTTTTGTAATTGCAGGTATAGGTTATTCTATGCTGACGAGGTCATAATAAGCGCGAAACCGGTCCATGGACACTGGTATCTGTGATGGAAGGGTCTTCCAAGTTTTTGGAAATGCCTCTTTTAATCGAGTTTTGTGTTTATGAATTTTGCATTTGTAGTTTTGTGCGTCCTGGGCTAAATTATAAATGAATTTTGTGCCGGACACGTGGAAGGACTAAAATTGCCAGTTCCCAAACAAAAGTTCGCAAAAAATTGTGGCTTTATAGCAAGTTTATTGCTATCGTTGCAGATATGGATGAAGCCATGCTGACATGGGCGAATAGCAACATGGGCGCATAATAAGAGCAAAACCGGTCCATTGATACTAGTATCTGCTATGGGAGTGTCTTTCGAAAAACTTAGTTGTTAATTTTTCGAAAAAAAAATATTTCAAAATATTAACATATCATGATTACTTTTGTACATTTATAAATTACTATCTATGAATATATATCCCCTATTATATCCCCTATGTATCCCCTATTTCCAAAATATATATATATATATATATATATATATATATATATATATATATATATATATATATATATATATATATATATATATAAGCAAAGATTTTCAGCTAGAGTGGATACATAAGAAAAAAAAAATCTGATGTGGGCAGCACACGACTTTCTCTGCGGACTTATATCCACGTTCTCTTTATTTTAATTAAATTTAATTCACTTTTAATTCAATTCCCGGTCTCATTTGATAACTGGACTTATCTTCAAAGGCGGTGTACAAAAAATGCGAATAAAACTAAAATATTTCAAGAACAGCTGGTTCTAGTGTAATAGGGTTGGTCTTTTGTTCGTTAAAAATTACGTATTAAACAAGCATTTAATGGATATGTTTGAGCATACGTAGTTTTTTATTTTAAATTTTGGCGATTTTGCAACAAAAGGCAGGTTATTTTTTTCCGAATCGTACCAAAATCTAATCACCACCAGGGTGATTCACAAGCGACTTATCTACCGAATTTTGTGAAATTCGGTCCATTAGTTTTTCAGCTAGAGTGGATACAAGCTTTTGCGGGCCATTTCGCGAAAAAAGGCGGGTTATTTTATCCCGATTCGTACTCAAAGCTAATCAGCACCAGATTCGCCCACAAGTGACTTACCTACCAAATTTTATAAAATTCGGTCCATTAGTTTTAGTTAGAGTGGATACAAAATCTGTACAGACAGACAGACACAAACACAGACGTCACGCTAAAAATAGTTTTTTTTCGTATTCTAGAGGTATCGAAACGTGTAGATCCGTCGAAAACTCGAGTTACGATTTTCGTCATGATTCCAATACTTTCCCTATACATTACCATGTATTGCAGGGAAAGTAAAAATAATAATAAATCTGGGATAATAAATACATCTGAGTTTTTTTCTTAATTAAGTCCAAATATAAGCTTCGAGTAAGCTAGATGATTAAATTGAATTTTTCCTCAATACATTTGAAACGCGGAAATTATTAGCTTTATACTCATATAAATTTTTATATCCCGACGGTAATCACCAAATAGCTTTGAAAGTTGAAACCAACAATGAAATTAAACGCTATTTGCTGTCAGAGATTTCATGGACTTCCAGAAAGCGCGTGATTCTTTGAACATACATATAAGAGAAACATTCCCATGCTGATTAACTGACAGGTTTAGGGATGGTGCAATTTTTACTTTCCCTGCAATATATAGTAATGTATAGGGAAAGTATTGGAATCATGTCGAAAATCGCAACTCGAGTTTTCGACGGATCTACACGTTTCGAGACTTCTGGAATACGAAAAAACTATTTTTAGCGTGACGTCTGTGTGTGTGTCTGTCTGCCTGTGTGTGTGTCTCTGCAATGTAGGTATCCAACTCTAACTCAAAAACGAATAGACCGAATTTCATAAAATTTGGTAGGTAAGTCACTTGGATGTGACCCTGGTGCTGATTAGTTTTTGGTACGATTCGTAAAAACGGAACCCGCCTTTTTTTGCGAAATGGCCAACAAAAATTTCATGTATCCACTCTAGCTAAAATACTGATTGACCAAATTTCACAAAATTTGGTAGATATGTTAGTTGTGGGATATTCTGGTGCTGATTAGATTTTGGTACAATTCGGAAAAAAACAACCTGCCTTTTTTTTACGAAATGGCCTGCCAAAATCTGAAAAAAAAAAAGACTAAGTAGTGTATGCTCAAATGTATCAATTAAATTCTCATTTTAAACGCAATTTTTGAAGAGAAAAGTGATATAACACACTCCATTATACTTTAGGACTAACCGTTCTCAAGATATTTGAGATTTCTTGCATTTTTTGTTACACCGATTTCGGAAAAAAGTCCAATTACCAAATAAAAACAAAAATTTAATTAAAATTGCAAATTTAGTGCTATTTCATTCAATTCAACTCAATCTAATGAATTATTAAAGAAATAAAGGAAATATGAATTGAGTCTGTAGGGAAAGTCATGTGCTACCTACATCAGATTTTTATCTTTATTTAAATCCTCTGTTACCCGAAAATCGCAACTCGATTTTTCGGGTAACTCTAAAACACGGAAAACTATTTTTAGCGTGAAGTGTGTGTACTTGTTTCTGTGTGAGTGTGTGTTTGTGTCTGTGTGTTTTTGTGTATGTGTATGTGTGTGTCTGTCGGTGCAATGTATATATCCACTCTAATTCAAAAACTAATTGACCCAATTTTATACAATTTTATAGGTAAAACACTTATGAGTTACCCTGGTGCTGATTAGATTTTGGTACAATACTCAAAAAAGAACCTGCCTTTTTTTTTACGGCCCGCAAAAATTGTCAAAATCTAAAATAAAGGCTACATATGCTTACATGTGTCAATTAAATGCTTTTTTATACGTAATGTTTGACCATGAAAAGAATAAAATCAGCCCCATTACTCTAGACGGTTAACCGTTCTCGAGATATTTTAAGTTTTTCACATTTTTACTACACCGCCTTTGCAAATACGTCCAGCTACCAAATGAAAACAAAAATTGAATTAAAAGTCCAAATTCCGTCTCATTTCAAATAATCATGTGTGTTATTTTGTGTAATTAATCTCCATTTAATGAATTATTAAAGAAATAAGGAGAAAAACGAGTTTGAGTCTGTATGGAAAGTCATGAACTGCCCACATCAGATTTCTCTAATTAGAACCATCAAATAGTTTTCAGATATATTTTCCTCAATGAAATTCTTTAAAATCATCTAAATAAGATATTTATTGACCTTTTCTGAATTCCAGGTTAAATTTTGATAATGCAGAGTTTCCCCATTTGAAATATCACATATTAACTAAATGACATAAAAAATGGCAATACATTCTGAAACTTTTGTGTCTTCCGTTACATAACCTTCAGTATAAAAGTTACAGTTGCAATCATTGCAAAATATTATAGTTACAAATCGTTATAATTACAATTAGCAATTTTGACAGATAGTTCAGTTTTTAAGAACTGAAAAGACATAACAAATGAGAAGGAAACTAAATATTGCAATCTACAGAAATAAAATTGAAAATCTGTCTAACTGTGTTTGTCTCTTAATCACGGGAGAAAGGCTGCGCCGAATTTTATGAAATTTTGTAAATAGCCGTGAAATAGCCCCACTTAAAATCTAGTCCATGTTTCGAGTTTCTAGGACGAGGGATTGTCGAAATATGTATTTATAACCTCCTATTGAGATAGCATTATGCAAACGATATTTTTTCAGCAACTTTATTTGAAAAAATAATATCAAGTTGCTAAGCAACGGAATTAAACCCAATGAGTTTATATAGCAGACGATTTTTATTAAATCTATTCCGATTTAATTAATTAAGAAATGTATATAAGAATGAATTTTATAGGAATTACATTTTTGATAGGATTATATCAATTACGGCTTTCGGGTTCAAAGGTTACGGGGAGTTATTAATATTTTATTTACTTTTTTATCATCTGTTTTATTTTGGCAAAGATTTTTTAAACTCACATATTAAGTTTAGCCAATTGTTGAAGCAGAATAAAAATGGTACAGGTATATCTTCTAATACCATTTCAGTGCTTTCATTTTAGCATTTGATTCAATTTCATATTTTTCGTAAATTTGTTTACAAATGAGACCAGGATGTTTTATTCTTCAGGTCTGCCTGTTAAGATAATTTTGTAAAGTGAGAACAGAGATTCAAATACTTTTTTAGGAGAATTAAATTAAATATTTTAATAGAATGCTTTGGATAAAAGTGTCATGTGTAATACTACCGGAATTTGCACATAATTGTGAATTTGAAGTTTGTTTATAATATATATTCCGTACGAAGAACGGGTATGCTGTTAGTAAAAAATAAACCCATTTACAGGGTTCATAGGAAGGTAATTACGCACTCCAGTAACTTTATAAAGAAAGGTTCGCGAGTGTAGACGTTAGAGTCTGTCTATAGTAAAGTGACCATGCCAGATGGAAAAAAGCTAACTGTAACGCCCCTAGCGGAGAATTAAAAAAGTTAGAATAACAAGCTCGGTAATAAAGCGAGATAAAAAAAAGTGTCGATTACAAAATTATAGAACAGTTTCAAGGGAATAAGAATCGACATTGAAACTGTTACAAAATATATTTTCCTAACACAATAGGATCATTGGCGAATTGCTGTGATTATTTAAGATTGATACAATAAACAAAAGTTACATGAACAGAAGTATAGTATAGACCCTGTTTAAAATGCCTCCCTCCTTCAGAGACAATGTAAATTTGAATTAGAGAAAGAATATGACAGCGAGTATTTTGGCAAGTGTTGCAGGTTTCCCCGTGATACAGGTCCTGATGCAGTGGCGAATTTACGGCTTTGAAGCCTGTATACTGATATATTTTGCCGCCTAGTATCACTAAAAGCAACATCCAAAATTGGATATAAAGGGTAGATACTCATATACAATAACCGGCCCACCCGAAGGTATACGGCTAGAATCAAACCGTCGCGATGACAAAAACACCCAATCCAGCACATGCACCAACCCAGGAATGTAGGTTAATAGAGAGAGATTAAATCTTTCTTGAAATTATATTAAAGGAACTTAGTAATTCTTAACAGTAAATAGTAATGCATAATATTCGTTTAATCGTCCAAAAAATTTAGCCGCGTCGGAGCACCTTCACAAATTTGTCGTTGTCAAAAAATTTACCACCGTAGGTTTCAGCCTACTTAGTCTATTGGTACATCCGCCACTGATGATATGACATTTTGACAAATATTTATTGTATATGCGTTTTGCTTGTTTCTGGTGTTCATTCCTATTCATTAAACAATGCACTACCATTTTGTAATTAGATTTTTTTTTTCGTCTATCTCGCTTTCTTGACGAGTTTGTTATTCTAACTTTTTAAATACTCTGCCAGGAGCGCTGCAGTCACTTTTATCCGATCGGGCAAGGTCCCTTTACTACGGATAGACCTAACGTGTGCACTCGCTGATATTGGGGTTATGATTCCCTCTGCCTCCCAATTCCCTCTGCCTCTGCCTCCCAATTCCCTCTGTCTCTGCCTCCTAATTCCCTCTGCCTCTGCTTCCCAATTCCCCCTGCCTCTGCCTACGCACTGTTCGTTACAAAGTTATTTCGGGGTTTCAGGACTTAAGAACCCTAAAATTAAAATGCTATGAAATGCAACGTTTCCTTACTTTACATTCCTGAATGGATTTTACACGACTTTATACCCTAATCTTCAACTCTAAGTTCGCATTGGGGACTCATTACTAAAACAGATTGTTAGGTATGTAACTGCGTAATAAGGCATTGGAACAATGCTGCCAGATCTAGGGTAACTTTTGCTGTTGATCTAGCTCACAATCACTGTGTTGTCGTTAACGGAATGCCGATTATCATTATGATTACCTTTCCATTCAATTACGTAATAAGAGAAAGGTGTAATTCCCTTGCACGAAAGATAATCTCATTTGCATCACCATTTAAATTCTATTACCGATAAAGTATTCACATAAGATTCCAATGCGATTATTCAGCACAGAATGTTCTACGATGAGTTGTTTCATTAACGAGGTTACAGATTTTGTTTTGTTTCTGCCCATTTTGAAGCTTTTTGTGTACTCGTTGCTATAAGCATACTCAAAATCTAGAAAATGGAAAGGGTTATGACCAAACGAGGGAGAGGGGTTATTGCAGTTCCGGATTTCGTTTTTATAAAATTTCTTGATTTATTTTTCTAATATGCAGTCTATGGCAAACTAATTGAATTTTTCAGCCAACGAGGACGAATTTTCGACAATGTGGTTATAGCATTGGGATGAGTAGAGGGAGTGGGGTAAAATAATATAATCTCCTTTCCATTGCCAGAAAACTGCAACATTTTTCTATGACCCATATCAGAAAAAGAAATCCCGCACTGTTCCTCCCATTCAGTCATCACCTTCCAAGATCCTGGTAACGCCTATAGGTTATGACCCCCAACCCCCTCTCCCTATGGCACTGTTCGTTACACAGATCTTAATTAAGTTTAAAATTTTAGATGTTACGCCCGTCATATGACGAGGTGCTTAAAGGTATCTAAAATATCCCTCTCACTCCATCCAACTGCAGAGATCAAATCTACTCCCGATCAAATCAATTTCTATACGACCCCATTAACAAAGCATATTTACTATACTACGCCCTAATAAAACGCAATTACTTTACGACCCCTAGAACCGCCTCGCATTCTAACAAAAATTGCCTGTCTCACAAACAGTGAAATTTACTCCATTTTGAATCAACTATATTCAATTACTAATTCCTACAAAGCGATACCAAATAAATTATTTTTTTTTCTCTCAGAGGTATTAAATAATTGCGAACTTGGCGACATTTTCTGAAACTCAACAAGTTGGTGTTTTTTTTTTAATGTGTTGCCGTGCGTAGTAAATAGACAGGTAGATAGATGAAGATATTTGCTTTTCTTATGTATATTACGTAATATTTCGAATATACGACATGAACCATGATTGGAAGAAAAAAGAAGGCCGGACTTCATATTCAGTTTAATCTTGTTTGGTGAAGAAATAAAAGCGTGCAACTGAGTTCAAGCAGCGAATAAAATAAAACTTTTAAAATTAATATGAAAGTCATAAATGTTTTGATCACTGATTTTTAATCCTGCAGAATACTTATAAGCATGGTAAAATTGAAACATATGATACAAATGCAATGAAACCTGATTATATCGTGAGTTTTTATCAATATCAAATAACCCGTATTAGAAGTGCGTCCTCGTTACAAACGAGGAGTGTTATTTTAATGGTCAAGAAAGTAAAAATATATTTGCCTCTTTTCTTGTATTATAAATGTATGTCCTTGTGTTTTGTCTTTAGTTGTCTGTTAAACAAAGACATTTAACAGAATACGCAAAAATCAATAATCTACATATTTTAATTAACTTTTTTTTTTTTAGTAGAACGATGCATAGGAATATGCATTATTGTACGTACAAACAGTAGTGGATGCATTTCATAGAAATACAGAAATATGCATTACTGCAGGTGCAAACAGTAGTGCATGCGTTTCATAGAAATATAGAAATATGCATTAATGCAGGTACAAACAGTAGTGCATGCGTTTCATAGAAATATAGAAATATGCATTACTGCAGGTACAAACAGTAGTGCATGCGTTTCATAGAATTATGCATTACTGCAAGTACAAACAGTAGTGCATGCGTTTCATAGAAATATAGAAATATGCATTACTGCAGGTACAAACAGTAGTGCATGCGTTTCATAGAAATATAGAAATATGCATTACTGCAGGTACAAACAGTTCTGCATGCGTTTCATAGAAATATAGAAATATGCATTACTGCAGGTACAAACAGTAGTGCATGCGTTTCATAGAAATATGCATTACTGCAAGTACGAACAGCAGTGCATGCCTTTCATAGAAATATAGAAATATGCACTACTGCAGGTACAAACAGTAGTGCATGCGGTTCATAGAAATATAGAAATATGCATTAATGCAGGTACAAACAGTTGTGCATGCGTTTCATAGAAATATAGAAATATGCATTACTGCAGGTACACACAGTTCTGCATGCGTTTCATAGAAATATAGAAATATGCATTACTGCAGGTACAAACAGTTCTGCATGCGTTTCATAGAAATATAGAAATATGCATTACTGCAGGTACAAACAGTTCTGCATGCGTTTCATAGAAATATAGAAATATGCATTACTGCAGGTACAAACAGTAGTGCATGCGTTTCATAGAAATATGCATTACTGCAAGTACAAACAGTAGTGCATGCGGTTCATAGAAATATAGAAATATGCATTACTGCAGGTACAAACAGTAGTGCATGCGGTTCATAGAAATATAGAAATATGCATTACTGCAGGTACAAACAGTAGTGCATGCGTTTCATAGAAATATAGAAATATGCATTACTGCAGGTACAAACAGTAGTGCATGCGTTTCATAGAAATATGCATTACTGCAGGTACAAACAGTTCTGCATGCGTTTCATAGAAATATAGAAATATGCATTACTGCAGGTACAAACAGTAGTGCATGCGTTTCATAGAAATATAGAAATATGCATTACTGCAGGTACAAACAGTTCTGCATGCGTTTCATAGAAATATAGAAATATGCATTACTGCAGGTACAAACAGTTCTGCATGCGTTTCATAGAAATATAGAAATATGCATTACTGCAGGTACAAACAGTTCTGCATGCGTTTCATAGAAATATAGAAATATGCATTACTGCAGGTACAAACAGTTCTGCATGCGTTTCATAGAAATATAGAAATATGCATTACTGCAGGTACAAACAGTTCTGCATGCGTTTCATAGAAATATAGAAATATGCATTACTGCAGGTACAAACAGTTCTGCATGCGTTTCATAGAAATATAGAAATATGCATTACTGCAGGTACAAACAGTAGTGCATGCGTTTCATAGAAATATAGAAATATGCATTACTGCAGGTACAAACAGTTCTGCATGCGTTTCATAGAAATATAGAAATATGCATTACTGCAGGTACAAACAGTAGTGCATGCGTTTCATAGAAATATAGAAATATGCATTACTGCAGGTACAAACAGTTCTGCATGCGTTTCATAGAAATATAGAAATATGCATTACTGCAGGTACAAACAGTTCTGCATGCGTTTCATAGAAATAAAGAAATATGCATTACTGCAGGTACAAACAGTTCTGCATGCGTTTCATAGAAATATAGAAATATGCATTACTGCAGGTACAAACAGTTCTGCATGCGTTTCATAGAAATATAGAAATATGCATTACTGCAGGTACAAACAGTTCTGCATGCGTTTCATAGAAATATAGAAATATGCATTACTGCAGGTACAAACAGTTCTGCATGCGTTTCATAGAAATATAGAAATATGCATTACTGCAGGTACAAACAGTAGTGCATGCGTTTCATAGAAATATGCATTACTGCAAGTACGAACAGCAGTGCATGCCTTTCATAGAAATATAGAAATATGCATTACTGCAGGTACAAACAGTAGTGCATGCGGTTCATAGAAATATAGAAATATGCATTAATGCAGGTACAAACAGTTGTGCATGCGTTTCATAGAAATATAGAAATATGCATTACTGCAGGTACAAACAGTTCTGCATGCGTTTCATAGAAATATAGAAATATGCATTACTGCAGGTACAAACAGTTCTGCATGCGTTTCATAGAAATATAGAAATATGCATTACTGCAGGTACAAACAGTAGTGCATGCGTTTCATAGAAATATGCATTACTGCAAGTACAAACAGTAGTGCATGCGGTTCATAGAAATATAGAAATATGCATTACTGCAGGTACAAACAGTAGTGCATGCGTTTCATAGAAATATAGAAATATGCATTACTGCAGGTACAAACAGTTCTGCATGCGTTTCATAGAAATATAGAAATATGCATTACTGCAGGTACAAACAGTAGTGCATGCGTTTCATAGAAATATGCATTATTGCAAGTACAAACAGTAGTGCATGCGTTTCATAGAAATAAAGAAATATGCATTACTGCAGGTACAAACAGTAGTGCGTTTCACAGAAATATAGAAATATGCATTATTGCACGTACAAACAGTACTGCATGCGTTTCATAGAAATATAGAAATATGCATTATTGTAAGTACAAACAGTGCATGCGTTTCAGTCATTACTGTTCTGGGTTCGGTTCTATCTGCGTAACACATGAAGCTTGTCGTTTTGAGTTGTTTATATGTAGGGTTTTTTTGTTGTTGTTGTTGGTCATAATTTTCTTTTTTATGGAGGAAGATTGGATTAATCTTAGCTACGAAGAGGTATCTTTCTGTCCTTCAAACCACCGCAAAACGTATCAAATACCCTTCAGGCCTTCTTCTGTGATAGGAATACCGATAGGTTCGACCTCTGAATCATTTACAGAACTTTACACACTTCCAATATTCTCATTGGTTTACTACAGCAGTTTATCAGTGATAACTTGAAAATTGAGTTCCTTCCTGTTGGTCAATATTTTTCCGCGGATTTATAATTTACCCTGTAATTCTTGCAAATCACCAAATGCACTGCTGTCTTACTTAACTATCGACGTGTAGGAAATAAAAACAAGCATTATATCCAAACACCAGCGTTATATCCGAGTCTTCAGTATAACCGAAGGTGTTATAACCGGAGTTCACTCTACATTATTTATAACATGATGAGAGCAATAATCTCTATTATAAACTCTTTAGACAGAGTTCATTAAAACCAAGCAGCTATTTATAATTCCAATAGCATAATATCCATACACTGAATTGAAAAACAAAATCTGACGTGGGCATCTTATAACTTTCATTACATAATGCAATGATTTTACTTCTTTTCATGATATACAAGAGATTAACACTACGTAAATTGAAATTGGGCGATTTTGGTAACTTATGAGTAGAACAGAATTATAAATAGAAACAGAATTATTTATTCAAATTCACGAGCAGAATCCTCATCACCCGAGTTTCATTTCAAGCTCTGTCCAGACTATCCCCGTGTACAAGCGGAGTACGGATGCGTAAAATGTGTGAATCCTTCAGTTCTTCCGAGAGGTAAGTAATAGGGGAAGGAGGGTACGGTTCCAGTGGACGCCGCCCCCACTGGGGTTTTGATTTAAATTGGGTGGCACTTCCCGGCCGTTCGAACAGATATCTTACACCTTCGGGTGGGTCGAACGGTCTAGGTCGAAGAAGAAGAAAATCATCATCAAAATGAAATGGACTGTTAATTAATAAACCCTGAAATAAATGACTGACAATGGGTGAATTCTTGGCCTTCAAAATATAAAACTATTACAAAGTGTATCTTTTCTCAGGAATGAAACGAAATATTAGATCCACTAAAATGATGTTAACAGATTTGTTACATAATATTTCATAGCGAAAATGAACACATTGTCTGATACTTACTACTTTGTTAA
Source organism: Amaurobius ferox (assembly GCA_951213105.1). Taxonomy (NCBI): domain Eukaryota; kingdom Metazoa; phylum Arthropoda; class Arachnida; order Araneae; family Amaurobiidae; genus Amaurobius; species Amaurobius ferox. The sequence continues at coordinate 140,224,218 of OX578138.1, read as the reverse complement.
TTTAATTTAATTTTACTGTATTGTTTTGAAACATTTATTTGAAAATCAGGCGATATCTCCAAAACCGATTCATGAAGCTTTCTATTCATTTTCTATTTATAAAAATTTTACGTATAAAATAGTTATGCATTTAACGAAATCAAATATCCTCATTTTTTTTTATTGATTTTTTTTTCCAAAATTCATTCGTAAATCGGGCAATATCTCGAGAACAGTTCGTGTTAGTGTTCCTAATTTTGTATCATTCGTTTTATAATGAAAAATTGCGTCTGAATTGATAATTTACTCATCATTACAGAAAGTCCTGGGTTTTTTTAATGAATATTTAAAAAATTCCTTTGAAAATTAGTGAGTTTTCAGAACATTAGATTGCGTTTAAAAAAAAAATCAGTAGGTTTCCAGTATGTACTGATTGTAATAATCGCACCGATTTTCCCTTTTTATAAATAGTTTTTATAAATTTTTTATAAATCCCTTTTTATAATTTTGTTCTGTGAGTTTATAAAGCAAGATTACCACAGACGGGTTAACTCCGACTTCATTTATTTTCATATTTTTTTATGTCCTTTCTTTACATTTTGACCCTTTGAACATTTTAAGGCGCCTAATACACAGCAGAACACAACCTAAACAGCCTAATTGTTTTCTAACGATATTATTTCACAACAATCGTGTAACACGTGCAAGCGAAAACATCTCTTATCCCATAATCACCCTGATCCCGTCATTTCGTGCATTGACATTTCATTGTTTGTTTTTTTAACAACAAACACGTTGTTTTGCGCCATTTACCATACACTGGATGAAAGAGACATTAACAGCAGATTCTGGAGACTCAATTTTCATCCCGAGAGTGCATTTTCGAGAAAACATTTTCTTTTTATGGTTTGTTGACATAAAATTTAATCTCAATTTCAGAGAAACATCCGGGCCCTTGAAATCGTTCCTGCTCCGGAGGGTGCTGATGCGGAACGTCACTTTAGCAATCGCCCGTATACTTAGTATATTGTCCGAAGAGAAAGAAACATTTATGATTGAACGCTGTTGACAAAAGAGGAAACGCCCGATGTGTCCAACACATGACTTTGACTACAAACTAAATTATCGTGAGGAAAGATTGGCCAACGTATATAAGCACAAATAACACAATAGTGCAGCATACAGTTGTTTCGAGGATACACTGGATCCCTTTCATCAGTGCAAGAGAACCAACAAACCTGAAGTCCGAAAGAAAAATGGCTGAAACTATTCCTGCATTATTGTGTTTTTGTGCTTATATACATCGCTCAAGTTTTCCTCATCCGTCACACAAATATTATTTTACTTATTGATTAAACTATTGTATTTACATTTTGCAGAAAACAATGAGGAAACAAGACGTTTATGAAGGAGCCCTTCATGGAGTTGTTGTTGATGTCGAGACCCAGTCCGTCCGACCTACCAGAAAGGTGTAAGGTAACTGTTTGGACGGCCGGGAAGTGCCACCCAATTTAGACCGGAACCCAGTGGGGGAGGCATCCACAGGGACCGTACTCTCCTTCCCTTACCACCAACCTCTCGGAAGGACTTACAGACCCATGTTTAACGTGATCTTACTCCGCATGAACACGGCGGCAGTTGTGGCAGCGTGCATATCCAACGCGCAAACCACCGGGCTACCGCGCCCGAAATGTGCCAACAGCACGCGGTGTTCCCAGGTGGTCACCCACCCAAGTACTAACCGCGCCCGATGCTGCTTGACTTCGGTTATCTAACGAGAACCGGTGTTTTCAGCACGTTAGGGCCGTTGGCTCGGCATTTCATAGAGTGTCAGTGTAGTGTAGATTTCATTTTTGATGGAACTTTCTGACATTTATTCTCCTTTGCATATTTTGCGTAGTCTACTTCGACGATAAAAGCTTGCCGTCCTAGTAGCTCAACGGTGGAGCGTCGGCGAACCAATTCGGAGAACCGTGGTTCGATATCCGGTTGGAGCAGTAAAGTTCTTTACAACTTACTTTGTACAGTCAACCCCTCCCCCCCCCCTCCTCGTCTGGAATTAAATGCTGAATCTATATAAGGCTTCATCCATATAAACTCTATCTGTAGCGCATCTTGAGAAATAGATGTTTCAAGAAATATACTGAACCGCAAGAAGATATATACTGAGAATAGTTCTTAGGAAAACTTCTTGGTAAATACTTTTTAGTAAACTTTTTAGAATTATAAACTTTTAGTGTGCAATGCAACCAACTATTGGTGTTTTTATGACTCATTCTGATTGAAAATTAATAGACATTTTTCAGATACTAATTATACAAGGAAGTTGAATCATGCATAAAGCATTGATTATGCAACGCTTTCCAACTAAAATGCAATTTTATTTAAACGTTTTTAAAAGGCGATACATTCAGCGCTGGTATATTTTAAATTATCACATTACTGCAATAATTTATTTTACTTGGAAACTTAAAACTTCATAGGAAAAGGACGAACTTTATTCAAATGAAGTCATCGAAATATGAACCGTTTGGATCTCTATGTAAAAGCAATGAATATTTCATTCATATCACTTATATTCCAGACTCCAGATCTAGGTAATTTTGCGCGGAAAAAATTCAGCAATTCTTATAAAACTCATCTTACAATCACTTGTTTACATTCTGCATTCATTAAAATTTGACTTCGTTGTAGATATGATCAAAGTTTGGTGATCATTTAAACTCGAAAATATTGTAATTGCGTTGGCGGAGAATATAGATGCCCAGAAAAATACGCAAAAATAAAGCGGTTTTGGAACGGATGCAGCACTAAATATAAATTTAAAAGAACCATAAAAACCACGATTTTTACACGGGGAAAAAATGATGGATGCCATACTTTATTTTGAAGTGGGTCACGTGATCTCTTCATATAATATAGGTGTAATTAGTTAAATTTTTATTTAAAAAACTATCGAACATATATTGTTGAATTTTTTTTTATATATTTTATAGGATAATTTGAATATTTCCTAAAATTTTCGAAGTGTTAAAAACCAACAAATTTCTCTGAAAGTGGCATAATTCATTTGAGAGATGTAGTCCTCCCTGTGGGCAAGATCAAATTGCTAATATCTGGCAAACAACTTTTGAAAACTACTTTAAAAATGTGCAATTCGTTTGTGATATATATATATATATATTCGTTTTAAGTGAAAGAAATATGAAAAATCTCGAAAAGAAAATTATAGTGTTGCTTAAAAATTTTAAAGTAATTATATTTTGTAACTTCTCTCTTTCGAAAAAAATCCAATAAGCCTTTATTAACCAGAATAATCGTAGCAAATTTCATTCAATTTGCATAATTTATTTGACAGATATAGCTCTCTATGGAATAGTAATGTTTCCAATATCTCGAGATAGATTCGTGATAATAACTAAACATAAGTCTTCATCTACTTCTGGTTTTACTTACAAAGCAGTTACGCATTTAATGATAATGAATATTGCTTTCTGATTTCCTTTTCATTTTAGATCAAAACAATGCAATATCTCTAGAACTGCATATATTAACGTCCTGTAAATAACGCCACTGTCATTTTAATAAAAAAAAAAAGCTTTCCTTGATCCGACCACCTTGAAACTTAACAGACTTCTGACCTTTACCAATTGAAATAATTGCTCTATTTTCATTCGATTCTGTTAAATTGTTCGAGTCCAGATATATCAAATGCACACACACATAGACAGACACACACGCAGACATCGTAGAAAAATGATTGTTGTTCAGTAAGAGGTACTCAAAACCAGTGACGGCCTGGCAAATGTTGACATGGTCCGAGGGCCGTTTATGGGTGGGGCCCGCTGACTGGTAAATCCGTAGATCCCTTTACGATATCTACAGATAGGTCAGAAAAAGTTATTTCGTTTTCCAATATGGACTCTACGGGAAAACGAATGTAATTTTTCTACTAATAGAGGATCTTCACCCAACTGCCCACACCTATATCCCAATTCTCAACAGCAAAATATATAAATGTACATAAATTGAAATATATATATATAATATGTGTGTCAAGTTTAGTGGAGCGGGCCCTTAGACGATCAGGGCGACTGTCGGCTATCGCAGACTAGTGGACCGGGTCAGGCCGCCCCTGCTCAAAACGTATAGATGCATCGAAATCGGAGGACCCAGTTTTGAACCCATCAGTATACTTTCCAATGCACATTATGTATGTAAGGAAATTAAAACCTAACGATGGTTACATAACTACTTTGATTTAATTTTTTTTGTTATTATTAATTGCTACATTCGATTATATTTCAACTGCATTCGCACATTGCTTATTTCGATTTCTGCGCATGTTTTACAAGTTCGTTAAACGAACAATTCCTTTCGTTAGAATAGATACACTGCAAACAATGACGGTCTGCAAAGATCCGTTGTGCAACAATGAATGGTATGATTCGAAAGATGTCGGTCAATGTTACTGACTTCAATATTGTAGAGGTTTTCGACTTCGATCACTTGACAAAGGACAGCTGTCGATCAGTGTTACTGGCTTCAATATTGTAGCGGTTTTCGACTTTGATCACTTGACAAAGGGCAGCTGTCGGTCAGTGGTACTGGCTTCAATATTGTAGCGGTTTTCGACTTCGATCACTTGACAAAGGGCAGCAGTCGGTCAGTGTTACTGGCTTCAATATTTTAGCGGTTTTCGACTTCAATCACTTGACAAATGGTAGCTGTCGGTTAGTGTTACTGGTTTCAATATTGTAGCGGTTTCCGACTTCGATCACTTGACACATGGTAGCTGTCGGTCAGTGGTACTGGCTTCAATATTGTAGCGGTTTTCGACTTCGATCACTTGACAAAGGGCAGCAGTCGGTCAGTGTTACTGGCTTCAATATTTTAGCGGTTTTCGACTTCAATCACTTGACAAATGGTAGCTGTCGGTTAGTGTTACTGACTTCAATATTGTAGCTCTTTTCGACTTCGATCACTTAACAAAGGGCAGCAGTGCGAGGTGTTGTTGTTGTTGAGACCCAGACCGTCCGACCTACCAGAAAGGTGTAAGGTAACTGCAGTGCGAGGTGTAGAGAACTCAAACATTTTTTTTTTTTTTTTTTTTTTTTTTTTTTTTTTTTTTTTTTATGTGTAACATCTATATGCTTCGGATATATATTAGACAAAAAATATAAACGATTATTACTTATTTTGACGAAAATAAGATATAGATTATGAATATATAAAAAATTCAATATTTTAATATTTCGAATCATTCCCCCCCCCCCCCCCCTTGAAAAACTTCAAAAAGTATCTGTCTGAGAGTGTTTTCTTGTTTTCATTTTGCTTAATTTCGCTCGAAATATTTTCAAAACCATAAAGGACAGATATAAATAGTGAGCGGCAGAATTACGTATATTAGAAAATTTAGTTACTATATTTATAATTTGTTTCTAAAAAGTTCTTATAATTTTCGAATAACCAACCGTCTTGTGAAGTTGAGAAAGATTGAAAAATGTTCTTTTTTCAAGTTTGTAATGCTTATATCTCAAAAACTCAAGTACAATAATCTATCTCAGAAACTAAAGTAACAATAGTATAAGTTCAATTTATATGCCACCAAGCACGTTAGTAAAATAATCTGATATTTTAACGTGAAGTCTATGGTCGGAGTATCCAGGTGAAATCAAGGTGAAAACTAAAAATGTTAGAGATAGCTGTAAACAATTAGCGAGTCATTTTCAGCACTTTGGAAGCCTGAAAATGAATCAAATGAGTCTGAAAAAATCGAATAAACTTATTGGTGTTTTTACTTTCCTTATATACATAATGTATAAGGAAAGTATTGTGACGGGGTCGAAAATTCGAATTCGAGTTTTCGACGGGAGAGCACGTTTCAAGCATCCCTGATTACGAATCAACCATTTTTGAAGTGATGTCTGCGTGTGTGTGTGTGTGTGTGTGAAAGTATGTGTGTGTGTGTGTGTGTGAAAGTATGTGTGTGTGTGTGTGTGTCAGTGAGTCTGTGGAGACAATAACTGACGAACGAATGGACCGATTCGAACAAAATTTGGTACAAAAATCACAATTCGTAAACACTGGAAGCCTATTGTTTTTATACGCAATCGAATGGTCAGAACCACCCTAAATTTTCGAATGAAATTTTGAAAAAATCGTCAAAAATCAAAACCGCTAATAAAGTTACGCAAATAGACATTTCTTATGTAATTTTTCATTAGAAAATGATTGACATAAATATTAGAACGCTAACATGAACCGTTCTCGAGATATTGTACATTTTTCAAAAAAAATTATCAAAAAGTCATATAAAATTTAAAAAAATATATATCCTATTGAGAAACATGTTCACTTTTCATATGTAATACCATGCGATAATTTGGGTGACATCATTCTCGTGGATCTAGCTCGTTCCATTCATGAAAAAAGATACTTTAAGTAATACTTTTGTATTTGAACGCCAATAGTCATCATTTATCTGCTGTAAGAATAACTTATTTCTTCGTCCATAACACTTGGCGAGATTTTGGCGACGAATTTGACGGAATGTCGCCAACTTGGCGACTTTTTGAAATGTTGCCAAATTAGCGAAAATCTCGCCAAATGGATAAAAATGACGCTATATCAATGAAAATGACGACTAATTGTCGAAAATTCAATATCTTGGAAAGAATATTAGTATCTACTATAAGGAAAACCTATTTTTTTACTGTAAAAGTAGTAAATTCATTAGATTATATAAGGAAAGTCATGTGTTGCCCACATCAGATTTTTATTTTACGAAATGTTATTACCGCACAAACCATTTCGGCTCTATCAAACTAGAGCCCCAGCATTTTTTCATTTTCATTTTTTTTTTTTTACGATTTGGGAATCTACTGTACAAGGTTCCAATAAAAGTCCTTAAACATCACAATACCAAAAGGAAAGTTCCCGAATGTAAATGTCATGTTAATCTATAGTAAAATAACCATGTTCGATGGAATAAAATAGATTGCAGAGATTCCAGGGGATTGAAGTCCCAGAGAAGCCCTCCGGGGACGTAAAAGTCTGAAACTTTTCACAGTTATAGTTTCGACCACAGGACAGAAGCTATCTGGGTTAATCTTCAATTAAGACGACAATTTTCGACGTTCAGTGCCTGTGCATTATTAGACAAAATAGGAATAATTACATATTCACTACCCAGACCGTAAAACTCCCTCGAAGTCTTAGAGTAGTAATTCGACGGCAAGGAGATTTATTTGAAAAATGTCTACAGCTTACAATGGAAATATATATTCCTTATATAGTTCATACGGGAGTAAATTAAGATAATAATGCAGCACTAAAATATTAGCAATATAACAAACATCAATGAGTGCAAACTCATAAAACTAAGTCAATAAAAGTAAAAAATTGAACTAATTAAAATTTTTTGATACCTAAATATTTTTAAAATGTTCGTTTTCTTGTCTTGGAGAGGCTTAAATGCTAGTCTGCTAGTTGCTAATATAAAGTGAATTAATATAAAATGAAAGATATATATATAATGATATATATATATATAATCTATCGATATAATCTTCATAGATATAATCTATCTATTTCTTCAGAAACATATATATTTTGAGTTTGCTTCGACAAATTACTTGGACCCGATGAAGAGTTTTAGCGAAGTGAACAATTCCATTTTTTAAGGTCTAGCCCTTGTCCACGTGTATAGCAATAATGCTTGGATATTTTGTGTTTTTCTACTATCGTTTCCATACCATTGAAATTTGTTGATTTTCTTTAACTTGATGACTCGAAATTTGTATTTTTTTCCATTTGATTGAAGATCTGCTGTTTTACACTTTTATTTTGTTGGTTTGTTAGGTAGATTTGTTAAGTTAGGTTTTTCGAGTTGCAGTTTTTCACTTTTCTATCATTGGACTTTCAAACTAGTATTATGTATATATATATATATATATATATATATATATATATATATATATAATTAAAATATAGAGATAAGAAAGCTAATATATAGAACATGGAATAAATAGCATAGTTCAATAACATTAAAGAGGTTAAATGATATCCGTCAAAGAGGATTTGATATATAATATCTAACAAAAGGAAAAAAAACATTGATACCAGAGATTTAAATTGATCTTAATTTTATACTAAAAGGTGATATATATAATAAAACACGGGAATTAAATTAACAGTTTACAAGAGTGATACATACAATCTAAGTACGTGCGTTAAAGAAAGGGAAAATGCTGGAGGTCCAAAATATTAAAATCACAAAAATTTAATGAATAAAAGATGTAAATTTGAATAGATGGAATTGGATAGAACATCTATAGATGCTATTTTTCAAGAATCTTTACATCCACAGATGTTCTAAATGTGTTTCATATTATGATGCAACCACGTGGTTGAAACACCATAAAAAGATCCGACAGATTATAAAAAATAGAAATAATAAGAGAAAAATGGAGAGAGGAGGATGATAGTACAAAGAACTAAATATAACAAAATTTAACATATTTAATAAGGATATAATTAAAAATCAAAAATCATATATATGATCACCTTCATTCTTGACGCCGAATACTGCAATGAACTATCACGAGAAAAATACGCGATGATAGAATTGTAGAGAATCTTTGGAAATACTCTTGAAGAAGATTGGTACTTAAGTGATAATTGATATACAAATAAATCTCCCGGAATTAAAGTAATTGAAGAAATGGAGAAATAAATAATTAAATTATGTAATAAATAATTATTGTGAAAAACATATATACAACTTATCACAATGATTAATCAAAAACTGCAAGAATATTTATAAAAAATATTAATGTAAAATTTATATGCACAAAAGGTTATTACAATGATTAAAAAGATGATTAACACGATAAGTAACAAATTTATAAATTGAACTTAAAATTTCTATAGTAATAATTAACGAAATTATCTGGATAGGATTCAGCTTTACAGTATTGTAATAAATCAGCTAGATGGATACTAAATTGCGTATTTTCACATAACCTAAAAATCCTATGAAATTGATTAATTAAAATATTTGTATATACCTGTTTGCTCATACAGGAGTTAAAATTGATAATCTTGTGAATGTTAAATGGGAAGTTTTCCTTTTGTCAAAAAAAATTGACAAAAAGGAAAAATTGTGGGCTCACAAACAGTTGCTGAGAATTTTTGTTCCTTTTTGTGGCAGATACGTATCTTTTTTAATGTGAATATGTGTCAACTTTTGATACTGGGGTCCACCAGCTAGTGGATGAGACGTCTGAGGGAAGCGGGCATTTGGTCGTTTAATCATTTGCCCATTTAGTGAACCATTTTGCCGTCGTATGACGTTGCCCCGGCGTACTAGTGGTGGGATCACCACAACATCCATGCCCGTAGGTTGGACTCGAACCCGCAACAAGAGAGAGCACGAGGAAACACTTGCTTAGACCCAACGTTTATAGATACTACAGGTTGGCCCATCCGGAAGACCGGATCAGCCCACTGAAAAAGGGGGAAGAATGTGACGTCAAAGTGGCTAAAGGCTGTTTCCCTGCTTTCTTTCACATGGATCTTTCATGAGCGATAATAATTGCAAATCATTTTCAAGCTTGTTTTTCGTGTATTTTTGGCAAAAGTGCTGCATTTGTGAAGTGTGATGCCAAGTTGTGCAATTGCTAATTGCCATATTGATGAGAAAACTTGCGATGTTTGGTTTCATAGGATTCCAAAATCAAAAGTATCTATAAACCTTGCCTTAGACCTACCTCTCATCCACGGGCCGGTAGACCTCAGTATCAAAAGTTGACACATATTCACATCATGAAACATAAGTATCTGCCACAAAAAGTACCAAAAATGTTCAGCAACTGTTCATGAGACGATCTAGTCACGTTATCGGATTCTGAACTGCATTTAAAGTAACCAGGCTTATAAACGAGTAGATCACGTTAGTTTGAAGATTCAAATAGCGACTGGGTCTCGTCTGGTTTGTGTGGAGAGTGAATGACGATTGGGTCACGTAAAAGGTGAGAAAACAGACATAAAGATGGACAGAAGGACAATCGGACGCCTAAAGTTTTAATGAAACACTACCAAGGCTATGTCTCAAAATTCCATGAAATAAAGAATAGCCGTTTTCCCGTTAGTTAAAACAGACAAACGGATATTTAATTTTTTTTATATAAATAACCAGACAGCCTAGGTATCCGCACCGAAAAGAAAAGCCGTTTTTCTAAATAAAGAAGCAAATGCAGCATCCTTCTGTGTCTCTTCTATCCTCTTTATCATTCAAAATTATTCCTGCCCGTAACAGGACTTTTATCAGATGTGGAATGACCTATTTTATTCAACTGCGAAAGAACTTGTTTCAAATTAAGTCAACCGCTGTTGTCCGTCGATAGCTCAGTTGGCAGAGCGGTGGACTGTAGAGGGGAAAATGCAGTAATCCATAGGTCGCTGGTTCGACTCCGGCTCGACGGATATTATTTTTTCTCGCCGAGCTTTTCGCATTTTACCGCTAAATTAACACCGGCTTTGTAGACGAGAGATAGAGGCTCACTTTTTCTTGTTTGTATTTTTTTTTCCTTTTACAGAAATACTAAAATTTGACAAATATAAGTGAAAGGGAAAACAATATGAAATGTCCCAATTGTGATTCATAGAACAAATATATATACTCGTATATAATTTCTTTTTTTTTCTTTTTTTTTTTTTCTTTTTTTTTTTTGCTTGTGTGTACTTTGAAGATCAATGCTTTAAATATTACACAGTACAAAAAAAGATGAAAAAGTCAATAAAAAAATTAAAAAAAATATATGTATTTTATTTCCCTGATTATGAAGTTCAAAATAATTTTCATGCCATTCTATTATTGACAATAGAAATGACAGTGAAAAATCGAAATATTTGTCGAACTATCTGGTTTTATATTTCGTTTTTATTTTCCCTGCAATACATAGTAATGTGTTGAAAACCCAGACCGTCCGACTCATCCAATGGACTTGAGCAACTATTTGGACGGCCGGGAAGACATAGTAATATGTAGAGAAAGTATTGGAATCATGCCGAAAATCGCAACTTGAGTTTTCAACGGATCAATACGTTTTAGGACCTCTAGAATACGTAAAAACTATTTTTAGAACGACGTCTGTATGTGGAGATCTGTGGGTCTGTCTGTCTGTGCAGATTTTGTATCCACTCTAACTTAAAAACTAATGGGTTGAATTCCATTAAATTTTATTGGTAAGTTACCTGTGGTTGACCCTGTTGCTGATTAGATTTTGGTACAATTCAAGATAAAAGAACCTGCCTTTTTTTGCAAAATAGTCCGCAAAAAATGCCAGTATTCACTCCAGCTAAAACAAAATTAACCAAATTTTACAAAATTTGGGGGATAAGTCACTTGTTGATTATTCTGTTGCTGATTAGATTTTGGTACGATTCGGAGGAAAGAAACCTGCCTTTTTATGCGAAATGGCCCACAAAAGTCGTCAGAATCTAAAATAAAATACTATGTATGCTCAAATATATCAATTAAATGTTTGTTTCATACGTGATGTTTGACGATGAAAAGAATATGATCAAATCCATTACTCTAGAACTAGCCGTTCTCGAGATATTATAGTTTTTTCACATTTTCGCCACTTTTGAAAATAAAACCAGTTACCACATGAAAACGAAAATTAAATTTAAAGTGCGAATTCAATGTCAGTTAAAATAATCATGGGTGTTATTTTGTGGAATGAAATTCAATTTAATGAACCATTGAAGAAATACTAAAGAGAACGTGAATATGGGTCTGCAGCGAAAGTCATGTGCTGCCCACATCAGATTTTTTTTTTTATCGTCAACATCATTGAAAATCTAGTGAGGTACACGGGTAAACTAAGCAACTGCGAAGGTGCGTTAAATACATTCCAGAAATGAGGTTGGCAAAACGGCCAATGAGCTCAAGGGCGCATTCCTGTGTTCTGCTACAGATATGCGCAGTGTTCGCTTAAAAAAAAAATATTGTATAGAAAGAATGGTTATTTATTTTCGCGTTGTGTGGTAGTTTGTGTACATGAGCATTACATGAAAGAGGAAATTATTTTCGAGGTTCACTCACAAGCGCGTAATGTTAAATTTTGAAAACTGAACTTTCAATTTTAACATATTATCTGAATCCTCATATAATAAAAGACAGGATCAATTCGTGTTTGCCTAACCCATCGAAGAGAAATAAAAAGTTTATAACTCAAGTCGATGGCGTTGCCACAGCGTAATACAATATGCATGGTCATGAGATTTTAATGCCTGAAAAACTAAACGGAAAACCATGGAGTTAAAAAGAAGATAAAACTCCTATGGATGAAACGTTTGAAAATGCCATAATATTTTGGGAATTATAACTATGTGTCGATAGTGCTAGTAAAGGAGCGACTACTATTAGTTAACACAATAGAAATGGGCAGCATTTAGTATATGTATTTTTGATTACTTTAAATTAAGATTTCCCTAATTATAAGTATAATTAACCAGTATTTTTTCATAGTTGTAGGGTAGAGTACAGAATATAGGGAGATAAAAATAAGTTGAAAAGTAAAATTACTTTGAATATTTAGGAATATTCTTTATTGTTTCAGTTCTACTTTGCATTGCGCTAATAATTTATTTTTACAAAATTTACAGTTTAAATAAATATTTTAGATCTTTTGCCATACAAATGCATACAATTCAAGGTTACTTATATTATCCCAGAGCCACTTGAATGACTGTCTCAAACGATATTGGCGTTTTCTTAATATGAAGTTTTAACTCCTTACTTTTATCTCCATGCGGAAAACTCTATTGAGTTCATGGAGTTAGAGATGAGACCATCGCTTTACCTCTATGATTTATCTGAATAGGAAAGTTAATATTGAGAGGGCTTTCCAATTTGAAAAGTCAGAATTTGAATCATAGAAGTAAAAACAGGGAGTTAAAACACCATATTTAAAAAACGCCAATATCGTTTGAGGCATTAATTCAGGTGTTGGCTGTAATAAGATAAGCAGTCCCGCATTGCCTGCATTTCTATGGACGGCCTAAAATATTTATTTAAACTGTCAATTTTGTAAAAATAAATGATGAGCGCAATGCAAAGTAGAACTGAAACAATAAAGAATATTCTTACACATTCAAAATTACTTTACCTCTCAATTTATTTTTATCTCCATATATTCTATACATTGTTCTACACAACTGTAACAAAAAACTAGTTAATTATACTCATAATTAGGGAACCCTTAATTTAAAAATAACCAAAACTACATAAACTACATACTACACCTTTCTGTTGTGTCAACTAACAATAGAAGCTACTTTACTACCACTAACGACACCTAGATATAATTCTCAAGGCATTATGGCATTTTCAAGTGTTTCATCCATAGGACTTTTATCTCCGTCTTTCTAACTCCATGATTTGAATGTCTAAACCATGGAGTTGAGAGACTTTCTTCCTCCTTTATCTTAAAATTCATGTTTGCAACAATGAAATGAATGCAAAAATGACTTATAGATTGATTTAGTTTGAGCTGAATTGTATAACCCATGAGTTAGAGAGATTCAATTCCTTTTACCTCCATGGTAAAAGGGCCAGCAATTGAAAACTTGAAATAAAAAGTTTGAGGCATGGAGTTAGAAAGGAGATAAAACTCCTATGGCTGAAAAGCTTGAAAATGGCATAATGCTTTGAGAATTATATCTAGGTGTCCCTACCACCCACTCTTTATCAGTTCAGGAACAGTGTGTACTGATCGAAAGATCAAATATAACCGCCTATTACAATAAATTAAACTGCTACTTGCGAGAATATGACTTTCTAACACTTACTCAAAAATATCAGACATAAGAAAATTATGTTTGTTTTTTCATGTCTGCTGTTATAGGGCAGTTGTATCTTGGCGTTTATCTTAAGGATCTCAAGACTCAATTATGGGAGAACCCAGGTCAGCAAGAATACTAGGACAGTTGTATTTTGTATTTTTGTAGGCACATAATTTTCTTTTGCCTGCTTTTTTCCAGGAATATTTGAAAATTATATAACTGTCTAATGCTACCTAGACGGTTGTATTCGCCAGACGCTAAGTAATTGATTGATTGAATGCCAGATGCTAAGTAATTGATTGATTGAATGCCAGACGCTAAGTCAATGATATCCGCTTTGGCAGAGAATGGAAATTAAATAACTCTTTATTCTAGCTCACTATTTTTTTATGTATTTTTTACTTTCCTTATATACATAATGTATAAGGAAAGTATTGTGACGGGGTCGAAAATTCGAATTCGAATTTTCGACGAGAGAGCACGTTTCAATCATCCCTGATCACGAATCAAACATTTTTGAGGTGATGTCTGTGTGTGTGTGTGTGTGTGTGAGTGTGTGTGTGTGTGTGTGTGTGTGTGGAGACGATATCTCTCGAATGAATGGAGCAATTCAAATGAAATTTGGTACAAAAATCACAATCCGTGAATACTGGAATCCTATTGTTTTTAAACGCAATTGAATGTTCAGAACCCCCCTAAATTTTCGAGTCAAATTTTGAAAAAAACATCAAAAAATCAAAACCTTTAATGAAGTTACGCAAAATAGACATTTCTTATGCAATTTTTCCTTAGAAAAAGACTGACATAAACTTTAGAATGCTGGCATGAACCGTTCTCGAGATATTGTACATTTTTCATATAAATTTATCAAAAAATCCCATAAATATTAAAAAATATATTAGCCGTTGAGAAACATGTTCACTTTTCATATGTAATATCATGCGATAAATTTAGTGACATCATTTTCGTGGATCTAACTCGTTCTATTCACGAGAAAAGATACTTTGAGTAATACTTTTGTATTTGAACGCCAATAGTCATGTATCTGTTATAAGAATAACTGAATAACTTATTTCTCCGTCCATAACTCTAGGCGATATTTTATCGGAATGTCGCCAACTTGGCGACTTTTAAAATGTTAACCAATTAACAAAATCTTGCCAAATGGATAAAAATGACGCTAAATCAATGAAAATGACGACTCATTGACGAAAATTCAGTAGCTTGGAAAGAATATAAGTATCTACTATAAGAATAATCTATTTTTTTACTGCAAAAGTAGTAAATTCATTGCATTATATAACGAAAGTCATGTGTTTCCCACATCAGATTTTTACTTTCCTTATATACATAATGTATAAGGAAAGTATTGTGACGGGGTCGAAAATTCGAAATCGAGTTTTCGACGGGAGAGCACGTTTCAAGCATCCCTGATCACGAATCAAACATTTTTGAAGTGATGCCTGTGTGTGTGTGTGGTGTGTGTGTTTCAGTGAGTCTGTGGAGACGATAACTGACGAACTAATGGGCCGATTCGAACCAAATTTTGTACAAAAATCACAATCCGTAAACACTGGAAGCCTTTTGCTTTTATACGCAATCGAATGTTAAGAACACCCCTAAATTTTCGAATGAAATTTTGAAAAAATAGTCAAAATATCAAAACCACTAATAAAGTTACGCAAATAGACATTTCGTATGTAATTTTTCGTTAGAAAACGATTGACATAAATTTTAGAACGCTAACATGAACCGTTCTCGAGATATTGCACATTTTTCAAAAAAATTATCAGAAAGTCATATAAAATAAAATAAAAAATATTTCCTCTTGAGAGACATGTTCACTTTTCAGTAATACCATGCGATAAATTGGATGACATCATTCTCGTGGATCTAGCTCGTTCCATTCATGAAAAAAGATACTTTTTGTAATACTTTTGTATTTGAACGCCAATAGTCATTTATCTGCTGTAAGAATAACTTATTTCTTTGTCCATTATACATGGCGAGATTTTGGCGACGAATTTGGTGGAATGTCGCCAACTTGGCGACTTTTTGAAATGTCGCCAAATGGATAAAAATGACGCTAAATCAATGAAATGACGACAATAATTGTCGAAAATTCAATATCTTGGAAAGAATATTAGTATCTACTATAAGAAAAACCTATTTATTTTACTGTAAAAGTGGTAAATTCATCACATTATATGAGGAAAGTCATGTGTTGCCCACATCAGATTTTTTAAATTTCGTTCATTGTTTTTATTCAAAGAGGAGACAAATTTTTTCCTGCTCGTTTTCTGCTCATTTCTAGGCGATCAACTTAAAACTGCGTCTCAATCAGTTAATAAGGATGAAAAGTGCCACAAGACAAATGATAAAGCCTATATATAAAGATCCAACAACACAATAAATTTTTGTTGTTTTAGATTAGATTAATGCTGCTTTGTTTTATAGAATAATACCAACTTTCAATAGATCCACATTGAGCGTACCCACGAAAACTTAACATATAACAGTGCATAAATAAACAATCATTTATATGCGGTTTGATTGTATGTTTGCAGAAGAAAACGTGAGGTGCTTTGTCACGTGATTTATGCAAGGTCCGGCTTGTTAGGCATGAATGGGAAAATAACTGCCTTTTAAGAGAGAATAAAATCAGACAAAACAGCCGCATACTTTTTTCCGGGACAAATCAATTTAAGTCCCGAATAAGAAAAGGAAATTCGAAGGCATAAAATAAATAATTTGACCTTTGATATCGCAATTATTTAAAAACTATAAGAAGCAAGGTGTTGTTTTTCCCTGCTATTTTTTATTAATTCGATATTTTGACGGAAATACTTACCTCATGAACTTCTAAACGTAAGACTGCCACTGTAGTAACCGCCATTGATTGAATCCAGCTATAGTTCTACTTAATAGTGAGTAACTTGTGTTACTCGTTATAGATTGATATGAAACATGACTCTTGTCGCATATTTTGAATGGAAAACTGCTGATGTGTGTTATGTGTGACGTTGGTAAAACGAACCTCAGGAAATTCACTTATTTATTGTCTTCATTATTACTTTCCTTATACACATAATGTATAAGGAAAGTATTGTGACGGGGTGGAAAATTCGAAATCGAGTTTTCGACGGGAAAGCACGTTTCAAGCATCCCTGATCACGAATCAAACATTTTTGAAGTGATGTCGGTGTGTGTGTGTGTGTGTGTGTGTGTGTGTGTGTGTGTCAGTGAGTCTATGGCGACAATAACTAACGAACGAACGGACCGATTCGAACGAAATTTGGCACAAAAATCACAATCCGTAAACACTGGAAGCCTAATGTTTTTATACGCAATCGAATGTTCAGAACCCCCCTAAATTTTCGAGTGAAATTTTGAAAAAATCGTCAAAAAATCAAAATCGCTAATAAAGTAATGCAAATAGATATTTCTTATGTAATTTTTCATTAGAAAACGATTGACATAAATTTTAGAACGGTAACACGAACCGTTCTCGAGATATTACACATTTTTCAAAAAAATTATCAAGAAGTTATATAAAATAGAAATAAAAAATTTTCCTATTGAGAAACATGTTCACTTTTCATATGTAATACCATGCGATAAATTTGGTGACATCATTCTCGTGGATTTAGCTCGTTCCATTCATGAAAAAGAGATACTTTGAGTAATACTTTTGTATTTGAACGCCAATAGTCATTTATCTGCTGTAAGAATAACTTATTTCTCCGTCCATAATGCTTGGCGAGATTTTGGCGACAAATTTGGCGGAATGTCGCCATCTTGGCGACATTTTTAATTGTTGCCAAATTAACAAATATCTCGCCAAATTGATAAAAATGACGCTAAATCAATGAAAATGACGACTAATTGAAGAAAATTCAATATCTTGGAAAGAATATAAGTATCTACTATAAGAATAACATTTTTTTTAACTGTAAAAGTAGTAAATTCATTGCATTATATAAGGAAAGTCATGTGTTGCCCACATCAGATTTTTTTAGATAGTTCGTACGCATGATATACAGGGAACAATAATACAATGGATTTTTATATTTTTATGGAAAAAAATGTTACATTTTATTTTATTTGTTTATTTATTTATTTTACAATTTATACAGTTTTGATAGATTAATAGATTGCTGTTTATTTCATCTGAATCGAATCACAAACGCCGACTATGAAACGCCTGGATGTAACAGGTGTAGCCACTCCAACCGGCGAGCGTGCGGTAGTCTCAAGCGATAAGAATATACTGGCGTATAGAGCAAATGTCATTAAATATGGTGGTACTTCCGTTACGTAAGTTCGTGTCATCTTCGTCAAAAAAATTATTTCTCTTCCATGCTGAACCCTAGCCAGGTAGGGGCCGGAGGGGGGCTAAGCTCCCCTTTAAGGTACACCCCCCTGTCAAAAATATTAAACTTTCAGTAGTGGTACGAAATTTCACCTAAAATGGCATCTAAATTTTACATACAATTTTCTTTTTGAGATTTTTTTTTATAAACTACGTTTTAAAGATTTTTTAATTTAGCCAAATTTGTGGTTATACTGATAATCAATTTATTTATATGTTTAATTTAAAAATATTTAAAAAATAATGACAATAGTATTTAGGATACTTTTGAATTACTGTGGGGTTCACTGTTATACATTATAGAGTCAAAATCAACTAATAAGCAGTTCAGAATTAATATCAAGCATTAACTTGTATTAACTTTCAGAAATTTTCTTCGATTAATTAACAGCTTTACTACTAGTTAATGCTTATATTATAATGAATTGTAATTATTATTATAATTGATCTATGCAGATATTAAGAATCAATTTTTAGCTTACAAATATAGAAAATCTGATGTGGGCAGCACATGACTTTCCTTATATAATGCAATGAATTTACTACTTTTACAGTAAAAAAAATAGGTTATTCTTAAAGTAGATACTTATATGTTTTCCAAGATATTGAATTTTCGTCAATTAGTCTTCATTATCATTGATTTAGCGTCATTTTTATTTATTTGGCGAGATTTTCCTTAATTTGGAAACATTTAAAAAGTCGCCAAATTGACAACAATCCGCTAAATTCGTCGCCAAAATCTCGCCAAGCATTATGGACAGGGAAATAAGTTATTCTTATAGCAGTTAAATGACTAGTGGCATTCAAATACAAATGTATTACTCAAAGTATATTTCTCATGAATGGAACGAGCTAGATCCACGAGAATGATGCCACCAAATTTAGCACATGATATTACACATGAAAAGTGAACATGTTTCTCAACAGTTAATATTTTGTTTTAATTTATGGGATTTTTTGATAAATTTATTTGAAAAATATGCAATATCTCGAGACCGGTTCATGTTAGCGTTTCTAAAGTTTATGTTAATCGTTTTCTAAGGAAAAATTACATAAGAAATGTCTATTTGTGTAACTTTATTAAGGGTTTTGATTTTTTAATGATTTTTTCAAACCTGCACTCGAAAATTTAGGGGGGTTCTAAACATTCGATTGTGTTTAAAAACAACAGGCTTCCTGTATTCGCGGATTGTAATTTTTGTACGAATTTAATTCGAATCGCTCCATTTGTTCGTGAGATATCGTCTCCACAGACCCACTGACACACACACACAGACATCACTTCAAAAATGTTCGATTCGTGATCAGGGATGCTTGAAACGTGCACTCCCGTCGAAAACTCGAAATCGAATTTTCGAACCCGTCACAATACTTTCCATATACGTTATGCTATGTATATAAGGAAAGTAATATGCAATTATTTGTTAATAATTTATATGGATAGAAATATATAATATTAATTATTATGGTTTATAAATGCTAATGATTAATTGTGTTTCCGGTGAGCCCCTCGGTCCAGACTGTTGAGTTCCCCCCCCTTCCAAAAAAAAAAATTGCACTCCAACCGCTCTTCAATTCCATCTCTACCTACGACACTGCTTCCATGTAGTGCTTAGTAAACGACCTCATAAAGCAACAATTTCAGGAAGCTGACTGATTGCTCGTAGTGCCCTTTGCGCTTCAAGTACATAATAAGAAAATAAAACGATTACAATGTAACTAGCAGAAATAACCGGTGTTACCCTGTGTAATATAAAATTAAATTAACGTAGCACAAAGTTTTAAATATTTTAGCCCAAAATTCTGCTCCCAATTAAGATTAACGAACCAGTCAACGAGTATGTATATCAAGTAAACAATTTTTTAATTATAAGTGGTCATTCAATTACAGACAGGCAAAATAATTCACGATGTTCTGCGGGTTGTTGTAGGAGGATAGAACTTATATTAAAACATCCCCATGGATTCAGTCTCATTGCTTTAAGTCCGTATACCCTCTGTAAATTTTACAGCCTGTGCCGTATAATGCCATGGAAGTAGCATGTGCCTGTAGAAAATAGATCATGCGCAGTCTAATGAACGTGCCTATAGCGCCTCTAATGGCGAAATACGGAACTTTAGAAAATTTACTTAGAGATAAACAGAGACAGGCAAAAAAATTTCAATTACAAAATGAAAAAATCCGATGTGGGCAGCACATGACTTTCCCTACAGGCTTAAATCCACGTTCTCTTCATTTTAATTAAATTTAATTCACTTTTAATTCAATTTTCGTTCTCATTTGGTAACTGGACTTATTTTCAAAAGTGGCATAGAGAAAATACGAAAAAAGTAAAGTATCTCGAGAACGGCTAGTCTTAGTGTAATGGGGTAGGTCTTATTTTATTTTTCGTTAAAAATTACGTATAAAATAAACATTTAATGGCTATATTTGAGCATACGTAGTTTTTATTTAGATTTTGATGATTTTTGCGGGCCATTTCCCAAAAAATGACGGATTATATTTTTCGAATCGTACCAAAATCTAATCAGCACCAGAATGATCCTCAAGCGACTCCTCTATCGAATTTTGTGAAATTCGGTGCATTAGTTTTTCAGCTAGAGTGGATACAGGAAATTTTTGCTGGCCATTTCCCCAAAAAAAGGCGGTTTCTTTTATACTGAATCATACCCAAAACTAACCAGCACCAGATTCGCCCACAAGTGACTTACCTACCAAATTTTATGAAATTCGGACAATTAGTTTTTTAGTTAGAGTGGATACAAAATCTGCACAGACAGACAGACACACACACAGACAGACAGACACCCACACAGACAGACAGACACACAGACACACACACACACAGACGTCACGCTAAAAATAGTTTTTTCGTATTCTAGAGGTCTCGAAACGTGTATATCCGTCGAAAACTCGAGTTGTGATTTTTGGTATCATTCCAGTACTTTCCCTATACATTACCATGTATTGCAGGGAAAGTGAAAACGGCACTTATTGGGAAAACGATACTTGGTTCAATCGCGCTTGGTTAAGCAACGACTCATCGTCAGTCTGTAATTCTGTAACCTCTTCAATACTGCTTCATGTTCGAGATTCGATTCCTTCCCGAATCCAGATGTGCATCGCTCCTGATGGCGCACATTTTGAGCACTTTACATGTAGACTACTCGGCAAGTTAATTTATATTACACGAATTTCACATTCCGCTTGTGCTATTATAAATCTTACAGAAAAGACCATACTTTCACATGTATGGTCTTTTTTGTAAGTATTTCTGTTGATTCGAGTATTGTGTTGCATTATTTAAACACTGCTCTTTTATTCTGTAATTGGAATTTATCTCTGCTAGTTTCTGAGACAGTTTTTACTTTCCCTGCAATACATGGTAATGTATAGGGAAAGTATTGGAATCATGTCGAAAATCGCAACTCGAGTTTTCGACGGATCTACACGTTTCAAGACCTTTAGAATAAGAAAAAACCATTTTTAGCGTGACGTCTGTGTGTGTGTCTGTGTGTGTGTCTGTCTGTGCAGATTTTGTATCCACTCTAACTAAAAAACTAATGGACCGAATTTCATAAAATTTGGTAGGTAAGTCACTTGTGGACGAGTCTGAAGCCGATTAGTTTTGGGTACCATTCGGGAAAAAGAACCCGCCTATTTTTACGAAATGGCCCGCAAAAGCGTGTATCCACTCTAACTAACAAACTAATGGACCGAATTTCACAAAATTCGACAGATAAGTCACTTGTGAATCACCCTGGTGCTGATTACATTTTGGTATGATTCGGAAAGAAATAACCTGCCTTTGTTTGCAAAATGGCCCGCAAAAATCGTCAAAATCTAAACTAAAGAACTACGTATGCTCAAATATATCCATTAAATGCTTGTTTAATACGTAATATTTTAGCGAAGAAAAGAATAAGACTAACCCCATTATATTAGGACTAGCCGTTCTCGAGATATTTTAGTTTTTCGTATTTTCTCTACGCCACCTTTGAAAATAAGTCCGGTTACCGAATGAGAACGAAAATTGAATTAAAAGTTAAATAAATTTACTTAAAATAAAGAGAATGTGGATATAAGTCTGCAGGGAAAGTCATGTGCTGCCCACATCAGATTTTTAAGTTCCGAATTTCGCCACTAGAGACGCTACAAGCAGGTTCCATCAGCTGCATATAATCACTTTCCTATATGTACACGTCACTTCCGTGGCTCTACAACAGACAGTGTATAAATTATAGGACGTATACGGACTTTTCTAAGTACCAAATATTAAGGATGCCTAATAAACCAGTGAATTAATTGATACTTAAAATAACAATGAAAAAAATATATATATATAAATCCGTCAAGCCTTTCTCGTGCTATAAGTGGTCATAATAAACAGAAAAAATTTGATGTGGGCAGCACATGACTTTCCCTGCAGACTCAAATCCATATCTTCTTTATTTCTTTAATAATTCATTAGATTGAGTTTAATTGCACCAAATAACACTAAATTTGCATTTTTAATTCAATTTTTGTTTTTATTTGATAATTGGACATTTTTCCGAAATCGGCGTAATAAAAATGCAAGAAATCTCAAATATCTTGAGAACGGTTAGTCCTAAAGTATAATGGAATGTGTTATATTATTTTCCTAATCAAAAATTGCGTATTAAACAAGAATTTAATTGATACATTTGAGCATACGTAGTCCTTTTTTTTTTTTAATTTTGGCGATTTCAGTGGGCCATTTCGTAAAAAAAGGCAGGCTGTTCTTTTTCGAATCGTACCAAAATCTAATCAGCACCAGAATATCCCATAAGTAACTTATCTACCAAATTTTGTGCATTTTGATCAATTAGTATTTTAGCGAGAGTGGATACATGAAATTTTTGCGGGCCATTTCGCCAAAAAAGGCGGGTTCTGCTTTTACGAATCCTACCAAAAACTAATCAGCACCAGGGTCTCACCCAAGTAACTTACATACCAAATTTTATGAAATTCGGTCTATTAGTTTTTTAGTTAGAGTGGATACATGCATTGCACAGACAGACAGACACACAGACAGACACACAGACACACACACACACAGACGTCACGCTAAAAATAGTATTTTCGTATTCTAGCGATCTCGAAACGTGTAGATCCGTCGAAAACTCGAGTTGCGATTTTCGACATGATTCCGATACTTTCCCTATACATTGCCAAGTATTCCAGGGGAAGTAAAAAATATTTTCAATTCTTCGCTGTAGGGTGATATTCTTCTTCGCTGTAGGGTGATAAAACTTACATGGACAGAATAGCCCCAATGAATAAGGCAAGGGGATGGTACTCGGAGGACCAGAGTTCGATTCCCGGAGTTACCCAAACTATACCCGCGTTAACGACGGGCACATTTAATCTGTGGGCCCGAAAATCCTTTCCAGAGGTTGGTAAGGAGGATATAGTCCCTGTGACTGTGGGTATCACCCCCACTGGGTTCCGGTCTAACTTGGGTGGCTAAAGGCCAATCCTTCTCCTGTGGTGCACCGGGACATCGTTGTGGTTCACGAGTTAGTCGCTACAGGTGAATGTTATAATTCAAAGTTCCTGGTCATTGCAAAGAAAAGATCAGAATATTCCTCGGACTTAGCCTCATTGCCTGAAAAAATATCATCAAAATGCCGTGCAGACGATATTTATGGTAGAAGCGTATATTGAAACTTTCCTTGACATATTTTAGACTAGTTGTATACTAGTACTTCAAACAGATATAATTTAAAGAAATTTAAAATTAACAATTTACGGTTAACTTTTAATATTTGGAGTCTTTCTTTTTTGAATTTTTATAATATTTCTCATAGAAAAGAAAGAGGCGAATTCTCCAGCACTGATATGATAAACCGACAGACAGAAGCAGAACTTACGATTTTATTTAAATAGATAATAACTATTTTGCAATTAAACAATATCGTTTAGCTTCTTTTGAGACAACTTTTATAGTTTTCTCATTTGGATTAAAAGCATAGAGAGACCCCTTGAGATTAAAAGGGTTACTTTTTATTTCCTTAATTTATAAAGCTACCGTAACATTGTTTAGAGATAGAAGCACAAGGAACGATCGGATCACGTTATCGGATTCTGAACTGCATTTAGGTTCAATAAACGAGTAGATCACGCTAGGTGAAAGACTCAAATAGCGATTGGGCCTCATCTCACGTAAAAAATGAGAAAACAAACATAAAGACAGACAGAAGGACAAACGGAGGCCTAAAGTTTTAGTCAAACACTACCAATGATATGTTTCAAAACTCCATAAAATTAAGAATAGTCTTAGCCATATTTAATTTTCTTTATGTAGATAACCAGGTTGCCTAGGTATCCGCATCGAAAAGAAAAGTATTTTCTTTTAATAAAGAAGCAAATGCAGCATCCTTCTGTGTCTCCTTTATTCTATCCTTAGCTTTATTATTCAAAATCATTTCTGCCAGTGAGAGGTCTTTTATCAGATGGGAAATGGCCTACTTTATTCAACCGCGAAGGAACTTGTTTCAAATTAAGTAAATCGTTGTTGTCCGTCGATAGCTCAGTTGGCAGAGCGGTGGACTGTAGAGGATAAAATGCAGTAATCCATAGGTCGCTGGTTCGACTCCGGCTCGACGGATATTCTTTTTTCTCGCCGGGCTTTTCGCATTTTACCGCTAAATTAACACCGGCTCTGTAGACAAAAGGTAAGAGCTCGGGTTTTCTTGTTTGGATTTTTTTTTTCTTTTTACAGAAATACTAAAATATGACAAATGAAAATGAAAGGGAAAACAATATGAACTGTCTCAATTTTGATTCATAAAATAAATCTATATATATAATTCCCCCCCCCCCCCCCACCTCACATTTTTTTATTTTATTTTATTTTATTTCATTTTATTTTAATTTTTATTTTTTTATCTTTTATTTATTTATTTATTATTTTTTTTTGTACTTTGAAGATCGATGCTTTAAATATTACACAGTACAAAAAAACATAGGGTGCGGTAGCCCATTGGTTAGCGCGCTGGAGTTGCACTCGGTAGGCCCGGGTTCGATTCCAGCCACTGCCAAAAACTGCCGCCGTGTTCATGCGGAGTACGATCACGTTAAACAAGTCCTTCCGAGAGGTTAGTGGTAGGGGAAGGAGGGTACGGTCCCTGTGGATGCCTCCCCCACTGGGTTCCGGTCTAAATTGGGTGGCACTTCCCGACCGTCCAAACAGTTACCTTACACCTTTCTGGTAGGTCGGACGGTCTGGGTTTCAACAACAACAACAGTACAAAAAAACATGAAAAAGTGAAAAAAAATTTGAAAAAAAAAAAAAATTATTTCCCTAATTATGAAGTTCAAAATAATTTTCGTGCCATTCTATTCTTGACAATAGTAATGACAGTGAAAAATCTTATTTCATTATATTTCTTTTTACTTTCCCTGCAATCCATGGTAATGTATAGGGAAAGTATTGGAATCATGCCGAAAACCACAACTCATGTTTTCGACAGATCTACACGTTTCGAGACCTCTAGAATACGGAAAACCTAATTTTAGCGTAACGTTTGTGTGTATGTGCGACTGTCTGTGTGTCTGTCTGTCTGTCTGTCTGTCTGTACAATGTATGTATCCACTTTAACCCAAAAACTAATAGACCGAATTTCATAAAATTTAGTAGGTAAATCACTTGGGAGTGACCCTGGTGCTGATTAGTTTTATTACGATTCCGAATAAAAAAAACCGTCTTCTTTTTTTGCGAAATGGCCAGAAAAAATTGCCTTTATCCATTCTAGCTGAAAAACTAACTGACCGAATTTCATAAAATTCGGTTGATAAGTCGCTTGTTTTCGATGGATCTACACATTTTGGGACCTCTAGAATACGAAAACACTATTTTTAGCCTGACGTCTATGTGTGTGTCTGTGCGTGTGTCTGTCTGTACATCTGTCTGTCTGCGCAAATTTTGTATCCACTCTAACTGAAAAACTAATTGACCGAATTTTATAAAATTTGGTAGGTAAGTTTCTTGTGGGTGACCCTGGTGCTGATTAAATTTTGGTACGATTCGGTATAAAAAAAAAACCGTCTTCTTTTTTGCGAAATGGCCCACAAAAATCGTTAAATCTACAAATTAAAGACTACGTATGCTCAAATATATCAATTAAATGCTTATTTTATACGTAATTTTTGAAGACAAAAGTAATAAAACTAACCCCATTATTCTAAAACTAGTCGTTCTCGATATATTTTAGTTTTTTCGCATTTTCGCTAAGCTACCTTTGAAAATAAGTCCAATTACCGAATGAAATCGAAAATTGAAAAAATTGAATTGAAAGTGCACATTCATTGTAATTTAAAATAATTATGGCTGTTATTTTGTGCAATTAAACTCAATTTAATAAACGGTTGAGGAAATAAAGAGAACGTGAATATGAGTCTGCAGGAAAAGTCTTGTGCTGCCTACATCACATTTTTCAACATGTAGCATCGTGTAAAAGAAAATGTAAAAAATATCTTATGATCTGCAATTTTGAGAAGTGTGTAACCCATAACATCACCCAAAATGAACCGTACATCCGATTAATAAGATAAATTGTAAATGGAATAATATTATGCACCCAATATTAACCACATTTTGCTTTCCTGCAATACATGGTAATATATAGGGAAAGTATAGAAAACATGCCGAAAATCGCAACTCGAGTTTTCGACGGATCTACACGTTTTGGAAACCCTAGAATACGAAAAAACTATTTTTAGAGTGACGTCTGGGTGTGTCTGTGTGTGTGTGTCTGTCAGCCTATCTGTGCAATGTGTGTATGCACTCTAACTGAAACACTGATGGACCAAATTTCATAAAATTAGTAGGTAAGTCACTTGTGGGTCACCCTGGTGCTGATTAGTTTTTAGTACGATTCGGAATAAAAGAACCTGCCATTTTTTGCAAAATGACCCCCAAAAATCTCATATATCTACTCTAGCTAAAAAAAACTAATTGACCAAATTTTCCAAAGTTTGGTAGATAAGTCACATGTGAGATACCCTGGTACTGATTAGATATTGGTACGATTCGAAAAAGAAGAACCTGCCTTTTTTTACGAAATGGCGCGCAAAAGTCCCAAAAATCTAACATAAAAGACTACGCATGCTCAAATGTGTCCATTAAATGCTTATTTTATATGTAAGTTTTGACGATGAAAATATAAAGACCAACCCGAATACTCTAGGACTAACCGTTCTCGAGATATTTTAGATTGTTAGCCTTTTCGCAATGTCACCTTTGAAAATAACTTGAGTTACCAAATGAAAACGAAAATTGGGTTAAAAGCGCAAATTCAGTGTCATTTAAAATAATTATGGGTGTTTTTTTGTGCAATTAAACTTAGTTAATTAAACTTATTTAATAAATTATTGAAGAAATAAAGAGATCGTGAATATGAGATTGCAGGGAAAGTCAAATGCTGCCCACATCAGATTTTTTTTTGTCGTTTTCAAAGCACCAGCCTGCATTAATGTTTATATCCGTATCTTGCGGATTTCAAAGTTTCAAAATATATCAGCTTTTAACACTTTACAACATAGTTGAAAAGTGTTTATGACTTTGTTCATTCATTCTGTCTGTCAGTCAGTCTGTCTGTCTGTCCGTTTGTCCGTTAGTACGACAACTGTGGTAAAAATGACTTTATCAAAATGAAATTTTAGTATGTTGTTCAGACGGTCTGTGGGACCTATGGGAATATAAATGAATAATATCACCCAATTAGTTTTGAATTGAACCCGGGTTGAAAAAATGAAATACATTGAACCCTATGGGACTTAATTTTTCAAACATTTTTTTTTGCGGATTTAAAATTCACAAATTGCTTTGAAAGTTTTAGGAAATATTCAAATTAACTCATAAAATATATAAAAGAAATTTCAGCAAAATATATTCAGTAGTTTTTTAAATAAAAATTAAAATAGTAATTACACCTTTTATATGAAGAGATCACGTGACCCACCTCAAAATAAAATATGGAATCCATCTTGTGTCAAAATCATGATTTTTAAAGTTCTTTTTAATTCGTATTTAGTATTGTATCCGTCCTAAAACCGCTTTATTTTTACCTAAATTCTGTGCATCTACAAACTGAAACAACGCAATTACAATATATTTGAGTTTAAATGATCATGAAATTTTGATTATTTCTACAACGAAGCCTAATTTTCACTTATGGAGAATGTAAATACCAAAAGATGTAGAATAAGTTGTATAAGAAATGCTGCATTTCTTTAAAGCAAAATTATTTTGCTCATGGAATCTGCAATATACCTGATATGAATGAAATATTCATTAATTTTACACAGAGAAGCAGACGATTTTTTCGATGAAGTTTTAAGCATAGAGTTTAATTACTTGTACCTCCATGGTCTTGAGTTTTTAAATAAAATAAACTATTATAGTATTGTGATGAATGAAATGAATGACATGCTGCTTTTATAAAGAGAGCCAGGCGTGTTATATTTCGATGACGTCATTTGAATAAATTTCATTTGTTTTCGATGAAGTTTTCAAATATTATAAATTATTGTAGTATTATGATAATTTTAAAAATATTACCGAGAAATGTATCGCATTTTAGAGATGTTTAAACCAGGCAATTTATATTTCAATGCCGTCATTTGAATGAAGTTCATTTTTTTCGATGAAGTTTTAAGTTTTCAGATATAATAAATTAATGTAGTATTGTGATAATTTTAAAAATATTACCGAGGAATGTATCGCATTTTAGAGATGTTTAAATAAAATTGCATTGAAGTTGGAAAGTGTTTCATAATCAATGCTTTATGCATGATTGAGTTTTCTTGTTTTATTAATTTAACTGTCAAGTCTGCACAAAGATTCTCGACCCCTGCTCTAAATGATCGCGTCTGAAAATTATTATTTACTTGTACAAATTATAGAAATATTTTAGTAAGATAATGTTACTATCTTACACATTGCTTTTAAAAGGATTTTAAATAAGATCACTATAGGACGATACTATTGTTTCGATAAATACCGACATTGCTACACTATGCTTAAAGATATAAAATACATTAAGTTCTGGAAAGTTACAGTGAATATTTCAAAACTGTACTTCCAATGTAATCATTGCCACCTGGTACGCGAATGGTTAGCGTCGTAGGACTCTCGATCCAGGGTTTGAATTCTAGAAATGCTGAGAGATGAATTTCTGAGTATGTAGGGCTATTCCTTCATATAGTGTTTCGCCGAATACACTTTGAACTGTAGGTGTCAGCCATATTATCTGTGACATACATAAAATACTGTAGAGCATCGAATCACCTAAAACAACAGTGGTTTTTAGTGCGTGACAAGAATAGTGCGACCCAAATCACTAAATCAAAAGAGCGCCGTACGGTGAACAGTATTAATTATATGACAAAGTACCAATTTAAAGTGGCACGCCATTTTTATTTTCCATACAGTACATGCTAATGTATAGGGAAAGTATTGGAGGCGTATCGAAAATCGGAACTCGGGTTTTCAACGAATCTACTCCAGGGGACGTAGCCAGGCAGGGGTGAGAGGGGATAACCCCCCCCCCCCCCCTCAAAAAAACATATACTCAGCCTCCTGATAAAAATTTTACATTTTTAGTATTGACAGGAAATTTCATCCAACATATCCTCCAAATTCTGTATAAAAACTTTCTTTAGAGTTGTTTTCTTTTGAAATTACTTTGTATTAAAGATTTTTTTATTTATCTGAATTTGTGGTTATAATGATCAATTTATTTACATATTTAATTTAAAAATATTTAAAAAATAAGACAATAGTACTTGGATTATTTTGTATTGTTGCGGGGCACTACTTCGACCACTTAGACGATAAGAGTTTGCAATTTCGTCCCAATGGCTCAACAGTAGAGCATCAGCTGGCCAGTTCGGAGATCCAGGGTTCGATTACCGGTTGGAGCAGCAAGGCTCTTTACAATAGCGCCCGAGCAAATCAACCCTGCAGGTTAGTTCGAAGATGTCGGAGGTCTAAAGACCCCAGACCGTACGACTCACATAGTGGGTTTAGAGTAGCTAGCTGCAACCTCCCGCACTCAGGAGGCACCCAAGGTCTACCATCCCGCCAAACGAACATTTATTGTCGAAGATGTCGGAGGTCTGAAGATCCCAGACCGTGCGACTCACATAGTGGGTTTAGAGTAGCTAGCTGCACGGCCGGGAAAGGATACCTCCCGCACTCAGGAGGCACCCAAGGTCTACCATCCCGCCAAACGAACATTTATTGTCGAAGATGTCGGAGGTCTGAAGATCCCAGACCGTGCGACTCACATAGTGGGTTTAGAGTAGCTAGCTGCACGGCCGGGAAAGGATACCTCCCGCACTCAGGAGGCATCCAAAGTCTACCATCCCGCCAAACGAACATTTATTGTCGAAGATGTCGGAGGTCTGAAGATCCCAGACCGTGCGACTCACATAGTGGGTTTAGAGTAGCTAGCTGCACGGCCGGGAAAGGATACCTCCCGCACTCAGGAGGCACCCAAGGTCTACCATCCCGCCAAACGAACATTTATTGTCGAAGATGTCGGAGGTCTGAAGATCCCAGACCGTGCGACTCACATAGTGGGTTTAGAGTAGCTAGCTGCACGGCCGGGAAAGGATACCTCCCGCACTCAGGAGGCATCCAAAGTCTACCATCCCGCCAAACGAACATTTATTGTCGAAGATGTCGGAGGTCTGAAGACCTCAGACCGTGTGACTCACATAGTGGGTTTAGAGTAGCTAACTGCACGGCCGGGAAAGGATACCTCCCGCACTCAGGAGGCACCCAAGGTCTACCATCCCGCCAAACGAACATTTATTGTCGAAGATGTCGGAGGTCTGAAGACCCCAGACCGTGCGGCTCACATAGTGGGTTTAGAGTAGCTAGCTGCACGGCCGGGAAATGATACCTCCCGCACTCAGGAGGCATCCAAAGTCTACCATCCCGCCAAACGAACATTTATTGTCGAAGATGTCGGAGGTCTGAAGACCCCAGACCGTGCGACTCACATAGTGGGTTTAGAGTAGCTAGCTGCACGGCCGGGAAAGGATGCCTCCTGCACTCAGGAGGCACCCAAGGTCTACCATCCCACCAAACGAATTTTTATTTAGGTCTAAAAATATAAAAATTGATTAAAAATAGTGTGATTATACAGACAGTTTTACATTATATTTGAACTTGACAAGTACGTCCATTTTTCAGAAATGGGAAAAGGGTTATTGCGAATATAGATAAAAAGATCATTGAAAAATGAAATTTAGTGTGAAATATATTAACATAATGAAAAAAAGATTAAAATTAAAGAAAATAATAAAATTTTAAAAGTAAAATTCAGAAAATATATAAAAATGAAATGTATGAAAAGGAAATAAAAGAATTAGGCACATGAAAAACAAAAACAGAAATTTAGAATCAAATTTAGAAAAGAAAAATTAGAAAAAATACGAATAAAAAGAGTCAAAAGAAAAAGAAAGAATCGAGAAAATAAGAACAGTTAACATAGCTTTTTTTTAAAAACAGAAAATATGGAGAGAACTCAATAAGTTCATATAAATTAATAAGAATGATGTCGGAGGTCTGAAAGTGACCCTAGTACGACTAGTACGTATTTAATGGACTCTGGAAGATTGAGCGCCGATTTCAAATTGAGAGGATAACGACCACGGGGGATACTAACCTGGGTAAAAATAGTAGTAGCAGGAGGCTAACCTGAGGTAAAAATAGCAGGAGGTGGTCAGTCAGATTGCCAGTTGCCCGCTAATCTGACATTAGAGTGTGGAGAATGCAGAGCCGACTTCGACTATAAGAGCTTGCAATTTCGTCCCAGAAGCTCAATGGTAGAGCGTAGGCTGAGCAGTTCGAAGATCCAGTGTTCGATTCCCGGTAGGGACAGCAAGGTTCTTTACAAGCTCTTGTACATTATGAAGTCAAAATCAACTGATAAATAGTTAAGAGTAATATTAAGCATTAACTTTCAGGAATTTTTTTCGATTACTTAACAGTTTTGCTGCTACTTAATGCTCATATTAAAATCAATTGTAATTATTATATATTAATATTGTTGTATAGTAATATAGGAATTTTCCTAATGAACTTTCAGCTTACAAACATAAATATGCAATTATTTGTTAAAAATTCATAAGAGTTGAAATATATAATTATAACTATTATGGTTAACAAATGCTAATGATTAACTGTCTTTATGATGAGCCCCTGTTGAAACCCCCTTGAATTTCACTCCAGCCACTCTTCAATTTCGTCTCTGGTTACGACCCTGACCTACTCATTTGGGGCACTCTAGAATACGAATCGGCCATGGATCACTGGATCAACTCCAGCTCGATGGAATGATTTTAATAGTGTTTTATTGTCATTTTTTTACCATAAATATTTGCTGCGAAACTACCAATATCCGCGTGTGTGTTACTTTCCAGAATTTTTTGAAGCTCTCCCCCGCTCCGCAAATACTAAAAATTTATGCACTTTAGGTCCTTAGGACCAAATCTACCACAATCAGATTTTGAAATTCCCTCTAAAGGGTGGAGAAAAGGGGGCTTGGAAATCTTTCTAGACCTTCTAGACGGTTACCTTGAAGGCTAAATATTTACACAATTGTAGGATCAACCGCGGGACAGAAACAAACGGGGCCGCATTTCTGATTTACCCTAAAACCGGGAAAAGCAGAGGATATGAGGTTTTTTTTTTTCCTGGACCTACCAGAAATCTACCGCGGTGTCCTAGAATGCTTAATCTTAGCACGCCTATATAGTATCAATTACGGAAAGAATTAAAATTCCGTCGCTAATTTTCCCGAAATTGTTCGAAATAAATTCAGGGGATGATCAGACGTGCGTTTCCGTGAAAATATCAAATGTGAATCGCTATGCGATATATATATATATATATATATATATATATATATATATATTAGAAAAATATCTAAAAATAAGATATACAAAAAACACAATCATAACACTTCAGAACATTAAGGCGCATTGCCGCTCTTTCATGTTTAGCAGGTATATAAAAGTAAATACATCATCAAATTGAAAAAGGGGGGGAGGTACAAAGGAAAGGGGGAAAAGAAAGGAGAGTGTTTACAGGAACGACAGAAAAAAGGCGGGGGGGGATAGTGACCCCCCGTTCCCGGTTAAAGCACTTTTACTCTAGAAACACTCCCGGTGCCTCTGTCTTCCTGAAGCACTCCTCCGTCCGATGAAATCTATGAAACATCCCGAAGTATATAGACCATGAAGCAAAAAAGGGGGCTTGAGATTGGAATAAACCTAACCTAATTACTCAACAGGATTCTTGAAGTCCACAAGCCATGCCGCACAACCTTATCTCACCGACCTGCTATCATCAAATAAAATTGTTTGTCTTTCTGTCAAATATCAAGTCTACATAGTGCCTTAGATAACGATGTGGGTAATTGCTTTTTGCTGCTTCCCTGAGTAATTTATTGACGCTGTGTTGCTGTTCTTCTTTTTCAGTGTTGAGACGTCTATATCGATTTAGATGATTTATTATAACATTCCTGAAAATACCACTGCTCAAATTAGATTTCCAATCTATAATGTAATTAATGTTGAAATCAAAATTATCCCTCTTGTCATAAACTTTAAAACATATCTTGTTTTTCTCATTGTAGTAAATACTGATATCCAGAAAATCAACAGTTCCTGGATTTGTATATTTAGTTTCCAAAAGTTCCAGGCACTTAGGGTAAAACCCAAACTCAAAATGATCTTGTTGATTTTTATATCCAATAATCACATCGTCAACAAAGCGGTAGTATGGCATTTCATTGGCAAAATATGTGCCTTGTTCATACTTGTTTAGGTAAATATCTACAAGTACCGAAGAGCAACCCCCCCCCCCCCATTGGTATGCCTTGCACCTGACGATAAAAACCTATACCGTTGTGCAGTATGTTTTCAAACAAAACAATATTTATCAGCATTTTATATTGGTAGAGGGAGATGGTAGAGTGGAGATTGTGATGCTCATGAAGCTCCAATAAATATATATATATATATATATATATATATATATATATATATATATATATATATATATATATATATATATATATATATATATATATATATATATATATATATATATATATATATATATATATATATATATATATATATATATATATATATATATATATATATATATATATATATATATATATACAGAGGCTGTTCACACATTTTTTAGACGATGTATATTGTATTCACAAAACTAAATTACATAAAATTCTTGTGTTTTAAATGTTCTATTTGACATCCCTTATTCTGAACTATCTTTCGACACCGCAATTTCCAGGATAATAATGCCTTTTGAAGTGTCAGAAGAGGTATTCTATCCCATTCCTCCTGAACAGCTTTCCAGAGTCCTGTAAGAGTTTTGGGACGACGTTTGGATAATGCAGATTTTAAAAGTCCGAAAGCACAAAAATCCATAGGTGATACATCGGGAGATTTAGTAGGGATATCAGTGAAGGGTATGGCCTTGATACCAGTTTTTTGTTCCATTTCTTTTAGGAAATTTACAGTGGATTTTGATGTGTGACTGCTAGCTTTGTCCTGATGGAATCTCACAGATTGATGGCACTGTGGGTAAAGCGATGGTATTTCATTCAGAAAAATTGGCGATAAAATATGTTCCTGATAGTATTTGGAGTTAATCTTGACATTTTTTCCCACTCTCTT